>OY979767.1:64127188-64727188 GCA_963855975.1 Andrena chrysosceles | reverse complement strand
GGCATTGAGAGCGTCTGTGACCTCGGGGTGACGTACAACTCTGTTTTTTCTTTTAAGCTACATGTTTATAAAGTCGCTAATGCAGCATCCAAGCAATTGGGATTTATAATGAGGCACTCGCACGGGTTCAAGAACATGCGAACGTTCAAATTGTTGTTTAATGCTTTGGTAAGACCATTTTTGGAGTATGCTTCTGTTATATGGTCCCCTCACCAAGCCTACCTACTTGTTGTGCTCGAGAGAGTTCAGCACAGATTCTTGCGATTTGCGGTGTTGCGACTTGGGCAACCTATGCATAGATTTGATCACGATTACCAACCGTGGTTGCACAGGTTTAACTTCTTGACGTTGCAGCAGCGCCTTTGGCTTGCTGATTTGACCTTCCTGTTTAAGGCTCTTAATGGTCAAGTTAGCTGCCTCCAACTGCTGGGGTTAATCAATTTTTATGTTTCGAACAGGCCGCTGCGACATACTCCGCTATTTTATATCAAAGCCCATAGAACTAATATCCACATGAGTGATCCTATTTCTAGACTTTGTATGCGCGGTAATGAGATAGCTGACCGTATTAACTTATTTGGAGGCTCTGTCTACTCCTTTAAGCGATCTGTTATTTCCTCATTTCGAATGTCCTTGCCATAAAATGTCAATGTTACTGTTATCAGGCGTGTTTGTATTCATCTTTGCATTGTGTTTCGCGTCCTGTACATTACTTCTTTTTTTTTTATTACCATGTGTTTTTTATTGGGGCTAACCCGTTTAATAAATAAATAAATAAATAATATAATCATAGATGGTGTAAAATACAGAGGAACACCCGGCCTTTACGAACTGATTTTCAAGAGAATTCCCGATGATGCTGTATACACCGATGCCGATAAACAAAAATACAAAAGTATACTGCTGGTAACGAATGCCCACAGACGCGATCATGGTGCTAAAAATCCCATATTGGGCAACAAGGGATACAAGTACAAACATGTAATTGCACCGCTAATCCCCCGCGCATCAGCTAGTAGGGCAGGGAAAGGTATAACGGTGCCACGAGCCATGGTTGTAAACGATAACAAGATCGTTTACGTACACTGGGACGATCCCAACGAGCTGGTGGATCGATTGCGTTTGCTTGAGGCGTCGCGTCAGGCGGGTAACAACTCTCACGATCCCGAAATTCTATCGATTGTCGAGGAACTCCGCGAGGTAGGCCTCATTATATAAATTAAACCGCACACCGATGATGTGCACTGTATGCATCGAGATGCCGATCAATAAATTTGGAGTAACGCTCGAGAAGAGTGGAGCAGCTAGAATGGACTATTACAAATGGAGTGGTTTGCTTCGAAATTACATGCGATATAACGCTCTTTGCGTGGTTGGTGCCGACTTTGATGCAAAATCACGCAAGATACGACGTGTAGCTCAACCGGTGGTCGACACCGATGCCGTCAATAAACTATACATGGAAAAGAACATTAAACTTTTGAGAGAGCAGCAGGAAGAATTAGAGAGGAAACTGATCGCGCTTCAAAGAGATATGCTGACGCTGCAAAACAGCGTTCAAAAGATATCGCAGGCGTCGAATTCTATCCCACACCATCAGTGCTACGAAGGAGAAGCGTGCGAGACGATTCAACTTGTCCAGAATATTCTCGGGCCGATGGGGAGCACTTAATGCACGTGCCCGATAATTATCGCATCATTCGTGTCAAGACACCTCTGCGATCAAACATGCAACCATTATCGAAATCCAAGAGTAAAGAAAACCACGGTCGCAAGAAGCTACAACTCGTTGAGGAATTGCATGCTCCAGCTCGAAGACATTTTCCGCGGAGGCGCGTCATAGTGCATGGATACGATGATCTGTGGCAAGCTGACATTGTAGAAATGCGTCCATACTCGCGATTCAACCAGTGTCACCACTACACACTCACCGTCATCGATGTGTTGAGCAAGTATGCATGGGCGTTACCGCTCAAGACTAAAAGTGGCGCTGAGGTGACTAAAGCGTTTGCAAAGATATTTAGAGATCGATATCCGAAAAATTTGCAAATCGATCAAGGAAAAGAATTTTACAACGCCGATGTGCAGAAACTCTTGACAAAGCATGACATTAATCATTATTCGACGTATTCGGTGATGAAGGCGTCCGTCGTAGAACGTTTCAATCGAACTTTGAAGAACGATATGTGGAAACTGTTTACGCTGAATGGAACCTATAGATGGACCGATGCGCTACCAAGTCTACTTGCAGAGTATAACGCACGAAAACATAGAACCGTCGGAATGCGTCCTCGCGATGTTACCCCTGCGATCGCCGATAAGCTGCTAGCCACCGTATACAGCAACATAAAGATCGCTGCTCCAGCGAGATTCAAGTTGGGCGAGTTTGTGCGCGTGAGCAAATTTAAAACCATATTCGATAAAGGCTATAGACCGAATTGGACAACGGAGGTGTTCAAGATAGCCAAAGTACAAGCAACGAATCCCGCGACGTATCTGCTGGTCGATTCCTGTGGAAAACCTGTTGCCGGAGGATTCTATGAACACGAGCTGCAACGCGTCACCGATCCTGATGTACATCTAGTGGAAAAAGTGTTGCGTAGAAAGGGGGATAAGGTGTACGTCAAGTGGTTGGGGTTTGTTAAATCACACAATTCATGGATAAATAAAAATAATGTATTGTAAAAAATAATATATGGTTCAATAAATACAATGATACATATATGTAAATGTGCAAACAATTTTTTTTATTTTTAACACATTATTTCAACCATTTATAATCCAGTTAATATATACACTGATACACATGTATGAGTGAACAATTTTATATTGCGCAATAATTTATATGAGTGCGTTAATAAATACAATAATAATTTTCTATACATGCGCGAAGAATTTTATATTATACACTAATTCCACTATTTATAATAATCGAGTTAATAAATACAATTTCTATTTTTACAATGGGATATTATAATGTCCCCAGGGCAGAGTGTCGATCGAATCGGGTACGATATGCCGCTTGTCGTCGTATGGACTTAGAGCGATTTTAGATTCCGAAATGGTGTACACTTTATGAAATTTAGACCGTATGCATGATTGTCTGCGAACCATTTCGATCTCCCTATGCAAACATTGCGCGTAGTCATCGAAAGTTATCGTTCTGGCTATGACATTGGTCTTGACGCCTTTCGCCTTTTTCGTATCTTTTTTGCCGTCTACGCGAAGTGCATACATTTTCGCTCTAAGACCTACGAATTCGGTCATTATCGCACCGTTATTTTCGTCCTTCATCAGCCCCGGAACCTTCTTATTTACGCGCGGCATATTATATGGATTGTCGGTTGGATAATCGCTTGTGTCGAATCTATCGATATTGTGTTTCATGGACTCGTAGATATCATCGCATTGAATGTGATAAATGAGACAATCTGTGTCGGTATATAGAATTTTACAATTTTTTCCATGCTTGGGCGACATGTATTGAGTTCGATATAATCGCGGAGCCAGGGAGATTGAGCGAATTGAAGCACGCGGTGTATCTTTATAATACGAAGACCGTGACGCGTGCACTGTTGCAGGTTGCGATAATGGATAACGTAACGCTGCTTATCGTATACCGTCGCGAGTAACTTGTCCTGCCTGCTGCCGGGTGGTTTGGCACGCGTCGGGCAGAATGGTAGATCGGCATGAGCGTCGTGCAGACGTTGCGGATATTCCAGATCTACCTCGAGAATGTACATCAAAATTCGCAACATCTTCGACCCATCGAAATTTAGCGTATGGTAGGGGCTGACACATTGCCCATCCATACAAATTGTTCACGTCAAAGTACATCAAGTACAATGACTTTTCCGATGCGTCGTAAGATGGCATGTACTTGTTATTGGCATGTGCGTATCTTCGGGAACATTGGCTTAAACCCCCATGTATACCGCGTTCGATAAACATGACCATATATATGTCTGTGAGCAATTCGAATGTAATTTTTGTATGTTTTAGCATTGCATCCCACGTGAAACCAGGTAGAGTATAATAATGCGCTGAATCTAATCCGTAACTCTTGATACAACTTTCGCGAAAATTTTCAAAAATATCTGCCAATAACAAGACATCAGTTTTCAAATACAAGTCGCTGTATTCGCCCAAGGCTCTAATCTCGAAACGCTGCCAGACAGTCTCGGCGTGCGCGTAATCGGTCTCGGATACAGTCTCACCCGTTAACGATCTGTAGAATGATTCGCGCGGCGGTAAGTATGGGTCCTGCAGCTTGTCCTCGCAATCAAGGTATTCATACGGAAAGACACCCTTTCGTGTCAATAAATTGAAATCCTCGGTGGATAATGTTTCAAATTGGGATTGTAAAATTTTTAATTTATCTATGCTAAGAAAGGATGCTAATTTGTCGAGACTGGCGTTGAGAAATTTGTACGAATCGATGAATCGCAATTTAATACAATTTCGCGAGTCTGAATCAGCTGTATCTTCGACATTTTTTGTGAAAGAAATATACTTTTCTTTAGTTATGGGTAATACGTCAACGTGACCTTCAAAAGCGGTAGCTATTTCCTCGATAATGAAATGTGAATCATAGCCGGATAAATTGTGGAAAACTATGGGGATGTAAAACGCGTTTTTATAATTTAAATTGCACTCCGAATGTGCTGGGCCTCTAAACCGTCCGGACAGATGGCAATGATCGTGGACTCGTACATCGCTAGCCTCCAATGGTTCTTCGCAAATATGACAGTGTGTTGCATTGTGAAATGTCGACAACTGTTCAGGAGTTAAATCATGCATGGGAACATTACTGGCCAGAATGGGTTTGACAAAATTCGCAAATTTTTTATGTTCATCTACGAACCATGAAACACAATCTGCATTACGGCGACATCGATACGCCGATAGCGATGTATCGTACGAACAATGCATATAATATGCAATACTGTGCACTTAATGGTGCTGATACGCACATAATTTAATATTATTGTTATCACCCATTCGATGACTGTCCTCCGTTTTTGCGATGATGCACTCCAGATCTGCGTACACCACGAAGGGGAGTCGCTCCTTCCGGCAGTGGTTGTTGAAGCAGAGCAGATTTTTGCCTTCGCTAGGCAGCAGGATGGCGCAGTCGTTCATCTTGCCACAGTCCGCTGCATGTGCCTCCAACTTCGTGGCAGATCCGAAATAGTGCATGCATCTGTAAACCCAAAAATTTTTTTATTTAATTTGTTTCGTCAGATATTTCAGCATTTCATATGTTTTTATACATACCGATCGCAGATGAATTTCTTGGCTTTATTCTTGATCAGCTGCGTGCTCACCAGCCGGGACAAATTCTTGATCCGCACAAAGTGCCCTACATCGCCGTGTTCTTGATTCGGCGTGTAGAGCAGGTTGACGTGTCGATCCCTCTTTTGGCTGGTGAGGCGCAACGGAAAGACCGTCTTCGTCTTCTCCATCTCGAAGCTGTACACGTTGATGGAGATTTCGTGCAACCGCTCAAATTTTCCAATTTGCCCCAGGGACATTAGGAACTCAATGCCCTGGAGATTTAGCACAGATGTATAGTGCGGGTACGAACTTGGGCGATCAGGATATCTTTCCGCAGGATGGAGAGCGGCGACCACTGCCCACGCGAAACACGCATTGTCCGGGGATTGCACATTGATCGTTGCCTTCTTCAATGACAATTCCTGCGGCAACTGCATGTGACACCCCGCGCGCAGCGGATTGTACTTGTTGACATTGACGGTCAGATTCATGATTCTCGTCAATGCCCATCCGCTGTCGCGTTCCTGGAACTCTTCCAGCGATGCCAGGGTGGGTTCGATGACGCATCTCTGGTACCACTCCTGCAGATCGGATGTGCGGAAGAGTTCACAGCTTCGGGTGTTGATGCTTTTACAAGCATGCTTGTCACCCGCCACAAATTCGCCGTTGAATACAGTGTTCACTTTGAGGTTTCGATGTTTCCTCAAAGTGTCCCGCACATGCTCTAGCACAATGGTCGCCGCATCCTGAAGGAAGTTGCGCGGTTCGATGTTATTCGAATTTAACACCAGTTAACACGCGGCAATCGAAAGCTGTGTCTATTTCGCACAACAAAAGTCCCGTACTCGAATGTTCAGCACCTTCATGCACAAAACGGCCGCGCAACGAATATTTTAGTCCTTCGAGCTGCGCGATCCGAGCAACCAGCGATTGCCGAACTCCGATCGATAATCGAGGACGTTTCACGCGGCTGTGTTCTTCCAATGATTCGATGCACTCGTTGCACCGTTCTTCCCACGCGAGGTATTCTTCTCGCGAAATCAATCGTGCGGATTGATCCAATAATTAGCGGATTACTTGCGCGAATTATTCCATGGTTGTAAAAAGGAATGTAAATGTAATGTCTTTTCCTCGCAACACGTTGCAACGATTTGAGGCTTTGTGCAGTTGTGGAGCGCGCTTTTATGACCGGTGTCATGATTTGCGATCTCTGTCTTACTCTTTTGACGATCCAGCCCAACATGGTTCTCTGCAGTTACTGCTGATACAGGAAAATTCTTTCTATGATTCACGCGTATGACGAATTAGCGCGCAAAATCATCTGACACAATTTCTGCTGATTAAGCATAATTATAAGATTCTACGTTCCCAAAAGTATTATATTACGTTCAACACGTGTCGAGACTTTTATCCTTGAGGATGGGGCTCAAGTTACATGCAACCGTGCGATATGCTGCGACGCTAAGATTGAAATACATTATGGAAAAATTGGATGCTTTAAAATAAAACGTTGTGGTGGGGGAAGCAATTTAGGCCATATTTAAAACAGTCTTCCGAACGCTATTCCATCAATCGCTCAGTATCCACAGTGACTTTCGACGGAACAAATAGTGCTCTGAAAAAATGTGCAGTACCAGTGCCGAAGGAAACGCCGGACACATGAATTATTACGTTCCCATCATGCGAGATGATGGCGTAGCTCAATGCGGGGAGAATACATTTGACAGGTAAGACTTAATTTTCACATCTTGAAATTTTTTTTATGTTTATTCCTAATACGAGTGGACAATATCATAGCTTTGATTGTTCTCTTAGGCCGCGCCAAGCATCGCGGATCATGATCAGAAGATACGCATTAACAACCATGGGTAGCAAATATTTGGAAATTAGGATCAGCGTAGGACCTATGGCTGATGTGGAAGTTGTTCTCGGCGACAATCGCGGGAATCATCTCATATTATCATGGTATACGTGGTGTGCACTAGCCGCAACAAGTACAACCATCGAACAACGTGCACAATTACCTGGATCAGAATCGCTACGGATTAATGAATTATCGGTTGATTTTTGTCGGATGTATGATTCTCCGATTGTAAAGATGACACTAGATACTAAGTCGCTGTATTTCAAACCGAATACAGTAACATATTTGTTTAATCTTGAGCCGTGTGTAAACTATGTGTATCTGCGATTACATGAAACTGCAGAAGGTGTGAGGATGAAATTTTCAAATTTTGTCAACGTACTACAGCAGAGCGATGTTGCCTGCGAAACCTTAGATGCGCGTCGTGCTGCCAAAATCATACGTGATAGCGAATATTTCGATGCGGCGTATCTTGTAGATTGCGAACTGGTAGCATGTGCAATCAACGATATTCTAGCTGATGCTTGTATGAAAAAATGTTAAATTATATTCTATTAATTTTAAATAAAATTTCTTAAAACGTATATTATTTCTCCATTTTATTCACCCGTCTTCCTCCTTCTGTCCTCGCCACTTAATTCTAAGATTTGCTGACGTCGCATAATTCTATTTCATTCTTACTTTTGCAAAGCTATGCACTTCTCAGTTTCATGATGGGTAGGGTTTTTATACATATGCGAGCCAGGAGATGTAGCGAGACCAGTTTCAATCTTTAAGGACATTCAGAAGTCTGATTTCTGTGAAAAGTTTTTGTGTAACACTTTTTTTCATTTTAAGTGAAATTGCTTTGAAGAAGATTGCTTTCCAAGGATATCGTCAGTCGTTCAACGCATAGAAAATACAATCGAATAATACCGTGAGTTTCCATTATCATATTTTTTTTCTTTTAGCGAATCGCTGTGTTAGTAACTTTGAGAATTATAAGAAAAAAAATCGGGTTCAGATTATGTCATTGCCCATAAATTTGGAACGTCCAGCTACCGCTACGATCACCGCTGCTGCGACCATTATTCATTCATCCAGTCCGAAAGTGTATGTGGCGTGTCGAAATGTTGCGGTTCAAACCGAAGAAATTCGATGCGCAGAACTTTATGAGGCGGAAGCTAATCAGGATGGTGACATTTATTTAAAAGTATTTCGCAACCTAACGAATGGTTATGCGTATGAGTACCTCGATGATGAGCAATATTGGTTGCGCCGATACGCAGACCAAATGTTTATAAACAATTACGACGATGATGATGATGATGATGATGATGATTATTATTATTATTATATACGTAGGAATATAGCTCGGCGGAATCGTGAGGGTGTTCCAAAGAGCGTGGTTTGGCGAAACGTGAAAACAGAGATTGATGATGATTCCATTTTCGCGAATAAAATATCGGGGCTTTGGGCTAGCGTTGTTGCAGTTCAAACTGACCCTGCGCAAGTTCCTGTAGATTTATCATTAAATAAGCTATTTGCTGATGATGTTATCGAGTGGGATAATTAAGCCAAAACCACTCGCCACCTGCGTCCTTAGAATAGTTTATATTTTTTTATATTTTTCTATTTTTCTATTTTCTATTCTAGTTTTATATTCTATGTAACAATATATATATATATCTTAAACGTATATTATTTCTCCATTTTATTTACCCATCCTTCTCCTTTCGCCACTTAATTCTAAGATTTGCAGACACTGCATAATTCTATTTCGCTCGAGCGTTCTTCGCATCGTTGAATGGCGTCATCACATGCAGGTGTCCCGGGGAGAACTTATATTACACACGATCGCGCGATACGCTGCGACGTTAAATCGGAACGCTTTAGAATACTGTTAGCTTTAGAATAAAAAATATGTGTTCGTATCGCTATGTAGCGCTGTCTCTTTCCCTCTCTCGAATTTAGCTTTAAAATATTGCTCTCTCTTTCCGACCCTCCGAAGACGTGGTGTGAAAACGTCGATCTTTCCCGACATTGTTCGAAACAATTCCCAATAAAAATAAATGTCTGTATGTCGCATATTGGTTTGGAAAAAATATTTGGGGGGAAAAAATTTCTGGGGAGCGGATCGAGTCTGAAAAAGAGGTTTTTCATACAGGATCCGCCCCACCCCCAGAAATTTTTTAGAGGGTCATTCACTCCCTCGGAAAAAGTTTTCGGCGGTGGGCCCGGTCTCCGCGGCGGCTCGGCCTGGAGTGATCCCCTCCACGATTGTGGCTTCCCCCATTCCGCGGCACGTGCGCGCGCAACCGGTCTTCCTCTCCCCGCAGGCCCCGCGCCCATGTTGCCCTCCGCCGCGCTCCCCCGCGCGCCCTCACTTCCCCCCGCCCCCGCGCCCCCCTCAGAGGACCTGAGTTAGAATCCCCCTTGCTATACTACTGTTGTTATATACCAAAGTACGAAATAGTAAATAAAATTGATTCAAGGGGTTAGTTAAGAATAGACTCTACGTCGCGGGACGTGACACATCGCTTAGTCGATTTGTTTTTCCTGAATTGTGGCGAAGGAAAATAATCGTTCCACCGGTGCTGATGAAGGTAATGGAGTATTATACTGCAGAAATATGTGTTTGATTGGTGGGAAATTATTTAAAATGCTGTAGTCGTTGTTAGAATGTGTGAAGTATTGGAGTGTAATCAATTCTACGTTATTACTGGTTAAAATTGTTTGATCAATTCCTTGTATTATTATAGGTAGTAAAATCAAAGAAATAACTTAGATTATTATTTTGTGCATGTGGCTATGGTTCTGAATTCGCTGGTTCATTTTGTGTTTCTAATAGTATCGCTTTTTTAAAAATTGATAATACATGGTCATGTTTATCTCTGGATATACATGTTACCCATTTGTTCTTAAAGAAAGGATGGGAAAATGCAGCGATTGTTGCTTCCTTGGCTTCTGCACATGTAAAGTCTAAATATTTGGGAAATCTATTTTCAATACTATTTTGCAATGTTTTTAGAAGGGATTCACAGTATGTCCACTTGGTTTCATGTAGAGCTTTTAATTTGTGTTGCAGTGATACCAAACAGGGAAGAAATATCCCATAAAAAGTATTATTCTCTCCCTGAAGAATATCAAGAGCATGGTGTACAGGTCTTGTAACTGCAATATGCTCTTGTATGTATAAATATTCTTGCTCGCTCAGTTTGTGTTTCATTCCTAATGCTTTACATAACTGATATTTTTTTTTCTTTTATATTTATTATCTGCGAGAGTGAATCATATAAGGAATTCCAACGTGTGTCTCCTGGACGGCTTAATGTGTGGCTTAATGTGTGCCAAGATATTATTTACTATTTTTGCTGATTTGGGACGTGATGCAGAATTCCACAATTGCGAACATTTATATATGTCTTATATATGTCAAATATGCATTGTAGCCAGATTGTCTGTTTTTTTTTATTGTCTTCATTATATCGGTAGTTATACACAACGAAAGTGTATGTGCAAAACATCTTATATGTTTTGGTAAAGATACCCGTGGCACATTGGGCACATTCGGCTCATCGGGCATATCAAGCACATCGACAGTCCTTAAATTTATT
Organism: Andrena chrysosceles; assembly: GCA_963855975.1. Lineage (NCBI taxonomy): Eukaryota > Metazoa > Arthropoda > Insecta > Hymenoptera > Andrenidae > Andrena > Andrena chrysosceles. The sequence goes on along the minus strand of OY979767.1, from coordinate 64,716,451 downwards.
TCCTCCAATTCATCCAAATTTATTTCCACCAATTCTTCATCACTACTGCTGTCGCTATTATTTTCATCACTATCTTCAGTAGATGTGAGTACTCCAAAAATTTGGAAAGCTTTAACAAAGTTACTTCCATTATCAGTCACCGTCGTAGTTAATTTAGGATACTTTAGGGAGGAGACCACTGTCTCGGCCCGAAATGTAAGGGTGTTTTCGGGAATTTATTTCAACCAAACAACGCAAGTAAATCAATTTATTGCTTAGTATAGCCGATAGTGTATATATCGAAGGGTAAGAAAAAATTTTTTAAATCAAATTCATAAATCCGTTTTCTGTACACACTTCGTCAAAATTTGCGCTCCGGAAAAAACATACTCGTCGCGTTGACAGTGCCCAGGCCATATGGTTAATCGGAATTCAAAAAAACAATAATATTTAAAAACTAGAAGCCTGCCTCTATTACGTGACGATCGAAAAATGTCAAATTTGTAAAAAATAACAAAATGGCGGACCTCTGGAAAAAAAGTCGTGTTTTCGGGGTTCAAAATTGGGGAAATGTTGCTAAAAAAATTAGAAGCAGGTCGACAATTGAAAATGTCTGATCGTCACGTAATAGCGACGGGTTTTCCGTACAATAAATGTCCTTGATCATGCCAATTGGACGTATAGTTTTCTCTGTAGACTGTCAACGCGGTTGAAAAATGTCATTCTGAGGAAATCGCGTTCAATGTTCCGCGTGGCTCAGTCGCGCGTTTGACACCGCTTCACGAAAAACACCATATCTCCATCAATTTTGCGAATTTCTTCATAAAATTTGAAGAGAGCATTCTTGAAGCACACGACTTTCAGAAAATGTAAAAAATTTCAGATTTGAGACAGTGGTCTCCCCCCTTAAGGTCATATTCCATGTGTATTTCTTGAACCAATTCAGCAATTTTGTCATAGCTATGTGTACCTAAAGGATTAATTAAGGATTAATAATTTTTTACAAGGAACGATGAGCTGGATATATGAAGTCATTCGAAAAAATGAACTTGACCTTCATAAGTCCTCTACTCATTGGCCAACAAAAAAGCTAATCATATTGAAAAAAAACATAAAAAATAGATATGTCACCCTTCAAATCATTCAACATTTATGTGAAAGTGAAACATTTGTTCCTATCAGGGACATCGCTAGGGTGCTTGGTGTTACGCGCTACAATCGTGTAGATATAGGAGAGCTTCCATCAGCACCGTAATCGGCCGAAGACCATATCTTGGTTAATTGTAAATAGCTCGGGAAAGGTTCCGAGGGAAAGCAGTCCTCTAATTTATGAGGCTGCCTGGCAGACCCAAGGTCCGCCGCGCGTTCCGCCTGACACTTGGGACCGTTGGAGGGTGGCGAGTGAGCTGGAACCACAATGACCCTTTGTGTAGTCGACTCCGGCGGTCCCGGGATCCGGTGATATTGGCCAGACGTCCTATTTCACCTTTAGGGCGTCTTGGACGACGTTTCGGAGACGGGCTGTTTACCCGTATTTTATTATCAGCTCAAGTACGGTTTCCAGAGTTTTCCCTCTCTATGGGGCTGGGTGGGCCGTTCCTTTGGCGATGCAACGACCAATAGGAAGTGCATTAATCGTGGGGTCCACCAAGGAATCAGCCCGGGAGGGAGGATTTCTGGTTGCTAGCAGGAATGACTCCGTCGGGGAGTCAGACTCAAAATACATTCGGATACGTACGGTTACGTTCCGAGACTCCACGGGGGAGTCAGTAATATTCTAATCAGGTAATCACGGTCTCCTCCGGAGATGAGGACGATACGTGAACTGCTCAGATTCGGCTGACAGTTACACTTATATACACTTACTATTCTTGTTGTTATTGTTGTTAAACGTTCTGGTTATTTAATATATATTCAGTTCACTGTTAACCCATTACAATATACATGCAATCTCGTTTTATTTACCCTTATCACGTTAACACGTCGTACGGGTAACGCTTAATTCCCGGTGTCGGCAGTACCGTAGCGGGGCCTTACAACCCCCGTTGACCCGCTTCGTTTAAGTCGGGTCTCATCGAGGTTGCGCGCGAAACACTTGGCGCTATTATGCAGGAATATATATGACGTTAGCGCATGTGGATTGACGCCGGTAGATCGCAACAGCGATCGGCAGTCGGGAAGGCCTGTAAAGGAATGCGCCTCGCGCGCCCCTGTCGGTGGCGATCAGGGATCCGAACCGCCTAGTAACTCTAACCCTTACCCGATTAACCAAGGAAGGTTTCTGTAACCCGCAGTAACCGCGAGGGAACGGTTCCTAAATTCTAGAAGAAACCGAAGTAACCCGGTTAACCCGGTACGAGCCGGTTACTGGCGAAATAAGACAGTCTTGTCTAGACTAGACAGTCATTTAAGGCAAGGAGCTACGCCTGACGATGGATGCGGCCTGGTACCCCGTAGCGAGGACAAGCTCCCGGAGTGCCTCACCGAATTTTATGGCTTTCGGCCCTCGAAGGGGTTTGAATACCATTAAGACTTGAGAATTGTCCAGGATTTCCGCATTTCTCATCAGATCTTTAGGAAAACGACACCGATGGATCTCTTATGTTTCGCCGATGAAACTAACACCAAGAACGACGTAATTCGGACCATAATGAAAGAAATTCAATGGAAAATCGATTTATATGATTTCAAGCTGGCTTCGTTAAAAATAGTCCGATTTACATGAAATTTGGTATGATTATCATCGGAAAAACATAAGGAATCCATCGATATCATTTCCATATCGATACGATAAAGAATAAAGAATTTTTTTTTCTGAATCGGGTATGAATCCTCGGCAGACCGTAGCTAATTGAGGTCGGCGCCCCGCAGTTAAGGGGTGAAAATGTGAAATATCCATTTCAGCGTATTAAGAAATTCTCCATTCTTTATCGTATCGATATGGAAGTGACACCACTGGATTCCTTATGTTTTCCTGATGAAAGTCATACCAAATTTCATGTCAATCGGATTACTTTTACATAAGGAATACAAATTGTTTGTGTAAAAGTTGTCCGATTTACATGACATTTGGTATGATTTTTATCAGGAAAACATAAGGAATCCATTGGTTTTACTTCTATACCGATACGATAAAGAATAAAGAATTTATTACTACGTTGAAATGGATATTTCACATTTTCACCCCTTAACTGCGGGGCGCCGACCCCAATTCGCTACGGTCGGCCGAGGATTCATACCCGATTCAGAAAAAAATAATTCTTTAGTCTTTATCGTATCGATATGGAAGTGATGTCGATGGATTCCTTATGTTTTTCCGATGATAATCATACCAAATTTCATGTAAATCGGACTATTATTAACGAAATTAGCCTCGGATTATGGAAATGAATTTTGCATGGAATTTCCTTCAGTATTTTCCGAATTACATCGTTCATGGTGTCAGTTTCATCGGCGAAAGATCTGATTAGAAATACAGGAAGTCGAAGATTTCTCACTTCTTAATACGCACTCCAACCCCTGTATTCTTCCAATATTACTGTAACCGCATTAACCCGGTTAGTAAGGGTTACAGAGGAATTCTGTTACCCGGTTAGACGGGTTAGTCGGCGGTACGGCGTACCGAACCGGGTACGGGTTAGGGTTCGGTTCCCTGGTGGCGATGATTTGTCACGCGTACCGTTAGAGCACTTTGGTCACTGAACGCGAGTAGTACGCCATGTATAATATTCCGCGCTATATATGTAGAGATGTACTTCACTTTATAATCAATATAACCTTTTCGTATACCGTAATCACGCGGATGTGTCAATTCCTATCCACCAACTAACATATGACGCCCGAGAATTATTGTTATTATTAACTTCAGCATTAATATACGCCGATACGCCATCAAAGTTCTCTTACACAATACGTATACCTCAGCATCTTAAAAGACCCGTTTATTAAAGATAATAAAAATTTTCCTTTTGCGCCCAACGACCGGGGTGCCTTGCACAAAAAAACACAGAACACCACTGATGTGACTCATGATGTTTATAAAAACTATACCGCTTATTGAATATTAAAAAATTCTCCATTTACGTCCGAGATGCACCAGGTGTCATTGACGCCCTTGGCATCAATCGCCCCATGCCTTGCATAGTACTGGTACTACTGGTTCAGTGATATTAGGATCTGTCTGAGGAATAATTCCCAGCAAGCTACGTTTTTATATTGGCCTTTATTTCGTCATTGTAAACAATATGTCAAAATCCCCAGCGATCCGAAATCTGCTAAAAATTTTATAGGGATCAAAGGTAAAAAACACATCTTTTTCACAAATATCTCATTATCTATCACTTTTTCAATAAATTTGTAGCTTAGGAAATTCTCTACAAAAAAGGTTATATGGGTTTTTTTTGTAGATGTATGACGGCTTTCATTTCAAAGTTTCAACCTTCATACCTTCGGCAAGGGAAGATCCCGAACCTGGAAATTAAAAAATTATTAAACTTTGGAGAAAATGTCTTCCTGAATACAACGCAATTTTGTTTGCTGCTCAAATTCATTTTAAGAGGGTGAAATTGGTCCTGAAAATCCGGCTATTTTCCGATTTTATGTTATATGTGTTATAACTCACCAACTGTAAAAACTGTAAGAACTGTAAGCTAAAAGAAGTAACTTTTCCTGAAAACTTTTTTCTTTTTTCTCCAAAGTTTAATAATAATTTTTTAATTTCCATGTTCGGGATCATACCTTTTCAAAGGTATGAATATTATGAACTTAATTTTTTTTATTATCGTAAAACTGATAATAACGAGATATTCGCGAAAAACTATTTATTTACCTTCGACTCTCTGTGAAATTTTTAGCATATGTCGGATCGTTGGGGACTTTTGACATATTGTTAAAAACGACGAAATAAAGCCCCATACACAATGTAGATTACTCGGAATTATTCCCCAAATTGGCCATATATCAGGCTAATTTCACTGGACTATAGACTTATAGGCTGCTTAGTGCGTTCCGCCCACCCTGATTCCTATAAGCTATAATCAACAGTTTCAAACATACTGGCGATAATCGATATAAATAACCCACCCTACAATTACAAAATTATTACCTGCAAATCTTCTGCATGCCAGGGCTACTGACTTCCTCTTAAAAGTATTTTTTTTTAGTTACTCCTAGAAAACTTCTTCTTCTCCCTGACCACACATCAGCCGTTGTGCATACAAACTTTGCTTCTTTTAAATTATTTTGTATCTCAACAATATTTGTAAGAAACATATTTTTTATTTCACGGCTGAGACTCGTTCTACTAGGCACATTTATACCATAAACTATGGTATGTATCATAAAAATATAAATAAATGCACTTGTTATTAAGAATGTCCCACTTTTTAAATTATTAATGAATAATAGACATACCTGCGATATTCAAATGTTCCAGTAATTTTTGAAAATATAGGTCTTCCACTGATCGTAAAGATGGCATTGAATGGACAATATAATTTGCTATGTGATTGTTTAAACTTTTTTGCGTGATTCTGGTTCGTTGACGGTTGTTGCGGTTGCTAATTGATCTAGTCTGAGTGGTACCAGTTGACATTTCCTGTGACGTCCACGACTTTCTTGTTTGCAAATCATTTTCATATTCACATAAAACTTCCGTACCATGCCGTCTTTTCAAATGAGACCTAAAATTCGATGTAGAATGGAATTGTCCTTTCACTTCTACATACTTGGGCCTGCATTTATTACATACAGCCACCACTGACATAGCGGATGACTTTTCCGGAAGGATACAGAAAAATGTGCCATCTAATATGGCACTATCCGAGACAAAAATAGAAGTAGAAGATGTAAAAGTACCAGGCAAAGAAATGGCACATTTTTCTGTATCCTTCCGGAAAAATCATCCGCTATGTCGGTGGTGGCTGTATGCAATAAACGCAGGCCCAAGTATGTATAAGTGAAAGGACACTTACATTCTACATCGAATTTTCGCACTCATTTGAAAAGACGGCATGGTGCTGAAGTTTTATGTGTATATGAAAATTATTTGCAAACAAGATAATCGAGGACGTTACAGGAAATGTCGACTGGTACCACTCAGACTAGATCAACTAGGAACCGCAACAACCGTCAACGAACTAGAATCACGCAGGAAAGTTTAAACAATCACATAGCAAATTATATTGTCCATTCAATGTCATCTTTACGATCAGTGGCAGACCTATATTTTCAAGAATTACTGGAGCATTTGAATATCGCAGGTATGTCTATTATTCATTGATAATTTAAAACCTGGGGCACCTCGGACGTTAAAGGAGAATTTTTAATATTCAATAAGTAGTACATTGTTTATAAACATTATGAGTCACATCAGTGGTGTTCTGTGTTTTTTTGTGCAAGGCACCCCTATACACATGGAATGTGATCTTAAGTATCCAAAATTAACTACGACTGTGACCGATAATGGATGTAACTTAGTGAAAGCTTACCAAATTTTTGGAGTACACACATTTACTGCAGATAGTAATGAAAATAATAGTAAGAAGTAGTGATGAGCCGAATGTGCCACGGGTATCTTTACCAAAACACATAAGATGTTTCGCACACACACACACACACACACACTTTCGTTATGTGTAACTACCGATATAATGAAGACAATAAAAAAAACAATCTGTCACAATGCATAGGGGAGACCGGGGATAGTTGTTACACATTTCAGTTTTTCATTCTTCATTTTTTTTGCATTCCATATTCAATACTATCAATGACTCTCACTTAAAGTACGTTCTTTTCTCTACCAATGACCGCTATCGCATGTAATTAAACGAAAACCATGACTTTGAAACAAGCCATTTCGAAGGTCGAGACATGTTGTATTAACGTGCCCTGAGTAGTGGCTAGTTGTTACACAATACGGGGCAAGTTGTTACAGGATTAAATTTTACGAAACGAGGCTTATTATGAGTAATATAATTATATTTTCTTGGACAGAAGTAAACTTATTAATGGTAAGAATCTATTATAATAAATATACAATAAAAAATCTATTTTAAAAATAATAAAAAATTACTAACATCAGTTGCACTAATTATCATCGTCTGTTTCATAGGGGATTCGCAATTAATGCACACATAAAAATGAGTTTTAGGTTTTGCACACTTCTCATGTGCTCACTTTTTGCACTCTATGCATTGAATCCACTTTGTAACAACATGCCCCTTTCCCTCTGGAACAACATGCCCCTTTTCGTATGTAACAACATGCCCCTTGTCTTGTGTAACAACTTGCCCCGGTTGACACCATTGTGTATGTATAACTTTAATGATTCCCCTAAGGGTTACATGTCTTTCCGTCCTTATCCTACTTAAATTACTTAATTCTCAATTTTATACTACTCCTCCGCACGCTTTCCTCCCCTCTTTCTTCCGCTCGCACGCCCCCGCTCGCTCGCCTCCGCCGTCTTCCTCTCTCTTAACCTACTCTTAAACTATCCTTAGCCTACTCGCTTTCGCTTCTTAATACTACTTCCACCCTCTACTATCGCTCGCTTCCCTCGCCTTAGACTTCCATTTCCGTTCTTTCACTCCATTCCTTATTTCGTTCCTTCCTGCCTCCTTCCTTCATGCCCCCCTTTCCCCCCTTTCTTCCTCTCTCTCTCTCCTCTTTCCCTCCCACCTCTTCATCCATTCTTCCCCTTTCCCTCCTTCGTCCAGAATTTCCCTGACCTTTTCCCCTATCCCCTTTCCCTTTCCCTCCTCCCCTGAGCATCGCTCCAGAACGTGCTCCCACGTCTCTTCTTCCCCTCCACACACCCTGCATTTCCTCTTCTCCTCCTCCTCCCAATACCTCCCCCCCTCATTTCATTTCCCAGCCTAAATCTGGCTATTCTCCCGCACCTCGCTTCTCCCCATCCTGCCTTCAGGTATTTTGGGACTTCCCCTACCACAATCTCCCTGTACCATTTGTTATACGCCGACTTTATAATTTTTTCTCTTCTCTCCTCCTCCTGCCTCCTGCTGTCTTCCTCCTCCCACCCCTCCCGCCCCTCTCGACCCCTTACCCCTTCCCCTCCTTCCATCACCCCTCTCTTCTTTCTGTATTCTATTCTGTCTTTCTCCCACGCCGACAGTTCCGCTTCCCCTCCTCTTTCTCTTTCCCTTACATCTTCCAGACACCACCTGGCCAGCTCCCCTCCTTCACCTCTGCTCAATTTCTCCTCATATCTCCATGCCCTTCCTCCCGCCCACGTCCTCAGTTTTTTCCTCTTCGTCTCCTCCCTCACCATGTATCCTGGCGTCCTCCAATCCACCCCCAGTGTCCACCTTAAAAACCTTTCCTGCATCCTCTCCATTTCTTCCCTTTCCTTCCACCCCCAAACCTCTGCCCCGTATCCCGCCACCGTCCACACCAATGTGTCGTATAGCCAAACCCTCTTTCCCCAGTCCTTCTCGAATTTCCTTTTCCCGATTCCCCATGCCTGCCGCATTACCACCCCCGCCTTTCTCACTCTGTCCCTGACCTGTGCTTCCTGTCCCCCGTTCTTCTTGAAAACGTATCCCAAATATTTAAATTCCTTTACCTCCTCTATCCCCTTTCCTTTCCATCTCCAATCCACCTTTCTTTCCCTTCCTCCCCCTTTCCTGAATCTTAACACCTTCGTCTTCCCTACGTTTACCTCCAAACTCTTTCCTTCTAGATACCTTTCCAGCCGCCTAATCATGCTCCCCATCTCTTCCTCATTCTTCGCTAGCAGCACTAAATCGTCCGCATACACCAACGAACATATTCTTCTTCCTCTTACTTCTACCCCTCCCCATCCTCCTTTCCTGAGTTCCTCTTCCACGTCTGCTATTAGCAGGTTGAAGAGGATCGGACTCAGGGGACATCCTTGTCTTAGGCCCTTCGCCGTCCAAAATCCCTCCCCTAGCTCCCCTCCCACCTTTACCCTGCTTGTTGTCTCCCTATATATCTCCTTAACTCTTTCTCTTAACCCCTCCCTCACCCCTCTCTTCTCCATGGCCTCCCAGAGCTTCCTCTTATCTACCGTGTCGAATGCCGCCCGTAGATCGACGAAGAGCGCCACCAATTTCCCCTTCTTCCTATGTATCTGCTTCCCTATTAGGTGGTTCAACACATAAATGTGATCCACCGTGCCTCTCCCTCTCCTAAACCCCGCCTGATTATCCGGTATCATTCCTTTCCCCTCCACCTCCTGTTCTAACCTTCCTACTAGTATGGACGCGTATATCTTATACAGGGTTGGCATCAGTGTCACTCCCCTATAATCTTGAACCCTTGCCCCCCCTCCTTTCTTCACCAGCGGTACTATGATGCCTTCTTTCCAACCTTGCGGCCACCCCTCCCCGTCCCATACCCTTCTACAAATCTCCCCCGCTATCTCTAGTCCCCTCTCTCCCCCGTACTTCCATGCTTCATTTGGGATCTCGTCCCCTCCCATTGCCTTCCCTTCTTTCAGCTTCCTCACTACCCTCCTTACTTCCTCTATACTTATTCCCTCTTCCTCCCCCTTTCTCCCACCATCCTCTCCTCCCAACCTTACCCTATTTTCCACTCCTCCTAGTAGCCCCATAAAATGTTCTTTCCATTCTTCCTTCTTTATCCTTTCGTCCACCCCTCTTCCTTTCTTCCTTCCCCTATTCACTATCTCCCACACCCTATTTTCGGTTTTTGCCTCCGCCACCTCCCTTGTCAGCCTCTCCCTCTCGTCCTCTTTTTTCCTATCACACAGCTCCTTGTACTCTCCCCTCTTGCCCCTGTAAGCCTCCCTGCTCCCCTTCCCACCTCTCCACCTCCTTAACTCCCTTCTCACCTCCTTCTTCTTCTCCCTACATTCGCCGTCCCACCACCTTCCCCTTTCCGCCCCCTCTCCCTTCCCCCAACTCCTCCCCCTTCCTCATCACCTCCTTTATCGCCTCTGTCGCCTTACACACCACCTCCTGTATTCCTTCCCCTTCTATGGCCATTCCTCCCATCCCTTTCTCGAATTCCTCCTTCATTCTTCCCGTCCATCGCCCTCCTCCCACTTTTCTTTCCCTCCTTTTCTTACCTCTCTCCCCCCCTCCCCCCTCCCACATCGTCACCACCATCGGGTGGTGGTCTGATTCCAGTCTCTCCCCTACTTCCAATCTTTCCACACCCCTCTCTTGTCCTCTCATCCCCCAGCACATAATCTATAACTGTCTCCCCTCTTCCTCCCGTGTACGTAAATTCCCCCTCTTCGTCCCCCGCTATGTTTCCATTCATTATCTCCCACCCTGTCTCTTCCACCAGTTTGATTAATTTCCTTCCCTCCCCATTTACCTTCCTATCCTTTGATTTTCTTCCCCCTCCCTCCCTTTCCTCTTCCCCTCCTTCCACCCTGCCCCCCTGCATGCCTGTCCTCGCGTTAAAGTCCCCTCCTATAATCACCTTACCTCCCTCTTCTTGCTCCTCCATCCATCCCCTGATCCTTCCCAGCTTCTTCTCCATATCCCCGTTCACATAAACCGCCACTACCGTCCATTCCTGCACCCCCGCCTTTACCCTCTCCACCATCAGCCCTTCCTCCTCCCCTTGTCCTTCCTCTTCTTTTCCTACCAGCTCTTCCCTTACCCCTATTATCATGCCTCCCATTGCTCTCCCCTTTCTATTCTTCCTCTTCGCCCATTGGGCTCTCCACTTGTACCCTTCCGGCAGCCTGCGCCTAACACTATCCCATCTCTTTTCCTCTACCCAAGTTTCCAGCATCACTACAACCTCCCATTCGTCCAGCCCTTTCCAGAAGTCCTCGTCCTTATTCGTCGCCCCCGCTATATTCCAAAAAGCTATCCTCCAGCTTTTCCTTTCCTCTCCCTGTTTCACCCTCCCCCTTTCCTCATTCTTCCTTCTTAGTTTTTTGTCTCATCTCTTTCTTCCCTCCTTCTTACTTCTTGTCCCTCCTCGATCCGCCCTCCCTCTATACTCCCCTCCGTTATTTTCCTCTCTACTCCTCCTTTCTCACTCCCCCTCCAGTCTCTCAGCACCTCCTTCCGCTCGTCCCAGAACCATGTTGCTCCGTCCACCACTATCTTCCCGTACATTACCCTTACTCTTTTTCCTTTCGCTTCCTCCTCCTCTCCTATTCTCCTTAACTGCCACTGTGTCTTTCTCTCCTTCCACGTCAGATCGTCTTCCACCATCTCCTTCCTCCCCCTTAGTTTTCCCTTGTTCCTCATTACCTCTCTCTTTGTCTCCATAGACTCCAACCTCACCTCCAGCATCGCCTCTTTCCTCTCCTGCTTTCTTCCTCCTATCTCCTTCGCTTCCACTATTCCCCCCTGTACTCCTACTACCGCCAGGATTTCCTTTGCCCTCTGCATCGCTGTCCCCTCCCTGCCTACTCCTTTTATTATTACGCTCCTTCTTTTCTCTTCCCTTTCTTTCATCTCCAGTTTCCTTTCCAGCTCTTGTACCCTTTCCTCCCATTCTTCCCCTTCTCTCCGCCGCCCTGTTCTTTCCCTTCGCTCTCCCATCTCTCTTTCTACCCCCTCCCGCTCCCTCCATGACTCTATTGCCTTTATTCTCTCCTCCACTTTTACTAGCCTTTCCTCCTCCAAATCCGCTTCCCTCACCCTTTTCTCCAACCTTGTCATTCTTTCCTCCATCTCCTCCCTTTCTTTTCTCCACCTCTCCTCCCATTCCTCCATCTTCCCTCTCACTTTTTGCATCTCCTCCTTTGCCTCCCTCCCCTGCACCTTCACCTCCTTTAGGCCCTTCCTCATTTCTTCTCTCATTTCCCTGATTAAAATCTCTAGTGCACCGTCCTCGTTCTCCTTTCTCTTCTCTGGCGACCTCTGCACTTTCCTACTCTTTCTGAAAGCCTCTTCCCCCTCTCCCCCTTCCTCTCGTCTGTCCCCCTCCTTCTCTCTTTTCCTCTTCCACATTTCCGTTATCTCCAGCATATTTCCTCCACTCGTACTCCAACTCCTTTCTCTCCCCATTTTCACCGCGGTCGACCTTCCGCTTCTCTCTTTCGCCTCTTCTTCCCCCTTTTCCTCTACCTCCTTCTCTCCTACTTCCCTGATCTTTCCCTTTTCCTCATCCTTTGCACCCTCTATCCCTCCTGTCATTTTTATTTTCCTCACCCTCTTACCTATTCTCGATACCTCCGCTCCCTACCTTATCTCCTGCTCCTCTCTTCCTTTCCCTCCCTGTCGACCGATGTCGCCACTTTCCTTTCTCTCTCCTCGCTTTGCCGCCTTTTCTTTTCCTGCTCTGTTCTCTCTCGTCTGACCCTAACCTCAATTCACTCTCTCCCTATCTGCCTTTCCCTATCTCCCTCACTCCCCTTTTCCTCGCCCTTTCTCTCCCTTCACTCCCTGCTCCCCCTCTCGCTGCGCTACCACTTTCCACTCCCTACTTGCCCTGCTAACACCTTTTCCGTTGATTCCACTCGCACCACTCACTCAGCCGTGTCGATTCTATCACACCGGAAATGGAAGTCCTCTGACACCATTGTGTATAAAAAGCTATAAGTTCATACCAGTTTGGTGTATTCTTATGTTCTTGGTGCCAATCTGTAGCTAAAGGAACACTGATTCAAACGTGGTAATATTAATTTACATACATTTATCTGTCTGTTCGGTAGGAAAGATTGAAGTAGAAAGAGAAAAGTTACTATTAGTACCGAAAACACAAAAATCGGTAATAAAGTGACAACGCGTGAACCGACTACAAACAAACAATATACACAACTGTGTACGGTTGAAACACATCAGCCACTTCATCGTTGAAGTGATAGTCCAAGCGAAAAAAATTTAAACTACTTTGTAACAACCTGCCCCTATAACAACTAGCCCCGGTCTCCCCTACCCAAATCCTATATAAATGTTCACAATTGTGGAATTCTACATCACATCACAAATCAGTAGAGATAGTAAATAATATCTTGGGCCACACATTAAGCCGTCCAGAGGAAACACGTTGGAATTCTTTGTATGATTCACTGACATATATTAAATATAAAAGAAAATAATTATCAGTTATGTAAGGCATTTGGAATGAAACACATACTCAGCGAGCAAGAATATCTATACATACAAGGACATGTGTAGTTACAAGACCTGTAGCCTATGCTCTTGATATTCTCCAGGTAGAGAACAATACATTTCATGGGATAGTTATTCCCTGTTTACTATCATTGCAACACAAATTAGAAGCTCTACACGAAACCAAGTGGACATACTGTGAACCCCTTATAAAACCATTGTAAGATAGTATTGAAAATAGATTTTCCAGTTATTTATACTTTACATACACGGAAGCCAAAGAAGCACCTATCGTCGTATTTTCCCATCATTACTTTAAAAACAAATAAAACTGAATAAAACTTGATATCATACTTAATAATGATCTTATTTATTGATAAAAATTAAATTGTGGAAGAGCCGCATTTAAGGGGCCAAAGAGCGGCATGCGGCACGCGAGCCGCGGTTTGCCGACCACTGGACTAACATTGTAAGTGATGCATTATTTGAGCAGAGAATGGTATTAAAAGGAAATTTGTTGGATTAATATACAATATAAAAACACATTTTATGAAAAGACTGTAAATTTTTTTCCCAATCCTTCTAATAGAATTCAATTATAAGTAACTTGTTTACAATTTAGTAATTAGCCAAACACATAGCATAAGTTACTCTATAACTAACTTTGAATATATGCATATGTTGTGCCCTGGCAATGCCCAAGACACACGTAATACACAATCACATAATCTGATAATTCTTCGTCCCAAATATCGCTTAAAACCGATGGCCGACGCCTGCAGAAGAGGCGTTCTTTAAGGCGGGATTTCCTCGGCTCGTTCAGACGTATACGCACACTTCCAGACAAACATATCCAAACGTATGTTGGACACAGTACATACTTCCATCGATAGATGCCGGGTGTCACATTTATTCGTCGTTCATTCAGGTCAAATAGCGAATAAATTCTTATTCGAACGAATCTGGCTAGAATAACGGTACAGATATATTCGCGAATAACGAATCTTTTTTCGTCGAATACAATCGTCATTTGTTATTCGCGCATAAATCTTGGGGATTTATACGAATCCGTATCCGAATGAAAAATTAGCCGAATAATGTCCAACTCTGGTCGAATGAAGATAACCCGGATTATAAGATAATATGGTTATAAGATAACCCCAGTTATCTTTATTCGACACATGACAAAAAAATGTTTTATCTTTTATTCGTTACTTGACATTTCTTAACCCTCCGTGCATCAGGTAGGGTATGACACACCCCAGAACATTTAAATATCAACATTATAACTGAACTAGGAACCTGCGAGTGTTGGTTCTCTGTGTAGCTGCAGATGCGACGCTGCCATTTCGTGCAGTGCAGTGGCGGAGATAACAGAGCGGCTAATGAGCAATTGATCTGTGTGAAGTTAGCCCCTTTTTTGAAAACTTATATTTTTGTTGTTGTACCAGTTTGTACTAGGTTTGTACGCGTCTTCTACCGTTGAGAATTTTCAAAAATTCGAAATCGTTTTCGAGAAAATCAGAAAAAAACAATTGTTAGGCTAGCCCTCCCCTTTTTGGAGATTATGATTTTTCGCGATTGTACTGCATTGTACTAGTTGTACCGAACATTGTACCGTTCGTAAAAATTGCTTAACTCTTTTGGTTCCCGAGAAAAATGGAAATAACCAAAGAGTCGAGTCGTACTACTGATTGTGAGAGAAAAAAATTTGTAAAATATGGGGAGATGACTGCAACTTTTTCCCACCCGTGACGCCACCAACGCACGTGTCACCAGTCATCGGGTGTTTTATTTGAATTTAAATCTGTATAAATTATTTTATGCAACGCCATCGTACGAAGCGTAAAATAATGTAAACTCGAGGTGCATGTATCTATAATTATTTTTGTTATTATTATATTATTAACTATTATTAGTTATGTAGATATAAAAAATTAATTTGCATCATTTAGATTATAAAATATCTTTAATACTGTATTACATGTTATAAAACACTGTATTTTTTTTTAATAAATCCCAACCATTTTCATGTAGGTATGTGGTGTTACCAAGTTTCAACCCCCACACCTTTGTCAAAAGTATAAGTCTGGCGACACCAGGTTGATGGACATTTATCTATTCTGTTATTTCCTCTTCGTCTTGGACCCCTCTGTTAGTTAGTTCTCGTTTCAGTGTTGCATCTCCATATTACAAGAGTAATATCGTGCTCCTTTTCTTTACAGTTGCATGTTGTTTGGCTGTTATTCTGCTTGCATGCTGAAAATAATCATTAAGGTCGTCGCCCACTAGGCCGAACGGAAGCGAAGCGAAGCGCGGCAGCCACGCATCGCTGATATGATAGAACAGCAGCGATCATGCATCGCCCATATGACAGAACAGCACCGACGAACAGTTCGCTTTGGTCGTCGCGCTTCGCTTCGGCGAAATGGGCGACGGCCTTTATGGTTCAATGCTCTGCTTTTGGATGCCACAATTCTGGAGTTCACTTATTCCCTAAAATATTTGTATTAAGAAAGCAGTGGGAACTTGCCATGAATTGTAAAAATTTCCAGGCAACTAAACATTCTAAGGTCTGCTCTGACCACGTCAAACCTGCAGACTATTTGAAAGAAGGTTTTTATTCAGGTATCCGGCACACCAAAAAAATATTTGAAAAAGGTGTGGTTCTTTCTGTTTTTTTGGACAAAAAAAGATCATGCAGTTGAAGTATTAAAAAAACCAGCAGAAGATCCTAATGTTAGACACAGTTTATTGCATAATTTTGAGAATAATGTAATTTAAGATATAAATTTAATGGGTCAAGAGGTAGATGTCCTCAATGAACATATTGATGTTACAACTGATATGAGCTGTGCTACAAATGATATTCCAACTCCAACTTCTTGTTCTATTGGCACTCAAAAAAATTTTCAGTTTTATACATTGGAAACATTTAGAAATGATAAAGCAATACGTTTCTATACTGGCTTAGAAACATTTGAAAAATTCATGTTTGTGTTCCATACACTATGTCCAGAGGCCTATTCTTTATGCTATCGTAGAAGCCAGGTACTAAATATAAGTGGACCGTTTATTTTGAAAGTGGTGTAAGTCCATTTTTGAAAAAAATGAGATATCACGTAAGTCATGCTTAATTTAATGTAAATTTTTTATGTATAACTAGAAAAAATAACAAGAGAAAATGGACTTACACCACTTTCAAAATAAACGGTCCAAGTATTGTAGATCAGTTCCTTATGAGTTTGATGAAACTGCAAAGAAATAAAGAAGATTATGAATTATCATTATTTTTTAACATTCATTAAAGTTCAGTCTCTAACATAGTTGTCACTTGGATAAATTTCGTGAACCAGATGTGGGAAATGTTAGATACGTGGCCAATGATAGAGATGGTAAATTTTTACATGCCAGAAGGATTGCTAAATTTTACCCATCAACCAGAGTTATTGTGGATTGTACGGAAATTCCCATTCAAAAGCCAACAAACCCAGCTGTCAGCAAGCTGTAGGGAAGTCCTTACAAAAATCGGTTTACTGTAAAGTTTGAAGTTGTAACATCACCAAGTGGCCTATTATCTCATTGTTCAGAAGGATATGGAGGAAGCACAAGTGATCGACAAATGGTTGAACGCAGTTCTCTTCTACAGAAATGTGAGCAAAACGACAGCATCATGGCAGACCAAGGATTAAACGTGCAAGATATTTTTGCTTTAAAAGGTGGTTCAATAAACATACCATCATTTTTAAAAGGAAGAAATCAATTATCAGGCTTGACAGTCTTACAAGATAGGAAATTGTCCTCAAAACGTGTTCACATCGAACGTATGATTGGTTTAACAAAAACCTATAAAATACTGCAGGTACCTGTAAATAGATTTTACATTCCATTACTTTCAAAAATTTACTTTGTTTGCCAAATGCTATGCAATTTTAGAGAAGGCATCGTTTCATGGAAAGCATGATAACAATAAAAAATAAAGTTCATTGTATTTTGAAATGTTGGGTTCTATGATTTTGGAAGAACGTATTCGCCTTCGGCTCGATAATAAAATTTCACTCTTGCAGCCCATAACGGGAAGTGAGCTCACGCTCGCATACTGAATCCATCCTAAGCAAAACCGAAAGCCCATACCGTTTTGGGATTGATCTGCGCAGCCCCCCACTACTGCCTACGGGCCCGACGCTGTGATGCCAGAGCGGGGACGGGTTCCCTCGAGAATTTCCCCCACCTCGCGCATACTACGCCGGAGCACGGTGTCCGTGAGCTCGGCGCTTCGGAGTCCAACTCGCGGACACGCAGGTCCGGCGTAGTGTGCGCGCGGTGGGGGGAAATTCTCGAGGGAACCCGTTCCGAAGCAGGCGATTGCTTGTAGCGCTTCATAGAGCTTTAAGGGGGGAGACCACTGTCTCAAATCTGAAAAAAAAATTTTCTTTTTACATTTTCTGAAAGACGTGTGTTTCAAGAATGTTCGCTCCAAATTTTATGAAGAAATTCGCAAAATTGATGGAAATATGGTGATTTTCGTGAAGCGGTGTCAAACGCGCGACTGAGCCATGCGGAACATTGGACGCGTTTTCGACAGAATGACATTTTTCAACCGCGTTGACAGTCTACAGAAAAAACTATACGTCCAATTGGCATGATCAAGGACATTTATTGTACGGAAAACCCGTCGCTATTACGTGACGATCAGATATTTTCAATTTTCGACCTGCTTCTATTTTTCTTAGCAACATTTCCCCAATTTTGTACCCCGAAAACATGACTTTTTTCTTCAGTGGTCCGCCATTTTGTTATTTTTTACAATTTTGACATTTTTCGATCGTCACGTAATAGAGGCAAGCTTCTAGTTTCTAAATATTATTGTTTTTTTGAATTTCGATGAACCATATGGCCTGGGGACTGTCAACGCGACTAGCATGTTTTTGCCGGAGCGCAAATTTTGACGAAGAGTATACAGGAAACGGATTTATGAATTTGATTGAAAAAAAATTTTCTTTCCCTTCGATATATACACTATCGACTATACTAAGCAATAAATTGATTTACTTGCGTTGTTTGGTTGAAATAAATTCCCGAAAACACCCTTACATTTCGGATCGAGACAGTGGTCTCCCCCCTTAAGATACTATTGCCCGATGAGAAGATGAGCCACTACCAACAAACTGAAATGTCACAGGGGCAAGGCGAATCGTCCACTCGCGTGAACCTATCCCCTCCAACACCATTCGTCCCGTGACGTAGACGCGAATAAAACCAATCGCGACAATCGGCGGAGGGAATAGGTTCACGCAAGTGGACGATTCCCCTTGCCCCTGTGACATTTCAGCTTGTGGGTAGTGGCTTATCTTCTCATCGGGCAATAGTAAATGTCCCAATTTCTACGATAATCTGCGGCAGGCATATTTGGTGGAAATTTGCGCGTACGCTACCAACAATCGTGATCACAACTACATATTCACGATCATCGATGCGTTCAGCAAGTACGGATGGGCTGTGCCTGTGAAAACGAAAAATGGTCGCGACGTAACAGAGGTGTTCGCGACCGTGTTGCTACGCACAGTGGGACGACGCATACAAAATCCCGGACATTGGCGAAAATATGAAGTACCTTTTTTATTGATATAATTATATGAGCATTATCCTTGAGTACTAATGGATACGAACTTATGAAAAAAATAAATTTTTTAAACAATTTAAATCCCGAGTTTTTAACAGTAAATACTTTCACATCTGGAGACAGCTGTCATATGAATGTAAATAATTAGTATTAGAATAATAAAACAAATTTCTACCATCATACTACACATTGGGATTGACTGTTAAGAAGTTGTTTATGTAAAAAAAACCCAAAAGTTAATGATTTTATTTATGTTTTTCAACCTGTCAGAAAAGTGTCCAAAGTTGTCCAAAAAAAATTGCATACCCATATAATCACAAAACATTCTTCGTTGTGACCAGAATAACTAATTATATTAGAATGAATGCTTTAAAACGCCGGCAGTTCAGAAATTTTTTTAGAAGATATAGACGCAGACTTCAGGGAGATACCCCTATACACGGAAATACGGTGGCTTAGCCGTGGAAGAACCACGATTAGATCGATTCTTCCACCTACATACCGTAATTTCCCTGTTTTTGGAAATGTCAGGAAACCCTGCTCCCGAGTTGGAAAATACAGATTGGCTCTGTGATTTAGGATTTATTTCGGATGTGGCAGACCATTTAAATATTCTAAATACACAGCTGCAAGAAAAAGATAAAACCATACTACAATTTTCTAACTTAATTTGCGACTTTTAAAAAAAATTCAAGTACGGAACACAGTTACAAACAAAAAATTTGTGCAATTTTCCAAAATTAAGGTCAGTTATGACACAGCATACTAATTTTGACCATTATGAAATTTTATTACAAAAGTTAGGTGATCAATTTCAAAATCGGTATCAAGATCTGTATGCACTTTAACATGAATTGGACATAGTTACCACTGCACTAACTGTAAATGTAGATACAGTGTCACCACAATTGCAAGTAGATTTAAGAGAAATAAAAAGTGACGTAGACATGATAGAAAAAATTCAGGAGAAGAATGGTATCATTAATGTACCAAAAAATGAATATCCGTATTTGCACAAATGCGTCGAGAAAATATTATCAATACTTGGTTCTACATACGTGTGCGAGCAGTTTTCTGGTATGAAGAAAGTGAAGTCGCCGTTCCTTCCACTCATGACGAATAACAATTTAAAATGTTCGTTGCTCTTGAGCCTAAATCGGAGTATACATCCAAATATAGAATATCTGGTAGAACAAAAACGGCTACCGGCAACAAAACGCAATAATCATCTTTTATAATCGCATGTACCTAGTAACTTTCACAAAATCTGCGTATATTGTTCTGTGTATCCTTGTGTATATAATTTTTCAGTTATGTACATATTATGTATATATTATTATTGTTACATTTTCGTTAACTCCCCGAATATTGTTACGCGTATATATTTATTAGTTATGTAATTTTGTGCATAATATTGTTCCACATATTTATAAACACCCTGTATATGTATCTTTGTGTATATAATTTTTCAGTTATGAACATGTTATGTACAGTATTGTCTCCGTATGTAACCACTGATCGGGACCGGCGTTGGGCACTCAGAGAGGACAGATCCCTAATTCCGAGTGTTCGTTTCTCACTTGTTTCTGGCCGAAGGGGGAGCGAGATGGAACGCTTTGCATGCGCGGCGGACGTACGCGAACGTGTCTCGCTCGCTTTCGTTCCATCTCCCTCTCGCCTTCGCCGGACAAGAATGAGACAGAAGTGGTGGGGATAGCGACAAGTTCACAACGCGTACACCAAATCGGGCACATAGGGAGACAATACTGTATATATTATTATTATTACATTTTCGTTAACTCCCCTTATATTGTTACATGTATATATTTATTTGTTATGTAATTTTGTGCTTGTAAATAACGCTAAGACCAATGGTGGACACCACATGTGTGTACATATGTATATATTTGTACATATATAACTTTCTAACATTTATAAATTATCATTATCGTTAATTATAATTTGGTTTTCTTTATGTCCGAGTTATTTATTTGTATAGTATTAACTTTCTAAATATTTGATGTGTCGGTGAAAAGATAAGTATTATTAGCAATAAATGTTTCATTATTCTTAATCACCGGCACCATTATTCCTTCCCTCCACTCTTCCACCCATCCCTCCCCCTTCCAAACTCTGTTACAAATTTCCCATAGCTAGTTTTCCACCTCTATCCCCCCATATTTCCACACCCCGTTTATTATGCCGTCCCCCCCTCCCGCTTTACCCTCCTTCAGATTCCTCACTACCCTCCTAATTTCCTCCTTACTTAACTCCCCCTCTTCGTCTTCCCCCTCCTTCTTCCCCCTCCACTCTACTCCTCCTAACAACCCCTTAAAGTATTGCTCCCACTTCTCCATTTTTATCCCCTCCTCAACACATTGTACATATACATATATCAACCTTGTACATTTTGTATATAAATACTAGCTTAAAGTACCCGGCGTTGCCCGGGTTGCTCATATGTATTTACTAATCCGACTCTACCACCGCCCCCCCCCCGCTGCTCGCGCCGCGCTATGTGTCTGCATTGGCAACTACCCGTGCGGGGAACCGTAAGTACACGCATCTCTTGCACGAACCGCGGTGGTCGCCACGTAAGATTTATCTGCCTCGCTTCACTATTTCGCTTATTACTCAGTCCCATTTAGTAATATCGAGATGATAGATAGCCTAAAACCTTCCCAAATGTTGTCTCTACACATCTGTGAAAACCGCAGGAGAATTGGTTCAGTAGTTTCCGAGTTTTCCCGTTGCAGACGAAATAATACTTTCCGCTTTATATAGATAGAGATAACATAGCGTACTAACTTACTAACATACTTTAAGTACCTACTAAACGCACCTAACATTTCCCCTCCCCCCCTAGCATTTAAGAAAACCAGTTCACCCCTTATGAACGTAGGTTTTGATGCAAATTTTTTCCTACTCACCTATTTCATGACACCACACCTAACTTTAAGCCCGAAATGTACACCCAGAACCTCCGCCCCACGCGCCAGATGTCCCCAGACAGGAAACGTAATCTAAGACTTCCGCCATATTATATGTATCATATTCCTATGTATAATATCCATGTACTCGTGATAATGAATAAATATAAATGTTGGGTAGGTGCGAGTAACGATTGCTTCGTAAACGGAAAGTCCTAGGTTCGATTTCTCTCGTCAACGTCAATATTTTTTCCGAACCTGGACTTGATAAAGACGTCTTTAAGACGTCTGAGAAAAGACATCTGGAAGATGTCTGTAAGACGTCTTAAAAACATCTTTAAGACGTCTTGATTCGTGACATAAGCCGTGCCGAAGACTTGTGTAAGACGTGAAAACGACGTTCACGGACGTCTTAAAGACGTCTGGAACGTCTGACTCCAGAAGTCTTTAAGATGTCTTTAAGATGTCTGTGTGCTGTCTGGGTTAATATTATACAAAACGACATTAGGGACTTTCTACCTTATGCAATGGAGTTTTTGTTCCGTACATGGAGCAAGAAGTCCATTTTGCATTGACATTTATGGAATAACTCAACAGAAAATAACAGTATCAGCAAACGAACTGCGTGAACGTTAACCATAAGGTAAATGTCCCAATTTCTACTCATTTAAGAGGTTACTCGTCAAAAAGAATGTGTAAAAAATTTGTTTGTGGTCAAAATTTGCAGAAAAATTGGTTAATACCTTAATAATGCATCAACTAGTTCAAAAAATATTTAAAAAAGATATTTCAAGATGTTTAACTATTAGTAATTTGTAATTAAATACAATGCTCCAAATGTCCGTATTTCTACTCACGAGAAATATCGATGTCCGTATTTCTACTCACAATTTGTACCAATTTCTGCTCACACAATATGTTGCCGTTTCAGCTTAGAATAAATTACATCTTTTATGGAGAGGTGTTATAACATAATAACAAATACAACTATTTATAATTTGGAAAAAATATTTATTAAAATAAAAATACCAGTTTATGTTAAATTTAAAATCATTGCTTCGCGTTGTTAGATCTATTGGAAATGTATATATATATTTAAACTATGTATATTCAAATACTCGTGTTTACTTTTGAGAGCCACGCGTGGATCGACGCGCAAGCCAAGGCGTAGCTCGGTTTCTTTTTCTTCTTAAGGTGCCCCGGACTGTTGTGCTCGTCGTCAACGGAACCGATAGACAGTCAGTCGTGGTTAGAACACGAGGCAACGACAATCGTCGCATTATTTTTCCAAACCAACATATTATATTACCTTCAATTATATTTACAAGTTCATATAAATCGAAGTGCAATTCATTTAAATACCCAAGACGTGTTTAAGATTAGGAAAGTGGTTTTACAACAGGTTATGGGCCCAGCACGCTTCCACTGCGAAACGGATTCTTTTGTGTCTTGGTGTTTTTAGTGAGTTACTTTGAACATTGTCGAAATACTGTAGTGATCCGAAGTGTGTTTCCGTTGTGTTCCTTTGATAAATGTGAAAAAGTGATAAGGAAAAATGGCAGATAAGGATACATACAGTCTTACAAAATTCGACGGCAAAAATTTCGCTCTGTGGAAATTTAGCGAGTCGATCGTGCTTGAAGCGCAGGATTTAACGGATTTTGTAAGAGGAACGGACAAAGAGCCACTTAAGGCAAGTGCAGTAAAGGATTGGAAGGAATGGAAAAAGATGCAGTCTAAGACATCAGTAATTCTCCTTAGCTCAGTGGACACGTCGTTACATGCGAATTTAATAAACTGTACGACACCGAAAGAGATTTGGGAGAAACTGAATACCTTATATGGGGACACCAGCGAAGATGTGAAGCAATGTAATTGGCAAGACTTCTATAAATTTCGCATTAGTGATGGTGAACCAGTCGCGACGCAAATTGAGAAGTTTGAAACTATCTGTAAGAAGCTAGACAATGCAGGAGACAAGCCTTCCGAGAGTGCAGTGATGTCGAGACTGTTGGATAGCTTGTCATCGAAATTCTCGACGTTCAGAATGGCTTGGGAAAGTACAGCAAGAGGGGAAAGAAAAAAAGAGAATTTAATTGCAAGAATAATCCGAGAAGATAAACGTCTTACATCGACCGAAGAGGAAGAAACATCACTAGCATTAAAAGTAAAGAATTTAAAATTCAAGAAGCACACAGATGAAGCAGTTTCAAGCAGTCAAGCGAAGGCAAAGAAGAAAAATAATGTTGACGAAATGAAACAGAAATTTCCTTGTAACTACTGTCACGAAAAAGGACACTGGTTTCGTGAGTGTAAGAAGCGTGCTACCGACAAAATAAACAAAAGGAAAGCGGATAAGCCATCAAATCTACAGGAAACATATAACGCTATGGTGTTGTCGTCGGAATCGCCGAATGAAATCGAATCAGTCTGGATAGCAGATTCGGGAGCGTCTATGCATATGACGCCACTCAAAGACATTTTCCGAGAATTACGAGCACCGGATAATACAAGGTATGTGAAAGTCGCCGGAGGAAAAATTTTGCCTGTGTTGGGGATAGGAACGATAGACATTACGGCATATGTAAATAATAAAGAAGAGGACCGGAAACTGTCAGATGTCCTTCTAGTGCCGGATTTGCATCAAAATTTGTTTTCGGTGGTCGCAATAACAAAAAGGGGGTTCTCATTCCATGTAACTGATGAACGATGCGAGGTTCGAAGTAGTAGTGGCGCTTTATCTTCAGTGGGAGTGCGACATGGGCAACTGTTTAAAATGTTGTTTAAAACGAAGACACCTATAGAATGTAACATGGTGCAAGAGAACTCGCTGAAGTTATGGCATGAGCGACTCGGCCATATTAACGTAAGTGCCATCAAGAAAACTAACGAAGTGAATGCAGTGAGTGGAATGAAAATTGAAAAAAAGCTGATTTCTTTTGTGAAGCTTGTACATTAGGAAAGCAAGCACGCAAACCACATTTCTTGAGTGAGAAACCGAAAGAGGAAGAACCAGGGTTAATGATTCATTCAGATGTGTGCGGCCCGATAAACGTGGAATCTCCAAGTGGTACACGATACTTCTTACTGTTTAAAGACGATTGTACAGGTTATCGAACAATTTATTTCCTACGTCATAAATCGGAGGTTCTAAGTAAGTTGAAGGAATATGAGACTTTAGTTGAAAGGCAAACAAATAACAGAATCAAAATTCTACGGACAGACAACGGAAAAGAGTATGTATCAAAGGAATTTCAAGAATTTCTAAAAACAAAAGGAATAATCCATGAGAGGTCAACACCGTACGTCCCACAACAAAATGGACGAGCAGAGAGGGAGATGCGAACTCTCGTAGAAAGTGCACGATCAATGTTAAATTGCAAAAGATGTGCCGAAGTATTTATGGGCAGAAGCAATAAAGACTGCTGCCTATATTCTGAATCGAACGGTAACTAAGCAGATAGACGGTAAAACCGCGTATGAAAAATGGTTCGGACGAAAACCGGAATTACAACACATGAGAATATTTGGAAGTACAGCATACAAAAATATTCCTAAAGTAAATCGGAAGAAGTTAGATCGAAAAAGCGATAAGATGGTCTTCGTCGGTTATGAAGGTGAGTCAACGAACTACAGACTGTGGGACGAAAAATCACGAAAAGTACATGTAAGCTGCGATGTCACTTTTAATGAAGAAAATGGAAAGATGACCGCTGAAGAAGAGTCCAGTGAGCAGAGGCTAATAACGCTGGATTTTGGAAATTATGACGAGCCTATCGACGAGGAGGAAGAAGAATCTGGAGCAGATGAGTCATCAAGGGACGATGTTCGAGAAATGCAGGAGTCATCTAGTGAAAATCATGGTGAAGAGGAAGTGCAACAAACCGAAAGACAACTGCGCAACAGAGAAGCATTGCGTTCACCTGATCGTTACAGTGAGTTCGGTTATGCATCGTTAGCAGATGCTGGGCCGCTAACATATGAAGATGCAGTGTCTAGTGTAGAAACAGAAAAGTGGAAAAGAGCGATGCGAGAAGAATTAAGTGCGCTCCGAGAAAATAACACATGGACACTTGAAAAGTTACCGAGAAATCAAAAGACAATAGCGTGCAAATGGGTATACACGAAAAAATTGGATTCTGATGGAAATGTACAAAGTTATAAAGCCAGACTTGTAGCAAAAGGGTACACTCAACGCGAAGGAATCGATTTTTCCAAGACTTTTGCACCAGTTGTAAGGTACGAGTCGATTAGAATGCTCTTGGCTATTGCAGCAACGGATGATTTAGAATTAGCACAGTTTGATGTGAAAACTGCATTCCTTCACGGTGAGTTAAAAGAAACAATATTCATGGAACAGCCACAAGGTTTCATTGAAAAAAAATATCCACAAGCGGTTTGTAGATTAAGAAAAAGTTTGTATGGTCTTAAACAATCACCGCGCTGTTGGAACTCAAAATTTACTGATTTTATGAAACGTTATGGTTTTCGTCAGAGTAAAAGCGATAATTGCGTTTTCGTAGGTAAATTAAATTCAGCAAAAGTAATTCTAGCTTTATATGTGGATGACGGACTAGTGTTATCTAAATTGGAGGACGCGGTTAAATTAGTTCTAGAGAAATTGAAAAAAGAATTCCAAATCACGATTGGAAATGTTAAGCATTTTATTGGTATGGAAATCGAACGCAATCGTATAAATCGAACTATTAAAATAAAGCAGGAACAATATATTAATAGAATGCTTAATAAATTTCACATGGAAGATGCAAAGCGGGTAAGTATACCGTTTGAGCCCGGGCAGCATCTGAAAAAACCAGAAAATGTAAAAATGCATAATGTACCATATCGTGAAGTAATCGGTTCACTCCTGTTTGCTGCTAGAGTTACTAGGCCAGATATTGAATTTGCTGTGAATAAACAAAGCCAATTTCTAACAAATCACGGGGAAGAACATTGGCAAGCTGTAAAACGGATTCTAAGATATTTAAAAGGAACGGCAGATCATGGAATTGTTTACGGAAACAGTGGGAGTAATTGTATATTAAAAGGATATACCGATGCTGATTATGCAGGATGTATAGATACTCGTAGATCGACAACAGGTTTTGTATTTATGTTAAATAGCGGTGCAGTTTCATGGTCTAGCCAACGACAGCGCATAGTTGCACTTTCGACAACAGAAGCGGAATATATTGCACTAGCGAAAGGTACTCAGGAAGCTGTATGGTTGAAAAGATTTTTTCAAGAAATAGATCAGAAATGTGAAATAATACCGATGTACGTGGACAATCAGTCTGCGATTAAACTAGCAAATAATCCTGAGTACCATGCAAAGACCAAACATATCGATGTCCGTTATCATTTTGTGCGAGATATTAACGATCGAGGTGATATTATTATAGAATATGTTGAAAGTGCGAAACAGTTAGCAGATATACTCACCAAACCATTAGCTAAGCAACGGTTCGAAAACTTAAGAAATGAAATTGGAATAATAGTTTAAATAAGTGGGAGTATTGGAAATGTATATATATATTTAAACTATGTATATTCAAATACTCGTGTTTACTTTTGAGAGCCACGCGTGGATCGACGCGCAAGCCAAGGCGTAGCTCGGTTTCTTTTTCTTCTTAAGGTGCCCCGGACTGTTGTGCTCGTCGTCAACGGAACCGATAGACAGTCAGTCGTGGTTAGAACACGAGGCAACGACAATCGTCGCATTATTTTTCCAAACCAACATATTATATTACCTTCAATTATATTTACAAGTTCATATAAATCGAAGTGCACTTCATTTAAATACCCAAGACGTGTTTAAGATTAGGAAAGTGGTTTTACAACAAGATCTCATCTTTTTCATGTCTGCTGCATCTTTTTCTCTTATTTTTGTTCAACTTAGCTTTCTCCACCATTAAATGGATTTTCCCTTTCAACTGCTTTATTAACAATGCGACACTATCCAACAACATATTCTTGGTTAATGGAAAACCTTTACTGCCTACAAACAAAATGCACTGAACTAATCGTTCTTATTCGTTATTTATTAATATAGTCTGCCCAGTAAACAAACTGACTGCAGTCTGACGGCAGATTGATGTCAGATTCGAGTATATTCTGACGTCAGATTCGGGTCCTACTATGTCCGCATTTGACTATGGTTTTGTGGTCAGAGCCTGACATCAGCATCTGATCGCAGATTGATGTCAGATTTCGATCAGATCTTGCTGCCGTGGCTGACCGCAGATTGAGAGCAGAAATCGAGCAGATCCTGCGCAGCGCGATCTGACGGCAGATTGGTGTCAGATACAGAGCAGATTCTGACGTCAGATTCGGTGCCTACTATGTCCGCATTTGACTATGGTTCTGCGGTCAGAGCCTGACATCAGGATCTGACTGCAGATTGATGTCAGATTTCGATCAGATCTTGCTGACAAAAACCGCCCGCAGATTGGTGGCAGAAATCAAGCAGATCCTGATGTCGGACATAGTAGGCAATTTTATATAATAGTATAGATTTAAAAACAGTGCAAAAGTCTGTAGCGTAAATAATATATAGAACACGTTTATAAGACCGACTTGAAAGATCTGATTTCTACCATATTTTATGGAAGAAAAAAAAGTTGGTAAACCATGTATTTAAACGGGTATTATAACATTTTTAATGTTTTACTTAGTTGTTAGTCAATTGAATGCCAGGGAGGCTCAAAATAATTATTTAAACTTTTAAAGACAGTTCTTCCACATATAAAAGAATTAATGATAACTACTATTTATTCAGTCGTCTTAGGGCGGTATTATCATCAATCGTTTTTTAGTTTTTAGCATGCGACATCCTCTACTAGTCTAGTAGACGATCTTCGTCTTCAGCAACGACTGATAATACCGCCCTTACAGTCGGGTATAACAAATATATACTCCGCAGTGGAATGCCGGCAAATACGAGTGGTACTTGAGAGCCCTGAATGATCAAGCCCTCGGCCACTTATTCCCGCCACGGTGCTATTTCGTAAGCGAGAAGCGGTCGCCCGATCGCGGCCTGGCGGGTCGCGTCGTGAACTATGTCAGCAGAATCTACTCAATTCCTGCCATTAAATTGGATTAGCAGACTCTGCTTACTTTCTGCCGCCATTCTGCTGTCAGATCGCGGTGCGCAGAGCCTGCTCGATTTCTGCCATTAAATTGGATTAGCAGATTCTCCGCAGTGTCTGCCGCCAAACTGCTCGCAGGCTATGTCAACAGAATCTGCTCTGTATCTGACACCAATCTGCCATCAGATCGCGGTGCGCAGAGCCTGCTCGATTTCTGCCATTAAATTGGATTAGCAGATTCTCCGCAGTGTCTGCCGCCAAACTGCTCGCAGGCTATGTCAACAGAATCTGCTCTCTATCTGACACCAATCTGCCGTCAGATTGCGCTGCGCAGGGTTTGCTCGATTTCTGCCATTAAATTGGATTAGCAGATTCGCCGCAGTGTCTGCCGTCAAACTGCTCGCAGGCTATGTCAACAGAATCTGCTCGATTTCTGCTGCCTATCTGCCGTCAGATCGCACTGCGCAGGGTCTGCTCGATTCCTGCCATTAAATTGTATCAGCAGACCCTGCCGCCAATCTGCTCTCAGGTTAAGGCAGCACAATCTGTCGGCTTTCTGCTGTCAGTCTGCTTTCATCATCGAATATAACAAATCCTGTATCAAATCTGTAGTCTTTCTGCCACAAACATTTGTACTCAGGCGTTGAGCAAAATCTGCAAATACAGACGTGGCTATCTGGGTGTGGACCGCTTCTCTTCCCTATTGGGTATATTCCTTTGTATTTGCACCTCAATGTTAAAAATGGTATGTGATATTGTTTGCTGGCAGCCCTCATTGATACACCTCTAGAAACAGCATCTATTGCATTTCTTATGCTTTCCTCAGTATACTGATGCTTACTCGTCTTTTTTGTTTCCATTTGTTTTGTTTTTAAATTTTTATCTTCCATATTAAAACTATGAAAAATGTAAATAAAATTATTTTTAGAACATAAAAGAATGATAAAAAAATAACATGCCTTCGAATAGATATAGAGGTTACTACATTATTTTGATTTTGAGGTTATCTTACTAAAATTTTTGGGTGAGTAGAAATACGGACATGGCGGTATTTACTTGACCCTAAACTTACTCACCTGTTTTCTACTTCAAAATATTAGAAATCGTGAAAAATCTAAATGGAGAGCACTGTATAAAATCTGTATGTTTTACTAAACAACAATTTTCACTATAATGGCCACCTTGTGCCTAATTCTCGAATGCCAATGGTGGCACTGTTCCTTAGCACAAACAGCTAGAACATGATCACAAAATCATGAGTCTCTTATTTTACATTTTTTTCGTTGCTTAGGCTGTACTTAATTTAGCCCTCACCTCGTGCAACATTCGCGTAAACGTTAAAATAATTTAAAATTATTTTGTTACAACTATAGTACAAACGTAACATTTATAATAATGAGAAAAATACGAAATGAGTAGGAATCGGTACATGAGCAGAAATTGGGACATTTACCTTATATACTTACGCTAAGAGCCTACGAGCACGCACGTACACTACTGCAATTCTCCTCACCGATTCTAACCGTAGCAACAAGACAGGTAGATTGCTCGCAGCTAGGCACTAAAAACGGCTCCTTGTGCACCCCTGAATTCTAGACATTCCTTTTCTTGTCTCCCATTGATTATGTCTTTATGATGTCTTTATGGAAATGAATATAAATATGACATAGAAAACCATAATTTATAAAATTAGGTTATTATTATTAAAGTTAGTTAACCCTTTCGCTACGGCGTACATTTCCGCGAAAGTGCTTTTAACTCCTTTTTTTTATTATATTTTTTTTTTGTTTAAATTGTTGGTGATGCCGACTGAAGTCGGCGCTAGGATCGGCGGGTCATTCCGTGACGTCGGATATATCCGGCGCTCGTACACACAGGTCATCAGATGGATGCCGTATATATCCGGCGCTCGTAGTGAAAGGGTTAAACCTTAATAAATTAACGACGAAGCATCGCATCGCTTTCCTATTTTCGTAAAAAGAAATATATGTTTTATAAATAAATTTGGGCAGTCGAAATTATGATCAAACGTAATATTTGTATAAAATACTATGGATAAATTGAGACAACAAAACACATTTCAATATCTGTAGTAATTTCCGTTTCATATAAATACTGGTTCTATGTAGATCCTTTTTAAGGCTTGCCGGTTTCATTGTCCGTGTCTACATCACATTCATTAATACGTCCATTAATTCTTCTAAATTTTCTTTATTGACTTCTTTATTTAATAACAAAAGTACTTCGGGGAACATTAACTACTTTTTTTATCTTTTGTCTGCAATGTGTGATCTAATACTATATGAAATTTTTGTAAGCAACTTTTCTTATTAATATCACAATACGTATTTATCTTCGATATCTGTTTTTTGACCGGTTATTAGTTCAAGATCAACAAAAATGATAAGAATAAAATAGTTTATGTGTATAATATTTATGCCAATTTTGATCAAGATATGATAGGTCACATACAAGAAGTTTGAATGTCCAGCAATTTATACGTTTCATCCCACTGTCTGGTTTACCTTCCTTTCTCATATTCATTTTTGCAGAAAATAATGTAGGGATGTTAGGTGAGCAAGGCAGAAGCGAATTACACACTTGTAGAAAAGTGAAAGAAACTATTTATTAAAAGAATATGTTCAGGCAACGATGCTTCTCGTTCGACGGACTCTGCAGGACTGCCTTCATTCATTCTTATCTTGCGCTCCCCGAGATTCACAATTACACACACACTCTTGACACGCGCTCCGGTCACCAAAACTCTCCACGTGCATTCGACGAAACCATTCAAACCTCACACCCCTGACGCATTCGACACTCTATCATAAACATCCGCTCTCGATCCCAATCGCTCTGGTCCAAACATACTTTATTAAACGAACAGTCTTTGCAGTCCCACAATAATAGTTCATCTCCTGAAGCCCTTTATATTTGCACCGAAAAACAGACAAAACTATTTTAAAATTTGCTAAATTTTCAAAATCTCATAACTTTGCTAAAATTCATCCAAAGTTGATGAAACAAAAACCAGTTTAAAGTTTGAACTTTCTACTTTTCGACTCGTTGAATCACTTTTATCGAAATGGGTGTCCAGGGGGTAAAATTCGCCCTCAAAGAAGAGTGTGCCAAACTACAAAAATTTGTTGATGTTTGTCAGATGCTAGAGAATGCAAACAATATTTTTTACCATTTTTATGTTCACTGCCGGAAAGGGTGATCATTTGCCTTTAAAATAAGTTAAACCTCATCATAATCGGATGTTTTTTTTAACAAAGATACGGCCATGTTGAGTGATGTCTACGTTTCGTCCCACTGTGCGACGGAGCAGTAGATGTCCACGAAACTTACAAACCGACATGGGAAAGGAGTTCTACAATCTTCTTGTTTTCGAGCGGCATACCATGCGGATTGTCCACCGCGTAATCGCTCGTGTCGAAACTATGGAAATTTGGTTTCACAATCAACGTTTCGGCACCGTAACGTATGTCCCACCGCGTCACCAGTCGCACGTCTACTCGATTCCGAACGTTTTCCATCGTCCTGCCGAACACCGTATTATTCATAAGCTTGTACAGTGTTTTCTGAAAATCGCTGGTGGCGCGCGTCATCAAATCTGCGTTCAACGTGATGTAGTCGCACAATCAAGGCGATTGATCGAAACGCAGAACGCGATGAATTCGCGATACGCGGAGTCCGTATCGAAGGCATTGCTTCAAGTAGTGATAGGGTCATTCCACCCGAAGTCGGACACTTTTCGGAGTAACATTTCGGATTTTGGTGCAACTTGGATATGTTGTAGTCTTTAGGGGTATATAAACATATCTCGAAGGATTTTTCGAAATGTCAAAAATTGTGGATGTTACAGCTGTTTGAAATATAGTGTTTACTTTTTTTCCAAAAATTATAACTATTGAACGAACAAAATGATAAAAATGACCTTTTGGGTGCTTACAGTGGAGATATAAGAGTACCTAATAAAAATTATTTCACTTAATAAAAACACTTAATAAAATTTGACCATTTATTTAGCAATTGTTCTTAACAAATGCAATTTTATAGTTGAAGGCACCTTTTTAAAAATTTGGAAAAATAGGAGGATATAGCCCTGTTTTTCCTCTTTACGGACATGTTTTAAAAAACGTGGACGATTTAAAATTGGCCATATGAAAATTAATTGAATGTAACGCTGCGTCAAATCACACCGGCTCGACTGGCTGACCCGTGCGGTACTCGCAGCGGCCAAGCGGCTATATCTGTTATTCTTATACAGTGTTCTCTAATATGGTAAGTATTTGTAAAAAACTGAAGAAGGAAAACTTTTACAGTTTTTTTATACACAACATAATACGGTATCTTAATTTTTGGTGTTCGCAATATTTTCCTTGAAAACTGGGTGACCTTCAGTTTTTTAAATGGAATGCTATATATTTGATTACCCAATATGAAAGCGACTGTCAAGACAAATTCAAACATATGGTATACTATGACTTTCAAGCCCACACATAGTTAAGAATGAAAGAAGAAATTCAATCTACTAGATCGGGGTTGTCTAACTGACGACTCACGAGATGCCGGGGGCTCCTCCGCCTTGCGGCCACGCTGACGATCGCAGTCGAATTCGTCCGTCCCTACACAGACATAAATACATTCGATTGCTACGGCCGGCTACGGCCATACGTTTACATATAATTATAATTAATACGACAATACGAATTGATATATACTTACTTTTACTCGTATCTGTGAATGTGAACGTGCCATTGAGTCCGCGTCATATTATTGACAAGGGATGGTATATCCACATCAATTTTTTTTATGGGTATCCTTAACAGCGAAGATAATGAATGGTCCGCTAATCTTGACCGATATTTACTTTTTATTTTTGTCATAACGGAAAACGCACTTTCGCATCTGTATGTAGAACCAAACATTGATGAACGAACGGATCTGCTTGCAAATTACACAATGCAACTCGATAGCACATTTCTTGGTCTTCGCTGTTAAGGATATATCAGTTCGTATTGTCGTATTAATTATAATTATATGTAAACGTATGGCCGTGGCCGGCCGTAGCAATCGAATGTATTTATGTCTGTGTAGGGATCGTCAGCGTGGCCGCAAGGCGGAGGAGCCCCCGGCATCTCGTGAGTCGTCAGTTAGACAACCCTGTACTAGATAGATAAATCGATATATTTATTTCATTCCTAACCTTGTGTAGCCTTGAAGTTCATAGTATACCATATGGTTGAATTTGTCTTGACAGTCGCTTTCATATTGGGTAATCAAATATATAGCATTCCATTTAAAAAACTGAAGGTCACCCAGTTTTCAAGGAAAATATTGCGAACACCAAAAATTAAGATACCGTATTATGTTGTGTATAAAAAACAGTAAAAGTTTTCCTTCTTCAGTTTTTTTTACAAATAATTACCATATTAGAGAACACTGTATAAGAATAACAGATATAGCCGCTTGGCCGCTGCGAGTACCGCACGGGTCAGCCAGTCGAGCCGGTGTGATTTGACGCAGCGTTACATTCAATTAATTTTCATTTGGCCAATTTTAAATCGTCCACGATTTTTAAAACATGTCCGTAAAGAGGAAAAACAGGGCTATATCCTCCTATTTTTTCCAAATTTTTAAAAAGGTGCCTTCAACTATGAAATTGCATTTGTTAAGAACAATTGCTAAATAAATGGTCAAATATTCGATTTTATTAAGTGAAATAATTTTTATTAGGTACTCTTATATCTCCACTGTAAGCACCCAAAAGGTCATTTTTATCAGTTTGTTAGTTCAACAGTTATAATTTTTGGAAAAAAGTAAATACTATATTTCAAAGAGCTGTAACATCCACAATTTTTGACATTTCGAAAAATCCTTTGAGATATGTTTATATACCCCTAAAGACTACAATATATCCAAGTTGTACCAAAATCCGAAATGTTACTCCGAAAAGTGTCCGACTTCGCGTGGAATGACCCGATAGGCGATTATGTATCGTTCCTTATCGCGAAGCGTGGCGATTAACTTTGTTTACCGATGGGCGTGTACTCGCGCACAGGACAGAACTAAAGATCCGCGTGCGCGTCGTGAATCTCCCGTGGATACTTCAGATCCAGTTCCAGCAGGTAACCCTGGAGTCCATCGTCCCTTGGCAAGGAGATCACGTCCAAATCGGCTACCGCATCCTCGCCCAGCCATTGAAATCCTCCGTGCGGCATCGCCGGAGACATTGCCCATCCGTACAGGTTGTTCATGTCGATGTACACCAAGTACGTGGATGGTTGCGATGCATCGTACATCGACGTCGACAGATACTTGTTGTTGGCGCGCGTGTACCTGTGCGAGCACTGGCTCAGGCCACCATGTATACCACGCTCCACGAACAACAACATGTCCACGTCAGTGAGCAGTGCCAATTCGACGCGCGTGTATTTTATCATCGCGTCCCACGTGAACGCCGGTAACGTACAGTAATGCACGGGGTCCAGTTCATAGCTCGCGATAGAGTCGA
Source organism: Andrena chrysosceles (assembly GCA_963855975.1). Lineage (NCBI taxonomy): Eukaryota > Metazoa > Arthropoda > Insecta > Hymenoptera > Andrenidae > Andrena > Andrena chrysosceles. Next base: position 64,681,283 of record OY979767.1, on the reverse strand, counting down.
TACGAAAGTTCTCAAACACGTCCGCGAGCAACAGCACATCTGTCTTTAGGTACCAATCACTGTACTCGTCTAATGTCTGTGTACGAAAACTATTTCACACGTTTGTTGCGTGCGCGTAATCAGCCTCCGATACACACACCAGTACCGTTCAGTCGATTGTAGAATACGTCACGAGGCGACAGTCGCGTGTCGTTCATCTTATCGTATGACGCCACGTAATCATACGGAAAGACCCCCTTTCTGGTCAGGAGATCGAATTGTTCATTCGGGAGATGTTGAAACTCTCTGCGTAGAATCGTCAGTCGCTCTTTCCCAAAATCCGATGCGAGTTTCTGCAGACTCGTGGCCGAGAACTTGAAGGAATCGACGAATCGAATCTTCAACATTCTTCGCCAGTCCTTGCGTTCACCCTTGTAACGGTTTTGAGCGTGACGTAACGCTCCTTACAGGATTTCGGGATTGGTTCGAGTGGCGTACGATAAAGAATTAAAATTCCAGAACAAGAATTTAACTTAATAGTGTTTATTCAAGAAAAACACTTCTAAATGATACATGAGAATGTAAATTAACGCCTTAATACTAAAGAAATTAATTAGGTTGCGACTTTAGGTCGTTACAAAAATGTAAAGCTGATCGTCTTGGGTTGCGACTCTTGGTCGTTACAAAAGAAATACCCGTTTGAATGATCGATTTGGATGAATGTAACTTAAATAACTAATAATGATGTTTAGTCGAATGAAAGGAATTAGCTTATGGATAATGGCTCTCGGTCGATATAGGAATTAGTTTATGGATAATGACTCTCGGTCAATGTAAGAGTTAGCTTATGGATCTAGGAGTTTGCTTATAAATCTAGGAATTTGAATATGTTTCAGTTGAGAATCGTTTGAATTGTTTCTTTGTTTCATCAGGGACGGTATTGCCACCTGAAATAATGTCGTTCCCTGGATGCTCCGGAGTAATATTACTAACCTGAGAATAAAAAATATCAATAACTTAGCTTCATCAACTAAGTGGCCTACAAAGCGGCCTCCAAGGCAGAAACCTCTCGCTAAACTTGGCGACTATGGCCTTAGTTTAAACGATCAGCACAGCCAAGTGTCCAGCAAGGTGGCCTCCAAAGTTGGAGCATCAAAGTTATGTTGGAATCGGCTATTAGCCTTAAATGATTCTTAGTAAAGGCTCGATTGAATTTATGAGTGTGAATGAAACACTCTGAGCTTTCTTGCCCGTATTTATACATATTCGGGGAATTGGGAGCGCAACAATAGGAACGGAGTTCGATTACTACGCGTCAATCCTTTCCATCTCGCTCGATCCGTTCTCTAGTCGGTCTACTGAGCGACTAGTTAGTACGCAGGCGCGCGCGTGGAACGCTCGGTTCCCTCTCTCCTTTGCCATGCACAAATCACAATCACTGCTTCTGATCCTTGCTCTCGTCGATCCGTTGATCGACTGAGGATCGTGCATGCGTTCGATTCTCCCACTTCTTTACACTCAATTCTCCCTTTCGTCACACCCGCGTCTCGCGGTATCCTGAGCTAATATTAATATTAATCCTAAACACTCTTTATAAACGTAAGAATAATAAGAATATAATAAGAATATATGTATTTAAGTAATTGTTAATTACGTTTATTAATGAAAAAAGAAAGGGCAGTTTTGGGGTTTGTTACACCCTTGAGGTCCTCCACGTTCTTAGTAAATGATATTTAGCGTTCTTTCGTTATCGGTAGGAGGCTGATCTTTCCATTGATCGCATCTGCCAAACTCCTTGATTATGAAGTGCGCGTCGTAGCCGGACAGGTTGTAAAACACCACAGGAATCGTGTTCGAACGTTGATATCATAAGTTGCACGATCTATGTGCCGTGCCCCTGTACTCGCCCGTCGAGTGACAATGATCGCGCACTTTCATGTCGTCCTCACCTCGGTCGAAAGGTCTTCCGCACACGTGGCACGTGATCTCCCCGTGAAAATTCATTCGCTGTTGCTGCGTTAACGGCGTCATAGGTTTCTTGGCGCACAGCTACGAGTATGCAATGTTCGCAAATTCACGAAGTTCACGCACGAACCACTGCACGCATTCGGTGTCGCTGCGATATTCTTGATATCCGCACAGAGACTCGTCGTAGGAACAATGCGAAGCACATCTTCTACGTACATCACACCGCCGTATATTTTTAGACCAACGACCGTGAGAGGACTAGATGCGTACCGGTCCGCTTTGAATTTTCGCAGTTCAGAGATGCCGCGCATTATTCTCGGAAGTATACCTTCCATCGTTATGTGTTTTTGACACGGTTATCGGTAATAACTCCGTATGTTTTTTGGACCACCGACCGAGAGATGAATAGAGACAGAGAGATATACGTAAATATCGTAGCCCTCTTGCACACCTTGTTCGAACGTCGTTCCTACTGAGATGCGGTCTGTCCTTGGGGCGATAGGAGGGTTGCGGGTCGCTTTGAATTTTCGCACTTCCGACAGCGTGTAATGAGTCATATGCAGCACCCCCTCCCCACCTCACCTCTGTGTGTATACGCGCGCGCGTGTGTGTGTATATGTGAAAGCGCGCCCGTTCCCCCTCCACCGAACCATTCCAATGCCGATGGGACGCGTTCCCCCTCCACCTGCTCATCCCCACGCCGACGTGCCGCGTTGCCCCCACCCGCCTCCCCCTCGCCCCCATGCGGTGCCCCTCGCCCCGCTTCACCCCCTTGCTATCACTTGGTCCAGAACCGGTGTAGCTGATCTACTTACAAAAAGTAGCACGTTTCAATTTTCTTATGAAAAGTAGGACGTTTGTCTTCGTTGTCACAAAAACTATCACGTTTCGGTTTTCGCTGCGGAAACTAGCACGTTTGAGCGGTTTGTCACGAGAAGCATGATCCGTTTGTAGCGACGAAAAATAGCACATTTGAACGGTTGAGTACGAAAAATAGCATATTTCGTCTTTCACTACGAAAACTGACACCTTTAAAAGAGCGATTTTTATTTAATACTAGGTCGGTAATTTATTAAACATTAAAATACAGAACTACATAATTATATAGATTAAAATTTTCGGTAATGGTATAGATAGAGGGCAACCTCACGGATTTTGACGACCTTGAAATATGTTGTCAAGGACGTCATTCTGAACAACTTTTTCCTCTACACTTTTTGGCGGTCGACCTTAGTTTCCGAGATGATTGCAAAAATCGGTAATTATTTAGAAGATTTCCATCCTCACCGATTTCAATGATTTTTGGATATGTTGTCGGGGACACGATTCTGAGCAATTTTTTCCTATACATGTTACCGCCGCTCGACCTTCGTTTCCGAGATATTCGTGAAAAACTGCTGCTACTACACAATGTATTCTGCCGTATATCTACCTACAGTACGCGTCCGCGGCAGCGTCTGCGCCAGCATGGGACAAAACAAATAATGAAGCTGACCTTTGTTTCCGAGATATTTGCGAAAAACTTCGGTAAACTTGTCGATTAGCATGACCATCATCGATTTCGATGACCTTGAAATATGTTGTAGGGGGCATGATTCTGAGCATCTTTTTCCTATACATGTAACCTTCGGTCGGCCTTACTTTTTAAGATATGCGCAAAAAACTTTTGTAAACTTTTCTTCATGGATTTGAAGGAAAATTGTTTTAATCACCTCACCACGATCGCCTCACTGTACAGTATTTCTGTTCACTTATTCCGACACAACGCATTCCACTTTCCAACTTGACCCGGGTATTAGTATTGGTTTGGCTAGATCAATGCGGGGGGCGCGCGCTCGCTGGCGGACGCGTAAAGCATGGTAGCGAACCGATTTGAGTTTAACTAAAACATAATTATTTCGCTAGAAAGAGAGTGCTTTCAAGAACACCTGTTGGACATCCCGACTATGTTCGGCGGCGCCGGCACATCGGTTCGGTACCATGCTTTACGCGCCCCCGCACTGATCTAGCCAAACCAATACTAATACCCGGGTCAAGTTGGAAAGTGGAAGGCGTTGCGTCGGAATAAATCAACAGAAGTTTGTCGCAAATATCTCAGAAACGAGGGTCAGCTTCATCATTTGTTTTGTCCCATGCTGATGCATACGCACTCACTGACGCGTACTGTAGGTAGGAAAATATACGGCAGAATACATTGTAGTAGTAGCAACAAGTTTTCGCGAATATCTCGGAAATTAAAGCCGAGCGGCGGTTATATGCACAGGAGAAAGTTGTTCAGAATCTAGATCTTGATAACATATCCAAAAATCATTGAAATCGGTGAGGATGGAAAACTTCTAAATAATTACCACATAATTTTGCGAATATCTCGAAAACGAAGGTCGACCGCCAAAAAGTTTAGAGGAAAAAGTTGTTCAGAATGACGTCCTTGACAACATATTTCAAGGTCGTCAAAATCCGTGAGGTTGCCCTCTATCTATACCATTACCAAATTTTCATTTGTGTTTTCTTTTGGAGATTAGATGAGAATTATTATTTATTAAAAAATATTTTCAACAGTTGAATTCTTTTAAACTTACCACGCGCTGACACGTGATACTTAATCCAAAACGTGCTATTCTTCGTGGTCAAACCGAATAATATGTTAGTTTTCGACGCAAATTCCCAAATATGCTATTCTTCGTGGCGAAACAGTATAACATGCTAGTTTTTGCCGCAACAGTACGAAATGTACTATTCTTCGTGGCAAAGTAGTCAAATGTGCTAGTCTTCGCGGCGGAAGGTCAAACGTGCAAATATTCGTCAGAATCGATGGCATGTGCTTCTTTACGTGGCAAACTGAAACGTGCTACTTTTCGTAAGAAAATTGAAACGTGCTACTTTTCGTAAGAAAATAGAAACGTGCTACTTTTCGTAACGCACGTCGTAATGAAGAAGTTACCCAGTGTGTTATTTGCAAGCAGAGTTGGGCATTAACTAAATAAAAAATTATGTAAATAAGGATCAAGTAAAAGTTACTTTTACTTTAGATTATTCGACGAATAAGATTAATTTTTTAATCGACGAGATTTTATTCGACGAACAAAGTTAATTTTATTATTCGACGAATAAAGTTAGTTTTTTTATTCGTTATTCGAAATTTTATTTAAATAAAAATTTTGCCCATCTGTGTTTGCAAGGAATCGTTTGACAAAGATTGGGTGCAGTGTACTGAATGTGACGATTGGGCACACGTCGAATGCACAGATCAGAGAATATTAATTATTTTACTTACGAGTTTGCAGAAATAAAATTTGAAAAAATCTTGTATTGTACTAAATAAATGTCTTTTTGTTAACATTGTTAATCATTTAGACCTAAAAATCTACTAATTTAATAGTTGGTTGGTGCTGGACGACAATTTTTCGTTTCCTAGAAATTACAACTTCTTTATTTTTGCGAATTATCAATTCTTACTATTAAATTTCACAAAAATAATTTCCCTCCTCTTACTAAGTTCCATCTATATTATAAACACGTGTTTGAATTTGATTTCTGATTTTTATCGACTCTACTCCAAGATGTAATAAAAAAACATAGAGCAGTTTGTAGGGGAGACCGGGTATGGTTGTATCAATTTTTTATTTTGATTTTTTTATGGGTCATAGCTGCAGGGAAGTTTGTTTAAACTTAGATTAATATAAACTATGTACGTCCGACTTTATAAAAAAAATTGGTCCTGTGGATTTTGTCAACCAGATTAGGAGCTAATTCATATTATTTGAAGGAACTATTTTGTGACAACGTACCCCGAGACCGGGTTGGTTGTCACAGTATCAGGATAGCTAAGTTTATGAAGAAAAAGTCGATTCAATTAAGAGAGTAATATAATTTTGTATTGTATTTCTCATAATATCGCGCTAGAGTGCGGTAATTTATATTATATAATCCTTTGCAATCCCTCTTATTGTGTAATTGCCTTTTATAACCTCTCTTGCCGCACGTAACATTAATTCTTCTTATAGGTAAGTTTGCGGCATTATTATTGAGAACTGTTGCCAAACAAACAAGAAAATAATATCACATGATAGATACAGCAAGTTACACTGGGATTAGTTGTCACATGCGGCAAATACCTAATCCCAAATGTTCTGTGACAACTTGCCCCAAACCGTTAAACAATTTCACCTCTCTATTCATGTATTAAAAAGTTTAAAAAATGCAAAAAAATCATTACAGTAAGTTAGAAAAAACTCTAAACTACGAGAATAATGCAACAATGTTATAGTCAATACTAAGAAACAACCTGTACTTGCTTGATAGAAAATACGGCAAAATTTACTTCGAGCGCACGAAACCAAATAATGATACATCGTACCTCCATGCGACTCAACAACGACTTGTGCGATGAAGGGGGAGGCGGCGATATGCTTTACGCATCGCCACGAATTATTAGTACGTTCCTATTGTTTATAGTTTCTTTATTATAACAGTTGTGACAACCAACCCGTGTGATAACCATACCCGGTCTCCCCTACTGCACGACTCTCCCCTACGAAAAGAAAATATAATATAATAACGAATAAGGAACTCAATTTTCGTCTAGCATTCCTGAGAAATTTTGATAAGTGCCTTTCACATGCGTGATCGCGTACAGCATTTCCCTGAAAACTGTATATAAGTCGCAGGTAGCTGTTATCGCATCATTACCCATTTGATGTCCATAGGTATTATACAGAACTCGAAATTTACACTTACATTCTATGAAATTTTAGAAACAAATGTTTTATTTCTTATGAAAGTACAGTGGGAGAAAGTGGTCAATTTTGGACCTGCCTGGCAACGAAGATTTTTTACAAGATGTTTCTACAAGTCTTAAGAAATCCGAAATGCATAATTATTTACCCTGGAGGTGATGGAAAAGTTATAATAATAAGTGTAAACTAATTGAAACCTATCATACTAGGTCCTCTTATAAACGAATGTTATCTTATGATAACAAACGCTAGACTTTAGCGACGTGCGTTACGAAAAGTTGCACGTTTCATTTTTCTTACGAAAAACAGCACGTTTCAGTTTGCCACGTAAAGAAGCGCATGCCATCGATTGCTTGCTTTTAGCACAATTGACTGCTTTGCCACGAAGAATAGTAGGTACATTTCGTACTGTTGCGGCAAAAACTAGCACGTTATACTGTTTCGCCACGAATAATAGCATATTTGGGAATTTGCGTCGAAAACTAACATATTATTCGGTTTGACCACGAAGAATAGCACGTTTTAGATTATACTGCAGAATGCAGAAACTATCACGTTTTAGCGCGTACCTAGTAAGTTTAAAAGAATTCAACTGTTGAAAATATTTTTTAATAAATAATAATTCCATCTAATCTCCAAAAGACAACACAAATGAAAATTTTAATCTATATAATTATGTAGTTCTGTATTTTAATGTTTAATAAATTACCAACCTAGTACTAAATAAAAATCGCTCTTTTCAAGGTGTCAGTTTTCGTAGTGAAAGACGAAACATGCTATTTTTCGTACCCAACCGTTCAGATGTGCTGTTTTTCGTCGCTACAAACGGATCATGCTACTTCTCGTGACAAACAGCTCAAACGTGATAGTTTCCACAGCGAAAACCGAAACGTGATAGTTTTCGTGACAATGAAGACAAACGTGCTACTTTTCGTAACGCACGTCGCTAGGACAGTAACAATAAATGAGAAAAGAGAAATTGTTTGAGAATCTATTAGTTCAGATCATCGCCACACCCCAACTCACCGCAGCACCTCCTGGGCTGCGGAACGTACGGTCGATCCACAATCGATCAGCCAATTAAAGGTCAACGACAAACTCTCAACCAATCACTTTCCCCGCGTCGGTCGATGTTCTAGACGGTTCGAGACGACACGTGACGGAAATGCTCTGCCATCTTGGATCGCTCTCTTGTTCACATCGAGTACTGGAAAGGACGTGTCGCTCGCGAATTTCTGAATTTCTCAAAGTAACGTGTGGATTCTCAATTCTCAAAAGCATTCGCATTCTCTCAAGTTTCTCACGCTCACCCTGATTCATTTTGGTTGTGAACCTTGTTCAATTTCGTGCAGATCGATCGTGGATCGATCGCCGGTGTGCGACCGCGTGGTCATTGTGCGCGTTAATTCTCAACGAGATTGTACAAAATCTCACATCTGTTACATCTCTATAGTTATTGTGACTCACTCAACGAGTGTAAAAATAAAGACATAGAACTCATCTGTGTTGTGTGCACTTCTTTACTGTCGTCCTAACCTCACTTTGCCAGCAGAGCACTCAGCTGAGACTATTTCAAATACATTTCTCAAACATTTGGTCCTTCGAGCCGGAGCGACAGTAGAAGTGTAGTGCAGTGCAGTGACTAGTGCCGAAGATTCACGCTCTCTCCAGCGAACAGCGTTCATCATGCTGGGAGACGAATCAGCCACAAACGCCACCAGGTCAGCGACGTCGTCGAGGTCCTGCTCACCGAGCCCTCCAGGAGTGATACTCAATGTGCCACTCAACCCCTCAACTACTGACAAAAGGGAGACGAGCTCCTCGTCTCCATCGACAATACCTTCGGCACTCGTCATCAAAGCACAATCACAGGTCTGTCGCTTTGATACTTTGAAATCATTTGTGGACGAGATTCCAACTGACCCAAAAAAAACATCCCTCGACGAGGTTCAGTCAATGCTTGACAGCATCAACGAACTGCATCAAGCATTCCTTCAAGAGCATGCTCATTTCGAAGCGACATGGCCTGTGAAATGTCTGGACCATGACTACTTCAAGGATCAACTCATGGGTCGAGAGGCGAAACTTGTGGCATCACTCAAACGCTCACTCAGGCGCCTCAACGATGAGCTAAAGTCAACGACCTCATCGCCTCCCAGCAACGCATCACAAGCAGCCGGTCATCGTGGTTCCAAGCTACCAGAGATAGCTTTACCAACGTTTTCAGGGAGTTACATCCAATGGCCTGAGTACAGCGAACTATTCACGTCATTAATAATCAATGACAAAACACTCATGGAGATTGACAGGCTCCACTATCTACGAAACAGCCTAAGTGGTGAACCAGCTCAGCATGTCGCCTCATACCCTGTTTCGGGATCCTCATTCCAGGCATGCTGGGAATATTTGACCAACAGGTTTGCCAATAAGCGCGTGCTCATTCAGGAGCAACTCAACAAACTCCTCAACACACCAACGATCACATCAAAAACCTCAAAATCACTCAACGAATTGATGTCCTCACTAATAACAGTAAGCAAGTCACTCGAATCACTAGGCGCCGCAGAGGACATGTTTAACTGCATCTTAGTGCACCAAGCCACCACGTGCCTAGATAAAAATACGCGCGAAGCCTGGGAAATGGAAGTGGGCTACTCAACTGAGTTCCCTCGCTTTGATAGGCTAGTGACTTTCGTCAACTCCAAGGCCGGTGCATTGGAGCAGATTGAGTCAACCGCTCAGGCGTCAGCCGCGAAGAAAGCTCAACTCAACGCATCCTTCTCAACTCGTCCACAGCCACACAAGAACTCCTCACTCGCTGCAACGCAGACTCAACCGCTGAAAGCACCTCAAACCTTTTCGGCCAAGAAGTCAACAGCGATTCATCCGTGTGACTGTTGCACTGAAGATCACTTGTGGTCATGTGTCCCCGCTTCCGTGAAAAAACTGTGGAAGAGAGGCGGCGATTCATCACCGCATACTCATTGTGTTGAAATTGCTGTGGACGACACAAAACAGATCACTGCAAGTCAGCCCATCGGTGCAAGACTTGTGGCGCCAAGCACCACACGATGCTGCACTTAAATCAGTCATCGCTTGTCAAACCTCAACCTCAAGCTAAGGCAACGCCCAGCACATCACAAACCCTCAAACAAACTGCTCCACAAACAGAAGATCAACAAGAGGATCAAGGATACTGAAGTGTCGGTGCAGTCGTCGCACCAACCTCAACCTCATCAAGACATCAACTTCATCAAACCACAACAGGTCAAACCTCATCCTCCTCAAACAAGGCTGCCAACTTCCATTCACCCAGTTCAACGTTTACCTTGCTGGCAACAGCAAACGCACAGCTCATCTCACCTGTAGCCTCATTACCAGTTCGATTGCTTATCGATTCAGGCTCCGAGCTCACCTTCATCCGTGAGGACCTCGCCACTCAGCTCAACCTTCAACGAACCCAATCATCGGTTTCAATCATTGGTATTGGAGGCAACAAATCAACACAGACTCGAGGTATAGTAACAATCACGTTACGTTCAACCCATAGTTCTTCCACGATATCAACTCAAGCTCATGTTCTGCGAACATTGACATCAAGTTTACCATCAGCTGAAACAATCCCGCAAGAATGGCCTCACCTTAAAGGTTTAAAGTTGGCCGATTCGGAATTTCTCAAGTCTAGGCCCATCGACATCATTGTCGGAGCAGACACTTATGGAAGAATCGCGAAGCCCAACCTCATCAAGGGCCATCCCTCAATGCCAATAGCTCAACTTTCAATCTTCGGGTGGCTCATTCTTGGACCAGTCAGCTCATCTTCATCTCAAGTTCGTCTGTCGCATAATGCAAACATAGTGCAACACAGCGACCAGGCAATCCAAGATCTATTAGCAAGGTTTTGGGTTCAAGAAGAGCTCCCTTCAGATGCAACATCTCAACTCACGCCTGAAGAACAAGAATGTGAGGATCACTTTCGGGCGACACACACTCGTGATTCTACAGGAAGGTACATCGTACGCATCCCTCTCAAGTCATCTCGAAGTCTATTGGGCAATTCCTACCAGACAGCCCATGCCTGTCTGAAGCGAACACTCAACAAGCTCAACAAAGATTCTGAATATCGCAATCTCTACCAAGGGTTCATGAAGGAATATGAGGCACTCCATCATATGGTAAGAGCTCCCTCACTCTCACCTAATACTCACTCTGTTTTCTATCTTCCACATCATGGAGTACTCAAGCTCGACAGTCAGACCACGAAGTTGAGGGTCGTCTTCAATGGCTCAAGCCCGACTACAACGGGGCACTCGATCAACGATCTCATGCACACGGGGGCAAACCTCCTACTCAATATCACCGATGTACTATTGTGGATTCGTCAGCACAAGTACGTCTTTGCCACGGACATTACAAAGATGTACCGCCAAATCAAGGTGCATGAAGACGACCAAGATCTTCAAAGGATACTGTGGATTGATGGAGACTCAAAGGAGGTACCATACAAGCTCACAACGGTTACATACGGCACAAAGGCAGCGCCCTACCTGGCAGTCAGGACGTTGCTGCAGTTGGTTGAAGATGAAGGCCATTGCTTTCCACTGGCAGTGCCATCCATTACTCATGCCAGATACGTCGACGACATATTTGGTGGGGCTGACACAGGTGAGACACTCATCACAATTGCTCAACAATTAAATGACCTGTGCAACGCGGGAGGTTTTCCACTGGCCAAATGGCATTCGACATACCCTCCGTTGCTTGAATCAATCTCTCAATCATCCAGAGCGCAAGGCTCAACCATACCACTAGACGACTGCAATACCAAAATCCTCGGATTACAATGGAATGCTCGCAACGACAACTTTTCATTTTCATCAAAATCAACTTCGAACTCAAGACTCACTAAACGCCTCATTCTTTCAGAAGTAGCCCAAATCTTTGATCCACTCGGCTTTTTGGCGCCAGTCATAATTCGAGCAAAGACACTCTTGCAAGACTTGTGGCTTCACAAGCTCAGCTGGGATGATCCACTACCATCCCAAATTACCTCAAACTGGCTCATCATCAGAGAAGATCTCACAGGCCTGGCCAGGCTCTCAATTCCAAGGTGGTTCAACACCCTCAGCAACTCTACAGTAGAACTTCATGGATTCTCTGATGCCTCACAGCTCGCCATGGCAGCGGTAATTTACATTACCGTAACATTACCGTCCACAGCTCACAAAGTGTCGACACTAGTGTGCTCCGAAACCAAGGTAGCACCTCTCAAGAAACTCGCAATCCCTCGGCTCGAGCTCACTGCAGCATTACTGCTTGCAAAGCTCACAAAATATGTTCAAGCTACCATTCAGCTCAACATCACGACAATTCATCTGTGGACGGATTCTCAAGTCACACTGACGTGGATCAAGGCTCACGCCTCACGCTGGAAGGATTACGTAAGGAACCGTGTCACCCAAATTCAAGAACTCACCTCAAGTGCTCATTGGAGACATGTGCCTGGGAAATCTAACCCAGCGGATTGCGCCTCCCGAGGCTTAACAACATCACAGCTTGAACGTCACGAGTTATGGTGGAAGGGGTTCCATGGCTCACTCAACCCAGTGACTCATGGCCAACACAACCAGCATTGACGGACGACTCAACTGCGCAGGAGGCTCGTCCAGGCATCTCACATCTGCTCAACATTCACAAGATCGACTATCACTGGGACCTCATCTACAGATACTCTTCTCTTAATAAGCTTATTCGCATCACTTCAATCTGTTATAGATTAGTTTCAAGATTGAAAAAAACACCTCTTCACTTGCCACTCATCGCATTGTCACCAACTGATCTTGAGTGGGCCAGAATCTTCTGGGTAAAGGCAACACAAGCGATCTACTTCGCCAGCGAACTCAAGGTCCTCAGCTCAAGGTCAACACTGCCCTCATCTCACATTTTCAATCGGCTCACGGCATTCATCGATGACCAAGGAGTCCTTCGGGTTGGAGGACGACTCAACAATGCTCACATGATGTATGACAGTAAGCATCCAGCCATTTTACCTCGCCAATCACGTCTTTCTGAATTGATCATAGACCATACTCATCGCCAAACCTCACATGGAGGGACCCAGCTCACCCTCGCTCACATCAGACACAACTACTGGATAATAGGAGGGCGAGCGCCAGTGAAGTCTCACATCCTACGGTGTGTGGTGTGCGCTCGACAAAGGGGGATCCGTGCCCATCAACTGATGGGCCAACTACCTCTTTCAAGAGTTGCACCCTCACGACCGTTCAACCACACTGGTATTGTTTACGCTGGTCCCATCATCCTCAAAACTTGGAAAGGGCGAGGTGCCAAAACTCAAAAGGGCTGGATATGCGTCTTCGTCTGCCTCACAACATCAGCTGTTCACCTGGACGTCGTTACAGACTACTCGACCGACGGTTTCATCGCAGCGTACAGAAGATTCACCTCTAGGAGAGGAATCCCTAGCACGCTATACTCCGATTGTGGAACGAACTTCATTGGAGCTGATACCGTTCTCAAGAGAATGTTCATTCAGGGCTCACGAGATCAACAACATCTCAGCCAGTTGTTTGTCAACGATAACACCAGCTGGTGCTTCAACCCACCAGCAGCTCCTCACATGGGAGGCAAATGGGAAGCCGTCGTGAAATCAATCAAACATCATCTTCGGAGGACAGTCAGTGAGACTGTACTCACATACGAAGAATACAGTACACTGCTTACTCAAATAGAAGCCATGCTCAACTCACGACCGCTTGAGCCTCTCAGTGATGACCCTGAAGACATCTCAACACTCACCCCTGCTCACTTCCTCATCGGACAGCCACTATCAACTCTACCAGAACCTTCCATCGAGTACCCAACAATATCACCATCAGCAAGATGGCGACTCATTCAACAAAGGGCGCAACGGTTCTGGACTCAATGGTCATCGCACTATCTACAGCGTCAATTATCCATTTCGAAGTGGCATCATCCTTCAAACGACATCAAGGTCGGCTCGCTGGTATTCATCACAGATGAGCGACTCCCACCGAGCAAGTGGCCACTTGCTCGAGTTATCACACTGCACCCAGGGAAGGATGGACTCACTAGAGTGGTGACTCTCAAGACTGCTACATCAACATTAATAAGGCCAATTGCCAAATTGGCTGTTTTGTATGTTACAGGTTAACATCAACATCATTCTTCAGCTGTTGATGGCGGGAGAATGTTTGAGAATCTATTAGTTCAGATCATCGCCACACCCCAACTCACCGCAGCACCTCCTGGGCTGCGGAACGTACGGTCGATCCACAATCGATCAGCCAATTAAAGGTCAACGACAAACTCTCAACCAATCACTTTCCCCGCGTCGGTCGATGTTCTAGACGGTTCGAGACGACACGTGACGGAAATGCTCTGCCATCTTGGATCGCTCTCTTGTTCACATCGAGTACTGGAAAGGACGTGTCGCTCGCGAATTTCTGAATTTCTCAAAGTAACGTGTGGATTCTCAATTCTCAAAAGCATTCGCATTCTCTCAAGTTTCTCACGCTCACCCTGATTCATTTTGGTTGTGAACCTTGTTCAATTTCGTGCAGATCGATCGTGGATCGATCGCCGGTGTGCGACCGCGTGGTCATTGTGCGCGTTAATTCTCAACGAGATTGTACAAAATCTCACATCTGTTACATCTCTATAGTTATTGTGACTCACTCAACGAGTGTAAAAATAAAGACATAGACTCAATTTTAACTCATCTGTGTTGTGTGCACTTCTTTACTGTCGTCCTAACCTCACTTTGCCAGCAGAGCACTCAGCTGAGACTATTTCAAATACATTTCTCAAACAGAAATGGAACTTGAATTTCCACGCTGGTATACTCGTCTTTATGCCGTTACGCAATGTAACATTAAAATGGTGTTTTTTAACATTATTATTATTTTTCTGGCAAATATACAGTGGCGGACAAAAGAAAGTTTATAACTTTTAAAATCGCATAACTTTTATAAAATTAATCCAAACGAGTTGAGTTTTTCCGAAAAGCTACAAGGATTTGTTTGCTATGTGACGTGTTTCGTCGTTTTGAAAAAATGCACTTGGTCGGAATAGCAAACAAAAATAGTAAAGGTCATTTTTTAAACTTTTTTTGTGAGCCTGTATTGAAAATTCAAAAAACCCGTTTGTAGATTGAAGTAAGTTGTATACATACCTAAAATTTCATCAAAATCGCGAAATTCACGGAAATCGGCGATTTTCGACCTTATTCTGCGATCTTTAAGCGTTTATAGCTCAGAGCAGCGTTAACTGATTTTGATGAAATTTTAGGTATGTATGCAACTTACTTCAATCTACAAACGGGTTTTTTGAATTTTCAATACAGGCTCACAAAAAAAGTTTAAAAAATGAACTTTACTATTTTTGTTTGCTATTCCGACCAAGTGCATTTTGTTTTCAAAACGACGAAACACGTCACTTAGCAAACTAATCCTTGTAGCTTTTCGGAAAAACTCAACTCGTTTGGATTAATTTTATAAAAATTATGCGATTTTAAAAGTTGTAAACTTTCTTTCGTCCGCCACTGTATCATTCAAACATTGCCTGATATTGTGATTATGAAGATGGTGAATGGGTTGTCTGTTATTGCGCTTGCGTAACAACAATTTTATGGTTTTCCAACAATTTTACCAGCCGATTTCTTGAATACTTATTTTGCTAATGGATTATCATCCGAAGACGACAACGATGACTAATCAGGTAAGTTTTACTAATGACGGCGTTCCGAACTTCACGTTTATCTATAACTTTTCCATTGCCTCCTGGGTAAATAATTGTGCATTTTGGATTCCTTAAGACCTGTAGAAACATATCTTGTAAATAATCTTCGTTGCCAGCCAGGTCAAAAATTGGTCAATTTCTACCATTGTCCTTTTGCATTTAAACTATTTTATACTTTAACCTGTAACGATTTCTTATTCACTTCAAGCATATCAAACATTACATACATGTATGAAAGCGACAGATATTTCCGACACACTCATTGACGCTGTAGTTTTTCTATAATTTATTTCGAAGTTACTTGTATCATGTTTGTACGTAGAGAATAAATTTTCAGATAGTAATAAAATGAATTTTCACAAATCTCTTCTTTTTGTAACGTTACAGCAAGATTGCCCAAATGGTAGATTAACGCCAGAAAAGTTTGTCGACATGTATAAAATGTTCTTCCCATCTGGTAATGCGGAAGAATTCTGTGATCACGTCTTTCGTACATTCGATATGGACAAGAATGGCTACATCGACTTTAAGGTAAGGCGAAATTTTTTAAATTGATCTCTATATACAATAGTGTTTAAGCTGATAATTTTTAAAAAATTTAATTACTTTAAAAGTAACTGCTAAGGAATTGCGTCAATAACAAAGTTTAGCTACACAAAAAATGAGTAACACACCACAATACCACTCGGGACGTTAAGTCCAACGGACGAAGCGAATGGTTCCACAGTCGAGAGCAGTGTTCACAGGAAACTCCCTCCGGACTTCGAACTACCATTGTAGGGGGGGGGGGGCGCATGCGCGCGATGACGCGGTGACGTCAAACCATTCAACGCCAAGATGGAAAACGAAACGGCGCCACCGTTAAGCCAAGCCAAGTGACGCCAGTGACGGATAAGCATGTGACGTCAGCTTCGCAAATTGGCGCTGGCGCCGTTTCGTTTCCCATCTTGACGTTGATTGGTTTGACGTCACCACGTCATCGCACGCATGCGTTCCCCCTCCCTACGATGGTAGTCCGGAGGGAATTTCGTGTGAACACTGGTCCAGAGTCGTCTGCCGTCCTTCTTCTCTGAAAGTCCTTCTCTTGATATGCATGGTTAGCGTCTAGGCGTCCGTGTTCAAGGCAAGGCTCTGTCAATTGCGAGTTTTAATGCTCACGCTCCGGCTCGGTCGCACGCGGCACGCACTGAAGTGAGGGACAGTTTTATCCCGGAGGAATAAATCGTTTTTCTGATCGACAGTCCGCTACACTACTATCTTTTGTTTACTTAGGACAGAGGTGCACAAGGAGCCGCTCGGAGCCGGAGACCTCTGCGATTCTGGACAACGTGTGAGTGTCGAACGTGGAGCTGTTACGTTGCTCAGCTCCACGCTCGGCTCTGACCCGGGGCCTAGAATCGCAAAGAGTTCTCGGGATTCGAGCGGCTCCTTGTGTACCTCTGACATAAGGTCTGGCCACACTTATCAGTTGTTCGTCAGTTCGTGGTAGCGTAACAATGGTAAGAAGAAGAAATCCTCTATGCCCGTCTTCTTCTTACCACTGGTACGCCGGAACTTTAAGGTGAAGTCAGACGGCGCGTGGCTTGGCGAGTCAGCGAGCCATGAGCGTTCCCAAGGCACGTCTGGCGCCAAGCTCGCCGAGCCATACGCCGTCTGACTTCACCTTTACTGACACGGAACTGATATTGTATGTGAGCAGACGTTTAGGATGTGGGAATCTTCGCATCCAAGTGCTCAACGCCCGAGAACAATAGGGTCATAAAATACAAGGATAAAACTAGCCATTAAGAAGGGGAAAATATCAAGTTCTGAATTTCTGATCGAATCTTCACGAAAGTGACACTAATAGATTCCTGACATTCTCCCCGATTAAAAGACACCAAATACCATGTAAATCAGCCATGCACGGGATCCCCAATTCCGGACGCGAGCGCACATTTGAGCTCAAGCTGAGCTCGTTCAAGGACAAGGACGGCAACGGAGTCGGGAACAGTGAACGGAGGAAATATTATACGCCTTGGGGTAATTAGCGGTGGGGGCTAGCCAAGCCAATCACGTCGTTTAGATTGACTTGACGGTGGCGCCGTTTCGTTTACCATCTTGGCGTTGATTGGTCGCCGTCCCGACGTAATCACCCCCACCGCTAATTACCCCAAGGCGTATAATATTTCCTCCGTTCACTGGTCGGGAACGGCTGAAGTAGTGGGAGCGGAGTGTCGCAGGCTACTACAAGGATTTCCAGAGTTTGACGCTCCGAAAATAAGGCACATTTTGAGGAATATTTAAATGAAAATTATTGAGTATTATAATTCCAATCTCTGTACATTTATTGATTGAAATTTAAAAAATGTGTTCAAAATTTTGTATGCAATAATTGTAATTTGGTTCACAGTTATAATGGTAGTAGTAAGAGGTTTGAAAAATAAGTTTGTTGCTAGCGCGGATGATTTTGGCTGTCGTAATCATCTGAAGCAAAAAACGTACAATTTCTCTTAATCTGTATGAGTGTGGTTATCGTAGGAACTTTGGTTCATGTTGAATGAACAATGTTGAAAAGCACAAAAATGGTTGTATTTCAAATGAAAACATTAATTTTTTTGAAAAGCATTTGTTAGTTTTCGGAGTTGCAAAATTGGATTTTTGCAAATAATTACTTCATTGTAGTTCAGACGATAACCACAATCATATATAGGGTGTCCGCGGGAAGAGTGAACAGCTGAATATCTCCTAAACTATTGGAGATACAAATGTTTAAAAAATATGGAATTGCATGGTTCGAGGGGAGCAATTTATTAGCGCGAACGAATTTTGTTTTCGATTATTATTTTAAAAGATACGGTGGTCAAGTTCAGTTTTTCAAATGGAATTATTTTTTTTGAAGACCTGAGTGGATAGTGCGTTCCAAGAAAATTTCAATAAGCTTCAATGTATACACTTTATTTCCACTGATTTTTGAGATATTGTGCTTGCAAATTTACTGATTTTCACTGCGAGAAAACCCTCTGGAATAGCAAGGACCGAGGGTCGGTCTTGCTGGCGTCACGGGTGCCATTGCCTGTTGAAACAGATACCTATCTGCCAAAGGTCTACGCCAGGAATGGCAGGCCCAAAGGCTGGACAATACTTTTCCGCCAGAAATGCTACTTAGGTAGGTACATCTGCGGTATCGAGAAGCGCACCGTTACTTTTACGCACTTGCTTCTACGCTCGGATGACCGGTTCTTATGGGAGGGATGCAAGTTCGATTTGTTAGGTAAGGAGGAGTGAAAGTTTCTCGACAGAATTTCAACCAGAGGGAACAGATTGTATTAGAACCAATCGGATTTGCATCCCTCACAAACGGCTGCTCTCTTGAAGAGGCCCCCTTCACAGCAATACCTCCTCCCTAATGCCCACCTTCTCTCGCACGGAATACATCCACGCATGCTTCTGTTTTGATATCGAATCTCGTGTTTATACTCGAGAGGACCACGCGTTGACAACGGGCTACCCCTTTTCTTTCTGTGACTCTCCACGAGCCGTATTGACGGTGAATTGTAGGAGCGTAGATATCTGGATCCCAGTTATTGAATTCAGGAGTCGATAGCAACACTTTATTGCAAAACACACATGTACCATAATTAAAGTAAATCGTATTCCTGTCGGGCCGGAGTACTGATAATGATCGAACTTGCGCGCCACTTCTCGCAGACCGATTACACGGAGGGTAGTCGGGTCACACACTGCACAAATGATAGAAGGGTAATTCTGAAACAACGCCCGTCTAGGAGATGCAACTTGGTACCTCGTGGTGAGGACAGACCTTCGCAGTGCCTCTACCGATGTTTATGGCTTTTTCCGGAAAAAGGTATGAATCCTGGGCCGAACGTAGCGAATTGAGGTCGAGCCCCCCTCCAAATTTCAAAACATACATACCCTACCATTAATTGAACATCATTATGTGCTCGATGTTGCCGATCCATCTAAGCCACATGGTGCACAATTTGTAGAGTACTATTGCCCGATGAGAAGATGAGCCACTACCCACAAGCTGAACTGTCACAGGGGCAAGGGGAATCATCCACTCGCGTGAACCTATTCCCTCCGCCGATTGTCCCGATTGGTTTCATTCGCGTCTACGTCACGGGACAAACGGTGTTGGAGGGGATAGGTTCACGCGAGTGGACGATTACCCTTGCCCCTGTGACATTTCAGCTTGTTGGTAGTGGCTCATCTTCTCATCGGGCAATAGAACATTATGCCTGTAGAAGAAGAAGAAGACAGATTTGACCCTGCAGAATGTACAAGGTCATCCGTTAAAAGTGCAACCTACGCGCGCGCGAACAGACGAAAATGGCAACACCGCCTCACGGACGCATTCCACTACAACCATGCACCAACCCGGCGCGGCGTTTGGGGGGTCACCACCCACACAGCACCATAACATTGCAGCAACGTCTCTGCAATATTGCGGTGCAAGATTGCAATGTTGCACCACAACATTGCAGAGACGTTGCAGGTTCAGTCCTATATCCGCCTTCGCAATATTGCAGGTGTGTATTTTTGCAATATTGCGGCAGCATTGCAAACATGTAGTCCTGCAACGTTCCGGCAATGATTCTGCAACGAAACGGCAAAATTGTGGCAATGATCCTCCAAATCTTCGGAAATATTGCGGTGCGAGATTGTAATGTTGCACCGTATCATTGCAGGGAAGTTGCAGGTTCACTCCTATGTCCGCATTAGCAATATTGCAGGAGTATATTCCCGCAACGTTTCGGAAATTTTACAGCAATGGTCCCACCGCAACGTTTCGAGCCGTGAGGGACGCAACGAAATGAATGTGTGCAGAATCGTAGTAGTATAACGCCCGTGTGTCTTTTTCTCATAGAAAATATTTTTACCCCAGGGGGATTCGAACCGAGGACCTGTAGCATCGTAGGCGAACACTTTACCGCCGCCACTAAAACCGCTGATTGATAAGATTGCTTACGTATTCGAACTTATACTCCTACCGTGCAAAACTGTAAACTCAAATTATTCAAAAATGAAGGCTCATTTGACAAACCTATTAGGGATTTTTAACACTGTAGGTGCGGACTCTAACTATAACCCGGTGTCATTTTAGGTTAGGTTGGAAAGTAGTCTTTAGACTAAACCTTTGGATTTGTCTTTTCATCTCTCTTTTTTCTTGCTTGATTGTATATACGTGTTTGTGCAATAAAGACGTTTAATAATAATAATAATTACACACATTAAAATATATAGTATCTACTCTATTTAAACAAATTAAATTCATTTTCAAATCTCTTCTACAATTTAAATTCATGTACAAACAACTCTCAGAATAACACTTTTTTCATATCTTCAACGGCCACGAGAAATTCTAGCATATCCAGTTAAATGAAACGCGCTGTAGAATCTACTCGACGTCATATTTCAAATTTCGTCAAAGTCATAGTTGCTTCAGAATATTGCTGTACTGTTTCTACAATATTTCCACTACAGTATTGCACGGCAATATGTAGGCAATTTTGCTGGGTCGTTGCCACTGAAACATTGCACATCGATGTGCGCGCAATATTGCAGAAATATTGTAGGATCGTTGCCACTGGAACATTGCACGACAACGTTCTTGCAATATTGCTGCAATATTGTAGGATCATTGCCACTCCAATAATGCACGGCAATATTGCAGGAACGTTCCTACAATTTTGCAATGCAACCTGCAACAACGCAATATTGCAGCAACGTTCCTGCAATACAGCTCGGGCATCACTGCTACCCAGCGTTCGCAGGTAACCTTCCGAACGCTGGCCCGATGCATGGTTGTAGTGGAATGCGTCCGTGAGGCGGTGTTGCAAATTTCATCTCTTCGCGCGCGCGTAAGTTGCAGTTTTAACGGATGACCCTGTACTGTTGATGATGAAGGTGGAAAAGTTGACTTAAGTTATAAGAGAAAAGCAGTAACGTTTTGGAAAAGTGAAAAAAGGCACGTCGATCGCTTATCAGTGTACAGAAAAATTATCGCATGGTTAAATCTTTGCAGCAGCTATACATGTGGAAGGCGAGTGTAGAGAGAGAGAGGTGGAACAAATGCAGATAAATTTGCATTTATTGCAGAATATGTACTGCAAAAGTTTGAAGAAGCTTGTGACAGAAGATCTATTATTTATGAAATGAATTTAAAATTGTGGGCCTTGACATTTTCGGGTGGACATTTTCGGATAATGTGATTCTCCAAGATGAGATTTAGTGAGTTTTACCTTGGATACAATTTCAGGTACCTACTGCCTTGCTTAAATAATTGAAAGCTGTCTAAACTTTATATAATTAATAATTTAAATATGTTAAGAAACCATTTTATTAATGGCAACTGCTAAAATGGACTTCAAACTCAGTAATAGAGGTTTTAATTGTTTGCAAAAACAATATAACACATATACTATTTATATGTATGAAAGGAGATTATCCAGAGGTATTTCAGCGTATATTTAAAAAATACAAAAACGTAATTTTCTGGGTTAGTGGTGGGGGTAACTTGAAAAATATGGTTTTTCGAAAATTATTTTTATGCGATTTTGTAGATATAAAAAAAAGATGCAATTTGTGTTTAAACTTTTTTCAATATCTCTCACCCTTCCCGAGATATTCCACGGAAAAAAAATTCTGAATTTTTTTCAAGGGGTGATTTCACTCACAAAAATTGCATTATGGCAACAACAAAAAATAGGGTTGCGTTGCGGATGAACTACCCTACTTGCACACCAAGTTTCATAATTTTCTGAATTTCCGGGTTGCCAAACTTCCCTTGTAAGTAAAGATCAGGCATGTTTATATGAAAGTTCTTTTATGCCAAAGGACTGTGCGTTGCAAGACATGGAAATATCTTGGGATGGTGTTATTTTGAGGATTTCACTCTCGCAATCGTGGATTTGGTAGGAAAGGGTTGCAGATTGTGTCTGTCTACAGTAGTATCGTGAGTGTGCATGTATGAAATGTCGTAAAAGGTAGTCCATGTCGAGTAGTATATACTTGTCTCTCTGTGCATCATCACCAGGTCATGGGTCACTGATTGAGAAATTGATCGATAGTTCCGTGGTGAGCACGCCGAATGCAATTCAGGTTAGGAACGACAGTGA
Organism: Andrena chrysosceles; assembly: GCA_963855975.1. Lineage (NCBI taxonomy): Eukaryota > Metazoa > Arthropoda > Insecta > Hymenoptera > Andrenidae > Andrena > Andrena chrysosceles. The sequence goes on along the minus strand of OY979767.1, from coordinate 64,658,698 downwards.
TGAGGTGCACACAACACAGTCTTGTGTTGTAGTGAGCGTAGTCTTTACTTAAAATCACTCACAAACAGCGTGAATGAATGGATATGAGCCCTTGAGTCTTCTACAACAATTTTGAACACTGAGTTTTGCGAATTATACACGAGGCACGTGGTGAGAGAATGCAGCCACGCCGGCTGGCCACACGTGCCACACGCGATAAATATGCTTCGAGCAGTTTTACATGAATAAACGCGAATTGAGATGAGGATGCGCGTGATAGTAATTAACAGTGATAATTGAACTACACTTAAAACAACGGCTGAGCTTTGAGATAGTAGGTGCACAGTGTTAAAGTTAAAAGATCCTCGGATCGCGGGAGACACGTCTTTTCCTTTACGTTATGTGAACAAGAGAGAGAATTTAACATGGATGCTCGTTTCCGTTGCGCGTCGTCTCGAACATTCTCGAGGATCGATCGACGTCGGGAAATCTGATTGGTTGATTGATTGTCGATCAGCGGCACAGATAGGTGGATCGATCGTCGATTCGTGGCTCTGTGCTGAGTCCGTGAGGTGCTGCACCGAGAGCGAGTGTGGCGGCTTTGGGAATTAATGCATTTCCAAACAGTCACAGTAATAGACGTGAAGAAATCTCCAGTCTTCTGCGGTATGGGTTGAATCTGTTTGATTGCCCAGTCGTCCTTCTCGAGTACGGGCACATTTATTTTGTAGATGATCTATTTCTTGGGGCTTCAAATGGTGACTTTGGAGATCTGGATCAATAGGTAAATCGATTCGTTTAGGACGAGTGGGTACCGTGTTCATGTCTCTTCTTCCATAATCTGCATACTGTGGATAACGTCTTTAAGTGGTAATACGTCTGAGTGTACGATACCTTTATGTCCCATAGCGATGACCATTTTGACCATCCTGATGTCGCGGACTACTTCATCCAAGAGTGCAGAGAGCATAATCAATTGGTTGTTAAGATGGATACGTTTCCGATCGGTGTTAGCGATGGTCTGCATATTCCTTAATTGATTGGCACTGGTGTTGTACATCTTCATGAGTTCCGTCTGCAGCTCCCTCCTGCCGTTGCAACGTAGTATGGGGCTTTGACTGCGGATGGCACTGGCCAATTTGCTCTCGTTCGCAAAAATCTTGTCAAGATTTTTGTTGATCATCTCGAGGTTGTCAGAGTCGAGAGATCCGAAGAGGGATTTGCTAACGTGACCGGTTAAGTCGAACGCACCTCTACGTCGCCGTCGACGTTGATTGTCCTCTAGGTGGATGAGGGCTGCCAATTGATTTTCATCCTGAAGAGCACGCTGCAGTTGTTGCGAGAGTGCCGCTATTTCGTGGATGTGGTCGCACGCCATGTTGCATACCGTGTGTTTCTTCGAGCATGTTGGTGATCTGTCCGAGTCATGTGTGAATATTGGAAGTGTCTAAGACAAATAGATGAATCCATGAGGAGTGACATACGGATGAGGAGTGAAGCTTCTCAATGTAAATGTTGTTATGTCCGAGATCTTGTAAATGTAAACCACACATCAAGGGAATGATCCAAAGCATACGGTGTGCGGCAGTCATCCTGTAATTTTAGTGCAGAAACATAATTCGGGGTGTGAACTTCCAGCATTTTAGCAGGGCCCAGTCAATTGGGTGCAAGCTTGTCCGTCTTATGGTCGTTTGAAACTAATACTTTATCGTATATATGGATTATTGTTTGTGTTTTGATAATACAGCGTTCCTGTGTGGCTCTGTTCTTTTTTTACTTTTAAGGATGTTGCTTCGTGCGTTTATTAAGTTCTTTGGTATCGTTCTTTCCACATATGTATGAGTTTGTCTTGACGGAGAGGTGATGCAGTAGCGATGGTTGATGGTAGATTCGCCTTTCTTCCAAAGGTTAGTTCGAACGGTGTGTAGCCGGTTGCTTCATGAACTGAGGTGTTATAACCCATGCAGATGAGAGAAAGATTTTCGTTCCATTTCATTACTGCGTGAGCTCGTTCCAATCCTCCATTCGATTGTGGATGGAACGCGGTGGTACGGACGTTTCGGATTTGAAACTCGCGTTCGAACTGTTGCATTACTCCGCAAATGAAGTTGCTTCCCTGATCGATTAAAATATGTTTAGGTGACGAGAAGATGTAAATGTAATGAATCAATATATTTCCGATGATTGTCTCTGCGCGTGTGTTGCGAAGTGGGATGAGTATCAAGTATTTTGTGAGCATATCCCGAATGGAAAGGATATACTCATTTTTGCTGTGTGTTTTTCTAAGTGGGCCAAAAATGTCCATGGCTATTTTCTCATTCGGTTCCGTAGGTGTGTCAGGAATAACAGGTAGTTCTGTTGGCCGTACGCTGGTGATTTTCTGTATTTGACAAGTTTTACATTTCTTGACGAAATTAGTGATGGCTTCGTTCGTGTTTTTCCAGTAATATCTTTGCTTGATTCGTTCTATGCGTTGTGATTTTCGTATAGTATTCTTGTAATTTCGTTAGGTTGGAGAATTATCGATATAAATTTGGACAAAATAAAATGTGGATATTCGGTATTCGATTAACAATGAAAGATAGTAAATTTTGAATAAATATTTTCTCTGTATACTTGAGATCATTTTAGAAGGAACATCCCGCCGACAAGTTCAGACCTGCTCTGCGCATGTTGGCGCTCATTGGTGCCGAAACAAGCTACTATTGACTACACCCTAAACAAACGCTCCCTCGGAGCCAATGAGCTCGATCTACATGCGCGAAATGGGTTCCTTCTAAAATGACTTCAAGTATACAGGGTGTCCCACGGTAGACTGGACAGCGCCGTAGCTCCTAAAGAATTGGAGATAAAAATTTTAAAAATATAGGGAATTGCATGGTTCGAAGGGGCTAATAAATTAGCCCGAACGAATTTTTTTTTCGATTATTATTTTAAAAAATACGATGGTCAAATTCGGTTTTTCAAATGGAACTATTTTTTTTGAAGTCCTGAGTTGATAGTGCGTTCCAAGACAAATTCAATAAGCATCAATGTATACACTTTATATCCACTGGTTTTTGAGATATTGCGCTTGCAAATTTACTGATTTTCACTGCAAGAAACTCCTCTGGAATAGCAAGGACCGAGGACGGTCTTACTGGCGCCACGGGTGGCACTGCCTGTTGAAATAGATACATACCTGCGAAAGGTCTACGCCAGGCCCAAAGGCTGGACAATTCTTTTCCGTCAGAAATGCTACTTAGGTAGGTACATCTGCGGTATCGAGAAGCGCATCGTTACTTTTATTTCGCACTTGCTTCTAGGCTCGGATAGCCGGTTCGTCTGGGAGGGATGCAAGTTGGATTGGTTAGGTTCGGAGGAGTGAAAGTTGCTAGACTAAATTTCAACTATAGGGAGCAGATTGTATCAGAACCAATCGCATTTGCATCCCTCACAAACGGCTGCTAGAGAGCAAGAGACCCTCTTCACAGCAATACCTTCTCCCCAATGCCCACCTTCTTTCGCACGGAATACGTCAACGCATGGTTTCGTTTTGATATCGAAGCTCATGTTTATACTGGAGAGGACCACGCGTCGACAGCGGGCTAGCCCCTTTCTTACCGTGTCTCTCCACGAGGAGTATTGCCGATGGATTGTAGAAGCGCAGATGTCTGGATGCCAGTTGTTGAATTTAGGAGACGATAGAAACACTTTATTACAAAACACACATGTACTCTGCAATGTCCTGCCTCACTCTGCACATGTACTGCCTCTCGGGCAGGAGTCGCCCGACGTTCGTCAAGAAGATGCGGCCTGGTACCCCGTGGCGAGGACAACCCTTCGCAGGGTCTCGCCCGATTTTTATGGCTTTTTCCGGAAAAAGGTACGAATCCTGGGCCGAATGTAACGAATTGAGGTCGAGCCCCCGCAGTCGAGGGTGAAATATCCATTACAACTTATTAAGAAATACTTTTCTTCATCGTATCGAAAGGGAAGTGACGCCAATGGATTCCTTATGTTTTTCTGATGAAAATCATACTAAATATCATGCAAATCGGACTACTTTGACACAAGCTATTTGTATTCCCTATGTAAAAGTTGTCCGATTTACATGATATTTGTTATGATTTTAATCGACGAAACGCCAGGAATCCATTGGCATCACTTTCTCCTTCGATACGACGAAGAAAAGAAGCAAATATTTGAAATCCTAAACATTTCTCAGTTCTTAATGATATTCCAAACCCTTCGAGGGTCGAAAGCCATAAAATTCGATGGGCACTGCGGGGTGTTGTCCTCGCCACGAGGCGACGGGCGTACCTCCAGAATTACCCTGTATTTGTTTAGGAAATAAAATAATTCTTTATTCTTTATCGTATGGATATGGAAGTGTCGCCGTTGGATTCATTGTGGTTTCCCGATGAAAATCATGCCAAATGTCGTGTAAATCGGACAACTTTTACATAGGGAATACAAATAGCTTGTATCAAAGTAGTCCGATTTGCATGATATTTGGTATGATTTTCGTCAGAAAAACATAAGGAATCCATTCGCGTCACTTCCCTCCCGATACGATGAAGAAAAGAATTTCTTAATACGCTGTAATGGATATTTCACCCTCGACTGCGGGGGCTCGACCTCAATTCGTTACGTTCGGCCCAGGATTCGTACCTTTTTCCGATAAAAGTCATGAAAATCGAGCGAGACCCTGCGAAGGGTTGTCCTCGCCACGGGGTACCAGGCCGCATCTTCTTGACGGGCGTACCTCCATAATTACCCTGTATCTGTTTCAGAAATAAAATAATTCTTTATTCTTTATCGTATGGATATGGAAGTGTCGCCGTTGGATTCCTTGTGGTTTCCCGATGAAAATCATGCCAAATGTCGTGTAAATCGGACAACTTTTACATAGGGAATACAAATAGCTTGTGTCAAAGTAGTCCGATTTGCATGATATTTGGTATGATTTTCATCAGAAAAACATAAGGAATCCATTGGCGTCACTTCCCTTTCGATACGATGAAGAAAAGAATTTCTTAATAAGTTGTAATGAATATTTCACCCTCGACTGCGGGGGCTCGACCTCAATTCGTTACGTTCGGCCCAGGATTCGTACCTTTTTTCGGTAAAAGTCATAAAAATCGAGCGAGACCCTGTGAAGGGTTGTCCTCGCCACGGGGTACCAGGCCGCATCTTCTTGACGATCGTCGGGCGACTCCTGCCCGAGAGGAATACGATTTACTTTAATTATAGTACATGTGTGTTTTGTAATAAAGTGTTTCTATCGTCTCCTGAATTCAACAACTGGCATCCATACATCTGCGCTTCTACAATCCATCGGCAATACTCCTCGTGGAGAGACACGGTAAGAAAAGGGGTAGCCCGCTGTCGACGCGTGGCCTCTCGAGTATAAACATGAGCTTCGATATCAAAACAAAACCATGCGTTGACGTATTCCGTGCGAAAGAAGGTGGGCATTGGGGAGAAGGTATTGCTGTGAAGAGGGCCTCTTGCTCTCTAGCAGCCGTTTGTGAGGGATGCAAATCCGATTGGTTCTGATACAATCTGCTCCCTATAGTTGAAATTTAGTCTAGCAACTTTCACTCCTCCGAACCTAACCAATCCAACTTGCATCCCTCCCAGACGAACCGGCTATCCGAGCCTAGAAGCAAGTGCGAAATAAAAGTAACGATGCGCTTCTCGATACCGCATATGTACCTACCTAAGTAGCATTTCTGGCGGAAAAGAATTGTCCAGCCTTTGGGCCTGGCGTAGACCTTTCGCAGGTAGGTATCTATTTCAACAGGCAGTGCCACCCGTGGCGCCAGTAAGACCGTCCCCGGTCCTTGCTATTCCAGAGGAGTTTCTTGCAGTGAAAATCAGTAAATTTGCAAGCGCAATATCTCAAAAACCAGTGAAAATAAAGTTGTTTGGGATTGGCCCAAACGGCCTCAGGCCAAGCGGGCGCTGACTCGCTGCCGATGTCGCGCGCGGTTTAAAACAGACTAACGCGACCAGATCGCGGTATGCACGATCGCGGTGATGAGATCGGTCGGGCCATCTGTTGACGCGCACCTCAGCTAATTAGGCAACTCTCTCGCTTCAGCGCGTAAACAGCTTTGTTCTACCGTTACGGTTCTCGTCCTGCTCAGGACGATCAGCTGTTGGTGGGGTGCTGACGTCACAGAATTCGGCGAAACGGTCCGATCCATCACCGCGATCGCTCTCTCTTCTACGAATCGTCCTCTCGATAAGTAACAGTCTTTGCTTACGTACTTGCGTGATTCCTGGAACGTTCCAGTAACTCTACATTCGAACGACTCAGTTCGCGCTCAATTTTCCGCGTGCTTTCGTGGCTTAGTTAATTAAGTTCCGTGCTGTACTGTGTTAATTTAAGTGTCTAAGCTAGTACTTTATTGTTCAGTGTCCTGTAAATATAAAGTGTCTGTGACCTTAGTTTAAACTTAACGACTATTCTTAACGACTATCTTATACTAAATTAAGACTAATTCTAAAACTAATACGCGATCGCGAGAAGCTTCCGTGATCGTGCAAGTACACTCTCGTACAAAAGTGTATACATTGATGCTTATTGAATTTGTCTTGGAACGCACTATCAACTCAGGACTTCAAAAAAAATAGTTCCATTTGAAAAACCGAACTTGACAATCGTATTTTTTAAAATAATAATCGAAAAAAAATTCGTTCGGGCTAATTTATTAGCCCCTTCGAACCATGCAATTCCCTATTTTTAAAAAAATTTTATCTCCAATACTTTAGGAGCTACGGCACTGTCCAGTCTACCGTGGGACACCCTGTAGAATTGAAGGTGTTATCATTCAACTATATCCTCATATTATTTTTACGCAATCCGTCCAATATTTCATGAATGAAAGTGTTTAAATTATTAACCCATTGCTCTTCGTTGAAATCTCCTAGTCTAGATCTGCTAAGCTGGATCCAGTCAGGTGGGGTCATCTCTTTAATCGTTATTCCTTTATTGTTGGCTGTGAAAACCCCATTGTTGAAATCATCATAAAGGGTATTCTGACTGGTTCCTGGTTCTACCGAGGATTCACTCGGAATCTGTTGGGGTAAATGTTCTTGAGCTCGGATGAGTTCGTCTAATTCTTCTAACAATTCTTCTTCTTCGTAGTTTCCTAGCGGGAGCACACTCGATAGAGCATCGGCGGCGGTGTTTTTCTTTCCCTTTATATATTTTATTTCATATTCACATTCTTCGAGCTTCAGCCTCCATCTCGCCAGGCGTGCCGATGTGTCTTTTAGGTTAAACAACCAAACTAGCGCTTTGTGGTCAGTGAGGATTGTAAACTTTCTTCCTAATAGGTATTGCTTTAATCTCCTTACTGCCCATACAATTGCAAGTAGTTCCTTTTCCGTAGTGGTATAATTTGTTTCGGTGGGTATGAGTGATGGTGAAATGTAACAGCACGGGTGTCCGTTTTGTGACAGTATGACTCCTATTCCTTGATTGGAAGCATCGGTTGTAAAAAATCTGGTGGCTTTAATATTGGTTCCTCAAGTAATTTACCTTTAAGAATGTCAAACTTGTCAGTTTGCTATCTGTCTGTCCAATGAAATGGTACGTCGTTCTTGGACAATTCTGTCAATGCCTTGGAAAATTTAGCAAAGTTCCGGATGAATTTTCTGTAATAACCCGTAAGGCCAAGAAAAGCTTTCACTTCTGTGACGTTTTCAGGCATCTTGAAATTTTTTACGGCTTCCAGTTTCGAGGAGTTCGGTTGTATGCCTTCAGCTGTGATCAAGTGTCCTAAATATTCTAACTCTGGTTTCAAATATACGCATTTATCTGGCTGCAATTTCAGCTCGGTTTCGCGTAAACATTAGATAACTATGGCTAAATTTCGATTGTGCTCTTCTATGGTCGTGCCGAAAATGATTATATCATCAAGGTAACGAAGCAATATTTCCCTACCAATCCTTGTGGCGCGTTATTCATCATACGTTGAAATCTGAAAGTCGTGTGTTTCAAGAATGTTCTCTTCAAATTTTATGAAGAAATTCGCAAAATTGACGGAGATATGGTGTTTTTTGTGAAGCGGTGTCAAACGCGCAACTGACAACCACGCGGAACGTTGAACGCGTTTTTCTCAGAATGACATTTCTCAACCGCGTTAACGGTCTACAGAGAAAACTATACGTCCAATTGGCTTGATCAAGGACATTTATTGTACGAAAAACCCGTCGCTATTACGTGACGATCAGACATTTTCAATTTTCAACCTGCTTGTATTTTTTTTAGCAACATTTCCCCAATTTTGTACCCCGAAAATACGACTTTTTTTTCAGTGGTCCGCCATTTTGTTATTTTTTACAAATTCGACATTTTGCGATCGTCAGGTAATAGAGGCAGGCTTCTAGTTTCTAAATATTATTGTTTTTTTGAATTTCGATGAACCATATGACCTGGGCACTGTCAACGCGACAAGCATATTTTTTCCGGAGCGCGAATTTTGACGGAGTGTAAACAGAACACTGATTTATGAATTTGATTAAAAAAAAATTTTTCTTACCCTTCGATATATACACTATTGACTATACTAAGCAATAAATTGATTTACTTGCATTGTTTGGTTGAAATAAATTCCCGAAAATACCCTTACATTTCGGGCCGAGACAGTGGTCTCCCCCCTTAAGATGGTCAAATGTGCCCCTGAACCGAATTCAAATCGCGATGAGTCATTCGAAATCTTATAAAAAAAGAATGATTTTTGCCAAGTTTCAACTTTGTATCTCGACCCGGGGGGTAGTAAAGGGTAAAAATAGAAAATCAGGTTTTTGCCGAATTTCTCCTATACTTGGTTTTTTTATTTTTCACAGCTTGGTTTTTGAATTTAAAAATCTGACACGATTCCCTAATATGTGCACCGATAACAGACATGCCTCTGAATTTTTTCAAAATTTTTCATCCGCTGGTATAGGAGAAATTCGGCAAAAACCTGATTTTCTATTTTTACCCTTTACTACCCCCCGGGTCGAGATAAAAAGTTGAAACTTGGCAAAAATCATTCTTTTTTTATAAGCTTTCGAATGACTCATCGCGATTTGAATTCGGTTCCGGGGCACATTTGACCATCTTAACCGACTATACCCTTTGGTATTCTAAAGGCGTTGTCTGCAATTACCTATGGTAGTCGGTGGATTGACGTAGGTACGCAGTGGGGAATATAGTTCGACGTACGACTTTATAATGAGAAACCAAATACTACGTTTCGGTTGTTCTTGGATCTTTTCTACTAATATTAAATCGAGAAGTAATTCTGGCTCTAAGGAACGAAGTGCGGCGCATTTCGTCTGCTTGATGAAATTTTTGATGCCGATATCATCGCGTCTTTTCAATACTTCAATTGTGCGGATTATTCCTTTTGCCTGTCTGCTTTCCGCGGGAGCGGCGGGCGATGCCTTGGGTGCCGAGGGTACGGGCGGTCACGACTCGTCGTTTATCGCGTCGTGTTCCGTGGTAATTCAATCGCTCCTGCCTTTAATTATTTGGTATACTTTGCGAATCTCGCGTGATCTATTTTCGTTTTCTTTGGCTAACTGCCAAAGTTAGTTGCTGTCTTGGTTTATACTTCCCATCAATTGGGTCACTTTTTCAATTGATAAGTCCGTCATTGTGCTTTCTGAATCCGTGTCGCATATAATATCTCGTACGGGTTCGCGGAATGCGCGGAATTGTTCAGGCAAGTAAAGAAAATTGGAATTTTTGACTTTGGTTACGTCTGTGGATGCTGTAGTTAAGCTCGGCAGGAGTCTGGCGCGCGTAGTTCCTTCGTTGATGAAGTGCTCCTCGTTCTCTTGATGCAGCATAAAATAGTGGCTTCAACGGCATGATTAGGGTGTGGCTCTCGTAGTCCCCGAAGTCTACTCTGCCTCACGTAGTGCCGGGCTTCCTTCGGTACACCCCGTTCTTCGATTGCCGATGAACGGTATCCTGGCAGGATCGCCAAAAATGTCACGGGATCGCAACTTTCTTATATAAGGAAGACTGATTAATTGACTGATCCTTTATTCGTGTCGTCCCTGCCCTTTTATACAATGCGGTTGCCATGCAGCATAGGTAAGTATATATGGCGGGGGACATACCTGTAGTGGGGTTATCACGCACATGACAAAATCGCTAACACACACAGTGATGGAGCTGTGTATGTTAGTCGCGACCAAGTGATCATTTAACTGTCGGGAGTGTCATGGCAGCATAAAATGGGCCTTTCCGGTGATCGTATTGGGGCAACAATGGAAAGCTCAAGACAATACCATGTTTTTCTTGGAGAAAACAAAGTGTGGCCTTTGCAGTGACAGAGTTCCCCACCACGAGACCTTACACCGAGGAGTGGGCAGTGAGCATACCACGTGTCATGTCTTCCGATACTTGGGGTTTAATCAAACACACATGTAACTTTAGTGAATATTTTATATGATTCTAATATTACAAAGTTCATCATATCACGTACCCATACGTTACGCGTAAACACCGGCTGTGTACTGACTGTTCTCGTGTCCCCACCCTAGCGGTACCCCGACACCGTGCGAGCACCGTGAATACACCACAACTCCTCCCCCTTTAGTTCCGACTCTATTTCCTTAAGGTAGGATTTCCTAGACACGATTCGCCGCGGCGGCGAATCCTAAGCACCGCTCTTATGGAGAAGCGTGTAAGGTAAAAGTACCAGTGGCGGAACACGTCCCAGTAGTGGAACGATTCAATAAAAATAAGTTAACTAAATTTATTCATAGCGTAAAACGTAATTTAAAAAAAACGATAATTATTAATAATATTTTGGGATAACAGTACAATTAAAAACATTTATTAAGCATGTTCACGAAAATTAAAAAAAAATAATTTGTCATCGGTTCTCGTACGGTACGAAAATACTTACATTTTCGGCAAGTGTAAGAGAGGCACTAGACTGTTTTAAACTTTATTTCTATATAAAAAAAAATTAGCGTAGCAAACCGGAGTCTCGAAATTTCAATAGATTATTACTTGTAAATTTTAATTCGGATATTATTTTTTCAATTTAGCACATTTTTTATTTTTAAAATTGATGTTCCGTTATACCTTCATCTAGTCTCCAAAGTGTATGTATAGAGGAACAGTTGGACAGACCGTTCCGCGTGCCATTCAGCTGGCTGTTGCAGAATTGCTGGTATAGCGGAACATATTGGTGTATGTAAACAATTTATAAACACAAGTTAAAACCTTTAGATTATTAATATATTTTCATATTTACGTGATAGTAGTTAAAATTTGAAACGTTATTTTACATTGAGCAGAAGAGTAAGTACTTTCATATTCAATATATCTTAGGAAATAAAATCCTAACCTCAAAAAATTATTTGCACTTTTTATTTAATGTTTATTTTACATAATTTAATACTTATTTTATATAATTTTTAATTAATTTTTGTTAGGGATAAATAGAAAATACACTTATCTATAATGGCTAAATCAGCAAATAAAATTATTAAGAAAAATAAAAGGAATAAAGTAAAGAAACGTGTATCAAAATCTAGCACAACATACTCTTCTGGTATTCTGGAAGCTGCAATCAAAGCAGTTTCTGAAGGCATTTCATATAGAAAAGCTGCAAAGACTTTTAGTGTACCACAAACATCGATCTTCAGGCATCTGAAAGATCCAAATAAATCAAGCAAAAAAGGCCCAAGTTCTGTTTTGGGTGAAAAAGAAGAAAATGAAATTGTACAATGGATATTGTACAGAGCAGAGCGAGGATTTCCTGTCGACAAACAAGAATTGTTGGACACTGTGCAAACCTACGTTAAAAGTTTGCATAAAAAATCTACATTTAAAGATGACCGCCCAGGCAGACACTGGTATACAGCTTTTTATAAGCGACACCCTGAACTACGTGAACGAGTACCTCAACATCTGACTCAAGTTCGGGCAGATGTATCTGAATCTGATTTGCGAGGATGGTTTTCAGAAATAAAGCAATATCTGGAAAAGAAAAATCTTTTGGACGTATCAGCTAGTCGCATATATAATTGTGATGAAACTAACGTTCAACTTTGTCCTAAAAGTGGCAAAGTTATAACTTGCAGAGGAGCTCCAACAGTTTATAAGATTGTTGATGCACTAGAGAAAGAAAGTGTCACGGTTTTATTTACGTACAATGCAGAAGGTACGCGTGCACCACCAATGATCTTATACAAATATGCTGAAGGTATTCCTGTAAGTGTTATTGAGCATGTGCCTGCAGACTGGGGTATCGGTAACTCTGATACTGGTTGGATGACAACAGAAACTTTCTACGAATATATAACAAATGTTTTCTACCCATGGCTAGTGAAAAAAAACATACAGTTACCTATTTTATTATACTTAGATGGACATTCTTCCCATGTAACTATGCCATTAGTTACATTTTGCAGGAGCCATGGAATTGAACTTTTCTCATTGTACCCACATTCAACACATATATTACAGCCATTAGATGTAGCTTTTTTCCACGCTTATAAAGATGTTTGGAAGAAAACTGTGCCCTTATGGAAAAAAGCGACGAAAAATACAAGATTGAGTAAGGTTCAATTTGCAGCGGTATTATTGCAAGCTTTGGAATCAATGGATGAAGAAAAAATAATAAAGAATGGTTTTCGAACCTGTGGCTTAGCTCCATTTAATCCAGATGTTGTACAATACGACATTTTGAATAAAAAAAAGAAAAGTACAGCAAATGCAACAGAGACAACGTTTGAGCAAAGCCTAGAATCAGCCAACGACTTGAATCTAAATGATTCCGATTCTACTTTTGTACGTGCGTTTGAAAGTAAATTGCCAGTTGATTTATTAGAAGATTTTAATAAATGGTTACGGCTTAAACTTAAAAACGATGGTATATAAAGTTTCAACTTTATCATTTTAATTTTACGTTGTAGATATTGTATTAAGTATGTAATCAACTTACTTTCGTGATTTATATTTTTTTTAATAATTTTTAAAAAAAATTACATAAAAATAAGTATCATTACATACATATTTATATTGATTTAGATAAGCCTATTAGAGATAAGCCCACAATAAAAAGTATAGATACTTTACATCATAAGGTAGTAGTAGTAGTACCTCAAAATCCGCTAGAAGATAATAGTGCATTGAATATAAATGAATCTCTTATTGAAGTGGAAGTCTTACCAGTTTCTAATGACATAAATCTTGAGTTATTAATGGAGCAAGATTTAATTATAGCTCCAGAACCATCTAATCCTATTGACAACTTGATTTTGGAAAAAAATGTAATAACTGAAAGTCTTAAAAACAATTCTGCTTCTTCACAAGCTCTGAATCAAGTGAACAATGTACAAGCTTCCGATGAAAATATGAATTTCTGCACACCGATTACAGTTTGTTCAGTCGTTGAAAAAACAAATAATACGCACGAACAAGAACAAAATAAAGAAAATAATAATCTAACTTCCAACCAAGGTACATATTTTTGTACGTGATGAAACTTATTAAATTTTAATATGCTTTTCAATTCTTAAATATTTTATTTTTATTTTTAGAAAATATTGCGAATAATTTAAATCAATTTTTAACATTGCCTGAGCAGTACCTACCAAAAAAGAAGAAGGAGAAACTAAAATCAAGAGGTAAACGAAAAATGCCGGCTGTAGGAACTTGGGATGAATGGTATAAAATTCATTTAGCAAAAGAAAATGACAGGAAGCTTAAAGAAGAGAAGTTAGCAGAGAAAAAGAAATTACAAGAGGAAAAGAAATTACTTGCAGATAAGAAAAAAGAATTAGATTTACAAATGAAAAAAATACAAGAAAAAATCAAACAAAAGAAAGCATGAAAATATTCTTTTAACTTGTACTTAGCAGATATTCATATTTTTGTTGCTATTTTTAATCGTTGAGATTAAATTTCTAAATTTTATATTAAGCGTTGATCTGCTTAAAAGCTAAAAACGAAATAATTTAAAACTTAATTATAGTTTTTTAAGACTGCTATAAACATTAATTTATTTTAAGATACCCACAGCCTGTGATCAATCATAATTTAAAACAAATGCCATGATGTTAAAGACTTAAATATGTATTAACTTAAGAAACAAATAAATATTTATTTATTTTCTAATATTTTTTATTTCATTTTCCCATTTTTATATAAATAAATAAATAACATTTATTTATTGCGACGGAATTTAAATTTTTGTTACCGTTCCACTACTGGGACAATCGTCGCGGAACAGAGGTTCACGCGACCTGCAAGTCGTTCCGGTATTGGTGCATTCGAACCCTTACGTATTTTCTTGATTATAATTTTTTTTTGTTCCAAAATCAAAATTTTTTTTTTTCATTTTGTTCGTAAAACTATAGGCTACCACGTAGAATTCATAATTTATAAGTAAACACTGTATTGAATTTTTAATTCATGAAAGAATAAAAATGGGTCTCCAAAACGTTCCGCTACTGGTACTTTTACCTTATCCGTTTTCCTAGGCGCGTTTTCCAACCGCTCTGTCAGTGTGTCTGTCTCGGCAGCTACCTAGGCTACTTGAGACGCAACACAATGCGATGAGTGTCTGTTTTCCGCCATTTATGGCGGAATCTCCTGGCGAGCGGCGAATCGCGGCGGCCAAAACCTTGACTGCTCCAAACTGAGTCTAGCGGAGACCGCCGCGCGATCCATTTCCATAGTGGGACAGAATCCCAAGAAATAAGGAAACTAGTTGAAATCCAAAAGTTACGGGATTATGTTTTCTTTATATATTTCTTGTAAACTAATAATATGAGCATTCATTGCACAGATGTACTGAAGCAGGGTCATAGAAGTATTCCAACAGCATTAATTACCTATACGTACCTTATTTCATATTAATATTACGTTTTTTCGACGTTGTCGTATGCTGTACACTAGGTTTTCAGTTATTTTAGATTCGATAGAATTCCATATTTCTAAAATTTTTTGTTGTAGTATGTCTTTCGATGTTATGTCGTACTTTTTTAATCTCCTGTGAATTTCCACCCATAAATATTCGATGAGGTTAATGTCCAGACATTATGGGGATGTATGACATGTATGTAATCCATGCGGCATATTATACAATAATCATTCTTGCACAATTCTGGCTGTAATGCTTGCGGTTGTTGTCTTATCGTAAATTAAAAATTGGTAGGATTCCGAACTGAATATATTGAAAATATATTAAAAATGTATTGGAAATATATTAAAAATTATTTCTACCAAATTGGGGTTAGTGGGGAATTTTTATTTACTGCAAGACAACGACAGCACGGAATATGCCGCATGGATTACGTACATGTCATACATCCCCATAATGTCTGGACATTAACCTCATCGAATATTTGTAGGCTAAAATCCACAGGACATTAAAAAAGTACGACATAACTTCGAAAGACATACTACAATAAAATATTTTAGAAGTATGGAATTCTATCGAATCTAAAATAACTGAAAACCTAGTGCACAGCATGCGACAACGTCGGAAAAACGTAATATTTATATAAAATAAGGTACGTATTGGTAATTAATGCCGTTGGAAAAATTTTGTGACCCTGCTTCAGTACATCTGTGCAATGAATGTTTCATAATATCTACAAATCTAACATGTATATTTTTATTGTCAACAATTTTATTCTTTAGGTATATCCTTTTTTTACGGGTGGACAAACCAAACTTTTGTTGGACAAATGTCGACAATCGAATGCCATCGTTGTTTTATAAAAATTCGCAATTAGGGGGTTCGCAGACCTCGAATCATCGTCTCATTTCGTCCTCGAGACTCTGTATGTACATATGTATATGTACATACTGTATTGTACAGGGTGATTCTGGAGCGACGCCTGTTAAAGCCTGTGATGCCGCACCGAATTTTATGGCTTTCGACCTTCGAAAGGTTTGAAATACCATTAAAGGTGGAAAAATCCAAGTTCCATATTTCTCATCAGATCTTTGCGACAACGGTACCAATCGATTCTCTATGTTTCGCCGATGAAACTAACACCAAGAACGACGTAATTCGGAGCATAATGAAGGAAATTGATGAAAAATTCATTTGCACAATTTCAAGCTAACTTCGTTAAAAATAGCCCGATTTACATGACATTTGGTATGATTTTCATCAGAAAAACGTAAAGAAGCCCTCGGTGTCACTTCCAGAGAGATAGGATAATGAATAAACAATTTGGTTTTTCTAAAGCAGGTATACCGACCGTTAGAATAGACCCTTTCAAGTGCTTGAACTCAACTGGGTCCCTTAAAGGCAGCCACACATGGTCCAATCGGCCTGTCAAGTCGGCCTGCGCAGGCAGGCCTGTTCAAGTCGGCTGGACCGTGTGGATGCACTACGCCGTCCAGCTGGCCTGCGCAGGCCGGCCTGACGCCGCACAGTGCACAGTGGTCTGGAAACCCGCTTTTTGTGGCCAAAATTAAAAATACCTTTAAAGCGACGTTTTTGAACAAGAATTGACTTTCTACGATACAATTTGATTATTTACAGTAGCACATTTAAAAATGCTCAATTATTTTGCAAAAAAAACAAATTTCGTATTTAAAAAATGAAACCCCCTTAGTGGCGATTATTTTGAAGAAAACTTCATTTTTATGATAAAGTTGTTTTAAAAAACCACAACTAGTTCGTAAAAAAAAGAAAAGAACCATCTTAACGCTATCTTTACAAGTAAACGAAGACATAACGTACTGAAAATGTGTAATAGCTTAAATACCTAGTATAGTTCATTTGAATCCAGTTCTAAGTTATCTAAGTGCCTAAAGATCAGCAATGTGTCTTCGTTGTCTTCATAATTTTCATCAAAATCTTCATCATCGTCAGTTGTCTCTTCTATAAATGTGGATGTTGTTGGTTCTGATTCAATAGACGGGGAACATAGTAATGCCAAAACCTCGGGAGGCAGTTTAAGTTTCTGGAGTTTTTGTTTTTGTAGCCTGTTTCGTAAACTTATATGTGATATGAGAGGATCTGAAGTTTCTATTGCACAAATAGCAAATGCGACAAATGCGAAAGTTCTGAACGCAGCGCTAGAATACCTCGCGTCTATTTGTTAAAATCCATACAGAGCTAAAAGTGGCAAAAGGTGGCACCTAAACCTTGCATATTCCTTTTAACAGATGTTTAAACTTTCTTATAAAATAAGTCCGAGGTTTAGCACTTTTAAGCATTTTTTTAAAACCTTTCTCAAAGCTTAAATTGTTATACAGTTTGTACTATTTGTATATGAATTACAAAATGCTCATAACTGGATTAAATACTTGAAATACACCTGCTAACACGTATAAAACTATCATTAAAGCATGGTTTCTGATATTGTATAATTGGTAACTAAAACGTTTAACTTTACTTTAAATGTTATGATTTTGTCTTTAGAACGCTGTATCTCATCACAGATGTATTTAAAATGAATAATATCTTGGAGTTGGGAGCTTTGAAGGGTTGTAACTTTATAGCAACAAAAAAATTTTCTGTATATTAAACTTGAAAAATTGACTTTTGGCCACAAAAAGCGGGTTTCCACACCACTGTGCAGTGGTCGGGATAGGGATAGTTAGTGACATTCATTGTTGTATAATTTTTAAACTATAAAAGATATCGGAATGGCGTCAAAAAACATATAATGAAAAAATTATTCCTTACTAATGATTTATAATTGAATATATTGTACGTCCATTTAATGTTGTTTTTTTCAATTTTTTCAACTTAATTGTTATAAAAAAATTTGAAAACTATATTTAGGAGTTTATTTAATGGTCTTTAAGCGATTTAAATCGCTTGTTGGGAAAAGTTTTAGTTTCCGATTATAAGGAAAAATCAAATAGTACTATTAGAAATTGTGACGAAATCTTGAGTTTAGTTAAACATTAGTATTCATTTATTAAGAAATTCGTTATTTTTTATCGTATCGATATAGAAGTGATACCGATGGATTCCTTATGTTTTGCCGATGAAATTCATTCAAAATTTCATGTAAATGGGACTATTTTTAACACATTCAGCTGGAAATTATATAATTCGATTTTTCAAGGAATTTCCTTCATTATTTTCCGAATTATGTAGTTATTGCTGTTAGTTTCATTGGCGAAACATAAGGAATCGATAGGCGTCGTTTTCGCAAAGATATGATGAGAAATGCGGAAATCCTGGACATTTCTGATTTTTTAATGGTTTCCAACACTTTCGAAAATCGAGAGCCATCAAATTCGGTGAAGCAATGGAGAATCCTGTCCTCGCCACGGGGTATCAGGCGGCATCTCCTTGATAGTCGTCGCTGGAGAATCACTCTGTAGTATACATTCAGTAGATTTTGGTAGGAGAAAGTTTATTTTTCCAGCGCAATGCGGACTGTGCAGGCCGGCTGGAGCAAAATCGAAAAAAGATTCGGTAGACCTGACGCCGCGGGCAGATCTGAACCGAACGCCACTTGAAACTCCCTATTCTCCATTTCAGCGTAGTAAGAAATTCATCATTCTTTATCGTATCGATATGAAAGTGGCACCAATAGATTCCTGGCGTTCTCCCGATTAAAATCATAACAAATTTCATGCAAATCGAACTACTTTTACACAATCAATTAGTATTCCTTATGTAAAAGTAGTCCGATTTACATGAAATTTGTTATGATTTTCATCAGAAAAACATTAGGAATCCATTAGGATCCATTAAGGAAATTCAAAATTAAGCCTGTACAAAATGTGATCTTTACTAATACCGTTGTAGCGACCTGCGGTTTGTACATAGAAAACGTTTGGAATACTGATGTTCGGAAGCTATTGTCGAGGAAGCCGCTTTCCGTTTGCATGTTTTCCTTTCGAGTTTTTCGTTTACGGCCTGAATGCGGGTGCCATTAACCTGGAGTTTCTGCTGGGCCCACGATGCAGGCCTGGCGGCCTACAACCGGCCACGTCACGCGTTTCGGACCGGAGCTCACGCCAAAATCGCACCCCCGTTTCCGGAAACCACGCCAAGAGCGCAGGAAATAGGTGGCGCGATTGGTGTTCAAAAAATTACCCTATTGGTCAGCATTCGTTCGTTGGATTAACGAATCACACCAAATTTCCGACCGTGGGTGTCTTCCCGGAAAATCGGAAGACTGTCGAGCGTCAGTTCCGCAACAACTATCAACCGTGACTGTACCAATTGTATCGTTACAAGAAAATGACGGCGTCAGTTTCTGCTATTCAGAAAAAATGCATTGAAGACTTTATAGAAATATACAAAAGTGAACCTTGCCTCTGGAAGATGAATAGTACAGAGTATCGTGATCGTGACTTTAAAAATGCAGCCTACTTAAAATTAGTGAACAAATTAAAAGAAATCGAGCCTTCCAGTTCCAAGAAAAGTGTGGTGACCAGAATTAATGGTATGCGGAGTAATTATCGGAAGGAATTAAAGAAAATAAAGGCCTCTATGAGGACAGGATCGGGTGCAAACGAGGTGTATAAACCCACATTATGGTACTTCAAGGACCTAAATTTCTTAGACGATCAGGAGACTCCAAGAAACTCTCGGTCGAATATTGAAAGCGATGACGACGAAACCTGGAACGAGGTAAGTAAAATAAAATAATTTTTTTACGCATATTACACAAGTATAAATTTTACATACAGTATTCCACGTGAATTCGAACATTTTTCGGAGTAACATTTTGGATCTTGGTGAAACTTGCATATTTTGTAATATTTATTGATATATAAACGTATCACGAATGATTTTTCAAAATATTAAAAATTGTGAATCTTACAGCTCTTTCAAATATAGACTTTTTTATTGAACTATTTAAATATGTAACAAACAAACATATCAGCTATTCCACGTCAAAACGGATAGAGGGAAAATTTAGTTTCACCGATTCTCTTGAAACGTCAATATAAATACTTTGTTTTTGCAAGGTTATCGACAAATTCTGTTATTTTTAAGAGAATCGGTGAAACTAAATTTTCACTCTATCCGTTTTGACGTGGAATAGCTCATATGTAACATACAAACTGTCCGCTTTTTCGTGGAATGAAACGGTAAATGATTATAGTAAATGCGTTACATTTAATTAATAAAGTTATGTTGCCACGGGACTGCACCCTCATTCACAAAATAATTTACAAAATCTGCTCTAACTTTCTTAGCATCATTAGCTGTATTTCCTGGGATTCTATTATTCAAACTTTCCATGTTTGAATTGTTGGTATGAAACCCCGACACAGTAGTCCCATCTTCTATATTTTCCCGATAAAAACAGTCTGGAGGCGAGTATGAATTCAGCACCGTCTTGATTAAAAAATTGTGTAATGCACAAGTTGCCATCACAACAGACTCAATTCTTTCCGGTCGTAGATTAATTTGGGAGTGAAAAATTCTGAATCGTGACGCCATAATGCCAAACGCATTTTCGACAATACGTCTCGCTCGCGATACACGGTAATTATATATTTTTCTATCTTGCGAGATTAGATCTGCTTGTCTAAACGGTTTGAGCATATCCACTCTCAATGGAAATGCATCATCCGCTACAAAAACGTAGTGCAAACTCCTAGTAGTGTTTCTGACGTTTTCTTCACTTGGGATCCTTAAGCGCTTGTCCTGAAGTTTCTCGAAGAATTTCGTGTTTTGGAGAACACCTCCATCAGAAACTCTCCCATTGGTACCAAAATCGCACATTATGAATTGATATTTTGCATCCACTATCGCTAGTAGAACCATGCTGTGTCGACCTTTATAGTTATCAAATTCCGTCCCGCTTCCATTTGGAGGAATAATTTCGATGTGCTTTCCATCAATTGCTCCAAGACAATGTGGAAAGTTCCACCTTTCTTCAAAAGCTTTAGCTACATTCTTCCATTCTTCCGTTGTTCGTGGAAACTAAAAACCGAAAAAAATATTGTTTCAG
Source organism: Andrena chrysosceles (assembly GCA_963855975.1). Classification (NCBI taxonomy): domain Eukaryota; kingdom Metazoa; phylum Arthropoda; class Insecta; order Hymenoptera; family Andrenidae; genus Andrena; species Andrena chrysosceles. The sequence goes on along the minus strand of OY979767.1, from coordinate 64,637,809 downwards.
GAACACGGAATGGAAAATACAGGGGAAACATCTGTGGAATGCATTGCGGATGGTTGTATCACGGATGTCGCTGCTTCAAATAATACAGAAGGGGATGAAAATGCAGTAAATACACCTCCAACCCCCTGTACAAGATCGACAAGCCAAACTAACGGACGAAGACCGTCAAAACGGATTGCAAGATCGGAAGAAGCTGCGTTACAGCACGATGTATTACTGTCTGTGCAACAGCATTTCAAACGTCCAGCAGCGCAGGGGGACCGTTTTGATGTTTACGGGAGAAATGTTGGGATGAAATTGCGGGACTTGCCCAAAGAGCAGAGGATGCTAGCCGAACGCATAATAAATGACACGCTCTTTGTGGCCGAAATGGGAAAATTGGCTCTAACACATAAGTTAATATCTGATCAAGTAATTAATAGACCTATTCATACTCCAACTCCCCCACAAATGCATCATCAATATCAGCAAGAAACATATACTTATAACCCAACTCCTCGCTCAACTATTCCTTATCCCAGTCCCACTCCAACGCAACAGTATTATGAAACATCTTACCCTTACTATTCTCCACCACCTTAACATTTCATTCCGGAAAACTCGGGAGGCCCGCTTTTAATAAATAATAATAATAATAATAATAATAATAATAATAATAATAATAATAATAATAATAATAATAATAATAATAATAATAATTGTAAATAACATTTTTAGTCTTACTTCATATGTACAATTATGTAAATTATGGGTAATTATTTACAAAAGAGCAGTCTTCACCGATTTCGATGACCTTGGAATATGTTGTCTGGTGCATGATTCTGAACAACTTTTTCCTATACATGTTGCCGTCGCTCGACCTTAGGTTTGGAGATATTTGCAAAAAAACTGTGATCGATTGTTGCATTGGGTTAGATGGTTTCGCCAACTTTTACGACATTTATACATTTCTTTATGTTAAATCTCCGAAAAGTTTGGCCGTGACTGTCACGGGCATGTTCAGATAGTACGGTTCAGCGGGTCCCAGTTATGTCACGGGTGTGAGCGTTAAGGGGTTAATATTATACATTATACGGTAACGGGTAACGCCACGATGATAGGCCAAAAATGGTAGGATAACTTTGGAGGTGATGTTAAAGAATATTATGAACTTTCTTATGGTATTATATAAAGGAGAACAAAAAAAAATTTTTCCACATTTTTGTAACCGAAAATGTCGGTACAGTCGATACCCCCGCGAAATCACACCCCCGTTGCTGAAGAAGCGCGACCTAGCGGGTCGAAATCGTATTTACTTCCGCACGATTTTCGGTGCTTCCCAAAAGGGACCAATCAGACCGGTCAATTTGGTCCTGAAATGGTGGGGGTAGCGTCGATATTGTTTCCGGTTTCAAGTCTTCGTTTAGGGTACGCGAGGTACAACGGGCCATTGCCAAGTGGACGTTCGTCCGGCAACAACGTGTTATTACAATCTGAAATGGAGAGACAGCAAAGCCTCGATTTGATCAGCCATTATGAGAGGCACCGCGTACTGTGGGACACCAGGGAGGCAGGACTTTGCAATAAACAGCTGAGGAGAGATGCGTGGGAGCACATCGCTGGTGCGATGCATCTACCAGAAAAAGAACTTCAATATAAAATGAAGGCTCTGATGTCGTCTTATCGAGGAGAGAAAAGGAGGGTGGAGCAGAGCCGCAACAACGGTTCAGGTTTGAAAATTTTTATTTAACTAAATTATTTTAGTTGTAACAACATTCGGGCTTAGTTATGCAGAAGGCTACCAACCCTCAATGATCTGAATCTGATCGCATTTAGTGTAAAGATTGAACATGTTAAAGAACAGTAGTTTATTTCTATTGAGTATATTTTCTTTCTTGTTATTCTTTCACAATGTTATGTAAGGGATTATTTTATGGTGAGCAGCGTAATTGATATTATTTTAATTTTTTTGTAGCTTATGTTTTTTATGCCTAAATTGCAACTATGGTTTGGTAATTTTAATAATTGTATAATTGGGGACAGAAGGGGACCAAGGTGCGATCCCTGGGGTAAACAATTGTTTTTTTCCTTATACAGGCCGAGGAGAGATATATCGTTCGCGATGGTTCGCGTTCGATTCCTTCGGCTTTCTTTCCGACGGAGACGTTCCACGGAGGACAGACGATATAATAAATGACGTAAGTACCCCCTTTTACAAGCTTTTATTTGACTAATTTATAGTAAAACCATTTTGTTTTAATAAAGTTTCTATATTTAACAGCACTTGCTACATCGTTAATTATACATACATACATACATACGTACATACATACATATATACAGTCGGGGACAGAAGTAAGTGGACAGCTAGTGGAAACGGTTATCGATAAAGTTTAGTCAAGTTAGTAGGTACTATTGTTATAAACTTACATTCATGTTCTCTATAGGCTTATGATACATACATTATTTTGTCAATAATTGAAATTAATATTTACATTTCGGTAGAAGTAAATTGTTAATAGGTCAGCAAATTGTAGAGGGACAAAAGTAAGTGGACACATAATAAAATAAGTAAAAAATTAATACTTGGTATTGCCGTATTTTGCTTGAATTACTGCTTCCAAATGTTGTAGAATATTGTTTATTAAATTTTCAATATAATCTATATTTGAATCCTACTGAGAACTTATGGAGTTTACTACACATGAATGTTCCATTGGATAGGCCAAATAATAAAACCGATTTTTTCAAAAGTTTACAGTCAGCAATCCAAAATATTATTAAAGATTATATTGAAAAGTTAATAAACAGTATTCCACGACGTTTGGAAGCAGTAATTCAAGCAAAAAGCGGCAATACCAAGTATTAATTTGATTATGTATTTTATTTATTACTTATTTTATTATGTGTCCAATTACTTTTATCCCTCTACAATTTGCTGACCTATTAATAATTTTTACTTCTACCGAAATGTAAATACTAATTTCAATTATTGACTAAATAATGTATGTACCATACGCATATATAATACATAAATGTACTTAAGTTTGTAACAATAGTACTAACTTGACTAAACTTCATCGATAACCATTTCCACTAGCTGTCCACTTACTTCTGTCCCCGACTGTACATAGATACATGTATGTTGCAAGCTCACGTCACCCTTAGCACGGTTAGGTCACTCATACGATTGAAAATAAAAGCGTGGAGCGTAAAAATTGAAATTTCCTTTTTATATAAATATTTATAATGGTATAGGAGTCGGAAAAAAGGGAAAGTCGCCTCAACGGGACTCGAACCCGTGATCTCTAGATCCGTAGCGCGCTGGCCAGCCGCCTTAGCCACCTCGGCTACCGCCGACTCCCCCGGTTCGTTAGTCCCCCGAACTCCTATTTAACCAACGCTACCTATGGGCCACTCTCGCACCATAGGCCGCTGTCTCCGAGCGCCAAGGCGCCTACAATGGTCTATGTATTTTGAGAAATTAGTTGTATGAATTCATTTCACTTGGTATGCGAGCAGTCCAATTCCTCAATTCAAGATCTAACCGGATTAAAAGTCAAGACATAATCATGGCCTTCAGCAATTAGTTTTTGCACAACTTTTAATATTCAAGAATTACGCCCCACGCTTTTATTTTTAGTCATATGAGGGAATTCATCCAAGGCAGTCATTTGAGACCTGATCACAATTATTTTTTCCGTTAGTGGATTTTAATATTTCTTTTTTTAAACAAAAAATTTTCTTTCGAATTTAATGTTAAACATTAGTTTGCCACGGTATCGAACCATTTCCAATGAAATACTTTGCAAAATGCAAACGTATCTCCTTAACAATATTTGTTGATCTTGTAGGAATAATTCCATTGGGCAGCAGTGCGAAGTGTCTACATCTCCCTCCAATAACGTCAAGTAATTATCTGGCGCGCCCACGGAAACAACCGAGGAGGAACCATGAGCCGCCACGAAATTTAAAAAAAAATGAACACAATGTTATTATACCTTGTAAAAGAAAATAAAATACTGTAAATTATAGTCAATGTATCACGTTTCTCCAAAATATTCATGAAAGAACATCAAGCAGTACCTACTTGGTGGACAAAAATTTGTAAATGGTCGAAACAAAAATATTTACTTTCCGCCGAAGTTTTCTTTCCGCCGTGATTTATTTTTCATCAATTTTATTATTGTTTATTAGTAAATAAAACTTTATCCAATCTTTCCCAACCACATCTTTTGCATTTGGAATGTGGGTAAGAATGTAGTAAACAAATTCAGAAAGGATTTAGCTGCTACCATTTGCCACTGCGGTGTCAATCCGATTAAAGAATCCGATGTTATTAATAAATTATGCATTATATCCTCATTTGTCGAAAACCTTGAACTTTTTCTGGTATTAAATTGTCGGAATCTTTTAAAATCTTTGTTCCTAGATTCCTTGGCTTCTTCCGACATCTGACAAATCGCCAGAATAGCCGAGTTTAAAACGTCTTTTCCGTGAATTACCACACTCCCTAATAAAATTTTGTCCGTTTCGAGAGAAATAGATTGGAACTTCGATGGGTCTACGCTGATTCCACACGACAGAACTTGTAATATTATAAAAAATTTCACGCGCCGTGAGAACGCTCATGCTCGCCGATTCGCGAGGTTAGGCGATCCTCGGCTAGCCATGGCGAACTGAGCCGACTCGCCGATCCTAGTGCCGTCTGATTTCGCCTTAAAAACCGATCGGTCCGAAAGAACCGAGTAGCTCGAATTTTTCCGAGCTGTCCGAAAAAATCGAGCGGGCAGAATGTGTCGAGTAGGTTGAAGCTTGGACGTTTCGGACAATGAAAAGGTTTTCAATATTTTAAGAAACGCGTATCTACTGGAATGTAAATAATGGTTGTTAATAATGTGAATAATGATAAAGTCAAGTGAAAATGGGAATACACTGGTGGACTAAATTAAACGACCACTATAATTTGCCGAAAAATTTGGTCATTTTGAAATGGCTGTATCTCCGCGAAAAATAGTCGCAAAAAATATTTTAAAAAAACATTTTAACGCTTCAAGTTTCTACTTTTTGATTTAAGGACACAAATTTTTTTCCAGCCATTATCATACTGTTTTATCTGGATGAAGCGCAGGAAACAAAATTTTAAAAATTTAAAATACCGTCAGGCCGGCTGGAGCGTGTGGATGCACCATCCAGCCTGCCTGTCAAGCCGGATGGAGCGTGTGGAGGCAGTACGGGCGTCAGGCCGACTTGCACAGGCCTGCCTGCGCAGGCCGACTTGACAGGCCGACTGGACCATGTGTTGCTGCCTTAACGCGGTACCTGAGGTCTGCTCGCCGCGGCGACGGGCCACGATTCACCACCGCGATCCGCCGCCGCGGCGAATCGTGTCTAGGAAATCCTACCTTTAACCGTTTCGAACGCCGCAATATATCCGGTGGGTTTTCTTTAACTGCTTTGATAGCGCACGCAGTTTTAATGCTCGCTCCTGGGCACTTAATAATCTGGTCAATATGTCGTTTCCAGATTTTACCGAGTGCTATTTCGACCCTATACGTTACAGGAGACAATTTCTGTATGATTTTTCCTTCAATTCGCTTATCGTTACGAGCACTAAAATCGTCAACCATCACTGTGTCGCCAATTCGGAATTCGACATTTCGGTTACTACCTTTCGCTACAACTTAAGCTAATTGCTTGTCGCAGATATCGCTATGGACGTCTGGCTTTAACAGGTCAAAACGAGTCCTCAACTTTCGCTTGTAAACCATATACGCAGGTGTTCTTCCTGTCGTACAATGCTCCGACGTTCTATAGTCAAATAAAAATAAGTTTACCGTGTAATCTAACGGTTTACCGCTTTTCACTGTTTTGTCCACCTTGTCTTTAAAGGTTTCGACAAAGTTTTCGGCCGCCCCGTTTGTTGCAGGGTGGTGCGGCGCCGTGAAGCTGTGTTTAATGCCGTTTCTATTTACAAAGTCTTGAAACTCGTTACTCGTGTATTGAGTTCCGTTATCGGTAACAAGATGTCTCGGTAAACCGTGTCTAACGAGTATCTTTTTAAATTCTTCGATAACTTTTGGAGCTTGCGTGCATTTGTGCATATCGATTACCTCGGGCCACTTTGAGTACGCGTCTATAATTATCATGAACATATGTCCGTGGAAAGGGCCTAAAAAGTCTGAATGAATCCTACTCCAAAACTTATCGGGGTAAGGCCAAGGTGTCAGAGGTACATTCGCAGGTGTTTTTCTCTCTCTCACACATACTTTACATGCCGCAACCATATTCTCGATTTCACTATCGATGTTCGGCCACCATACATACGACCTTGCAATCATTTTTATTTTCACTATTCCGAAGTGTGATGCGTGCAGTTCTCGAATAACACTTTCCCTGAACTTCTTTGGGACCACGACCCTATATCCCCACAGTAAACACCCTTTATCCACTGACAGCTCATCTCGTTTTGCATACAAGTTTCTCTCCTCCTCGCTCAACTCGTCTACCTTTGGCCACCCATTTCTTACATATCGAATAATTCTATTCAGCATCTTGTCGTTTTTATTCTCTTCCGCAATCTCTCCCGCGTTTAAAACTTCGCCTTCCTCTATGTAATCTATCGCGGTAAATTCTTTATCAAAAACGGGGGTTGCGTCATCGATAGGGAGCCTTGATAGCTCGTCGCAATTACTGTTATTTTCTGATTTAACGTACTCGATTGTATATGAAAATCTTGAAAGAAAATAAGCCCATCGCTGCAGTCTGCTAGCCACTGTGAGTGGAATTTCCTGTTTTGGGCCAAAAATATGTGTCAACGGTTTGTGATCGGTTCTTAAAATGATCTGTTTACCGAAAATGTAATTGTAAAATTTTTTAAAACCGAGTACTATTGCGCTAGCCTCCTTATCGATTATATTGCTCTATTTAACTCTGATTCCGGGATTACTTTTGATGCAAATGCTATCGGTCTTTCGGTTTTATCTTTATATCGGTGTGATAATATCGCTGCTATTCCGTATGCCGATGCATCGCATGCTAAGATTAATTCCTCGTTGGGGTCAAAATGGGCTAAGACTCTCGGAGACGGTAATTCTGTTTTTACCCATTCGAAAGCGAATACGCATTCTTTATTCCATTTAAATTAGTCTTGCTTAGCACACTCGTATAGCGGCTTTAATTTCTCGGTACTATTTGGTAGGAATCTCGCATAATACGTTATTAATCCTATGAACGAGTCTAATTGTTTCTTATCTGTCGGTGTCGGTGCGTCAACCATTGCATTGACCTTCGTTTTAGACTTGTGAAGCCCATTTTTATCGATTACGAATTCTAAAATGTCAAGTTGCTCTTTGATAAAATCGCTATTGTTAATGTTTACTTTGAAATCGGACTCTTCCAATCGTGTACATACTGTGTTAAGGGTTTGCAGATGCTTCACGTTGTTATTACCGGTACAGAATATATTGTCAAGGTTGTAACGTTCTCGAACGAGACGTTGCCGTTCTTTACAGGAGATTCACAAGTAGAGCGGTTTACCTGTGAATTTGTGGGATTGGTTCGGGTGGCGTGCGATTAAGAAATGAATTTCAAGATACGAGAGTCCTTCTTTTAACGTGAAAATAACAATGGTTTATTCAAGAATAAATGGTAGTGACTCTAGGTCGAAATTGAACATATAGTACGACGCTCAGTCGTGTGGATTATTATAATTAATTAATAAAACTAATGTTAATACGTAACGACGTATCGGTCGGTGATTGATTGACGCTAAGTCGGTAACGATGAATATGATTCGGTTTTTTGGTTACGACGCTAAGTCGGTAATAAAGAAAATAGAATTTGTTGTTTCGCTCGGTAAAACAGAACAGAAGAATCGTTCTAGTTGTTGATATAGAATGTCTAGAACTAATGGTTAATTGATATTTAAAGGTAATATAATGTAACGATACTAAATCGCTAATTGAACGTTAAGTCTCGACGCTAAATCGATGTATAATACAGAAAGTGATCCGTGATCGGTCTAATATGTTAGAGTTTGAGAACTGGAGAGGGTTCCTTCTCTCGGATTTGGAGTAGCTTCCAGTTGCCTATAAGCTTGCCCACGCTTTCTAGGATGGTAGCTGAGTGCTAGTGAAAGCGATCTCAGATGGTAGCCAGGTAGCCGGTTAGGGCGTCCCCAGAGGGAAGTTGAATTAGTAGCTTCCTTCCTTCGATTTGATAGTGGCTTCTGGTGCCTATCAGCTGGCCCACGCTTGGGAGGAGTGAGATATCCAAGGGGCTAGTAAAAGCGACCTCGGATTGAATAGTCCGGGAGCCAGCGACACTTTTTTTTTGCCAATATGTTTAAAGTTGGTTTATCTTTTGTTCTACTATATTTGTACTACAGATCAACGAAACGACCTCCTGCCAGCGCACTAGCGGAACAACGCTTATCAGCAGCGTATCAATTATGTAAGAAAATATTGTGCAAAATCCTTATTTGTTTAAATTTGGAAATTTTTGTACTAACAATAGACACCATAAAACACCGAAAAATGATCTGCTGCCACCTTAGTTGTGGAACAGCATGCTACTGCCACTCCTATAAACATGTTAAAAAAATTAAATCCATTGACAAAAATGTTTAAAGCTGAAATTTTTTGAGGTGGTAGTTTATATCACAAAATGGAGGAAAAACGATTGCTGCCAGTCCTATCACGGGACAAAAGCCTTGGCAGGAGCCACCAAAGGTGCAACGCTACGCGCCGCGCCGCGTTACCTACATCTCTGGGACGAGTGCGATTCAAAATTAATTTTCTCCGCCGCGGTTATATATTTAAAGCTGAATTTTTCGGTGCTAATTGTTTACATTAAGTAGTGTAAGAAAAACATTTGCTGCTATCCATATCGTGGAACAAAAGGCTTGGCAGGAGCCACCAAAGGTACGGCGCGACGCACCGCGCAGAGTTTCGTTCACAAGGCGCGTGCGATTCAACATTAATTTTCTCCGCCGCGGTCATATATTTAAAGCTGAATTTTTTTGTGCTAATTGTTTACATTAAGTAGTGTAAGAAAAACATTTGCTGCTATCCATATCGTGGAACAAAAGGCTTGGCAGGAGCCACCAAAGGTACGGCGCGACGCACCGCGCAGAGTTTCGTTCACAAGGCGCGTGCGATTCAACATTAATTTTCTCCGCCGCGGTCATATATTTAAAGCTGAATTTTTTTGTGCTAATTGTTTACATTAAGTAGTGTAAGAAAAACATTTGCTGCTATCCATATCGTGGAACAAAAGGCTTGGCAGGAGCCACCAAAGGTACGGCGCGACACACCGCGCAGAGTTTCGTTCACAAGGCGCGTGCGATTCAACATTAATTTTCTCCGCCGCGGTCATATATTTAAAGCTGATTTTTTTTGTGCTAATTGTTTACATTAAGTAGTGTAAGAAAAACATTTGCTGTCATCCATATCGTGGAACAAAAGACTTGACAGGAGCCGCCAACAGTCTTGCTGTTGGTTGAGGTAAAGAAAGGTGCAATTTGGCGAGTTGTATGAATTTATCTTAATTCATAATAATACATACACATATCATGGATACTATATATGTATATAAATCTATATATATTCATCATCATAATTTTCATTATTATTATCAGTAGCGTCGGCATGGACATCATCATCGATGTCATCCTCGATGTCATCATGGTCGTCATCCTCGATGTTATCATGATCGTCATCCTCGTTGTCATCATGATCGTCATTTGATTGACAATCTTCCTGGTCTTTCTGATCATTTTCTGGTTCAGGAGCATTATATATAACATATTTAGGCATTCAAGTATTATATATAACATATTACTAATCATTTAAATCTTAATAAAATTCTAATAATTTTAGTTAATGTATTGAAAATTTAATTTGATTCTTAATTTGACAAGTTAGAATAAAAAAGTTAAATTTAATGTACATATTTAAATAAATAATTTAATTTAATATTTAAATTCAAACAATAATTACAAACTAATCAAACAAAAATGATGTTCATTGCTCCACTTACTTTGTTGCTGTAGATGTTGATGGCTTAGACTTCGGCAATAATGCACTTGTTGACGAAGCACATTCATCTGCACATGCTGATTTATATTTTTTTTGCACTGCCGTAAAACGACTCAGACACTTCGAATGGTATCCTTGTAAATTGTTCACCGATGTCGGCAATTGTATGTCCTTGCCGCGTAAATTATATTTTTTGCGAATTTTTAAAATGTCAGCACTTTTGTGTAAACTATATTCTGTGAACAAAATTATTTTGTCCCTTTTGCTATTGCAAAAAACACAAACGGGCTTTAATGTAGCCATACCGCACAGCACCAACTGACTCCTTTCAAAGTACAATTTCAAACTGATCTTCGACCCCGCAACTATCATTTTTGGGGCTTCGGAGCTTTACTGCTTTCCTACTTTTAGTGGTGGGTGGTGTGCTTTGTGATTGGCTGGTTTGAGTGGTTGTAGGTGGTCTTAAGGAGTTTCTACGTTTGGGACAGGAAATTTCGTGTTGCAAATCGGGCGCTATTGTGTATACATTTGACAGAAAACAGGACCACTGCTACAGCCCCTACACTTGGGCTCGGCGCATCTGGAACCTATAACCCTCACTCGGAAAGTCTAGTGGTTGCAGAGTAATTTACAGCTTGCGTTCTAACCCTGATCCTTCAACCGCTCGGTCTTCAGGAACCGGTGACATAATTTAGAGGATTACGAGTGTCGAGTTTACTCTTCTTAAGAAATACAACTCCATTCTTTAGTTCGGTCTTTGGAACTGATCATGGACTGTCCATGAACTGAACTATTAAATGAATCTAGAGGGCTGCGTATATGAATCATTATGTACTAAGAGAAGGAGAAATATTTTATTGCACTTTTAACTATGCGGATTAAATTCATACAACTCGCCAAATTGCACCTTTCTTTACCTCAACCAACAGCAAGACTTTTGGCGGCTCCTGTCAAGTCTTTTGTTCCACGATATGGATGACAGCAAATGTTTTTCTTACACTACTTAATGTAAACAATTAGCACAAAAAAAATCAGCTTTAAATATATGACCGCGGCGGAGAAAATTAATGTTGAATCGCACGCGCCTTGTGAACGAAACTCTGCGCGGTGTGTCGCGCCGTACCTTTGGTGGCTCCTGCCAAGCCTTTTGTTCCACGATATGGATAGCAGCAAATGTTTTTCTTACACTACTTAATGTAAACAATTAGCACAAAAAAATTCAGCTTTAAATATATGACCGCGGCGGAGAAAATTAATGTTGAATCGCACGCGCCTTGTGAACGAAACTCTGCGCGGTGCGTCGCGCCGTACCTTTGGTGGCTCCTGCCAAGCCTTTTGTTCCACGATATGGATAGCAGCAAATGTTTTTCTTACACTACTTAATGTAAACAATTAGCACAAAAAAATTCAGCTTTAAATATATGACCGCGGCGGAGAAAATTAATGTTGAATCGCACGCGCCTTGTGAACGAAACTCTGCGCGGTGCGTCGCGCCGTACCTTTGGTGGCTCCTGCCAAGCCTTTTGTTCCACGATATGGATAGCAGCAAATGTTTTTCTTACACTACTTAATGTAAACAATTAGCACCGAAAAATTCAGCTTTAAATATATAACCGCGGCGGAGAAAATTAATTTTGAATCGCACTCGTCCCAGAGATGTAGGTAACGCGGCGCGGCGCGTAGCGTTGCACCTTTGGTGGCTCCTGCCAAGGCTTTTGTCCCGTGATAGGACTGGCAGCAATCGTTTTTCCTCCATTTTGTGATATAAACTACCACCTCAAAAAATTTCAGCTTTAAACATTTTTGTCAATGGATTTAATTTTTTTAACATGTTTATAGGAGTGGCAGTAGCATGCTGTTCCACAACTAAGGTGGCAGCAGATCATTTTTCGGTGTTTTATGGTGTCTATTGTTAGTACAAAAATTTCCAAATTTAAACAAATAAGGATTTTGCACAATATTTTCTTACATAATTGATACGCTGCTGATAAGCGTTGTTCCGCTAGTGCGCTGGCAGGAGGTCGTTTCGTTGATCTGTAGTACAAATATAGTAGAACAAAAGATAAACCAACTTTAAACAAATGAGACATCAAAAAGTGTCGCTGGCTCCCGGACTAGAAGGTGAGAGGGGCTAGCTAAAGCGACCTCGAAAGGAAGTTTGGTAGAAGATTTAAGATAAACTTCCTTTAGACTTTTCGAAACAGAAGGGGCTAGTTAAAGCGACCTATGTGTTCTAGGTTCGGTGGCAGAACCAAGTCTGCCTTTCTGCTGCTGGCGGCCCTGTATTTATACCAATCTGTGGTACGTAGTCCGCACCAATCACTGGCTGTGCGATCTCGCGCACCAATCATAATTAACATCCGGTTCGCGCCACTTGCTCACTATGCTCGGTAAATTCGGCGTCCGGTTTACCGTACGGCGTGCGCATGCGTGCGCACTTCACTCGCGGCACTGAGTCTACTGTTTGAATATGCGGTTATGCGCATGCGTTACGCGTCACTTGAGTTCAATGTTTTTCCCGCCGCATGGGATGTCGCTTGCACGTGTTTCGCGTGTTACAACTTAGGTATAACAATGGTTAAATTAGAAAAAATGTATGGCGGTTCGTAGCGGTACGTTACAAGGTATGGTATCGCACCTTCGATGCATGTCAAACATTGCTGTATTTTTCGCTGAAAGTCTCCCGGCCCCGATGCAATGCCCTCTGTCATTTTCGTATACTTATACAACCCTTTATGTGTAATTATAGTGAGGTAATGTTGACGTTTCTCGTCTACCGGGATCTGCATATACGCGTGCTGTAAATCTATCTGTGAAAATTTCTCGCCGCCTCGTAATGCTAAGAAAATTTCGTCTATTAAGGGTAACGGATGTCGATCTATTACTAAGCAAGGGTTCACTGTAAGTTTGAAATTGCCACAAATTCTTACCGTTCCGTCAGCTTTAATTACCGGCACGATTGGAGTCTTACTTACTTTTTTTAAATGACCTAGCGTCTCTAATCTGTTTATCTCGTTCTCAACCTTTCCGGCCAATGCGAAGGGTAAATGCCTCGCCTTAAACGCTTTTGGTTGTGAATTTTTTCGCAATACTAATTTTAAAACACCTTTGTTATACAATCCCGTTCCCGGACCGAACAACTTTGGGAATTTATTTGGCAATTCTTTAGTAAATTCCTAAATTATTTAAAGGTAACGGACATAGTGCTAACGCCTGTAACCATTGCCTTCCAATTAACGTTGATCCCAGTCCCTTCATCACTATCATTTTTAATGTTGCCTTCCGCTTGCCTAACTGAACCTCTAATCCCGTCGTAATACCTACATGTTCGAGTGGGACATTACCGTGTGCCTTCAGGGGCGTATTCAATGTTTCGACTCGTATCCCAGGGAAATATCTCTTTTTCATTTCTTCCGAAATTATCGTTACATAAGTTCCCATATCTATTTCCATTCTTACGTTAACTCCGTTTATAATAATATTTATGTACATCGGTTCCGCGGTCTTCCAGTTATTTATAATGTTTACATTACCAACTCTTGTTCGATTGTTACCGACGTCTTCTTCTAGTTAAATGAAATCTTCTGATGACTCTTTTCCCCCCTCAACTTCCTGGGATGACGCTGTTTGAAGGTGTTGTACTTCGGATTTCTTCATTCTGCACATTACTGTAAAATGTCCCTTTCTGTGGCAGATTTTGCATGTTTGGTATCACTGAAAACAATCTCTGGACATGTGGTTGTCTTTTCCGCAGCAATAACAGGTGATTGTTCGTTGATTTGGGTTTTGAGTGTTTGAGCTATTGTCCGTAAATTTTCTTCTTGATGAACCTCTTGCGTACTGTCTGTTACCTTGTAGGAATCCTGGTGTATTGTTATAAGGACGTTGTTGTGGTTGCTGAGTCCATTGTACCGAACTTGTACTTGGTACTGTTGACATATTCAATTTATCGGTCGTCGTCGCGTCCTTTTCTGTCGTCTCCATTTGCGTCACAATTGTATATGCTGTATCGTAAGTCAAGTTTTCCTCTCGGAACAGAGCTTTCTTTGTTGCATGATCTTTGAGGCCGCACACGATTTGGTCTCGTACCGCATTGTTTACATCCGGGAAATTGCAGTACAATGAAAGTCGCTTTAATCTTGCAACAAAATCTGCAACCGATTCTGTTGGCGGTTGCTGTGCTTGATGGAATTTACATCTTTCCATCGCTTCAGAAGGTTTGGGATTTAAATGGTCTTTGATGAGCGCGACTAGTTGCGTGTACGTTTTTGTGCTTGGTTCATCTGATGCGCATAAGTCTCTTGCTAAGTTATACGTTTCTGGATTTATTTTTGTTAGCAAAACTGCTGCTTGCTTTTCAGCCTGTATATCGTTTACTAGGAAATATAGCTCTAGTCGTTCTGTGTATGTTTCCCAATCATTTTTTCCTAGTACAAACTCTAACTTCGATGCTTCGTGTTCTGACATCATGTGAATTATCTTGTGGGCTTTGTTTGTTTCGTTTTCTGGCGTTTCGTTTCTTGCTTACGCTGTTTGTCGTATATGTGCGATTTCAGGAGTTTTCGTAATTGTTCGATACCGCTGTCGCTGTCGAATTTGATGTTTAAGTCTGACAATAATTTCGCTAACTGTGTTTTTGTGAGAGTTTGAATCCACGATGTTTTAGTGTAGTCAATATTATGAATCGTTATATCTTCCTTGTTGCCGGATTTCGTCGACATTCGAGCGCCGGAATCTTCTAGGAGTCTCGATTGCTGAATTTTGAATACGACCAATTAAACGCACTATTTTGCTTTCGATCACTGAGTTCGAATCACCTCGTCGCCAAAATTGTCATGTCTTCCAATACTTGGGGATTAATCAAACACACATGTAACTTTAGTGAATATTTTATATGATCTAATATTACAAAGTTTATCATATCACGTACCCATACGTTACGCGTAAACACCGGCTGTGTACTGACTGTTCTCGTGCCCCCACCCTAGCGGTACCCCGACACCGTGCGAGCACCGTGAATACACCACGCCGACTGCCCTAAGGCAGACTTAGTGTGCATCCCTGATGTAGATCGTCCTATTTTTAACGAAGTTGGGTTTGGTATCATTTTGATTGGGAAAACACAAAGAATCCATTGGTGTCACTGCCATATCGTTTCGACAAAGAATAAAGAATTTCATTTTTCGCCTAACCTGTGAATCATATGTCAAATGTCGTGTAAATCGGACTACTTTTAGCGGAGCTAATTTTACACCATGCAAATAAATTTTCATGTAATTTTCTTAATTATGATCCAAATTATGTCGTTTTTGGGGCCAATTTCATCGGGAAAATATAAGGAATCGATTAACGTCACTTTCGCAAAGATGTGATTAGAAATGCAGAACTTTAGATTCATCACTGCTTGGTGCGCAACATTGTATGCCCCGCTGATTTCGAGCGTCGAAGACTACGAAACTCAGCGAGACGCGTCATTGCGGCGGCATCACCTTTGACAAGTCCAGCAAGTTATTTTGCGTGGTGTTTTTTTGGCATTTTGTACATAATTGTACTCGCGGACTGTTATCGAGCACTATAACAAAAATTGTATTTACTCTAAAGACAACGCGTGACAAACGACTGATATCGCAACAATTAGTCAACAACCTGAGGTAGTGTGTAAGTTAACTACTAACACAACCCGTTCAAACGTAATATGTAATAGAGAGACCGACGGGT
The DNA here is from genome assembly GCA_963855975.1 of Andrena chrysosceles. Taxonomy (NCBI): domain Eukaryota; kingdom Metazoa; phylum Arthropoda; class Insecta; order Hymenoptera; family Andrenidae; genus Andrena; species Andrena chrysosceles. The sequence continues at coordinate 64,622,072 of OY979767.1, read as the reverse complement.
TAGGCTTAGGGAGGAAACCCAAGCTTCTGGGAGTCCCAAATGACCAGTGAAGACACAAGCGCACAGTGGGAAAGAATCGGTGCTTCAGCGGCCTAAGACCCTACAAGTCAAGACCACGATCACCTCTTTCCCATTAAAACTCCAGAAATCCATCCGATGGGTTGAGCATATTATTCCCTATTCATAAAAACCCCGGAAATGTAATTGCGAAGAATATTTGGTGTACGTGACAGAAACGCGTCTAATAATAGACGCACCATTGTAAAAACCCCGGAAGTCCTACTGCGACTTATTTATTAAATATGTCAAGGCCTATACCGCGCGTACCCCCGCGACAATTATATAAATACGAGGGGACCGAGACAGAAGTCCTCTTTCGACGAAATCAACGTGCGAAAGGACTACCAAACGAAAGTTTACTTTTATCAGTGTTTAAACCTATCATCTCACCAATCGTTGTAAGCCTTTATTATTACCATTTATTACTACGGCATATCACCATCATCCATATTTTGTATCATTATTCTTGTTGCTTCCATATTACTTTGAATTATTAACGCTTATTGCTTTATATATATATTTTTGTACTATTAACGCCTATTGCGTTCATACCTTTTGAATTATTAACGCTTATTGCTTTATTACTTTTCGACGTACTATTCTAATTGCTTTATATATATTTTGTACTATTAACGCCTATTGCGTTCATACTTTTGTCTTATTAACGCATATTGCCGATATCATTCTACTTTATTATCGTATATTGTATTTCATGTCCATACATATTTTGCTATTGTTCACCATTTATATAAATGTCATGTGCCAATGCTAAATGTCTAACGCATAATTATAAAACTTAACCAAAAATCACGATAACAGTACATAACGTGTTAAAAGTGCTTCAAATTGAATAAACAATTCCTGTTTAAATCACGCTTTGAATTATTGTGTGTATTCTGCGATCGCGAGGATTCCAAAACCAAACCTAGCTGCCGCAACAGCTGATCTCGATTCCCGAATGCGAAAGAGCCTACAGTGTTTACCAACGTTCTTTTGCATAGCCCGCGTACAGTCGTATAATTAGACGGATTTCGCGGAAGTATTACGAGTAACTTCTTACGTGAATGCAACGGTAAATGCAATTTCTTAGTCAAAACAAATACAAAGTGCTCTAACGAGTGTCTCCCGGGTGTGTATTCGCCATTTAAGCCTTCCCTGGTCGATCAGCGTGCGGAAAACTTGCATTCTCGCCTGTGTTCCTTCTAAAAACCTCAGCGTGCGGAAAACGTGCATTCTCGCCTGAATTCCTTCTAACTCTCAGCGTGCGGAAAACTTGCATTCTCGCCTGAGTCCCTCCAAACCCATCGGCGTGCGGAAAACTTGCATTCTCGCCTGAAATCCTTCTAAAACCTCAGCGTGCGGAAAACGTGCATTCTAGCCTGAGTTCCTTCAAACCCTCAGCGTGCGGAAAACTTGCATTCTCGCCTGAGTCCCTCCAAACCCTCAGCGTGCGGAAAACTTGCATTCTCGCCTGACAACTACCCCACGTGTCATCGTCCCTAAAGCCCTCCACCCGGGACGTGACACCTCTACAGACAGGGACACTTCCCAAGTGATTTTTTCTGGCAAAAAAACTTTTTCAGGAACATTTTCATTAAAATTTTTTTTAACATAATGATGCTTTAAATATTAATTTGCAACGATGAACATATATTCTACAATGTGCAAACATTATCTAAAAACTTTTCCAATTTAATTTGACAGATAGATTTTAAACAACAGCTAATCGAAAATTGTCTTGGATCGAATCGACCCAGTGGGACAACCATGTTCGAAAAAGTAGGTCTGGCAACCGAGGGTTACGTAATATTTAATTGCATTAACTAATACGATAACGTTACTTACATTATTACTATTTAAAATTCGAAAATATCCCTAATCTCTTCCGGCCACTCTTTTTTAATATTTTTCCCTTTTCGTTGCAGCCGTAAGGTAACATAATACAGAAGAGATCTTGATGAACTCCCTGTCTTGATATTTTGCAAGTGTTGCTAAGTGTTAACCTTCGATATTCTGTGATTAGCCTCCTGTACTTCCTCAGATAATTCTCCGATTGGTAAAATATGAGAACCATAATATATTCACCATGACTTAGAATTTTGCGATCTGTTCGTAAATTTCATTTTTAAATTTAGTTTTTTAAATAAAAAAAATTAAATAAAAATTGATATATATATATATATATATATACACTGGATTTTTATAACTATTATGCGAACACCACACTGAACTCAATTAAACTTATTTTAGAATAATTCACCGCAGTGAAATCACACCTTACCAATCACCAGAGCGGCATATTTTGCTTTAAACTTCTAAATTAGGTGTAAGCGGTCTCTAGACAAATATCGTTCTCTGCATACTGGTCAGGCGCATATGGTAGAATAACACCATATGAAGGGGGGAGACCACTGTCTCGGCCCGAAATGTAAGGGTATTTTCGGGAATTTATTTCAACCAAACAACGCAAGTAAATCAATTTATTGCTTAGTATAGTCAATAGTGTATATATCGAATGGTAAGAAATTTTTTTTTTAATCAAGTTCATAAATCGGTTTTCTGTTTACACTCCGTCAAAATTTGCGCTCCGGAAAAAACATGCTAGTCGCGTTGACAGTCCCCAGACCATATGGTTAATCGAAATTCAAAAAAACAATAATATTTAGAAATTAGAAGCCTGCCTCTATTACGTGACGATCGCAAAATGTCGAATTTGTAAAAAATAATAATAAACAAAATGGCGGACCAGTGAAAAAAGTCGTATTTTCGGGGTACAAAATTGGGGAAATGTTGCTAAAAAAAATAGAAGCAGGTCGAAAATTGAAAATGTCTGATCGTCACGTAATAGCGACGGGTTTTCCGTACAATAAATGTCCTTGATCATGCCAATTGGACGTATAGTTTTCTCTGTAGACTGTCAACGCGGTTGAAAAATGTCATCTTGTGGAAATCGCGTTCAATGTGTTCAATCCGCGTAGCTCAGTCGCGCGTTTGACACCGCTTCACGAAAAACACCATATCTCCGTCAATTTTGCGAATTTCTTCATCAAATTTGGAGAGAACATTCTTGAAATATACGCCTTTCAGAAAATGTAAAAAAATTTCAGATTTGAGACAGTGGTCTCCCCCCTTAACAGTCGATTTGTGAAACGTCGTGACTCTTTTGTTTCAAACAAGGTAAGTTACTCGAAGACATTGTAGGCGATTGTATGTAGCTAAAAATAAATATTCCCGTCTATTCTTAGTTCTTTCTATCCCAAAACAGTCTATCCCAAAAAGAAGTAAACAAAAAATTTCATAACATCAAGACAAAGAGTTAATCAAGATCTTTTCCGCATTATGTTATTTTCATAGGATCCTTTAATATCATCTTTAAGGCTGTGACAAAAGGGGGAGGATATTCAAGGAGAATGGCCAGAAGAGATTGTTGTGCCAAGGCGTATGCCTCACCGTAAGGTTAACAAGTTTATTCAGTCCCGATCTGGGTGACAGTGACACTGTGCCTAGGTTGGCGTGAGTCTCGTATAAAGTCGGGTGATGTTCAAAGCTTTATCAAGTCTGAGCTCGCATTGCTCGTACATCGTTATTATACTTTAGTCGGGACGAAGCGGGGACCATCGGGGTCTCCGCCTTTGGCCTGGGTTTGGGGTGATTTCGCCATATGCTGACGGTCTTTGTGCGCTTCCGAAATCGCTTACGCGGTTGTGCCGGATTTCGGCCGCTCGATTACGGCAATCGGTATGTGCGTGGTGTCGACACGCTTAGGTGTCGGCCCGGGCACAACAAGATATTTCTTAATTTTAAATAGTTATAATATAAGTAACTAGCTTAAGGGGGGATTCTACCTTGTTTGGCCGAAAAATCGGTGATTTTTGTGAATTTTTTGTACAAAAACGGTTTGACAAATTAATTTGTGGTTTGACAGGTTGTTTTATTGTATCTTGAGCTATTGTTATGAATTTTTATGTGACGGTAGAAAAAATGTGGCTGATACAGAGCGCTGACTTGAGGCGTTGAAAAAAAAAATCGGGTGGTCCTGGCGTTGACGGAAAATACCCTAAGGATAATCTGAAACACAAAAAGGAAAAGAGATTCTTAATCTGTATGAATGTGGCTATCGATGGTAGTAGATTCATTAAGTTAAACAAAGAAATGTTAAAATGGCAGGCTTCTGAATATGATGAATCGAATTTTTCTCAAAAATCGGCAAAACTTCATTAAGTAAAATTAAGAACGGTTACAATACGGCAATAAATCTACTACCATAGATAGACAGACGCTTGCTCAACATGCATGTAAAATTTCAAGTTGTTTGCTTCATTGGTTGTCGAGATTTCTTCAACGCCAGGTCGAAAAATGTAGTTTCGAGAAAATCGAGTTTAAAAGTTCATATTATGTATAAGGATAGAAATTGACTACTTACCATTATTTAAGCTATTCCAGGGCCATAAAGGACTCCTTCTACTTCCTCGTACAGTGCTTCTTCGTTCACTGCTTCCATTCTGCGGGCAGTTCTCCCCTCTTTACTTGCGAAAGAGTGTCGCTCCTCAGTCTTTCGTACACGGTCGGCATCGCGTTTTTCTGAGTATGCCTGTGCTATACGACCAATTTTCACTCCCATGACTTCCATCATTTTCAAAATGGATGAGAAGCCCTCATTAAAAACAGAAGCAGCAATGAATGCTGCAATTTGCGTTGTTTTTAGGGAGTTAAATGTATGCTTTGGGGCCATTATCCAAATTGTATTATTGAAACTTTCATTTGCATTTTGAGTGTGGCCTCCGAGGCATCGTTCCAATAAATCCCTCGATGACAGGCTCTCATAAATGGGCTGAATTACAGTTTGCACTGTATCGGCTAAAGGAGGGGGGTGGTCGAATTCGTCTTCTTTTCCTTCCACTTGCACCATGAATTCGGTCCAGGAGGACAATTCTGGTGCATTGGTTTCTCATTTGTGGAGCATTTATGGTAATACGTTGCCCAAATTTCTTTTCGCATCTCGTCAACCGACTCTGGATGTCTCCGTATCGCCAAACCGTAATACTGCGATAAATCGCATATCAGTTTGTCCGTTAGTTTTCCGGAACCTTTACCGCCGATACCTTTATTATTTCTTTTGGCACTTCTAAGCCTCGACCCCATTCTCTTTTGCACGTGCCCTACGCATTCACTTTTCTTTATTGTGACTTCTCCGTACGGTTGTGCATCTGAAACTCCTTTGAAGGTTTTAGAATCTCCATCACCAATATAATTAATATATTTGGCGCGATGAAGCTGTTCGGATCTGTTGAACATTTCGATGACACCATCTACCTCCATTTTACCTGCGCTTCCTACGTGGTTTACACTGCATGATTCTTGGTGTAGTTCGAACCATTGATCATGATCCTCCGTATCAACTTCATTCCTACGTAGTGCACACGCGTGGCAGTAACGTGACTTGACCACTAAGTCTAATACTTTATTAGTATATTTGCCAATTAGGGTAAACACTCCGAGTAATGAGGTAAATCCCCTCTTACTCCACGAACCATCACCTGACACGGTTAATTCGTCTACTGTATTTCCAGCCTTTGCATTATTCTCTTTCTCCTCTTTTCCCGCCTTTTCTATGACTACGTCGAAAACGGATTGGGTAGCATTGTAGACATTTTCAACAGCTGCATAATAAGCATTAATTGACAGTCCCTTGCAAATGTCCATCACTGCACAAAACATGTTCAGTCCAACAACGCCGACGCCTAAAAGACGCATAGCAAACACTATCCTGCGATTAATTTCGAACGATTTATCGTTTACTTTCGGGGAAGAGTTCACAAATTTTGCACCACATTTGCAATTGATAGCAAGTTGGAATCCTAAGCCTTGCTCACCTTTTCGACCAAACTCCACTTCACCATTACATTTCTTACACTTCAAAAATTCGCGGAGTGCCAAAAAAATTAAATTAAAATGAATTATTGAATAATCACAGTCACCACTATTTCTCAATTTTTTTTGCGGAAGTACTCGCGAACTCTGTCTCGGTTTTCTTCGTGTGCGCATTCCCTCTGAATTTTCTTTTCGCGAATTTACTTCCTGGGCGAAGCCAGCCGGATTTTTTACACTTAGTGTCTTTAGACATCTTGCAATCAAATGATGTGTTTCTATGGAAGTTCGAGAACGGACTGAAAACGACGGGTCCTCCAAGGTATTACAGACCGTATAACGGTCCTATGCCCAATATCTATGAGTCATAGTACAGAAATAACTTTCAAAAGAGAAGAGGGGACCCCTCTGAACAATAGAAATTTCAGGTACGAACCCCTCGTCACCAGAACCGACCGTCCCTGCCAGGATGCGCCGCGCGCTCCGACTTCTACCTGCGTACCGCTCGCTTCAAAACGCTACAACCTCACCAATTTTTCGAATTTGGTTATAAGCTTTGCAGAGTGTATACACAAGACTCATATCTTTTAGAAAAAGCAAAAAAAGAAAAATGCAATTTTTTGGCCAAACAAGGTAGAATCCCCCCTTAAAGTACCCGGCGTTGCCCGGGTTGCTCATATGTATTTACTAATCCGACTCTCCCATCCCCCCCCTGCTCGCGCCGCGCTATGTGTCTGAATTGGCAACCACTCGTGCGGGGAACTGTACGCGCATCTCTTAAGGTGGGATCTCCGACAAATCGCAGCGACTTGACCTAGCGACTGGCCCTAGGCTGAATCTCCTTGCCTGCGACAGGGTGCTGGCTACAGGGTAAAGGTCCGCGCACACATATCCGTTCCGTGTCAGTTCCGTTCCGGCGTAGCAGTGGTAAAAAGAAGAGACCCTCTACGCCCCTCTTCTTCTTACCACTGGCACGCCGGAACGGAACTGATACGGAACGGATATGTGTGCGCGGACCTTTATCCTGGAGCCACTGGACTGAAAGAGATGCCGCCTGGCATCCTGTGACGAAGTTCCCCTCCCCCCCTCCCCGTGGTGCCTCACTGAGTTTTACACCTTCGACCCTCGAATGGGTCTGAATATCATTAAGAACTGCGAAATGACCAGGATTTCCGCATTTCTCATCAGATCTTTGCGAAAACCACGCCAATCGAATCTTTATGTTTCGCCGATGAAACCATAATACCAAGAACGAGGTAATTCGGAGCATAATAAAGGAAATTTCATGAAAAATTGATTTATGTCATTTGATGCTAGCTTCGTTAAAGATAGTCCGATTTACATGAAATTTGGTACGATCTTCATCGGAAAAACATAAGGAATCCATCGGTGTTACTTTCATATCGATGCGATAAAGAATAAAGAATTATTTTATTTCCGAAACAGGTATGAATCCTCGGTTGACCGCAGCGATTCGAGGTCAGGCGCCCCGCTGTCGAGGGTGAAAATGTGAAATATTCATTTCAGCGTATTGTTGCGAGCACCCTATGGATGGGAATCCATGGCCCACTGGTGCTCGCGAGCGAGACAAGGGACAGCGAGAAGAAGGCGATCTGATAAAACGCCTGTCAAGCTGTCACTTGAGATACCGGCGCCATTGAGAGCAGACGTATTCCCGAACACCTTCTTATCCTTAATTGCTGTTATTTGATTACTGTTATTCCTTGTTGATGTTCACGTTCTGTTCTTATTCATTAAATTTACATTATGTCTATTCAAAAACGTAACAGTATTAAGAAATTCTTTATTCTTCATCGTATCGGTATGGAAGTGACACCAATGGATTCCTTATGTGTTTCTGATGAAAATCATACCAAATTTCATGTAAATCGGACTATTTGTATTCTTCGTCACAGTGGAGCAGAATCCCAAGAAATAAGGAGACAAGTCAGAATTCAAAAGTTATTGGATTTTTATATATTTCTTGTAAACTACTTATATGAGTTCCTAAAGAAGGTAAAAATATCATGACGGCTACTTCTAGAGATAAGGGATCCGTTTCGAATTTGATCTTTATTTCCGGCTTCATCTTGGGTCCCTCCACCCAATTGGCCGACTGGAAGGTTACCAAAATATTTTATACTTTCGCAGGAATGTATCAACACTTTGTGAACAGTATTTGATATATAGGATAACGAATACAGGTTCACAATTATTTCTGCATGTTTCGCCTTGTGGGACAAAAGTGGGCTCAGAGCGAGGCGAAATTTTCAATTATCTTTTACAGCCGGTAATTTTGAATTTTTAGAAGCGAAATTTCTTCATTCGTTTACGGTAGGCAATTGCTTATTTTCGAAGCGTTCGTCGATAAGCATTTGTGTACCTGATGTCGAACAACAGGGGCAATCGACACCGGGCCGATTTTTGCAGGGGTTTAAACTTTCTTCGCACTGAGTTAATCCGTTAATTGCTCTGTCACCGGGCGCTACACGAGAACTTGGGACCAGCACGTACCGTTGTCCACAACCGGCTCGCGGGACCATACGATCATAAACCGCAACCCTGGTGAGACGCTTTCATCGATCAGCTTACTTAGTATTTTGGACCCAAATGTGGTAGGTATTTTCCTCCCCCACTTCGTCAACAAGGAGAAGGTTCCTCCTCCGCCGACGAATTCACAGAGAGAGGGCCCCCCCTTCTCGAAGAATGATGTTTCTTTTATATAATTTTATCCTTAATGCAATGCATACCTAGATCAGACGTAAGGGGTAACTAATGGAACGTGTCTTTGATTGTAGCGGTGTTTGAATTTTTTTTTTGAATTTTTGTGTCTGAATGTTTTAACCTTATTGCTCCTCAACGCCACGCTTATACCGGCTACTAATTATTATTAAAGTTAGTTAAACCTTAATAAATAAACGACACAAGCATCGCATCGCTTTCTTATTTTCTTAAAAAGAAATATATTTTTTAGAAATAGATTTGGGAAGTCGAAATTATGATCAAACGTAATATTTATATAAATACTATGCATAAATTGAGACAACAAAACACACTTTTCAATATCTGTAGTAATTTCCGTGTCATATAAATACTGGTTCTATGTACCTAGATCCTCTTGAAGGCTTGCCGGTTTCACTGTCCGTGTCTACATCACATTCTACTGTGTTCTGCATGTCCATTAATGCTTCTAAATGTCCATTAATGCTTCTAAATTTTCTTCATTGACTTCTTTATTTAATAACAAAAGTACTTCGGGGAACATTAATTACTTTATCTTTTGTCTGCAATGTGTGATCTAATATTTTAAATCAGAGGATCAGATGAAATTAAGAAATTGTGGAAAATATCCTCATATGTGCGTTTTCTGTTTATTTTTTGACCGGTTATTAGTTCAAGATCAACAAAAAATCACAAGATCAAAATATGTTGAGAGGAGCTCCGTTATAGCCTAGGCCTTAGCCGATGGTCAGGATTTTTCCCTATAAGCAGCGTTCGTCATCTTGCGGACACTTGGCTTGCCGTCAGAGTCACATTACACTACAACTCAACGAATATTAACAATTGTACGCTTCAATAGCATTCAATGTAAACTTGTTACCCGTTGAAATTATATATTTTACGCGCCAGTTACTATTACTAAAAATTCTGTGAGCTTTTGTGATTTTAACCCATCACAGGAGTGTGGCAAAATAAGACCAGTCGCCAATCAGATACGATTTGATCTTATACGCCGGAACAAAATAGTTTATGTGTGTAATATTTATGCCACTTTTGATAAAGATATGATAGGTCACATACAAGAAGTTTGAATGTCCAGCAATTTATACATTTCGTCCCACTGTTTGTTTCAACTGCCTTTCTCATATTCATTTTTGCAGAAAATAATAGTTCATTTCCTGAAGCCCTTTATAATTGCATCGAAAACCAGACAAAACTATTTTAAAATTAGCTAAATTTTCAAAGCCTCATAACTTTGCTAAAATTCATCCAAAGTTGATGAAACAGGAACCATTTTAAAGTTTGAACTTTCTACTTTTCGACTCGTTGAATCACATTTATCGAAATGGGTGTCCAGGGGGTAAAATCCGCCCTCAAAGAAGAGTGTGCCAAACTGCAAAAATTGGTTGATATTTGTCAAATGCTAGAGAGTGCAAACAATATTTATTGCAATTTTTATGTTCACTGTCGAAAAGTATGAACATTTGCCTTTAAAATAAGTTAAACCTCATGAAAATAGGATGTTTTTTAACAAAGATACGGCCATGTCCAGAGATGTTTACTTTTCGTCCCACTGTGCGACTGGTCGCTAGACTCCCTCCGGGAGCAGTCTAGCGACCGGTGGTCGCAGTGCCAGCCTGCGACTAGGAATAATGGGAAACAGACCCTCCTCGCATTGTGTTGCCTCTCGAGTAGCCTAGGCTGGTACTCAAACAGACTCGCGTCAGGCTCCTACGTCTGGCGCGTACCCGACGATCGCAGTCGCATGTAGGAGAACAGATACATGCTTTCCCATTGCACCAGTATACTGCGACCGGTCGCAGCTAGGAGATCCCATCTTTACGCGCACCGCGGTGGACGCCACGTAAAGGTAGGATTTCTTAGACACGATTCGCCGCGGCGGCGGATCGCGGCCCGTCGCCGCGGCGAGCAGACCTCCGGTACCGTGTTAAGGGACCCAGTTAGGTTCGAGCACTTGAAAGGGTCTATTCTAACGGTCGGTATACCTGTTTCAGAAAATCCAGATTGTTTATTCTTCATCGTATCTCTACGGAAGTGACACCGAAGGCTTCCTTACGTTTTTCCGATGAAAATCATACCAAATGTCATGTAAATCGGGCTATTCTTAACGAAGATAGCTTGAAATTATGCAAACGAATTTTTCATTTCATTTCCTTCATTATGCTCCGAATTACGTCGTTCTTGGTGTTAGTTTCACCGGCGAAACATAGTGTCACGTCCTGAACTGCCGGAACACATTCAGGACTAGATGGGAGTTCTTGCCCCGTCGCCTCCGACGCACCGTAAACCCTAAGGCCGGCCCGGTAACGCCACTATGGAGTAACTATGCGGGGCTGGTGGATCGGCGTTGGAGGATCGAGGTGGAAAAGAAGAGGTGTGTTTCGTCTTGGGACCGCCAGCCAGACTCATCAGTAGGGCTATAGCTGACGGCCCCTGCCCTAGACACACACGGGGACACAGAGGATATGATTTGGAACTTGTATATATACGAATGACATTGAGAGTTAGGACTAGCGGGAAAGATTTGAGACCTCTGGTGGCGCTCGTCGACACTAAGTCGCGATACCGTGGTGGGGCCAGGACGTCACAATAGCGAATCGATTGGCACCGTTTTCGCAGAGATCTGATGAGAAATATGGAACTTGGATTTTTCCACTTTTAATGGTATTCCAAATCCTGTGAGGGTCGAAAGCCATAAAATTCGGTGCGGCATCACGGGAGGTTGATCTGGCCACGTGGTGCCAGCCGGTATCTCTTTGACAGGCGTCGCTCCAGAAGCACCCTGTATAATACAGTATGTATATGTACATATAGACTCGAGGACGAAATGAGACGACGATTCGAGGTCTGTGAAGTTAGCACCCCCCAATTGCGAATTTTTATAAAATAATTATTATTATTATTATTATATTTAAACGGGAGAACCCTTTAGAATACAGAATTTGTACATAAAGTGCATGAAGAATAAAATATAAAGAAAAAAATAAAATATAGATATAGTTAAACAGTAGATATAACGAAAACATACATAACAGTCAAAACAAGCAACAAGACTAAGGCAATGGCCGAACATTAAGGCGATGGCAGACTCCTCAGGAGTAGAGCCCTAAACGTAGTTAGGGAGTCTATGAACAAATCAATATTGGCAGGGCATTGATTCAACTCGCTCATAGCGCGATTAATGGGGTCAGCCGAGAAATAGCGATATTCGGGGACCCGAGTAGCAAAGAGGGGTCTAAGACGCAGCGCACGTTGTGGAGCATTGAAGCAAATCCGTGAGACAAGCTCCTGGCAGTTAATCTGACCATGGAAAGTTTTGTAAAGAAATAATAGATCCGCACAGACACGGCGATTACTAAGAGATAATAGTCCCGTTATTTGCAAGGCAGGACCGTAATCATGGTCAGAGAACTGCATAGGGCTACCTGAGGCCCTCATGGCCAACCTCAGGAACTTGTGCTGCACCCGTTCAAATAAGCTGATATATTGTATATGCCTAGGGCTCCATATTACCGACGCATATTCCACCTGCGACCTCACCAGTGCGACATAAAGCAACTTCAGTGTTCTGATTTGTTTAAAATGTTTACCAAAACGGGCTATAAAACCTAGGGTTTTCATAGCTTTACTCGTAACATTTCTATAATGATTGCGAAAATCCAGCCGTGACATAAACGTAACACCCAGGTCCCGGACTTCTGCCACCTCAGACAAAGTGGTATCATCTAAATTATATGTTGAGGGAATGCCACTAACAGACCTGTGTGTCCTTAATAATACACATTTACCGGCATTTAACCGCATCCTATTACTGGTACACCACTGCTCAAATCTAACGAGATCCTCCTGCAACAGTTTCACATCAAGAGTACTACTAATAGTACGAAAAATCTTTAGATCGTCCGCATACATAAGAAATTTGCTATGTATAAAAGCCCTCCCAAGATCATTAATGAAGAGAATGAACAGGAGAGGACCAAGGTGAGATCCCTGCGGGACCCCAGAGGTCACATTGACTGGATCAGATACCCGGCCCTGCACCCTGACCACCTGCACACGATTTTCAAGGTAGCTATCGATCCACGCAAGGAGAGGACCGCAAATCCCGGATGAAGCTAACTTGTGATGGAGGATACAATAATCAACCGAATCAAAGGCCTTGCGAAAGTCAGTATACACGGTATCGACTTGCAGACCCTCATCCAGTGCATCAGAAATGAAGCAGTGGTATACCGTCAGGTTAGTTGTCGTCGACCGACCAGGAACAAATCCATGCTGCTCGTCGCATAATGATGGCATTCGTTTGTCGACATTTGTCTATTAAAAGTTTGGTTTGTCCACCCGTAAAAAAAAGATATACCTAAAGAATAAAACTGTAAACAATAAAAATATGCATGTTAGATTTGTAGAAGTTATGAAAGATTCATTGCACAGATGTACTAAAGCAGGGTTACGAAAGTATTCCATCGGCAATTAATTACCTATACGTACCTTATTTTATATATTCTTATTACGTTTTTTTGACGTTGTCGCATGTTGTGCACTAGCTTTTCAGTTATTTTAGATTCGATAGAATTCCATAAAACACACGCATAATGGGCGTCAATCTCAAGAGTATAGAAAAAATTCAACATGCAATTTTTTCCAATTAAAATGCCAAATCATATCAAGCTACTTTATAAAACAAAGTTCTTTGTCTTTTTTTGGCGAAGAAACCTTGAAAACTATCTACTACTGGATCTCAAGAAGTCGATAAAAGGTTTAAAACTTCTTCGTTTGTATTGCAATGTGACTATTTTGTGCGTACATACAATCTTTTCTATACTTTTTAAAATCTTTATATCTGGTGTGTTGGGTCCCTTCTCCCAATTAGCCGAGTGGCAGGTTGCCCAAATATTGAATAATTTCGTAGGAATGTATTAACACTTTGTGAACAGTACCTATTTATTTAGTATATTGGTACCGGGATGACATGGATACAGGTTTACAATTTTTCCACCACATTCCATACTATGTATATTTATCAAATTCTTTTAGATTTATTGGAATTATTGACGTTGTTTTTTTAGGTAACGTCGAACCTTCGTATGAGTTGTATGTTAACTCTTCCTTTATGAACTTCCTTCTGAATGTTCGTCATTTTTAGCGCTAAAAATGGGATCTTGCATTTTTCCCCTATGTATTGGGATTCTGCCCCAGCGTGCGACATGGAATACAAGTAATTACTCCATGATTGGCAAATATTGCCAAATCTTGTGTTCGCAGTTGCAAAGACAAATATATGTTGATTATAAAACAAAAAAGAAATTTGCTTGGAAGTTCCCGGAAGGTAACTAAAAGGCCGACAATTGCTGATATTTATTCTATGGGTTTCTTATGGAAAGACTATATGTAACTAATTATTTGCTTCTGCTTATCGGAAACGATATTACTCATTTTGGTTCCCAAAATATTTTTCTTTTATTTCACCGAAAAAAGCTTCGATTTAAAATTTTGCACAAAATAAAACATACAAACTTTGACACGTGTTTACACACAGATCAGAAGTAGCCGCCATGATATTTTTCCCTTTTTTAGGTGCTCAAGTTATTAGTTTACAAGAAATATATAAAGAAAACATAATCCCATAACTTTTGGATTTCAACTAGTTTCCTTATTTCTTGGGAATCTGTCCCACTATGGAAATGGATCGCGCGGCGGTCTCCGCTAGACTCAGTTTGGAGCAGTCAAGGTTTTGGCCGCCGCGATTCGCCGCTCGCCAGGAGATTCCGCCATAAATGGCGGAAAACAGACACTCATCCCATTGTGTTGCGTCTCGAGTAGCCTAGGTAGCTGCCGAGACAGACACACTGACAGAGCGGTTGGAAAACGCGCCTAGGAAAACGGATACACGCTTCTCACATAAGAGCGGTGCTTAGGATTCGGCCGCCGCGATCCGCCGCCGCGGCGAATCATGTCTAGGAAATCCTACCTTAAGATTTGTCTGCCTCGCTTCACTATTTCGCTTATCACTCAGTCCCATTTAGTAATATCGTGATGATAGATAACCTAAAACCTTCCCAAATGTTGTCTCTACACATTTGTGAAAACCGCAGGAGAATTGGTTCAGTAGTTTCCGAGTTTACCCGTTGCAGACACAATAATACTTTCCGCTTTATATATATAGACAAGAGATGTTATCGTATTAGTTAATGTAATTAAGTATTACGATAAGTATTAATATAAGCAGCATAATGTTATTTAACTAATTACGGACACTTCAACTTCATTAAAGAAAAAAGAATTATTACTTTATCTTCATCCGTTCAAAAGTTATAGATTTTTCGCCGCTGACGCACCGATTCTTTCCCATTGTGCGCCATGGAGGTAATACTCGAGAAGGAATTGCAGATTGGAATCCAGCGGTATAATAGAGCGCATGGCATCCTCTAGCTGGACAACTCCGATCGTAATTGTGAAGAAGGGCGAGGAACAAAATCGCCTATGCGCGGATTACTCGACAGGAGTGAATCAGGCGCTCGTCAATAAGCGCCATCTCTTGCCGAGTGTGGAAAGTATTTTCACGAAAATTAACGGGAACGAGTTTTCAGCTTGCTCGACTTGCGCGACGCTTTTCTTCAAATTGAAATTGCCGACGAACACCGCGAAATAATTACTATCACCACGCCGAAGGGTCTCTTCAGGTTCAAGAGGCTGCTTTTTGGCATTAAAACGGCTCTTGCTATATTTCAGCAGGCGATAGATAGCTCCCTCACTGGATTGAAAGGTATCTATGCGTACATCGACGACGTGGTCGTAATGCGCTCCAATCGAGAGAAGCACAACCAGCGGTTCCATAAAACACTTCAGCGGCTCCAAGAAAAGGGTTGGAAGTTGAAGAGGGGAAAAATACAGCTTTGGCTTGGAAGAAGTGAAATACATTGGTTTGGTCGTCAGTGCAATGTGAATCTTAGCCAACCCACAAGCCATCCGAGTCATTGCAAACATGCCGATACCTTCGGCAGTTTCCGAGGTAGAAAGCTTCCTAGGCATGGCCAATTACTATGGAAAATTCATTCCAGGCCTGCACCAATTGAAACGTCCGTTAGATAAGTTCACACGCAAGAATCGTCCTTGGAATTGGGACCACCAACACCAGGCAGCGTTCAAGGTGATCAAGGAAGTCATGTTCAGTAGGGTGGAGTGAAAAAAACTTTTTTTCGATAATCAAATTCTAATAGTGCGGAAAAGTTGTCTACTTGGCCCAATAAAACGTGTAAAAAATTTCAGCTCGATCGGATAATTTCTTCTGTGTGCACCAAAGGCCTTAACTTTCAAAATTTTAGTACAAAACTTAAGAAAGTTGAACTTTCTTCAGCTGGTGGATTCTACCTATTTTTTTTACCCAGGACTATATTTGCTGCGTAAATGATGCAAAGAAACATCCGTGGCTGGTTTCGGAACGATAGGATTGGCCTGACGGCACTGTAAACTATAAAAAAATACAGCCCTTCGCTATACTTTCTAAAAGTCGTCTGAGTGGTCGTAGACTACAGTGACTGCCTGGGTTGAGTACTACTCCCACCTTCACGCATTCCCCCCACCATCCTTCCACGCGCCTGCCTCTGCGGCACGGTGAAATTACAGTACTACTTGCCGCGCCTTGTCAACAGACAAGGTTGATCTTGCGTCGATAGACCCCAGAGCTTAGCGCTGTCCGAGCGTTGTTCACACGCCCTTAAGTATGGCCCAATCAAAATTCTCTCTTCGCCAGACTTTTGTCTGTCCCCTTTTTGGCAATCCAAAAGATTTAGGGCTCACTCAACTCCCCACGTATGAGGACGTACTCAGATGCTGTGCTCATGAGAGACGTAGTTTGGGTATTGATTCGGGTGGAAACAGAGAACCGTCCTTTTCAATTATTGTTGAGAGGGTAGCGAACAAGGTTATCAGTCTTTATGGAAAGGCATCTATTCCTTTTGTTTCGTATACACGCGTCGTACAACTAATCACAGAGTACCATAAAAAATACAGAAAGGTCATAAAGTACACTTACAAGGCCGGCAAAAGCTCAGCCTTACAGAAAAAAATTGATTGTTTCAAAGCAACTGCCAACTATTTATTTGACATTGCCGCTTGCAAATGCCGTGATTTCCAGTCCTGTTCTTGTCCGAAGGATCGAAAGGTTCCTCAGAAGGAACAATCTTTTCTTCTTGACCAGCGAGGGGACCGAGTCGGTCGCATGGGAGGCGTTGCCATTCCTGAAACAATAAAGCTTATAAACAGAGCTAACCGTCATAAGAAAATACAAAATATATATGCGGGGGTACCTACGTCAGAAGATGAACCTTGCTCTTCCACTAGTCGACAACCTTTACTATGTTTATCTGAATCTGAAATTTCAGAAAGCGAATCGAGTGATTTTGACGACCCTTACTTAGCACCATCAAAGCCTTCTCAAATGAGAGTGAATTTGAAAGAGACGGCACTTACTAGTCAAAGGTATGGTGTCAGTAATAGAGCGACAGCGATGATAGCTACTTCAGTGCTTAAAGATGTTGGTCTAGTATCTCCAGATGCCTCCGAACTAGTTACAGATCGAAGGAAAATAAGGCGGGAAAAGTATAAGATTCGGGAACAGGTGAAATTACAAGCGCAACAACATGCTACCCCACCTAGAGGACTTTACTTTGATGGTCGAAGAGACGACACACTCATTCAGGTCAAACAAGGAGCAAAGCTTTATCGACGCACTGTAAAAGAGGAGCACATTTCAATAATATCCGAACCTGGATCAAGGTACTTAGGACACGTAGTACCGAAATCAGGGAGTGCACGGGATATTTGCGATAGCATTTACGAATTGGTCTTGAAGGAAACAGATTTAAACGAGCTTGTAGTCGTAGGGTGTGATGGCACTGTTGTGAATACGGGAGCAAGAGGTGGTGTTATTAGGTGCCTTGAAAACAAGCTTGGTCGATCGCTTCATTGGATAATATGCCTTCTTCACTTTAACGAGCTTCCATTTCGGAGTTTCTTTGAGTTTATTGATGGAGGCACATCTGGGCCAAAGTCATTTGCTGGGCCTATAGGTGTTCGACTTAAAAACGTTGAAAGCTTCCCAGTTGTTTCCTATAATACCATTCAATGCTCCTTACCTGATGTGGGACCTGTAGATCTGAGTAAGGACCAGAAGTACTTGCTGGACATTTCTAAGGCAATTCAATCCGGTAGTTGCCCGCCTCACCTCAGCTGTCGTAACCCAGGTATCCTTAACCACGCTCGCTGGCTGACCTGTGCAAATAGAATACTACGTTTATACATATCCACTGAAAAACCAACGATAGAGCTGAAAGATATTGTCACGTACATACTTAAGGTTTATGTCCCGATGTGGTTTGCGATAAGATGCAACAGCTCTATTAAAGACGGGCCGAAGCACCTTTTCAATACCATTCAACAGTCACGGTACTTACCAAAAAAGTACTTACGCGTGGTTGATGCCACAATTGCCCGTAATGCTTTCTTCGCATTCCCGGAAAATGTTCTCATCTCCATGATGACGGATGAAAGGCGTGAAGTCCGTCTAGATGCGTTACGCAAAATTTTGCAAGCCCGAGAATTAGATGAAAGTGATGAACAAGTACTACCTCGTGCAGTTCCGGAAATCAACTTCTCCGCAGACGACTATTATAAAATAATCGATTGGTCCTCTGTCCGAATCATGTCACCTCCAATTTTGAACAAAGTAACTAATCAGGAGCTATCAGAAAAATTGTCGAGCAACAGCTTGTTTCTAGACTGGGAATTTCTTAAGTATCCCTGCCACACCACTGCAGTCGAACGCATGGTGAAACTCGTGACCGAAGCATCCTGTCAAGTGTGCGGTAGCGATGCAAGGGATGGTTTCATTCGGTGTACATTGTTATCCCGCCAGTCAATGCCAAAATTTGAAACGAAGAATCAGTTCTCGTTATAAAGTTTGCACACCAATAACAGCTATAACAAGCGCAGTTTCTCATTCCGACAAATAAAAATATGAAAAAACATTATAAAAAGCAATAAAATTATTTAAAAAAAGAAAAATATAAAATACAAAAAACAACACAAAAACAAGGAGCCCGTCGTACAGCTACCTCCACGTGGTGGGTTCAGGGTCGTATTTTCCGTTAGGAAAGTGAGCGAAGAGCTGTATTTTTTTATAGTTTACAGTGCCGACAGGCCATTCCTATTGTTCCGAAACCAGCCACGGATGTTTCTTTGCATTATTTACGCAGCAAATATAGTCCTGGGTAAAAAAAAGGTAGAATCCACCAGCTGAAGAAAGTTCAACTTTCTTAAGTTTTGTACTAAAATTTTGAAAGTTAAGGCCTTTGGTGCACACAGAAGAAATTATCCGATCAAACTGAAATTTTTTACACGTTTTATTGGGCCAAGTAGACAACTTTTCCGCACTATTAGAATTTGATTATCGAAAAAAAGTTTTTTTCACTCCACCCTAATGTTCAGCCCTCTGCTTCTGGAGCATTATAATTCTTCCAAGACGCTGGTTGTGGCCGCGAACGCATGCTCCACAGGCATTGGCAGCTTCCCAGTACATCGTCATCCGGACGGTCACGAGCGCGCTATGTATCATATGGCACAGAATCTAACGAACGCTCAACGCAATTATTCACAGCTGGAGAAGGAGGCTCTCGCTTTAGTCACCGCGGTCGAGTGGTTCCATAAATTCGTGTAGGGCCGCAAATTTATTCTCCAGACCGACCATAAGCCTCTAGTCGCTTTACTCCAGATGGAAAACACCAAAGGACTCAAGGCGACAACGGCAGCGCAGCTCAAACGGTGGGTAAGACTATTGGGATTCGAATTCCAAATTGAGTACGTTCCGACTCATGAATTCGGACAGGCGGATGCGTTGTCTCGCCTGGAGCTCTTACTTTTTGACCCGTCGGGTATTCGGCTACCTGAAACAAATTCAAGCAACTAAATCTTGTATTGTCTGTGATATTGTTTGATGTTAGCCAAAAATGATCGAAAAATACCACATTCAATGGCTTGAAGTTGTTTCGGGTAGACGGGTCCCCGACGGGTCAAAAAGTAAGAGCTCCAGTCTCACCTAGTTGAGAAATTTCGTCGGGACAACGTTGAGGAGTTGCAGGTGGCCACAATCAGGACAGTCGCGCATGAACTGGAGGGAATT
This sequence comes from Andrena chrysosceles, assembly GCA_963855975.1. Taxonomy (NCBI): domain Eukaryota; kingdom Metazoa; phylum Arthropoda; class Insecta; order Hymenoptera; family Andrenidae; genus Andrena; species Andrena chrysosceles. The sequence goes on along the minus strand of OY979767.1, from coordinate 64,602,223 downwards.
AGGAATTCCATCATCGACTTCTTCGGGCAAGAGTTGCGAGGCGGCTTAAAGACGGCAACCGCCGAAGATACATGCCTTCGGGCTGTCATAAGGACCATTGCGACCGGCTGGGAGTCGGTCGAAGACTCGGAGGAGACCACATTCTACAAAAGCCACAAAGACAACCTTTGCGTCGTGGATGGCACGGTGCTCCTTGGAGATAGAGTAGCCTTTCCGAATACGATACAAGGCGGGATTCTTCAAGCATTTCACAAGGGTCATCCAGGTATCCGTAGAATGACACAGCTTGCACGGCAGTATGTTTTCTGTCCTAAAATGGTGAATGACATCGAACGCATTGCGCGTTAGTGCGACGCGTGCGCGTCCACACAGAAGCTTCCAATGAAGGTACCTTTAAGCCCGCGGCCGATACCCATGAAGCCATTGAAACGAGTCCATATGACAACGCTGATCCAATAGTCGGCCAGTACATTCTCATTTTCATGAACGCATTTTCAAAATTTCCCGCCGTGGCACTGACGCGTACAATCTCTACGCAGAGAACGTGTGACCTCTGTAGGGAATTCTTCAGGCCTATTGCAGCCGAGATTCAGCGCTCAGCTGTTGAGCGGATTTAAATGTGCGTGCGAGAGAGTGTAAACACGGGGACACACCGTCCGGTAAGACGGTTACGTGAGTCACACGTTTTTGCCTGGATTCGAGCGTTGCGCGCTTCCGAGAATCCGGCAGTTAGTTGGAAGAACACCTCTGACGACGACAACACGCTCTCGCACGTACGAAATAACGAACTTCTTTGTCGCCCAACGACTCATGGTTTTGAATCTCCGGAAAAACGGCCCTTCGAGCCATTCGCGCCCAGCGCTCATTGTACATAGCTTTGTACATAGTTTCCGTTGTTACGTTTTTTATTAACTTTTTGATTAAAAAATATAACTTTTTTTATTGTCTTATTCATTTATTGTTAGAACTTATAAGAGGACAACCGGCCGAAAACCTATTAGTGAGGAGATGCTTCAGATCGCTCGAGATAAATTAGAAGCAGGACTTTCAACAAAAAAAATCGCTGCAGAATTGGGAACACCGAAAAAAATTAATTATAAACTATTAGGCGTTTTACTGTATTGCCCGAACTATGTACTTTTGCAGGAAAATAAAACACTTCTTTGGATATTTCTCGTTGCGTTCTTTTGCCCCATAACATGCGAACTTATGCCCCACATATCGGGTAAAAGTTCGCATTTGACACTTTTTGGAAATATTTATTTTATATAAGTTGTGACATGTAAATTTACATGAAGTCACTGCCTATCGAATAATGATTATCAGTGTAATACCAAGGATTTTAGAGAAGTTTAAACTTTAAGTGCGCTTTCATACCGCACATTACTCTACCCAAAAATGAGAATATTTGCCAAAATAGCAATTTGTTGCAAAAAACTGCAACGGGGTCTTAAAGTGCATACCTTGAGCTTGCATTTTAAAAAAAGAATGGTGCTTGAGCTCGCTTGAGTTGTAACTTTTTGCTTAAGGGGACTAGGCAGTCGTTTTTCGTGAGAAAGAGACTCTGTCCTTTATTTATTTGTAAAGAAATGAAAGCATATCCAGGTGTACCCTTTTACCCAATGTTTATTACTACCATACAGATTGAGAAATAAATGGTAAGAAATATATATGTGTTTTAAAAATGGCGCTGCAGACGGGTAAACATTTTAACGGTTTTCCGTCGTTTTGCCCTAATATCGGTCTTAAAATGTGACGTAATTCGATTTTAAAGGTGTGATTCTTGTTTGTTGGATTCACAGTTTCCGACCAAACCTATAAAAACAGAAATTAAATCAAAAGTATACGATTGGTGGCCGAAAAACGGCGATTTTTCCGAGAAAAATTCGTTCTTGCTTGTGCGCTACTAAAATCCGGTGACTTTTCAATTTTTTTATGCAAATCTCGAATTTTTACGAACCATATCAGAGGTTTGGTCGGAAATGGCACATGTTTTACACATCCTGTAATTTTTTCAAGTCGATCTGAACCTCCATTCGTTCACAATAAGGTAAAAACGAAGAGAAGAAAATATTCGAGAAAAACGCGTTTAAAGTTTCTGGGCAAAGGCGACGCTATAGGTTGTCGCTTGACGATTTTAGCTGTCAAATCTACAATTTTGCGAATTTTACTATAAACCAAGCGGCATTTTATTCAGGAAGGATAGTACTTTTGGAAAATGCAATAAAAAAATTGATTTTTCGACTGCCTAGTCCCCTTAAAGTTTCTGGGCAAAGGCAACGCTATTGGTTGCCGCTTGACGTTTTTAGCTGTGAAATCTATAATTTTGCGAATTTTACTATAAACCAAGCGGCATTTTATTCAGAAAGGATAGTAGTTTTGGAAAATGCAATAAAAAAAATCGATTTTTCGACTGCCTAGTCCCCTTAAGAATAAACAAAAAATTAATATGCTTTCAGTACTTGTTTATAAAAACTTTTACAGACTTCACATTTAAAACAATAATAGTGTATATGATACTACACCACAATATATAATGTTTATTTTGATAGCTGGACTCGATAAGCTGAAAATAAATCTCAAAGTAGACCTTTAAATTTCGAGCGCCAACTTTGAACTGACATATCTCAGCAAGGGCTGCAGTTTATATATTTACATTAGTAAGAAATTATGCACAAATATGTCAAAAATAAATCGCACCAATTGGAGTTAGCAAATTTAAAACTTTTACATTCTGATTTTTGGCCAGCTTTTTGGCGAAATTCGCCACTGTGCGGCGGTGGAGGGTCAGGCGGCTGAGACGATCGCCCACATTACCATAAGCGAGGTCAATTTCGGCACCGCGTGGGCGCTTATGACTCAAGAGTTTGAAAATAAGCGAGCGATCGTCTCGGGACACCTGCTAGATCTTCTCACTCTGCCGCCGATGGCGGGTGCGTCGGCCGACGAGTTGAAGCGGTTGCGTGCCCCCACCAACCGAGTGCTCTCCCTCCTCGCGAACCTAGGACGCCCCACCGAATATTGGGATGACATCATCGTCGCTCTGACGACGATGAAGCTCGATGCCGTGCTGATGGAGGACGACTCTCGCTTGGCGTCAGCACCGACTCCCCCTCTTACGCGGCTCTTGATCAATTTATGAAGGCACAAATTCGTTTACTGGATGCCGCGCGTCTCACAAAAGAAGCCGCCGCGCCCGATCGCACCAAAGCTGCGAAATCATCGAGCAGCTCCGTCGCTCGGGTGTGCACCACGAACCCTACGTCCGGCCCTTCGTCATCCGGGACGAAATCCCATTGCCCTGTTTGTCGGGCGTGACACACGCTGTACTGATGTACGGCATTTAAGGTCCTCCGCCTCGAACAACGTCGCGAAGTCGCGGCAGACAAGCGCGTCTGCTTTAATTGCCTCGCGCCCGGCCACATGGCCCCGTCTTGCTCCGTCGCAGGCAGCTGTTCGTGTTACAGCCGGCGGCATCACTCGCTGCTTCATCCACCAAATTCCGAACTAGCAAATGGTACCGACGGTGCCACCGCAGTTCCGTCGACCAGCGACAATGAGCCCACTGCGGCCGCGGTCAATTCCATCGCGTTGCCCGCGAGCACGGATGGAGCGCCAGTGTTGCTGGCCACCGCGATTGCCGGCGTTTGGTCATCGGGCGGCGACTTGCTGACCATCCGGGCACTATTGGATCAGGGAGCTCAGGTGTCCCTCGTATCGGAGTCCGTGGTACAGACGCTGCGACTTCCCCGGCACTCACATGTCACTAATTTTATCGGCGCCCTGGATAGCAAAGTGGGTGCCTCACAGGCGACGGTGTAGCTGACTTTGTCGCCACCTACTGGAGCCCCCCCGGCTGCCATTACCATCACCGCCCATGTCGTGCCGAAGGTGTCTTCGTACGTGCCCGACTGGACTCCGACCACGTAGCGGAAGGACTTCGCCGGCTTGAACTTCGCGGATCCTGATCCGCTGGCCGATTGACCTGATCGTCGGCGCCGACTATTTCGGAGCCCTGCTGCTCCCCGGGCTGCGTCGCGGCACCCCTTCGGCTCTGATTGCCCAACAAACCGTCTTCGGATGGATTGTCTCCGATGTCCGATCGGTCATTCGCCCGCCGCCGGTGCGATGCACCAAGTGACGGCCCAGCCCGTGGCAGCGAAGGACGACATTATTATTATTATTATTATTATTATTATTATTAAATGTCTTTATTGCACCATTACAATTATGATTACAATGGTGAGTAGGCGAGGTTGAGCATTAACTGCTGCTATACAACCTATCCTAAAAAGCCGTTGGGAGGGAAGAAAAGGAAATAAGATAAAATAAAATACAATACAATAAAATAAACTAAGAATAAGATAAGAATAAGAATAAGCCAATTACATAGGAAACCGCGAGAAGATGAAGGAACGAGCTCTAAGTTTAAATGAAGCAAACGACGACAGAGAACGTATGTTAGAGGGAATGGAATTATAATAATAGGAAGATATGTACGAGAAGGACGCATTGAATTTACAAGAGCGATGGGAAGGCACTGACAAATCAAAACAGTGTCTCGTTGTCATAGAGCCACTAGAGTGCTTGGACAAATTGGAGCGAAGCAGTTCGTACAAATACCTCGGCGTACTCGTTGCAAGTATTTTATAGGCCAGACAGCAGAGATGGAAAATCCATCTCTGCTTCATCTTTAGCCAGCCAGAACGTTGGAAAGAAGGCGTTATGTGGTCGTACTTACGAACATTATACGAGAAACGGAGACATGAGTTCTGCACACGTTGGACAACAGACAAAAGTGAAGAGGAGAGACACGGACCATACACTACATCAGCATAATCAAAGATGCAAATGATTAGGTCGTGACACAACAGGAGCTTCGTGTTAGTAGACAATATATGACGTAAAGGGTAAAGGGAACGCATGCGAGAAAAGGCAGATCGACATAACACAGCAACATGACGGTCAAAACACCAAAAATCCAAAATTTTAATATGTTATTCTACACATTAGTGGCTTTCCCGCTTAGCTCAAATATCTTAAGATTTTTTAATATTTTCTCACATTTTATATCTATTAAACAGAAAAGAAATGCCCTTTTCGGTACTTTCAACTTCGATCGACCGCCATTTTAATAATTTTGGTCCAAAGTTGTTCTTTCGAGGTAAGCGCGATAACCATACTCCTGCGAATTAAAAATATGTTTGGTTTTTTTATTTTCGATGATCCAGTCGTCCGAAATTTCAACCGCCAGCAATTCTGATGCCGCCAACTTAACTGCGAAATATTTGTGTAAATAAATGAAATAAACAAACAACAGAGATTTTTTCTTGTATTTCAAGAGTGGTAGAATATACCCCCAGAAATTCGAAAACATTAAGTGTTTACTTCATTATAAAAACCATCACCGAAAAGTGGCCGATTTTTCGGCCCAGAGAGTAGAATGTCCCCTTAAGCCAGAGAAGTGACAAGCCAGAGAACGAACATTTATATGCGCAACAGAGAGAGAACATTCACGCGTTGCTACGGAAATTCTGGGAGGTCGAAGAGGTCACCGCACCGACGACCCTCGCCCCAGACGACGCGCGTTGCGTACACACGGCTCAAACGATTGTGGCCGATCGAGTTTCGATTGCATTCGAGCTCACTAGGGCTGGCTTTTTTACATCGCTACGATTCTACAGTATTTCGTGAATATGGTGGGGGCACTGCCAAACCACAGGTTCCCGTCTAGAACACTTCCAATTCATGTTGAAACACCACTGTGGCACCATCTGCCTATGATTGTCATAATTATATAAATCCGCGCGATCGGTTCTGTTCGCGATGCTGTAGCGAAAATGACACAAAGGATAAATGTCAAATGACTTTTATTGCAATGAACCTAAAAAAAAATCATAATAATTTTGCCACTATAAACGATAAACTTGTAATGTCCAAAGTAAATAAATCAACGGATTTATATATAAATCCATTGATTATTATAATAGAAAACACAAATAAATAAAGCGGGATACTAGAGTAGTAATGATAAGAATGGAAACGAATGTTATGTATTTCGTAGAGATGGCAAGGGTTAGGAAACCAGAATACTCAGATGAAAGTCTTGTCCAAAGTAAATAAATCAACGGATTTATATATAAATCCATTGATTAATATAATGGAAAACACAAATTAATAAAGCGGGAAACTAGAGTAGTAATGAAAAGAATGGAAACGAATGTTATGTATTTCGTAGAGATGGCAAGGGTTAAGAAACCAGAATACTCAGATGAAAGTCTTGTCCAAAGTAAATAGAACAACGAATTTATAATGGAAGACACAAATAAATAAAGCGGGATGGTGTAGACCAAAGAAATACGCATTTATTTCAAAATCTACTATCTGTTATTTTATGTTAACAACGGGAAAATAAACATAACCGAAAATTAAATTTTGTGACAGGACTGCGCGAACGTGTCTCGCATTAAACGTCATCCGTTTACTTCACGCTATATCTGTCACTCTGTTCATGCGAGTAACCAAAATAAGTAAGAAATTTGTCCGGTTGAGAATTTATGAAAAATAAAAAATATTTTTATTTTTCATTTATTATTATTACATATTATTATTTTTTTTTAACGTCGTGGTTGAGAATTTATGAAAAATAAATAGATCAACGGATTTATAATTCTCAACCACGACGTTAAAAAAAAATAATAATATGTAATAATAATAAATGAAAAATAAAAATATTTTTTATTTTTCATAAATTCTCAACCGGACAAATTTCTTACTTATTTTGGTTACTCGCATGAACAGAGTGACAGATATAGCGTGAAGTAAACGGATGACGTTTAATGCGAGACACGTTCGCGCAGTCCTGTCATAAAATTTAATTTTCGGTTATGTTTATTTTCCCGTTGTTAACATAAAATAACAGATAGTAGATTTTGAAATAAATGCGTATTTCTTTGGTCTACACCATCCCGCTTTATTTATTTGTGTCTTCCATTATAAATTCGTTGTTCTATTTACTTTGGACAAGACTTTCATCTGAGTATTCTGGTTTCTTAACCCTTGCCATCTCTACGAAATACATAACATTCGTTTCCATTCTTTTCATTACTACTCTAGTTTCCCGCTTTATTAATTTGTGTTTTCCATTATAATAATCAATGGATTTATATATAAATCCGTTGATTTATTTACTTTGGACAAGACTTTCATCTGAGTATTCTGGTTTCCTAACCCTTGCCATCTCTACGAAATACATAACATTCGTTTCCATTCTTTTCATTACTACTCTAGTTTCCCGCTTTATTTATTTGTGTTTTCCATTATAATAATCAATGGATTTATATATAAATCCGTTGATTTATTTACTTTGGACAAGACTTTCATCTGAGTATTCTGGTTTCCTAACCCTTGCCATCTCTACGAAATACATAACATTCGTTTCCATTCTTATCATTACTACTCTAGTTTCCCGCTTTATTTATTTGTGTTTTCTATTATAATAATCAATGGATTTATATATAAATCCGTTGATTTATTTACTTTGGACATTACAAGTTTATCGTTTATAGTGGCAAAATTATTATGATTTTTTTTTAGGTTCATTGCAATAAAAGTCATTTGACATTTATCCTTTGTGTCATTTTCGCTACAGCATCGCGAACAGAACCGATCGCGCGGATTTATATAATTATGACAATCATAGGCAGATGGTGCCACAGTGGTGTTTCAACATGAATTGGAAGTGTTCTAGACGGGAACCTGTGGCTTGGCAGTGCCCCCACCATATTCACGAAATACTGTAGAATCGTAGCGATGTGAAAAAGCCAGCCCTAGTGAGCTCGAATGCAATCGAAACTCGATCGGCCACAATCGTTTGAGCCGTGTGTACAACATTTCACAAGCACGCACTCACGGCGGGCGCACGGTCGGTACATCGTGCGTCTCCCCCTGAAGGCCGGACATCCGCTCGATGACGCGCTCTTGCGCTCACTCGATCGGCGCTTCGCAAGGGACGCGCCGCTGGAGAAATCATATCACGAATTCCTCGCGGAATATGAAGCACTCGGGCATATGGAAGAGGTCGGGAGCCCTCAGAGAACCGCCACGACGCCCCGGATGGTGTACTTGCCTCACCACGCGATAATGAAGCGGGCTCCGGGCGCGGCAGCGAAGCTACGCGTCGCCTTCAATGCATCGAGCCCGACGTCGAACGGTACCTCCCTAAATGACCACATGATGATTGGCCCGAAACTGCAGCGCGACATTGTTGAAATATATAGTACATTTGTTCTGTCGCTCCGTGCTGTATATATGTATGTGTGTGTCAGCTGACTGCGAGAGACGCCGATATGGTACGACGTTCTAGCGAGACACTCGAGCCTGTGCCTTTGCCGCGTACACAAGTATCGTCAGATTAAATATAATCCTCATACCACTCCTAGCCACATCTTATCTTAACAGACATCATGGCCGTGCTTCTCCAGTGGCGCCTCCCTCGCTTCGCCCTCAAAGCCGACATTGAGAAGATGTACCGGCAAATCCTCGTGCACCCGAGCGACGCCAACCTTCAGTGCATTCTGTGGCATCATCGCTCCGATAGCGCGCCCACCACTTTTCGGCTCCGGACCGTTACTTACTAGAGCTGTACGAGTAGGGGAGACCGGGGCAAGTTGATACGTTTTACAGTTTTGAATTTTTTTCATTTTTGTTTGAATTAATTACTTAATAACAAATATGCTAAAATATACTTTGGTCCTTCCTCTTTAATATATTGTAAATGAAATGTTGAGAAAATACATATAAAATGAATGAGAAAATGTTATTTGGACGAAGGTAAAATGTATCAACTTACCCCACTGCGGGGCAAGTTGATACTGCTCTGGGGCATGTTGATACATCTGTAAAATATCCGTTTAATGAGTCAAGGCTGGATGTCTGGTATATCCCATTTTAACATGAGGTGCTTCTTTTTATTAATGTATCTTAATAAAGCTATTTGTTTTATTTTGTTTTATTTTTTTAACGACATTGACTCATTTTTTATACCAACACACGCTTTTTGAAAAATATTTTGGGCTATTTTTCCGCGATTCATTTTTCTGACATAATTTCGTACCATTTTCCTAGAAATAAAAGGAAAAATCCAATTAAAAGTAGTCGGGAAAAATTGATACACTTCCCATAAGTATCAACATGCCCCAAAGAAAGCGTATCAACTTACCCCACAGGAAGTCATTATGTACAAATATCTCCATAAAAAATGTAGAGCATATAAACAAAATAACAAAACATTATTACCTTACCTTCAAAGGACTCAATGTGATGCCCAAATAATTTGAGTGATATAACTCTCTATCCCGTCTCAAAACGCATTGGAAAGTGAACACAACTATTTATTTTTTCTCTATAGAAACGAAACCAGTTAAAAATGGATTGCTAAAGTCAAGGTACACAGACGTACACTAGATCGTAGTAAAGAATTGATCAAGAAGCTTCAGATATCTTGCACACAGGGAGCTACATATATACAGTGTCGAGATAATTCGTCTGTATCAACCTGCCTCTGTATCAACTTGCACCGGTCTCCCCTACTTGAATATTCGGGTAGCTTGAAATCCAAACCAATCCGGGACTTGGTTTTCGAGCCGAGCCAGGTACCCGAAAGAACCGAGCGGCTCGGATAGAACCAAGTACTTGAATTTTTTTCAAGCGGCCTGAAAGAACCGGGCGGATTGGATAGAACCGAGCGGCTCGGATAGAACCGAGTAGATAGAACAAGTAAGGTTTTATTCACTGAACTGTTTGGCTTGTATTGAAGTGATTGTTGTGCATTGGAAAGCGGCATATCAGACTTGCATTAACTTCCGCAGTCAAGGTATAAATAAATAAACGAATAATTTTTAAACAATAAACAACTTAAATAAACGTACAATTTTTTTTATTTAATTAATGCAAGGACGCAGTACCAATCCGTTTGAATGAGTACGGGGAATACTTCTGCAAGTGCGTATGAAATTACAAGAAATAAAATAATTTTATTTAAATAACATTTGCACAGTTTAATTATACGTGGTAGCATATTTCGTACATTGGATTACATACATACTTCATACATGTTGCACGCACACTATGTACATACTACATACACACTATATTCATGCTATACATATACATTACTTATTATATACATGGAATATAGTATAGGCATACAATGTACTGTTGACCCTACGCACGTACTAAATGCTACTATGGACATATAGTATTGATATTTGTTTGACTTTCCGATGACCTTGAAAAGTCCTGCGAAGGTCACGTGCCGCCGGCATTAGCGTTATCCGATGTACACCGCGGGGAGGTTGCTCGGTCGGACTTTGTACATCATGGTGGCTCCAAAAAGAGCCGATTTTGCGCCAGTGAACTGTTTAACACTCCATCACGTAGACTTGCTGTAACAAAATGAACACAAATGCAGGGACTGTTAGACAGTTCAAACTCAATGGAGATCGTAGATCGCACATTAGTAAATTAATAAGGTTTCTTTGCTCTTACCATTGTTGTTTGGGCTTATTCGCCGACAGAAAACACAGCTGCTCCACCCTGTGCCACAGGAGGCATGTCCGCTCTTCCGTGACTATATTGCCGGCACGCGAAAATAGCCTCTCGCTATAAGCTTGCGATGCCGGCACGCCCAAAATATTTTGTGCCGCACGGGCCAGTCTGGGAAATCGCGTTCTATTGTCTCTCCACCACTTCAGAATACACGATCCCGGCTCTATAATTTTTTCCTCCGTATAGCTTTTGACCTTGGCTTGGAACGTGTCATTCGGAGTCCCCAGCTCGTGCCTCCCAACATCGGCATAATAATCTTCTAACGTCCTTAACGCTGATTCTGTCATAGAAACAAAATATATAACATACAACATGAGTAGGTAGGCTATGCCGATTCTGGCTCAAGTGTAGGCGAGGGGGTGAGGCGGGGCGGGGGGTACCGCGCTCTCCGGCGAGGGCGGCGGCGGGGAGGGGGTACCGCGTTCGTTGGCGAGCGGGTTGACGTCACAGGGGAAGGGGGATTTCAAATTTTCCAAAATGGCGTACGTGTGCGGGGATCGGTGCGCAGACGCGAAAGATAAGACGCGAAAGGATTTAACGCGGATGCTGTAATTCAACACCGATAATTATTCGAGATTGATTATCCTAAATAGCGCAACCGTCTCGTGAAAGAATGCAACGTCGCCCTCGTATAAACATCCGCCGACGAAACGTAATTCTCCGCGGTATCATGATAACTTTTCGAGATTGATTAATCTAAATAGCGCAACCGTATCATAGGGAAGGTGGAATGAAGGTAAGTAAACCTGACATATTAATATTAAGATTTTTTTTTAAAGATTGTTGACACTTAAAGTGTCATCATGTTTAAAAAAAAATTGAAACAATAAGAGTTCCGACAAAAAGACTTTTTGCTTAAAAATCATAACTTTTTTAATTTTTAATATTTTTAGGAAAAAATTTACAGTTATACTCCTGGGATATGCTGCTTTGATAAAAAAATAGTCCTATATCGGAGCATTCAAAAAAGGTATTTATTGTACAAACTGAATGGTGGCATCATTTGGGTTGAAAAACTCTTGCATTTGTATAGGAAATTTTTTTTATTATTATTCCAAAAATATAAAATTTAATTTCAGCAATAACAAAGTACGTTAAATTAAAAATAAGTCTATTACAGACTGCCACAGTCATTACATATATACCTAAAGTACATTTGTGACACTGCATTTGTGTCCCGTAATACAATAGCAAATGTGTCCTGATTGTCGCTTTAGTAAAAGAAAAAACAATTCGTATCAAAATACTTCTATTTTTACATTTCTTGTCGCTTTCAGACACAAAAATGAATGTATCCGATTTGGAGTAAAAACGACGCCGTTGTCACACATGGGTCAATTTGACCCTACCCATACAGCACACTCTCGTTGCAGTTACATTGCAGTTACGTTGCAGTTACGTTGCAGAAATCTTCCTATGTCCGCCCTTGTGCAACATTGCATGAAATATTCCTGCAACGTTTCTGAGATTTTACACCAACTTTTCTGCAACGTTTCTGAGATTTTACAGCAACTTTTCTGCAACGTTTCTGAGATTTTACAGCAACTTTTCTGCAACGTTTCTGAGATTTTACAGCAACTTTTCTGCAACGTTTCTGAGATTTTACAGCAACGTTTCGGGCAGTAGGGCCAAAAATAAAAATTACGGTATTTTATATTTATATATATCGGACGTGCTGCGAGGGGGGCCGACGACATGAATGCGCGCAACAGAAAAAATAGAAAATTATTTTATCCCACGGAGATTCGAACCCGCAACCTCTAGGACTGTAGACGAACACTTTACCGCTGCAGCTACAACTGTTGATTGAGAAGATTGTTTACATATTCGAACTTATACTCCTACCGAGCAACACTAAAAAAAATAGAAGCAGGTTGATAATTGAAAATGTCTGATCGTCACGTAATAGCAACGGGTTTTCCGTACAATAAATGTCCTTGATCAAGCCAATTGGACGTTTAGTTTTCTCTGTAGACCGTCAACGCGGTTGAGAAATGTCATTCTGAGAAAAACGCGTTCAAAGTTCCGCGTGGCTCAGTCGCGCGTTTGACACCGCTTCACGAAAAACACCATATCTCTGTCAATTTTGCGAATTTCTTCATCAAATTTGGAGATTGCTTGTTGCGAGCATTCGAGGAACTCATACTACGTCTAACGTCCTTGGAACGTCGCGACCATCCCCCAACCACCCGCGAAGCATAAGCAAGGACCGAGTACAAGTAGTGAACGAATTACACGCACCCGCGAGACGAAAATTTCCGCGGCGACGCGTCGTGATTCGTGACTGCAATAATTTGTGGCAGGCCGATTTGGAGGAGATGCGTCCGTACGCGAAGCAAAATCGAGGTTATCACTACATACTAACGATCATCGATGCGTTCAGCAAGTATGCATGGGCCGTACCCGTGAAAACAAAAGGCGGACGCGACGTGACCGCCGCGTTCACGATCGTAGTGCGGCAGAGCGATAGATGTCCGCGAAATTTACAAACCGATATGGGTAAGGAGTTTTACAACGCGGAGTTTCAACGATGTGTGGAGACCCGCGGGATCAACCACTACTCCACGTACAGCGTGATGAAAGCGTCGATTGTTGAACGTTTCAATCGTACGCTGAAAAACCTCATGTGGAAACAATTCTTCTTGAACGCGTCCTATCGTTGGATCGACCTGTTACCTGCGCTCGTACGCACCTACAATCATCACAACCACCGAACGATCAACGCCCGACCCGTTGTCGTGATCCCCGCGTCGCGTTTGTCGTTCGCCGCGAATGAACCCCTCTCATCCTTCTCATCGAAAGGTATTCGACGACGCGCAAAATTCAAAGTCGGTGACAAGGTACGCGTGAGCAAGTTCAAGACCCTCTTCGGGAACGGGTACACTCCGAACTGGTCGACCGAGGTGTTTGAAATCATAACCGTACAACGAAACTACCCGGTGATGTACATACTGCGCGATTTCGTGGGAGAGCCGATCTCGGGTGGATTCTACGAGTACGAACTGCATACGGTCGCGAATCCGGACGTCCATCTAGTCGAGAAGTTTATTCGTCGCAAGGGAAACCAGGTGTACGTTAAATGGCTTGGATTTGATTCGTCGCAGAACTCGTGGATAAGCCACAAGGATATTCTATCATTCCCGATTATAAACGCACTATGTGTTACTGAATAAATACAAATATATACATTGCCCATTTATTCAATTATTCACATTCTCCTTCTTCATCTCGTATATGCGTGCAATTAATCTTAATAAAGTAAGAAAAAATATATACATATATACTAACACGTATAAAATACAATTTTGGCTATTCTACGCTATACATATATTAGATATTCGTACATAAAAAAATAACATGAACAAAAGAAAGAAACGTATATACATATGTACATGCAAATATACAAACATAAAACATGCAAACATACTATACAATGGGTTTCTCGTACTCGCCCGTCGAGTGACAATTGTCGCGCACTTTTTTTGTCCTTGTCGACGAAGGGTTGTCCGCACACATGACACACGATCGCGTTTTCGAAACTGAGACGTTGTTGTCTCGTCAACGAGTTCATCGGTTTCGTGTTCCGCAACCACGAATACGCAATGTTCGCAAAGTCACGTAGTTCCTGCACGAACCACTTCACGCACTCGGAGTCGTGACGATACGCGCGATAACGGCACAGAGACGGTGGAACAATGAACGTAGTATCCCACGCTGTACGCTCTGTGTTGCTGATACGTGTACGTACGACTCCGCTCCGCAGGCTCGACGTCCTCCAGCATACATTCGAAGTCCGCGTACGCGATGAATGGCGCTCGTTTCTTATTTTTGAAGTTCTTGAACTGCAACCATTTATCACCCAGGGACGGCAATTCGACGGCACACTCGTTCAGACGCTGGCAGTCCACGTTGTGCTTGGTCAATAGCTCGGACGAATGGAATAAGTTGAGACATCTGCAACGATAACAATAGCATTAATTATAGAACATAAGAATAAATAATACATCGATTGAAATATTCCGTATTTTACTCACCTTTCGCAAAGGAATACTTGATGCCTATGATTGCCGAGCTGCTTCGAAATCAGTCTCGACATGCTGCGAATGCACGCGAAATAATAAAGTTGAGGCTCCTTGGGATCCTGCACCAGTAGTAGGTTCGCGTGTCTCTCTCGCTTGTCCTCGGTCAAACGCAGAGGCACGCAGCTTCCGTCCGACCACGTGTACACGTTTCGGATACGTCGTTGAACCTCTCGAACTTGGCCAGCTGGTCCAACGTCACGGGAACAGTCATATCCTGCGTGCGAAGCACCTCCGAGTAGTGTGGATACGATGAGATCCTACTCACGTGCGTAGCAGTAGGGTACAAACAGGCGACGACAGACCACAAAAAGCACGCATTGTCCCCGCTCTTTACGTTCACAATCGCTTTTTTCAGCACGACGGCGTGCGGAAGCGGCACGTCGCAACCGGCTCGAAGTGGATTATGCTTATTAATATTCACTAGAATATTTAGCACAGCCCTTAGGGTCCATCCACTGTCGCGATCTTGAAACTCCTCGAGCATCACTAGCGTGGGAGCGATCACGTACTTCGAGTACCACTCGCGCACGTTCGAAGTCATTAACAGTACGCGATTTCGCGTACCGAAACTTTTCATGTCCGTATTTTCACCCAACATAAACTCCGCGTTCAAGTTTGTATTCAAGGACACGCTCTTATGCGTCGTGATAGCGTCCGTAACGCGCGAGATTACAGTTCGTCGAGCACCTTCTAAAAAATCGACGCGGATCGACGTGTCCCACGTTGATGACCGCGCCGGTTGAAATACGTCCAATAAACGCGGATTCCACGTCTTCTCATACGACTTTAGGTGCCATCGGTCGAGCCGAAACCCCACACCCTACTCGCGTGCACGTATGCTGTATCGGTCCTATGGTTCAAATATTTCCTTATCTTTTCTCAGAAAAAATATTTTCTCCTGTTCCACTCTCATTCTCAGAAATCATCATCGAAGACGCGATTTGAATTTCCACGAATCGGTCGCGGTCGTGCCTGCGCACCGATCCCCGCACGCGTACGGAGATTGCGTGGCGGCGACGCGTGCCCAAAGTACCTTAAGGGGAGGTTCCGGTCTAAATGTCGATTTTTTTTATTTCATTTTTCGAATGTTCAACCTTTTAGGAAAACGTATTTAAAAGAATTTATTGAAATTCGTAAAATTTCCGAAGTTATAGGCATTTGAGTAATGGCAAAAGCATGGGTCACAACCGGCCACTCGGCGCTTTAAACGCGTTTTTCTCGAAACTGTGTTCTCAAAACGGTGGGCGCTGTATCTCCAAAAATTATTATTCGATTCGATGAACCTTTTTTATTTTAGGGAATATACTGCTGGCTAGGGGGGCCTAGAAAAAATTACAAAGAATTAAAAATTTATAATTTTCAAAGGCGTTGAAAGGACGAAAAATACAGGGAAAAGTGATTTCAAACTTGAAGTGTCGTTATTTTCCAAAAAAATGGCATTTTTGTAATTTTCCCAGCCCCCCCCCCCTAGACAGATGAATAATCTTCAAAATAAAAAAGGTTTCAATCGAATCGAATAATAACTGTTGGAGATACAGCGCCCACCGATTTGGATCAATTTTTTGACGCCTTGACTTTAACAGCAGCCCAGGGCCGTCTGCAATGATTAATTATAAAACAAAAAATATATTTCTATAATTTAAGACATCCTTAATACAATGCAAAAAGTTCCATTAAATTATATATAGTACTTTTGCTTTAATTAATTCCTAAATATCACCTATTTTTTGGGCTCTAGACCGGAACCTCCCCTCAACCCTCGGTTGTCACACTGGGTCAAATTGACCCTGCGTTCGACTTTGCGATCAAATATCTTTAAGGAATCATTCAGAAATATACTAATGGCGCCATGTAGTAATATTTTCATGTATCCTCTACAAGTAGAAATACTTCCCGACTGTGTGGAAGCGTCAGTGCGTGTTTGAAAGCCGTCGAAATGTGAAGTAGGTTCAAATTGACCCATGTGTGACAACGGTGTCGTTTTTACTCCAAATCGGATACATTCATTTTTGTGTCTGAAAGCGACCAGAAATGTAAAAATAGAAGTATTTTGATACGAATTGTTTTTTCTTTTACTAAAGCGACAATCAGGACACATTTGCTATTGTATTACGGGACACAAATGCAGTGTCACAAATGTACTTTAGGTATATATGTAATGACTGTGGCAGTCTGTAATAGACTTATTTTTAATTTAACGTACTTTGTTATTGCTGAAATTAAATTTTATATTTTTGGAATAATAATAAAAAAAATTTCCTATACAAATGCAAGAGTTTTTCAACCCAAATGATGCCACCATTCAGTTTGTACAATAAATACCTTTTTTGAATGCTCCGATATAGGACTATTTTTTTTATCAAAGCAGCATATCCCAAGAGTATAACTGTAAATTTTTTCCTAAAAATATTAAAAATTTAAAAAGTTATGATTTTTAAGCAAAAAGTCTTTTTGACGGAACTCTTATTGTTTCAAATTTTTTTTAAACATGATGACACTTTAAGTGTCAACAATCTTTAAAAAAAAATCTCTAAAAAAATATTAATATGTCAGGTTTACTTACCTTCATTCCACCTTCCCTATGAGACGGTTGCGCTATTTAGATTAATCAATCTCGAAAAGTTATCGTGATACTGTGGAGAATTCCGTTTCGTCGGCGGATGTTTATACGTGGGCGACGTTGCATTCTTTCACGAGACGGTTGCGCTATTTAGGATAATCAATCTCGAATAGTTATCGGTGTTGAATTACAGCATCCGCGTTAAATCCTTTCGCGTCTTATCTTTCGCGTCTGCGCACCGATCTCCGCACGCGTACGGAGATTGCGCGGCGGCGAACGCCATTTTGGAAAATTTGAAATCCTCCTTCCCCTGTGACGTCAGCCCGTTCGCCAACGAACGCGGTACCCCCTCCCCGCCGCCCCCCTCGCCGGTGAGCGCGGTACCCCCGCCCCGCCTCACCCCCTCACCACTACTTGAGCCAGAATCGCCATAGCCTACCTACTAACATGGAACATATAGTATCACATAATCTTATCAGTGTTAGACACTTACCTGACGTTTCGCTCAACGATGCGCGTTCCTCACTCACGAAATTCACGTCGCTTACCTCCAGGTACTTATCCGCAAACAAATACAGGGTCGTGTGAGCGGAGTCCTTGGTGTCTGCCGACAATAGACGGTCTTTGACGCGAGGGTCCAGAATCATTGTAACTATCATGGTTTCGGACGTGTCGATGAAATTAAATCGATCGTTCAACTCCTCTAATAAGTATTGTCGGAATTGAGAACAATGGTTTAATATAGGGTCATCATTCATATGGCAGGATAACCACTTCCGTAGGTATTTTATCGATGAAATATAACGGCATAACGTTGGCGAATCTTCCACGGTCATCATCAGCGTTGCTTCTTTGAATAACTTCAATAAACCTCAATATTTTTCGATTCTGGACCACTCGCTACTTGTGATGATGTCCGGCATTCCTCGCTGACACAACACTGCGTTAAGTGCGTGTTTTACCTGGAGTAAGCGACACAGCATGTCGTACTGCGAGTTCCATCGCGTCTCCACGTCGCCGATCAGCGTTAGGGGCATGAGGGTTGCATTATGCTGCTTTTGGACTGCATTCAATTTATCGTATGCCACCGCAGAGCGATGAAAAAACGTAACAATGGTCTTGCACTTTTTCAGTATGTTAAGGAGGTCCTCTGACATTTTAATTGAATCCTTTACCACTAACTGAAAAAACTCGTTGCATTAAATATGTAATGTTAATGATTTATTATTCATTTTAGCATTCAATTGTTTATTTACCTGCAGAGTATGGGCGTAACAAGGGATACGCTCCCACTCATTGCACAGTTTAATTGCTTTTGCAATGTTGGCCGCATTGTCAGTCGTGAAAAAAATTGTGAGGTCCTCTCTGAGTAGGTCCCACTCGGTTAAGCATTTACGCAAGTGAGCATTAAGGCTCTCGCTTGTGTGCGCCTCTGTGACACACTCTATTTGTAATGTGCAATTTTTTAATACAAAATCTGCATTTAAGTAATGCACAGTTAGAGAAATAAAACGTTCCTTCGAGCGTGACGTCCAGCCGTCCGTGGTAAATGCGAATGTCCGTATCTAATCCAAAACAGTTAAAAGATGTGTAGGTGTATATCTTTAATATAGTTACAAATGTTCTTCAATATGACATAAAAGATGGTGATAAATGGCATGAACATTGAAGAAGTTATACTTACAGTTTTCGCATCCTCGTTGATCATGTCCTGCAGTGTCTTTCTTTCCGTTTCGTACACCTGCGGTACGATATCGTCGGCGAACGTGGCCCGGCTGGGGATCTCGTATCGGGGCTCCAGAACGTTCATTAATTCCTTGAATCCCTCATCAGACACCATAGAGAAGGGTTGGCAATTCCAAATCAGCATGCGGGCAATCGCATCGGTGATCTGCTTTGCTCGTGACGACGATGATTCAAGCGTGGGCACTTGCGCAATTGCTGTAGGCGAATTTCGCGGTATGAGTCACGTGGGTATTGGGAAATTGTGTAATTGTTCAAAATAAAGTTCCAAGCATGAGTAGAAGCATAAATAGATAGTTTCTTACATACCGTTTACATTGATCGTGGCTTGAACCGAACGGTTCTCAACTCTCTCCGTATCTCGGAATGCACCGGAGTGTTGCATTTCCATATGCCGGCGAAGCGATGTAGTGCCTCCTGCTTTCGTTTTGTACTTTTTACCGCAAGTCTTACATAGACTCTCCCCTCGATTTAGTTTGATGAACCACATCCAGACAGAGCTCTGATTCCTACGCGGTGGTCTGCTATCAACGAGAGCGTCGGGGGAGAACTGATCCTCGCTCGGTCCGCTTTCTGCCACATCCATGACATCGGTTCCACGGATAATTTCCATTATAAATTTTGGACTGAATGTAAAGGCACAAGATTCAAGAGAGCTGTGGGTGAGTGTTGGCTCACCGACCGATACTTTGCGAATGCTTCTTGTCGTGGAAAGAATTATCAAAGTTGGTTCGTTTGGTGTGTATTCTTGGAAGGGGAAACCTGTGTCAAAATGCAGTAATTGGATGCTAATTACCAGAGTCGCTCATTATTGGTTGTCTTCCGGTTCAGTTCTTCTGGGTGGGGGTGCTTTCTGTACTACAGGTACAGGTAAGAAGGCCTGGCGCTCCTACGCACGCGGAGAACCGTAACCCTCGGTATCATGATTTTTTTATTTCACCCAGAAAAATTCTTATCGTTGCATTTTTGCCCAAACTTCATCGTAAAAATAAGCAAAAAACACTAGTGTAACAGTTCTTAAAAAAATGAAAAAATGTGTGTATAACGCCACTGTTAAATCATGCATAATGGTACCTATGTATTATAATGTTTAGCCAATGCTCTTTTCTGCAGAATGTTACACTAGTGTTACATACATTATTATGTCCGACATCAAATTTAATCAAAAAGAAAAATCGAAATAATTGAGAGAACAAAGGACCGTATTCAAAAACCCTATAAATGTACCCAAAACGGATTTGCCTGAAGTTTTGCACATTAATAAATTGATATTCGGGTGATCGATTCCACCCCTTACATTTGCCGCAGGACCACAGGAAGGGGAGGGGGAGGGGATCAAAGTGCGCAGGCCACCAAACGCATCGGAAGTCATAACTTTTGACTAAATCAACATATCGAGACGCGACTGGAGCCAAAAAATTACAAAAACATCAACCTTTCTATTGATATAAGTTTTATATATCATACATATTTTTTTAAATATATTTTACGCGTTTTTTCGGTTTGCTCGTGTGCAGAAAATTAAAAAAAATTGCATTTCCCGAAAAAAGTATCGTCTGATTTTAATCAAAAACTCAGTATTTGCAGCTTATTTTGTGCCTTTTCAGGTGGTATGCGTCAAACCTTGGGGAAATGTTTCGTTTTTGAAATATAACATCAAGAATGCAGAGAAGTGTGTGTGCGCGGTGAAGTATTTGAGCTAGATGTTTCAATTCCATGCTCAGTCGCTTGTTTCCGGAAACGGGAGCAGCGGCGACCTCCTCATCGAAGATGAGCAGCCAGTAAACGAGCAACAAAGCTAATGATTCAGTGACTACTTGGCAATTTTCCATGGGGCCTTAGCCTAGGCTTCCTTAGATGTCTTCTGTCACTCCCTTCCCCGCAGCTGAAAAGCGATCGAGACCAGAGTGATAATGAAACGTATCGTGCCAAGCACAGCACAGTAACATTAGTTTCCGAAAGACGCCATAAAAACGAAGGCTGCAATGAAGAGGGCAATCGTTGGTGAAATGCGAAATTGTGATTTGATTTTCATCGTGAAATGCACGCATATACGTACCAACCCACCTACCTACCTACCTACCTACCTACCTACCTACCTACCTACCTTCCTACCTACCTACCTACCTACCTACCTGCCTGCCTGCCTGCCTGCCTGCCTGCCTGCCTGCCTGCCTGCCTACCTACCTACCTACCTACCTACCTACCTACCTACCTACCTTCCTACCTACCTACCTACCTACCTACCTGCCTGCCTGCCTGCCTGCCTGCCTGCCTGCCTGCCTGCCTGCCTGCCTGCCTGCCTGCCTGCCTGCCTGCCTGCCTGCCTGCCTGCCTGCCTGCCTGCCTGCCTGCCTGCCTGCCTGCCTGCCTGCCTAGCTGCCTAGCTGCCTAGCTGCCTAGCTGCCTAGCTGCCTAGCTGCCTAGCTGCCTAGCTGCCTAGCTGCCTAGCTGCCTAGCTGCCTAGCTGCCTAGCTGCCTAGCTGCCTAGCTGCCTAGCTGCCTAGCTGCCTAGCTGCCTAGCTGCCTAGCTGCCTAGCTGCCTAGCTGCCTAGCTGCCTAGCTGCCTAGCTGCCTAGCTGCCTAGCTGCCTAGCTGCCTAGCTGCCTAGCTGCCTAGCTGCCTAGCTGCCTAGCTGCCTAGCTGCCTAGCTGCCTAGCTGCCTAGCTGCCTAGCTGCCTAGCTGCCTGCCTGCCTGCCTGCCTGCCTGCCTGCCTGCCTGCCTGCCTGCCTGCCTGCTGTGGCCATACTACCGACAAAATTTCAATCTAGTAGCATAAAATATTAGTTAAATATATGCCTTTTTAGTTGGTAATAAAGATGTTTCGTAGAAAGTTACATTTCATTATAAAAGAATGTCCTGAAAATAGCCTTTACTTTCGACCGTCGCAGTGGATTCCCCCCTTAATTGCTACATTGATGGCACCTTTCTTACTTCTGGCATATTGAAGTAAAAACTGAGGGGACTGACTAGTGTACCATCCCTAGTCCCCCAAAATTAATCAAGCTGATCGGCCAGAGTATATCACCAGGTTCGCCGTTTATGACGGGATTTTTAAAAATTCATAAGTACAACTCATTTTCACGAAAATAGGCAAATAGATAAGGGAACCCCCAGATCAACGTGACATATTCACAGCGGCAGCGAAATATCCGCTTTGGTGTGAGCACGCACACGAATTCCGCTACCGCTGCCGCTGCGGATATTCTACAGGGTGATTCTCCCGCGACTGGACTCAAAGAGATGCCGCCTGGCACCCCGTGGCGAGGACAACACTCCCCAGTGCCTCACCAAATTTTATGACTTTCGACCCTCGAAGAGGTTTGAATACCATTAAAAAGTGAGAAATGTCTAGGATTTCCGAATTTCTCATCAGATCTGTGTAAAAACGACGCCAATCGATTCCTTATGTTTCGCAGATGAAACTAACACCAAGAACGACATAATTGGGACCATAATGAAGGAACTTCCATGAAAAATCGAATTATATCATTTGGCGCTGACTTCGTTAAAAATAGTCCGATTTACATGACATTTGATATGATTTTCATCGGAAAAACTTAGGGATTCCATCGGTGTCGCTTCCATATCGATACGATGAAGAATAAAGAATTATTTTATTTCTGAAACAGGTATGAATCCTCGGCCGACCGCAGCAATTCCAGGTCCGCGCCCCGCTGTCGAGGGTGAAAATGTGAAATATTCGTTTCAGCGTATTGAGAAATTCTTTATTCTTTATTTACTGTATCGATATGGAACTGACACCAATGGATTCCGTATGTTTTTCCGATGAAAATCATACTAAATGTCATGTAAATCGGACTATTTTTAACGAAGTCAGTTTGAAATGATATAATTCGATTTTTCATTATGGTCCAAATTATGTCGTTCTTGGTGTTAGTTTCATCTGCGAAACATAAGGAATCGATTGGTGTCGTTTTCACAAAGATCTGATGAGAAATTCGGAAATCCTACACATTTCTCACTTTTTAATGGTATTCAAACCCCTTCGAGGGTCGAAAGCCATAAAATATGGTGAGGCACTGGGGAGTGTTGTCCTCGCCACGGGGTGCCAGGCGGCATCTCTTTGAGTCCAGCCGCGGGAGAATCACCCTCTATTGCCGCTCCGCTTGCCAATAAATCGCGTTGCTCTGGGGGAGCCTATAAGGATTTGTATATAACATAAAACACGAATGCGAAACGCCTATGGCATTTAAGGAAGTTCGATCGATATATTGATTATCCTTTCGTCTTTGTTTTTATAAAGACGCGAAGAGAACGATATGAATTAAAATATAGCACATTAGGCTAACTGACGAACGCGCCAGTCTGCCGGTTGCCCTTTAATAGACATTTCGGGGCAGTGTTTTACGGAATATAAAAATGCTTGTAACTGCAAAACTAAGCATTATCTGACATATGCGTATACCAACTTTTCTTATTTCTTTCTCTTGACGATTAGAACCGACCCTGAAATATTGCCCACATTTATAAACACCGTGTAAATTTGCCAAGGATTGTTACGAAGTTGATATTAGTTGCTTGCAGGTATATAAAAGTTAAGTTAATTTATTACCGAAATAAAAACCGTGTGCAATCATTTGTTACAGGAGTTTCTGTTGGCTATCGACGTAACATCTAGCGGAACACCAGAAGAGAAACTAAAATGGGCTTTTCGCATGTACGATGTCGATGGAAATGGTGTTATCGATATTCAGGAAATGACAAAAATTGTGCAGGTATTGTGAATTTCAAACTTAAATATTAGCATGAATTAGTTTTTCGAAGAAAGTATCTAACAATTTTTTTATTTAATCATGTTTGTGTGTAGAAAGCAGGTTTTCGAACAATAATTTGGTGGTATAGGGTGGAATATGTAGAGTGTAATACAAGTGCGTACAAATAGTTTAACGTTAACCGCATACAGGGGTGTAATACACCCCACGCGTTTTCAGTCCCGAATGTACAGAAAAAACTGTAGCTGCATAAATATTTGTAAAGTTTTTTTAATTATTAAGAAGATAAGTGTACAAAAAATTAAACCATTTAATTCTAATGCTTAAGAGAAAAACACTACTAAAGAAAAACAGCAATAAACACAACGGAGAATAGTTCGTAATTTACAAGGAATCTTCAAATATGGAAGGCATAAAGTTATAAGTTAAAAACGAAAGAAAATAAATAAAATCACACTCTACTCTGAACATATCATATTGTACTAATTAGCGTCATCTTGACAATATAAAAACACTATAATTGTGAAATCAGGAACCCCTATCATAAGAGAGGATACGGAATAACCCAAGACCTGGGGAGTCGGCGGTAGCCGAAGTGGCTAAAGCTGGGAAACAGATGCATGCTTCTCCCTTGCACTAATGGGACCGCCAGTGGCCGGAGCGGCGAGCCGCACATTGAAAATCCCAGCATAAAGGCGGGATTTCCTAGCCGCGATCAGCCGTGGCGGCCGAAGGCGGTCCCACTAGCGCAACGGAGACACAGATGCATACTTCTCCATTGCGCTAGTGGAACCGCCGCCGGCTGCCGCGGCTGATCACGGCTAGGAAATCCCGCCTTAAAGGTAGGATTTCCTAGACACGATTCGCCACGGCTGCGGATCGCGGAAGAGAATCGCGGCCCGTCGCCGCGGAGAGCAGACCCCATGTACCGCGTTAAGGGACCCAGTTGGGTTCGAGCACTTGAAAGGGTCTATTCTAACAGTCGGTATACCTGTATCAGAAAAACCACATTGTTTATTATTTACCATATCGAGGTGGAAGTGCCACCGATGGATTCCTTACGTTCTGCCGATGAAAATTATACCAAATATCATTTAAATCGGACTATTTTTAACGAAGCTAGCGAGAAATTATATAAATGAATTTTTTATCTAATTTCCTTCATTATGCTCCGAATTACATCGTTCTTGGTGTTAGTTTCATCGGCGAAACCGTTTTCACAGAGATCTGATGAGAAATGTGGAACTTGGATTTTTCCACTTTTAAAGGTATTTCAAACCCTTCGAGGGTCGAAAGCCATAAAATTCGGCACGGCATCACGGAAAGTTGACCTCGCCACGTGGTGCCTGCCAGCATCTCTTGGATAGGCGTCGCTCCAGAATCACCCTGTACAATACAGTATGTACATATAGAGTCTCGAGGACGAAATGCGACGACGATTCGAGGTCTGTGAAGTTGGCACCCCCCAATTGCGAATTTTTATAAAATAATGATGGCATTCGTTTTTCGACATTTGTCCAACAAAAGTTTGGTTTGTCCACCCGTAAAAAAAAGATATACCTAAACAATAAAAATATACATGTTAGATTTGTAGAAGTTATGGAACATTCATTGCGCAGATGTACTGAAGCAGGGTCACAAAAGTATTCCAACGGCATTAATTACCTATACATACCTTATTTTATATTAATATTACGTTTTTCGACGTTGTCGCATGCTGTGCACTAGCTTTTCAGTTATTTTAGATTCGATAGAATTCCATACTTCTAAAATCTTTTGTTGTAGTATGTCTTTCGAAGTTATGTCGTACTTTTTTAATGTCCTGTGGATTTCACCCTACAAATATTCGATGAAGTTAATGTCCAAACATTATGGGGATGTATGACATGTATGTAATCCATGCGGCATATTATACAATAATCATTCTTGCACAATTCTGACCGTAATGCTTGCAGCCGTTAACTTGCTGTAAATAAAAATTCCCCACTAACCCCAATTTGGTAGAAATAATTTTTAATATATTTTTAATATATTTTCAATATATTCAGTTCGGATGGAGGCCATTATGTCTGAAGAAAACCCAATTCAGAAATGAATACTAAAAATTTACGCCCTACTGTAACGTACTGCGGTGGTTCCTTGATGCTATGGGGGTGTATGGTTACAAACGGCACTAGAAGTCTCGTTTTTATAGATGACATTTTAGATGCACATCAATTTTTAAATATTTTAGTAAACAATTTAGAAGATAGTTCTACCAAATTAGGGTTAGTGGGGAATTTTTATTTACAGCAAGACAACGACCATAAGCATTACGGCCAGAATTGTGCAAGAATGATTATTGTGTAATATGCCGCATGGATTACATACGTGTCATACATCCCCATAATGTGTGGACATTAACCGCATCGAATATTTGTAGGCGGAAATCCACAGGACATTAAAAAAGTACGACATAACTTCGAAAGACATACTACAACAAAAGATTTTAGAAAACTGTGCGACATGGAGTACAAGTAATTATTCCATGATTGGTAAATATTGCCAAATCTTGTGTTCCCAGTTGCAAGGACAAATATATATTGATTATAAAACAAAAAAGAAATTTGCTTGGAAGTTCCCGAAAGGTAACTAAAAGGCCGACAGTTGTTGATATTTTTTCTATGGGTTTCTTATGGAAAAAACTATATGTAACTAATTATTTGTTACTGCTTATCAGAAACGATACTACTCATTTCGGATCCCAAAATATTTTTCTTTTATATCACCGAAATTCAAAAGCCTCGACTTAAATTTTTTCACAAAATAAAAACATACAAACTTTGACATGTGTTTACACACAGATCAGAAGTAGCCGCCATGATTTTTTCCATTTTTTTAGGTGCTCATATTATTAGTTTACAAGAAATATATAAAGAAAACATAATCCCTTAACTTTTGGATTTCAACTAGTTTCCCTATTTCTTGGGATTCTGTCCCACTGTGGAGATGGATCGCGCGGCGATCTCTGGTAGACAAGTTTGGAGCAGTCAAGCTTTTGGCCGCCGCGACTAGCCGCCCGCCAGGAGATTCCGCCATAATGGCGGAAAACAGACACTCATCGCATTGTGTTGCGTCTCGAGTAGCCTAGGTAGCTGCCGAGACAGACGCACTGACACAGCGGTTGGAAAACGCACCTAGGAAAACAAATACACGCTTCTCCATAAGAGCGGTGCTTAGGATCCGGCCGCCGCGATCCGCCGCCGCGGCGAATCGTGTCTAGGGAATCCTACCTTACGGCAGCTGGCCAGCGCGCAACGAATCTGGAAATCGCGTGTTTCGAGTCCCGCGGGCTTCCCTTTTTTTCCGTGATCCTACATAATACCCAACACTTACCACTAATTCAATAAAAAAACCGATCTATCTTACTTCTTTGAAACTTAAACAAAGACCGGATTGAAACTGCAAGAATGACTAAAAACATAAAAAGAAACGAAAAAAGTAAAATTTATAACCAATTATGCAGCATTGGTTTTGGCTGGCACATTCTTCATGTGATCAATTCTTACATTCAGTACTGTTACGTCCGGAAGGGACCTTGCAATAAATCACTCCGAGCGGCTGAAATGACTTATCGGGTTTTTGCTCTAGCAAAGAGCTTAGGCCCACCTTGACTATACTTACCAGGGAAAGGGGAGGTAGAAGGGTTTGAATGAAGTCTTACAATGGAATTTGGAGAATAACAATGAGGTTTACATATATTCTGGTTAAAGATAATGGAAATTACATACCCCAGAAACGGCTTTCCGTCTCTGCTGACGCTAGTATGTCGGTCAACCTGTCGTAGGTCGCTCGCTGTGCTCTCGGGTGGCACTCAGAAGTCGGCGGGTGTCGGAGTCCGTCTTATCGCTCTAGCCCGTTCCTTCACACGTCCTCGCGGGGTCGACGGCGTTTCAGATGGCAGCGCAAGGGCTCTCCCGGCTAGGCCGTTCACAGTGTATCGGAAGGAGTCATCCTTATACTGACCCTAATCGATCGGACGCACTTCGCGGAATCTACGCGGAGGTGAGGTCGCGAAATCTTGACGGCCCGCTGGCTCGTCGCCACTTCCTAGCACGAGCTCCCGAAAACGAATGCCTCCACTAAGTCCCGCCGTCGCGGTCCGTGCCTCGCGTTCTCGAAATCGATGGGGGGAATCGCCCCATCGGCACTTGTCGATCGCTCCTTATTAGGAAATATCGGGACCCGGGACGTGAACGGTCGCGCTGCGCTGACAACGATGAATTCGCGGTTCGGTGACCCGGCTGCCACGCGCGAGGCGATTCCGCTAAATCGCCAATGTCGAAACAGAAAGCGACGCGCGGACAGCAAGCACGGAATGAACCGATAGGGGCATGTAACAGTACATTCCACCCATTTTTCATTTGTTTCCTTGTGCTGTGCTATATTATTCCATGCAAGCAAGACAATATTATTCATCTTCTTTGTCACTATTCGGATCTGTCGCGGTACAACCGACCGCGACTGCCGATGTTACAATCGACCCCAGCCTGGCTTTTGAACTGAAATTATAAATTTTGATTAACGAAACACTCAAAAGTGGTAACTAACGATCAGTGTTACTCCAAAATGGACAAGATTAAAAATTAAAAAATAAAAGAAAAAATACGTACTTGCAAAGGGAGTATTTATGTTACAATTTAAAATCAGTAAGAAACAGTTACCTTAGGGTATCGAAAAGTTATTTTCTCCACTATACATGTCAATTGTGTATCTATATTGCTAGGACATGGATGTGTGTATTCCAAATGTGATTCTTCATGATATATCCAAAATTTGTGTTAATATATATCATATGTTCTGAGATATTTAACGTGTTATAATCGTCCTCCTGTTATTATCGCCCCCGGTCTACCCTATGCTTATACCCCTGTCCACAGATTAAAGGTTACGGGAAGAACACCCTATAAATTGATCGAAAAACCGAAAAAAGTTTTCCATAAATCGCTTTTAAAATATTTAAAAAATATATTCTCAAAGTTGGAGGCCGCAATTCAACTCCGTATCGATAGTATATCCTGATTAGGTAGTGCGCCTCCTAAGCACCAAGCATACATTTTCAAAATTGGCGCCAGGGACTTTTAGTTTATAGTATTCCTCAGAACATGAACGTAAATATTTAACAAAATTATTAATTTTAACTATTATATAAAACAAATGAAGTGAAATTTTTTTGCGAAAATCATTGCTTGATGTGCCGCCATTTTTAAAAGCTTCCATTTGTTACACCATGTTAGGTTCATATTCTTACAATTGTCAAAAAAATTGAAAAAAAAATTGTATTGGCCTGTTTCATATAACTACCAGAGACGCTACAACCGGCGCCATTTGCACTTCGAATAAAACCTATTTAAGATACTGCACTATTTCCTTTACATTCATCATAATTTTACTGACAAAAAATTTTTTACTTGTTATAATTTTAAATAAAGTACCCTTAAAGTTCCAAAGGGATTAGCAAAAACTGACGATACTGACATCACTGACACGGGCAAGTCTGATCAGCTCCAGTGTAAAGCAAAAGGAAGAGATATTTTTTAACACTGATACTGATGGCACAGAACTGATATATTGTGCAGGGACATTTAATCGGATACACTATATACCTAATGCGCAGGTTTATATGAATCACTTCTTTTTAAAATCTTTTGCAAGTTCCGTACTGATAGACTTTCTGACGACTGATTAATAGACAATCTTTGTACTTAGTAACTTATTTATTATAACAATAGTATTAATAATGAGGATATTGTATATAAAGTAAACTCCAGCTACTCTCTCTATCATGATTAACGTCCATCGTGCGAGTGAGTGATTTTAGGCAAGAACCCCACGACGCCAGGACTTGGCCCAGTGTCGTTAGAAGCGAGCGTGGGGCCCCTATAGTCGTATCAATCTCCCCTCTTGGACTCAAATGCTCGCGCGCTGCTTAAACCTAAGCTTTTCATGTTATTCTTTAATTTCATTTCGGTCAGCGTTTTCGTTAACGCATCTGCTTCCATTTCCTCAGATCTTACATGTGTTACCCTAATAAACTCGCCTTTTACGTCGTCTTTTACAGCATAATATTTTCGGTTGATATGTTTTGTTCTGTTAGTGACTCTTTCTTTGTTAATCCAATCTATCGCCGCTTTGCTGTCAGTCTTAAGCTCATTGGTACATTATCTTCTATTCCTATTCCCATACCTGATAGTAAACCCTGAATCCATTTTAATTCTATAATTCCATTGTATATTGCCATTAGTTCAGCCTCGCATGTCGATAATGCTACCAAGTCTTGTTTCCTACTTCTCCAACTAACCGCGTTGTTTCCTATTTTTACTACGTATCCACTATACAATTTCGCGTCGAACGTAGAGTCCCCACTCGCATCGGTGCTTATACTTAATATCAGTCCGATGTTATCATACCCTAGTCTATAGTCATTGTTTTTTTCAGGTATCTGTGCACTCTCTTTACTGCTGTTAGATGAATTTGTCGCGGGTCGTTGCTGTCCTGCGATAGCCTACTTACACAATACGAGATATCAAGCCTAGTGCCTACGCTCAGGTACATCAGTGACCCTATCATTTCCTGATATTGCGTCTTATCTACTTCTGGTGAATCTGTAAAGCTATCCAGGTCCTGTCGCGGATCTAACGGCGTTTCCGCTAAGTTACACTCATCCAGTCCATACTTCTCTAACACTCTTTGTATGTAATTTGCTTGCGATAATTCAAGTCCATTCTCAGTCATTACTATATCAACGTTCAGGAAGCTTTCATTTCCTGTTTCATTCAAGGTTGCATAGTTTCTAATTCTATCTATTCTACTATCTATTATTCTATTATTGTAATCTACAACTAAGAAATCATCGACATATATGCCTATTATCACTATATCTTCTGCTTCATGTCGTACATATACGCAGGGGTCTTCTTTCATTCGCTCGAACCCTACTGACTCCATTATTTCATTCAGTCTTTTATTCCAGTAATGACCAGATTGTGGTAACCCGTAGAGGCTTCTCTTGAGCTTGCACACTTCGTTCCTATCATTGTGAAATCCAGGTGGCTGTTCCATATTAATGTCTTCTTTTAGTGTGCCATACGAGTATACCAACTTTACATCGTATTGCCTTATCTGGAGGCTCTTATCACTATTCCTACCACGAACCGGTCAAAAGACCGTTTTTAAAATATCGATTAGAATTTCCTATATACAACGTAATTGAATCGCCTTTAAACTTCACGACTGTTTGGGATTGGCCCAAACGGCAACAGGCCAAGGCGGCGCGGATGCGCTCCCGAAACCGCGCGCACTTTAAAGCGGCTAACGCGACTAGATCGCGGTATACACGATCGCGGTGATGAGATCGGTCGGGCCATCTGTTGTCGCGCACCTCACCTAATTAGACAGCTCTCTCTCTCTATCGCGCGACCGACTTGTGTCGTCGGTACTGTCTTCGTCCTGCTTAGGACGAACAGCTGTTGGGTGGGGTGCTGACGTCACAGAATTCGGCGAAACGGCCCGATCCATCACCGCGATCGATCTATCTTCCTGGAAACGTCGACTAGATAAGTACAGATAGATTCTCTCGCGTGCTCGCGCCAAACTGGAACTTTCCAGATCTTCTTGTTTCGTGCTTTAACTCGCGGTCTTATACGCAAGTTTAGTGAAATAAAAGGTGTATTAACTCGCGGTCTTATACGCAAGTTTAGTTAAACAAAACGTTTATAAAAAGTGCGTGGACGTTAAAATACTCTTGTAAATATATTTCCGTGCTTCGTCCTGTAAATACACATTGACCTTAGTTTTAAACTTAACGACTATTCTTAACGTACCTTTTAACCACTAACTTAAGACTAATTCTATAACTAATTCGCGAACGCGAGAAGCTTCCGCGTTCGTGCTCGTACGTGCTCGTACATTTTGGTCCTTCGAGCCGGATTTCGGAAACGTCGCGAGAACTTTCGGGCGACCGATTCCGGAATCTTCTACCGCGACCGCGTGGTGTTCAGTGTCCGCTTCCGGCCTTCACAATGTCAGACAAGTTTAACGTCCAGAGCGAGGTTTTCCACCACTTAACGCGCGTCTACGACAATCTAAAAAAGAAAGGAATGGCAAACATTACGAGCGGGATGATACAATCGCGGTTAACCATGCTCGACAACCTCTGGCAGCAGTTCACCGCTCAGCACGCTAAGCTGATGGAGACTCGAACTGCCGAGCAGGAAAAGCACGAGTACTTTTCAAAGGACTGTTATAGCATAGCGGAAGAGTCCTTTATGGACCAACAGGCCCAGCTTTTAGACCTCCGCGAGCAAATTATCGGGACTCAGCCACACGCTTCAAACACGACGCTGCCGTCGGGTCACGCAGAGGGCGGTGAGCTGAGGCAACGTGCTTTGTTGCCTCGTATCAACCTACCGACCTTCGACGGTAAATACAGCGACTGGACGCCGTTCCACGACCTATTCGTGTCCTTGGTAATTCAAGATACGTCGTTAAAAAATGTAGACCGTTTCCATTATCTCCGAGGCTGCCTGAAAGGCGAAGCGGCCGGTCTAATCCGAAACATTAAAACGACGGAATCCAATTTCAAACGCGCATGGACGGCGCTCCAGGAGCGCTTTCAAAACAAGCGCCGCTTGGTGCGAGCACAGCTAGCGAGCCTCGGTGCCCTTCAGCCAGCAAAGAAGGAGTCATCTTCCGAGCTGAAGCGTATCTATTACGCAACGTGGGACGTCGTCGACGCACTCGCCGACATGGGTCGTCCCGATCCGACAGACTGGATCGTCTATCTGACGGTTGAACGACTGGATCTCCAATCGCAGCGCGAATGGGACATCGAACTCGGATCGTCGACGGAGCCACCGACCTTAGACCAGCTGAAGAAGTTCATCGATGCACGCATCCACAGCGTGGAGGCTCTAGAAGAACGACGCGGTGAAAAGCGAGTGGAGGAACCTACCGAGAAGCGAAGCAGCGGTAAGCCTGCTCAGGTGCACCAAGTTGCTACAAGGAAGGAGTCCGCCAAGACGTGCGGGCTATGCACGGGCGCGCACTACCTGCTCTTCTGCCCTCGCTACCAGGAGAAGTCGCAGCCTGCCAGGAGGGACGCTCTCACCTCCCTTCAACGCTGCCTGAACTGCTTAGGTAAGCACAAAATAAATGACTGCCCTTCTAACAAGCGTTGCCAAAAATGCGCAGAAAAACATCATACCTCCATCCACGAGACGTTTGATGAAACGCACGAGGCAACCGTCAACCATGTGGCACCCTTCCTCAGCGGCTCTCCGCGGACCGTGATACTAGGAACGGCCCGAGTGCGTGCGTATACTCCAGCTGGACAATACGCCGTCGTTCGCGCCCTGATCGACCCTGGAAGCGAAGTCTCGCTTATCTCCGATCAGCTAGTCAAGCAGCTTGGACTCAAGCGACAACGCGCAAGGATCCCGCTGGCTTTCGCGGGCGGCGTACGCTCTCGCTGCACTCGCGGCTTAGTGTGGCTTGATGTAACAGCTGATCAGGCGAAGAAACTTACGGTACGGGTGCCAGCTTTCGCTTTAGCTAATCTTTCCAGCTACAAGCCGCGTGCGCTACCTGATTTGGCTCGCTGGTCGCATCTGCACGGCCTGCAATGGGCCGACCCGCTTCAGGCTAACCAGGACCCAGTGGAGCTGCTACTGGGAGCTGACGTCTACAACGATATACTGATGGACGGCGTTCGCAAGGGACCACCGGACTCGCCACTGGCTCAGGAGACCGTCTTCGGCTGGATCCTCACGGGAGGAATCAAGGGACTTCACGCCCTGTCTCAAGACCAACGGAGTCCGACAGTTCAATTTTGTTCCACACATGCGGACTTGACGCGCGTGCTGGAGCGATTTTGGGAGCAGGAAGAGGTACGAGTGACACCTACCCTGAGCCTCGACGATCAAGCCTGCGAGGAACACTTCCTCACAACTCATCGGCGTACTTCGGAGGGTCGGTTCGTCGTGCGACTCCCGTTCAAAAGCAGTCCTGAGCTGGGCGTGTCGAGAACTGCAGCGTTGCGCACCTTGGGTTCGATGCAACGTCGATTCTCCAAGGACACGGAATTCCACAAGGCCTACACCGAGTTCATGGAGGAGTATGAAGACCTCGGACACATGCAAGCAACCCGAAGCTCCCCGAGAGGCACGGGGTACTACTTACCCCACCATGGAGTCCTGCGAGAAGCAAGCACGACTACGAAGCTTCGCGTCGTGTTCAACGGCTCCATGCCAACTAGCTCGGGTAAGTCGCTCAACGACTTCTTTCATATCGGTAATAACCTGTTACCAGCTCTGACGGACGTCCTCCTCCGCTGGCGGCGGCACCGCATCGCTTTCGTCGCCGACGTAGAAAAGATGTACCGGCAAATAGTGGTACATCCGGACGACCGGGACTTTCAGCGGATACTCTGGACCAAGGGATCTGGCAAGAAAACAACGGAGTATCAGTTGTGCACCGTAACCTACGGCCTCGCTTGCGCACCGTACTTGGCGCTGCGCTGCTTGCAGCAACTAGCCAAGGATGAGGCCATACGGTACCCTGCCGGCTCCCAGACGCTACTCTTGGACGTCTACATGGACGACATCCTATCTGGGGCCTCCACGCTCGAGGAAGCCCAGCTGCTACAACGAGAGCTGACTCTACTCTGCAAGGCGGGCGGTTTCCGCCTTCGGAAGTGGGCCTCCAACTCGCAGGACTTCCTGCAGCCTATCGCTAGCGCCGACCTGGGGACCACGCGTCAATGGGACACTGACACGACGCACGGAGTGCTAGGTATCCAGTGGCTGCCGGAGAGCGATCGCTTCCAGATTCGCTGTCTTCAGGGCTGCTCATCAGCGAAGGTCACGAAGCGCAACGTACTCAGCACGGCGGCGCAGATCTTTGACCCGGCGGGCTGGCTCGCACCGGTCACAGTGCGCGCAAAAATCTTCATCCAGTCACTTTGGTTGCTTAAGACGGACTGGGACGAACCTCTCGCGCCAACGGAGGAGAGTCTGTGGCGCGACTTCATCAATGCCCTGCCAGCTCTGCGAGATATCCAAATCCCTCGGTGGTTGGGCCTGACGACGTCACAGCAACACCTGCAAGTCCACGGCTTCTCGGACGCTTCCGAGCGAGCGTTCTCAGCCGTAGTCTACCTGCAAGTCGTCGAGGACAATGGACTGGGGCAACTCAGCCTCATCACCGCAAAAACCAAGGTCGCTCCACTCAAGCGAGTGTCCATCCCGAGACTCGAGCTGTGCGGTGCTCAACTGCTCACTCGATTGACCGCACGGACACTGGAGACGCTGGGGCTGACAGTCGACGCGGTACACCTGTGGACGGATTCACTGGTCACTCTGGGGTGGATCCAATCGCACTCAAGCCGGTGGCAAACCTACGTGGCTAACAGGGTAGCTGACATCCAGCGCACGCTGCCGACAGCCCAGTGGCATCACGTGAGGGGCCAGGAGAATCCAGCGGACTGCGCTTCCCGAGGGCTGTCACCGTCGGAACTTCCTAATCATCCGCTGTGGTGGAACGGACCGGAGTGGCTGGCTGCGACGCATCACTGGGGCGCCGAAGCTGTCCCTGCACCTGACTTGGACCTGGAGGAACAACGGCAGGCCCTACACATTCAGGCAGCACCAGAAGGCGAGGTGAGCTTACATCTAGCCAGATTTTCTAATTATCGGCGTCTCCTTAGAGTCACCGCTTGGTGCTGTCGATGGCTGCCACATCATCGGGGCACTCGGACACCCTACCTTCGAGGCCACGAACTCCAGGAGGTGCAGCGCCGACTGGTTCGATTGGTGCAGCACCAGTTCTTCACCCAGGAAGTCGCCTGCCTCGCTGCGAAGCGACCACTCCCGAGCAAGAGTCGTCTTCTGCGACTCAACCCATTCCTCGACACAACCGAGGACCTGGACGGCATCCTGCGTGTCGGCGGGCGGCTGCAGCACTCGCTGCTTACCTTCAGCCGCAAGCATCCAATAATTCTGCCAGATGAGTCCCACTTGGCTGCGCTCTACATCGACGAGGCTCACCGACGCTGCCTGCACGGCGGCATCCAGCTCACGCTGTCCACACTGCGTCAACGCTGCTGGATTCTTCGCGGACGGCCGATGGTGAAGACGTTCATTCACCGCTGTCCCACCTGCGTGCGTTGGAAGGGCAACAGCATGAGTCAGCTGATGGGTAATCTCCCCGCGGTTCGTGTAACCCCCAGCCGACCTTTCTCGCGCGTAGGCATCGACTATGCCGGTCCCATTCTTTTACGTACTAGCAAAGGACGGGGCCAACATGCGTACAAAGGCTACATTGCGCTCTTTGTATGCCTTACGACAAGAGCAGTGCACTTGGAGGTGGTGTCTGACGGCACGACGGACGCCTTCCTCGCAGCACTGAGACGCTTCATCTCACGACGAGGACGATGCAGCCACATCCTAAGCGACTGCGGCACAGCGTTCGTGGGAGCTGACAGGGAGCTCAGAGCCTTACTGCAGGTCGTCAACTCAACCAGACTACTGGACGCTGTAGCCTCTGAGGGAATTGAGTGGACCTTCAATCCACCAGCGGCGCCTCACTTCGGCGGAATCTGGGAGGCGGCAGTCAAATCCGTCAAACACCATCTCCGTCGTGTTATAGGTGAGCACAAGCTCACGTACGAGGAAATGACCACGCTCCTCGTCGAAATCGAGGCCTGTTTAAATTCACGCCCACTACAGCCCTTGTCCGACGATCCTGAGGACCTCCACGCACTTACGCCCGGTCACTTCTTGATTGGGGAGGCCCTCACTGCGCTACCCGAACCGAATTTAGAGGAACTCCCAGTGAATCGGTTATCCCGGTGGCAACTCGTGCAGAAAATGCAGCAGCACTTCTGGCGAGTATGGACTCGCGATTACTTAAATACTTTACAAACGCGAAGTAAATGGACGCGCGCGCAAGGCTCTATCAAATCAGGCGACTTGTGCCTTATCAGAAACGAGCTGCAGCCTCCTTCTAGGTGGCCGCTCGCCCGCGTACTACAAGTGCATCCGGGCACGGATGGTCACGTTCGAGTCGTCACGCTTAAAACAGCCACCTCAGAATTCACGCGCCCTATACATAAAGTTATTCTGCTGCCGAATAACGATGCCACCGGGACCGATTCTGGGAAAAGCGATAACAACAACAACAGTCGCGACCTACTTTCCGACTCACTCGCGAACGCGTGATCTACTACCTAGAAACGCGCTAGACTAAATTCTTCGCTGTGCTTACCGTTCTTTGTTCGCGCAATCGATCCAATAATCCAGCGCTGACGATCTACGATAACTAGCAGCACTCGAGGTACACTCCGCGCACTCGCGTCGCCAACGATGCTATTATCACTTGCAAACTTATAATTGATCAATCTCACGCATTCACGATCACCGCTATTCACCGTCCCGCATTTCATGCTGAATGAAAGGCACAGACCCATTTCGTCATACTGACGAAGGCGGGCGGAATGTTTGGGATTGGCCCAAACGGCAACAGGCCAAGGCGGCGCGGATGCGCTCCCGAAACCGCGCGCACTTTAAAGCGGCTAACGCGACTAGATCGCGGTATACACGATCGCGGTGATGAGATCGGTCGGGCCATCTGTTGTCGCGCACCTCACCTAATTAGACAGCTCTCTCTCTCTATCGCGCGACCGACTTGTGTCGTCGGTACTGTCTTCGTCCTGCTTAGGACGAACAGCTGTTGGGTGGGGTGCTGACGTCACAGAATTCGGCGAAACGGCCCGATCCATCACCGCGATCGATCTATCTTCCTGGAAACGTCGACTAGATAAGTACAGATAGATTCTCTCGCGTGCTCGCGCCAAACTGGAACTTTCCAGATCTTCTTGTTTCGTGCTTTAACTCGCGGTCTTATACGCAAGTTTAGTGAAATAAAAGGTGTATTAACTCGCGGTCTTATACGCAAGTTTAGTTAAACAAAACGTTTATAAAAAGTGCGTGGACGTTAAAATACTCTTGTAAATATATTTCCGTGCTTCGTCCTGTAAATACACATTGACCTTAGTTTTAAACTTAACGACTATTCTTAACGTACCTTTTAACCACTAACTTAAGACTAATTCTATAACTAATTCGCGAACGCGAGAAGCTTCCGCGTTCGTGCTCGTACGTGCTCGTACAACGACTTTGCCTCAAATATACGTATAATACATTTTTGAATATTCACTTCTTGTTTTATTGTTTATTTTCTGAGAAAAATTTGTAGTCTGTCTTACCTAACGTGACCTGTCAAATGACGTGAAATGTGTCGGTAGGAATAGTGTTATTGTAGCCATTTTTACGACTGGTGCGAAGGATTCTTCATAGTTTACTCCTCGCCTCTGCTGGCTTCCGACGGCGACAAGTCTAGCCTTAAATCTCGGTGTATCATTCCCATTTTCTTTTAAGGGGACCTCCCACCCTTGACCACCTCAAAATTACCAAAAATAAGCCTCTTTGTTGAAAAATTGCAGGAAAAAACTATGAGACATATTGAAGAAAGTGGATATATTTCTGAAAGAGATAGCCTTACACAACATAAAAAAAAAATCAGTCTTAATAGGCGCCTAATTTCACCTCTGAATAAAACCACAGTAGTTCAAACCGCAAACTTTCACTTTTGAGATGATCACTGCTGGCCGACATGCTCCCAGGAGAATGAGGTGACTGAAATCAAAAAGAAAGAAAGAATTTAGGTCAGGGCATCTCTCCGCATGATGTGACCTCCTTTCAATCCAATAGACAAAGTTTGAACGACTTTTCTGACGTTTGGAAACTATTTTATAATTTTAAAGAAAAACTAAAAGTTTATAAATGCTTTATAAAACTGGTTGTAGAATTTTCCCAGTGATGATTGTAGGGCACACCGTAGCTATGGGTGTGCCAAAGCTGTGCTGAAAATTTCAAGACTTTATGTCGAACGGTTTTTGAGATATCATGTCGGTTAACTTCAAAAATAGTGAAACTGAGAAAAACGCCTTTAAAGTCAGGGGAGTGATTTTTACTAGAGTTGGATAT
This sequence comes from Andrena chrysosceles, assembly GCA_963855975.1. NCBI lineage: Eukaryota > Metazoa > Arthropoda > Insecta > Hymenoptera > Andrenidae > Andrena > Andrena chrysosceles. Next base: position 64,563,410 of record OY979767.1, on the reverse strand, counting down.
GTTTTTGACTCACCAGAGCTAGTCTGCCATGCCAGCTGAATACAGGGCCCCTTCATCTGCCTTCTGCTGCACCTCTAGTTTTTTAAGTTTCCTCCTAGCCTCAACACGAGCTTCTTTGATATTTTTCTGGGCCGATATTTCAGCATCTTGGGTCCGTCTTGAGTCTTCTTCTGCGCAGTACTGCCCTGCAGATTTTCCAACTATGCAACCTAACTCAATGAAAACTTGCAGATATGCTTTAGCACCATCATTGAATGTTGCAGCTGTCATTTTTGCTGCAATTTCAACTGTCTCAACACCACTGTATAGATGTTTAGGGGCCAGTGTCCATATTTTTTTGTTTTAGACTCTCATTTGGGTTCTGAGTGAAACCTCCTTCACATCTTGACAGCAAGTTATCACTTGTCAGATCTTCATACACAGGTTTTATTGCATCTTGGACTGCCGCAGGAAGAGCTTTCTTGTGTTGATAATTTATTAGATTTCCTTCAGCTTTTGCTTTTTGCCATGTACACCAGCTGTCTGGGCCAGGGGGGCAAAAGTGGTGTTGAGGTTTGGCATTTGTTGAAATCTTATGGTAAAAAGTTGCCCACACAGCTTTCTTCATGTATTCTGCTGACTGTCTGTTCTCCCGGATGGCTTTCCCATAATAAACAGTCAACTCATCAATCAAAGAAGCAGTCAGGAGTCTATTTAGTTGGGCTGCATTGCTTTTCTTCTTGTTTCGAAGTCTAGATCCCATCCTTTTTTGCACGTGTGCAATACACTCTCTCTTTTCAACTGGATGATTAGCGCCATAAGGTTGGTTGTCGCTCAAAGCTGCATAAGCACTGCTGTCTCCATCTTCCACATACCTCTTGCAGCGTACTCCATGCTTCTCCATTGATCGTCGATACATATCCAACAAACCTTCCTGTTCCATCCTGCCAGCACTGCCGTCGTGATTTGCCTTGCACTCATCAATATGGTCCTCATTCCATTTTTCATACTCCTCAGTTCCACAGAATTTTTCCATTTGACAGCATATAATACAAAAAGTGTTCTTCACTATAATGTCCACCACCATGCCAGAATAGTAACCAATCAGACTGACAACACCTTGCTTTGAATTGTGTCCTCTCTTCCTCCATGATCCATCTGTCACATTCTCTACATCACCAACAGTTTCCTTTTCAGCAGTAATAGATTTTTCAGTCACAATTGCTTGCTGAAGGGATTTGTCACAAACACTGGAGACAGCAACACCTATTTGCTTCAACACTCGGTCAAACATAGTTTTACCAATGCACTTTGGAAAATCCATGAGTCCACAAAATAGCTTGAGTCCAGCATGCCCCAATCCCAACATTCTCACGACAAACACACTGCGTCTGTCCACTTCGTAGGCATAATTGTCAACAAGAGGGCACGAGTTTCTTTCTTTCATTTCACACTCCTTACATATCACACAAAGTTTGAACCCTAACTCTCTTACACCACATTCTGTAAATTTTAAGTCACTGTTGCACACTTTGCACTTCACAAACAGGCTCAGGGCACTAAAGAAGGTTGCAAATTCAATTATCCTGTATGCGTGCTTGTAATCGGTCTTAATGTTCGTGTCTGCACTTCTTCTAAGCTTTTTTCTAGTTGTTGTTTCCTCGCCGGCGGGACCAGGTTCTTCAGTAGGCCCTTCTGCATCTTTCGCCCGTGTGTACCGATTCCCTGTGAATGCTCCCTTCTTGGGACGCCCTGCTCTTCCAATGCTTCTTTTGGCTCCTTTTTGGTCGATGTAGACGCGAAAACCACTTGGTTTCTCCATTTTGCAAACAAAGAGTACCAAGCGGACCAAGAGTCTAACCTTTCACGCTAAAGTCCTAAACCTAAATATAATTTATCCCGTTTTATTAATTTGATCCTTTACAGTAAATTTTGCTAAAATATTTTACTGTCGTTTATTAATATTTGCCTGTCGTTTTTCGCTCACAACTCGGCCAATTTTTGGAATTTTCCAAAAAACGGAACAGATTTGGATTCAGAAAAGAACTCTATCAGAATCCGTCAAAAACTGAAAATCGATTTTTTGGTCATTTTCGAGGGTGGGAGGTCCCCTTAAGGTATACACCCATTTACATCTGATTGTTTTCTGCTCCTTCGTCCGTGGTACTAATTCCCAGACATGGTGTTCTTCCATCGTCTCCAATTCCTTCTCTATGGTCATCAGCCACTCGTTTGCTTCCGGTGAATCCATTGCATCCTTGTAGCTTGTAGGAATTCTTCTCTTTCTACAGATTACACCATTTGCTTGTTCGTTCCTCCTTTGTACCCTTTCTGATCTTCTTACTCCTCTCTTTTAACTCTTCTTCTATCTCTTCAATTTTCCTTCTATGCTCCTTCAGTATCTCCACCATTGTTCGTTTTGGTCTTCGCTCTCTCCCTCTCTCTCAATTGTATCGCGGGTACTTTCTTGCATACTCATCTCGTCTGCTTCTGTCTCTTCTGAGCTATCTCCTCTGTCCGCGTTTTCTGTCGCTGTTTCGTTCTCTGTCTGGTTTTCTTCTATTATATATGTTGTTGTCATCTCTCGTTCATACTCTCCTTCCTCCTGTGTTCCGGGTTCTCCGCTTGATATATACAGGGTCATCGTTTAATCCTGCAACCCGCGCGCGCGAATTTGTAAAATGGCAACACCGCCTCACGGACGCATTCCACTACAACCATGCACCGTCACCAATTTCCGCCAAAAAAATGAGGAAAAATTATTCCCTCTTAATGATGGATAATTTAACATATTTTCCGTTTACTTAATTTTTCTTTTATCATTTTTTTAACCATAATTATTTAAAAAGCTGTTGGAAACTTTTTATTTGGTAATGTATTTATCGCTGTTTTTAAAATTCGTGGTTTTGATAAACAATAGGCTAGTTGTTTCTGTATCATTGCATTCATAAATTGAGAAATTAAATTTTTATTCTAAGTATTATGTGTTAGTTCTGCAGACCTCAGAATCTATTGTTCTGGTTTTCTTTTTTATGATTTTATCCTTAATGCGGTGCATACCTAGATCAGACGTAAGGGGTAACTAATGCGCCGTGTCTTTGATTGTAGCGGTGTCTGAATTTTTTTTCTAGAATTTTTGTGTTAGAATGTTTTAGCTACTCAAGCCACGCCTATACCGGCTTCCGTTAATGTCATTTTTTGGAACGATGTGCCGTTACTGTAGTTTTTACAAGCAGGTGGCGAAAAATCTCTCCGTACAAGGAACCGTCAACCCTGTCGTGGCTAAAATTTTTGAAATTGAGACGGGTACGAGATCTGTTGACATTATTTTCAAACCTCATTACAGTGATCTGGGGTGCGAGTGGTAGACCGATCATAAAAGCGGAGCGCGCGGCTCGATTACCTGGGTCGGGAAATTCCCAATACCTAGCTCTTTGCGACGCTAAAATTTTCGAAGCTCGGGCATCACTCTTGTCCAACGGTCGCAGGCAGCTCTGCGCTGGGCCGGTGCATGGTTGTAGTGGAATGCGTCCGTGAGGCGGTGTTGCCATTTTCGTCTTGCAGGATTAAACGATGACCCTGTATATATATCAGTCTGTTTACCGCTTCGTCTCTTGTGTCCCCCACATTTACGAAACTATATCCTTTTTCTAATTCATTAAACTTTGCTGACCTTACCGCATAAGTAGGTAGGCAATGCCGATTCTGGCCCCAAGGGCGAGGGGGTGAAGCGGGGCGGGGGTACCGCGCTCCTCGGCGAGATTGGCGCGGGGGTGAGGCGGGGAAGGGGGTACCGAGTTCGTAGGTGAGGGGGATGACGTCACAGGGGATGGGAATTCCAAAATGGCGTCGACCGAGTTCGTGAATGAGGGGGTGATGTCACAGGGGAAGGGGAATTTCAAAATTTTCAACATGGCGCCGCGGGCGCCGGTCGAGATCGTGGGCGAGGGGGCTGACGTCACAGGGGAGGGAGTGGATTTTCAAAATTTTAAAATGGCGTCGCGCGCATTTCGTATTGGCGCCACCTATTGGTTGTTTAAGGTACTTTGGGTCCGCGTCGGTATTTGGGCCCGCCTTGGTCAAATTTCCAGGTTTTTCATGTATTTCGTATTGGCGCCATCTGTTGGATGTTTAAGGTACTTTGGGCACGCGTCGCCGCCGCACAATCTCCGTACGCGTGCGGGGATCGGTGCGCAGGCGCGACCGCGACCGATTCGTGGAAATTCAAATCGCGTCTTCGATGATGATTTCTGAGAAAGAGGGTGGACCAGGAGAAAAGATTTTTTCTGAGAAAAGATAAGGAAATATTTGAATCGTGAGACCGATACAGCACACGTGCAATGATGTAAACATAGAGCGATAATTATTGTAAATCAATCATCGCGATAGCCCATGGAATAAACACGATATTGCATTCGATGATGATTTCTGAGAAAGAGGGTGATATCTGAGCATTGACTTTTCCCAAGACCATGCCTCTAAGAAGTATCCTCGAGAAAACGCAATGTCCCGAAAGCAAGAAATTAGACGTTACGTTCACGCGACCAACTAAGCGATAATTATTCGGGGCAGAGTTCCGAGTATTTTCACGATCGAGAACAGGGCGACGTCTCAAGTACCCTTCTCGAGGGTCTGCAAGTCAAGCGCCGTGGGAGCGTGTAAGGGCTAAAAGATTTTGTTTATTTCACAGGGAAGGTGGAAGTTCGGTGAGTAATTCTGACATATTAAGATTTTTAAGATTTAGTAATTTATTCAACTTAATTATCCCACACGACTACATCGTCAGCGAATAGGGCACTATCGTCGTCGGTAAAAATGGCATTGTTAACAATTTCATTAAATAAATCCTCATCGATATAAAATGAATCATCGCCTTGCTCGGGGACAGCCTGAATTGCAATAACGCGAGCCTGAAGCCCTGATACTGCATTCGCAAAATCCGTGTCAAAAATAATCCGTTTAGTATTGACACTTTTTCGCCAAAGTACACTTTTGGATCCATCAAACTGTTCACTCCATATACATTATTATAATCAATGTCATCCCAATCATCATCATCATCACTAACATCTAAAAAGAATGTTTTTTGCCGCGCATGCCTATTTAACGAATATCGCTCGCTCCCGTAGTTGTCAGCCGGTATCTCGCCGCCGTATATACCAGTACCATTGTAAAACACTTTTAAAACGATGTCACCATCGTGAACAACTTCCGCCTCTTGAAGTTCTTCACCATGAATTACTTCGGTTTGAACCGCAACATTCCGACACGCAACATATATTTTGGGGTTGTAGTCATGTATAGGCAGCACAGAGGAGTCGGAGATAACAGCGGTATCTGGATGATTGATCTGCACCGGCAATGACATAATCTGAAACCAATTTTTCTTATAATTCTCAAAGTTGCTGACACAACGATTCACTAAAATATGGTAATGGAAACTTACGGTATTAATTGATTGTATTTCCGTGCGTTGAACGGCGGACGATACCTGTTTCCGCCAAATGCAGAATTCAATAATGCCGGCGATCGGGCAACTCGCTGGGAAGATGGAAGGGCAGCAAAACACAGTCGATGGACACAACACGCTGTATATTTGGTCACTCTGTGATTACACAGATGTCGAACAACACGTTTGACAGGCACGGACAATAAACTCAACAATGACGAATAGAACACGTAGGCGTGAACACTGATCCACGGTGCGTGGACGCGTAGCGATCATGGTCGCAAGAAAAACTGGGCGCAATGGGCGCGAGATTTGGCCGTTTCGTGGAACGTGGTTGTCACGACGGTGCTGTTCTCAGAACTAACGGTCGCCGGGCGAATGTCCGCGAAGCTCCTTAGCGGTCAAAAAACATTACAGAGGCGCCGCGGCCGACTCATCAGCTGTTGTGATGAGTCAACGGGCACCGGTTCGAATCGCGTGGCGCGGCGCGCTACTTTCGGCCGCAACATTCCGCCCGCCTCGGACCCGCGGTGCGGGGCCGAATCTCGTATAGCGGCACGCGCCCGGCGCCGCCCGCCGTGACAGAATATAAAGCGCCCGGGTGACTCGGAGCGGTAGCGTACAATCTCGGGGCTTGTTACAGTTGGCCCCCTCACGCCAAGACGGGGCCGTCGTCTGCCGCGGACGCGCACGGGAGGAGAACGACGTGGGTGATCGGTCGCAGTATTTTGACGTAGACGGTGCGCACCGACACTACTCGAACCCGACCGTCCGGACCAGGGTGAACCTGCTAGACGTGGCCGAGCCGCCACTGGGCCGGTGGTGTGTCGTCCTCTTTGAGGACAACTACGTCCCCAACACAGAGGCCGCGCTGTGGGCTGGTCCACTTACGTCGGTGCTGGAGGGAGTTCAGGTAGTCCGACTGCCATCGCCTCCAGAAGTGATCGCGCATCCGCTGTACAAGCTGCCAACGGTCGCGTAGCGACGCCGGACCGCTCGACGCGGCCATCGGAGGCAGCGCAAGTGGAGGCGCTCCGGTCAGGAAATGGCTAGGGGTGATCGCGAGGTCATCATCTTCAGCGGGAGCGGGGCCGAGGGGTCGCGAGTTCAAGCACGCCTCGACCATGCAGAGGACAGTGGTCAACTCCTCGTACGACAGCGTATGGTCCTGAACGACGCGATGGAGTTGATGCTTGGCGCTCTTGACGCCCGCTTCCCACAAACCTCCGAAGTGAGACGCTCCGGTGGGAATGAATGACCACTGTATTTCCTCTGCATCGGCGAATGACGTGACCTCCGGCGACGCCACCGCGCCGCGAATCACGGTCCCGAGCTCGCGGGCAGCCCCCTTGAAAGTGGTGCCGTTGTCGCTGTGCATGTCACTGGGGCGCCCGCGCCGGAAAACAAACCGTTGAAACGCGACGAGGAAGCTCGCCGAAGTGTAATCGGTGATGAGCTCCAGGTGCACGGCCCTGGTCGATAAGCAGATGAATAACGCAATGTAAGCCTTGTGCGCTTTGTATCCGCGGCCCTTCCCCGGTCGCGTCATGACTGGCCCCGCGTAGTCGACGCCGGTTTGGTCGAAGGGACGGGACGGCGATACCCGGGCAGCGGGAGATCGGCCATGATCTGCACCCCGGCGGCGGCGCGGTGACGGACGCAGACGGTGCACCGGTGCACCGCCGCGCGGACTTGATCTCGGGCGCGCAGCACCCAGAATTTATTTCTCAGGACGCCGAGGCTGAGCTGGGGCCCTCCGTGCAGTGCCCTGAGATGCGCGTGTTCAATGATTAGCGTGGCTACATGATGTTGCGGAAGTACGACCGGGTGCCGCGCGTCATAGGGAAGCAGGGCATGGCGTAATCTCCCCCCCACGCGAACCAGGCCGTCCTCATCCACGAAGGGAGCCAGTTGACACAGGGGGCTTGACCTCTGGACGGGTTTCCCTTGCCGAATCGCGGCGATATCCTCGACGAAGACCGTGCCCTGAAGCCACCGGAGCCACCAGGTTCGTGCCTCTCGCAACCCCAGAACCCGCGAACCCCCGCTATCGGCGGCACCCCGAACCCACCGACACACTGCACGCAGAACGCACGGCGTGATGCGGAGAAGCCGCGGCCAGGAGGAGATCGTGTACGGCAGGGGGTCTAATGGACTGGGTGGCGGCGCGGTGGCAATATGGGCCACCGCCTTTCGCGCTTCCTCCTCCGCGGACCGCGGGTCGTCCGCACTCGGAACTGCCGGCCACTCCGCGAGCGACTTCGGCAGCCATTCAGGCCCCCTCCACCAGAGCTCGTGTTGCAGCAAATCGCGGGGGTGCATGCCCCGAGAGGCGCAATTGGCCGGGTTGTCTCGCGTCGGGACATGCCTCCACGTCGCTGTCGGAATCAGGGACTGAATTTCAGCCACCCGATTCGCAACGAATACCTGCCAGTGTGAGGGGTGCCTTTGCAGCCATGCGAGTACCACTCGGGAGTCCGTCCAACAGTGCAACGCGGCGGGACGCCACGGGGCCTCGGCGGCGACCCACTGTAAAAGACGCGCTAACAAGGTGGCTGCGCAGAGCACCAGCCGCGGAATGCTTACGGTCCTGACCGGCGCGACCTTTGTCTTGGCAACGAGCAGGGTGACTTGGGCCTGCCCAGCCTCGCGTCGAACAATCCTGACGTATACAACCGCTGCGTAGGCCCTCGACGACGCGTCGGCGAACCCGTGCAGCTCACAGTGACTGGTGGCGGCGTCCACGCCGCACCACCGAGGGATGCGCGCCGACTCCAGGAGCGGAAGGGCAGCGACGTGGGCCTGCCAACCCTCCAGTAGGTCCAACGGAAGCGGAGCGTTTGACCGACGACAAGCGAGAGAGACACGCGAACATACTACTGGTGCAGGATCCCAAGGGGACTTTATAATTTCGCGTGCATTCGCAGCATGTCGAGACTGATTTCGAAGCAGCTCGGCAATCATAGGCATCAAGTATTCCTTTGCGAAAGGTGAGTAAAATACGGAATATTTCAATCGATGTATTATTTATTCTTATGTTCTATTATTAATGCTATTGTTATCGTTGCAGATGTCTCAACTTCTTCCATTCGTCTGAGCAATTGACCAAGCACAACGTGGACTCCCAGCGTCTGAACGAGTGTGCCGTCGAATTGCCGTCCGTGGATGATAAATGGTTGCAGTTCAAGAACTTCAAAAATAAGGAACGAGCGCCATTCATCGCGTACGCGGACTTCGAATGTATGCTGGAGGACGTCGAGCCTGCGGAGCGGAGTCGTACGTACATGTACCAGGAACACAGAGTGTATAGCGTGGGATACTACGTTCATTGTTCCACCGACGCGTCTCTGTGCGTTATCGCGCGTATCGTTACGACTCCGAGAGCGTGAAGTGGTTCGTGCAGGAACTACGTGAGTTTGCGAACATTGCGTATTCATAGTTGCGGAACGCGAAACCGATGAACTCGTTGACGAGACAACAACGTCTCAGTTTTGAAAACGCGATCGTGTGTCACGTGTGCGAACAACCCTTCGTCGACAAGGACAAAAAAGTGCGCGACCATTGTCACTCGACGGGCGAGTACGAGAAACCCATTGTATAGTATGTTTGCATGTTGTATGTTTGCATGTACATATGTATATACGTTTCTTTCTTTTGTTCATGTTATTTATTTATTTATGAATATCTAATATATATATATAGCGTAGAATAGCCAAAATTGTATTTTGTTCGTGTTTGTATATATGTATATATTTTTTCTTACTTTATTAAGATTAATTGTACGCATATACGAGATGAAGAAGGAGAATGTGAATAATTGAATAAATGGGCAATGTATATATTTATATGTATTTATTTATTTATTTATTTATTTATTTCAGTAACACATAGTGCGTTTATAATCGAGAATCATAAAATATTCTTGTTGCTTATCCACGAGTTCCGCGACGAATCAAATCCGAGCCATTTAACGTACACCTGGTTTCCCTTGCGACGAATAATCTTCTCGACTAGATAGACGTCCGGATTCGCGACCGAATACAGTTCTTACTCGTAGAATCCACCCAAGATCGACTCTCCCACGGAATCGTGCAGAATGTACGTCACCGGGTAGGTTCGTTGTACGGTTACGATTTCGAACACCTCGGTCGACCAGTTCGGAGTGTACCCGTTCTCGAAGAGGGTCTTGAACTTGTTCACGCGCACCTTGTCACCAACTTTGAATTTTGCGCGTCGTCAAATACTTTTCGATGAGGAGGTTGAGAGGGGTTCATTCGCGGCGAACGACAAACGCGTCGCGGGGGTCACGTCAACGGGTCAGGCGTTGATCGTTCGGTGCTTGCGATGATTGTAGGTGCGTACGAGCGCAGGTAACAATTCGATCCAACGATAGGACGCGATCAAGAAGAATTGTTTCCACATGAGGTTTTTCAGCGTGCGATTGAAACGTTCAACGATCGCCGCTTTCATCACGCTGTACGTGGAGTAGTGGTTGATCCCGCGGGTCTTCACACATTGTTGAAACTCCGCGTTGTAAACTCCTTACCTATCTCGGTTTGTAAATTTCGCGGACATCTAACGCTCTGCCGTAATACGATCGTGAACGCGGCCGTCACGTCGCGTCCGCTTTTTGTTTTCATGGGTACGGCCCATGCATACTTGTTGAACGCATCGATGATCGTTAGTATGTAGTGATAACCTCGATTTTGCTTCGCGTACGGACACATCTCCACCAAATCGGTCTGCCACAAATCATCACAGTCCCGAATCACGACACGTCGCCGCGGAAAATTTCGTCTCGCGGGTGCGTGTAATTCGTTCACTACTTGTACCTGCTCCTTGCTCATGCTTCACGGGTGGTTGAGGAATGGTCGCGACGTTCCAAGGACGTTAGAAGTAGTATGAGTTCCTCGAATGCTCGCAAACCGCAATCGATGCACGTTTTTCGCGGACCACACATACATGCTGAACATATCGAAAATCGCGAATTGATGTAAATGTTGTCGGCGTTGGCGTTGGCGTTGATGTTGTTGTTGTTGATGTTGTTGTTGTCGATGTTAGTAGTAAGGGTATGACAGTTCTAACTCAAATTTGAGTTTGAAGGCCATTTCCCCCACCCCTCCCCCTCCCATCAAACTCAAATTTGAGTTTCAAGGTCGGTGGAAAATTCCCCGCGGGCAGCGCGCGAGCGGCGCGTGATCGGGCGGATGACGTCATCGAGATCGGGCAGCGGCGGATGATGTCATCGAGATGGCGGAGTGGTGGGGGTTATAGCGCGAGACCAGATATCGAATCAATCGATACCGAACCGATACCGAATCCGCATCGAGGAGGAACCGCGGGTGAATTGCTGCTACTATCGGGCGTGGTATCGCCACAGTCGGTAAGGAAGGAAATATTAAGATATTAATATATTAATATAAATTAAGATATTAATATAAATGAAAAAACAGAATCTCGGGCGACGGGGGGCTCGAACCCAAGACCTCCGCGGTACGAGTCAGCCGCCTAACCAACTCCCCCAACGCCGACGCTCTAACATTAGTCTTTAATAAATGGTACATATACAGAGCGTCACCAAGCATAATACATTATTTTTTCATTGGACGATGTCGGGCAATGTCGGGAAAGATCGGCGTTTTTACACACCGCGTCTTCGAATGGATGGGAAAGAGAGAGAGAGCATGCATTCTAAAGCTTAAATTCGAGGGAGGGAAGAAGACAACAATACACAGTGGTACAGTCGCATGCATTCTATAGATAACAGTGTTTCAAGCGTCGTCACTCCAGGCCGAGCCGCCGCGGAGACCGGACCCACCGCCGAAAACTTTTTCAGACCTAACCGGAGGGAGTGAATGACCTTGGCCCACCCCCAAATATTTTTTCAAACCATTATGTAGCTGAAATTGTTTTAATAATTTATTTTTATTGGGAATTATTTAAGGAAAGATCGGCGTTTACACACCGCGTCTTCGGAGGATGGGAAAGAGATAGAACATTACTTTAAAGCTAAAATCTGGGAGAGGGAAAGAGACAGCGCTACATAGTGATACAAACACATTTTATTCTAAAGCTAACAGTATTTCGAAGCGTTCCGATTTAACGTCGCTGCATATCGTGTGTAATTTGAATCTCCTGGAGCAGTCGTGCAGGATGGCGACATTTGGCAGCGCGAATCATAGAAAGAATTATGCGGCGTTAGCAGAAACTTTTTTCCATACCAATATGTGATGGAAAGTTTTCCCCAACACAGAGAAATAATAATAATTTTTTAATCACCGATATAGCAAACTGTTATGTAGCAAACAGACATATTTTTCCGAACCATTATGTAGCGAGCATTCTAAAGCTAACAGTATTTCAAAGCGTTCCGATTTAACGTCGCGGCGTATCGCGAGATTTCGCGAAATCTGACTCTTCTGGAGCAGCCGCGCTAGATGACGTCATTTGGCAGCGTGAAGAACAAAATACAATACATGTAGAAACGTCGAATCTTAAAATTATGCGGCATCAGCAGAAAAAATCTTTTCCATATCAACAGACATTTTTTCCCAACGCAGAGAAATAATAATTTTAATCCCCTCCCTCGCCGATCTACCGAACCAATATGTAGCAAACACACACTCTAAAGCTAACAATTTTTAAAAATGTTTTTCAATCTTAACATCGCAGCGTATCGCGCGATCACGTGTAATTTGAATCCCCCGTGATGGGACCGCCGTGCAAGATTACATCATTTGGTGGCGTAACGAACGCACGAATCATAAAAAGAATTATGTGGTGTCAGCAGAAATTGGTGAGGTGAGAAGGAGGAAGACGGATAAGTAAATAGAGAAATAATATGTTTAAGAAATTTAATTACAATTAAAAGAATATAAAAATATAAACAGAAATGGAATATAATTTAACATTTTTTTCCTACGAGCATCCGCTAAAATATCATTGATGACAGATGCTACCAGTTCGCAATTTACAAGATAATCCTCGTCGTAGTATTCGCTATCACATATTATTTTAGCAGCACGACGCGTATGTAATGTTTCGCAGGCAGCGTCGCTCTGTTACAACACAGTAACAAAAGTTTTAAAGTTTGTCCTCACATCTTCTGCAGTTTGATACAGCCGCGGATACACATAGCTTACACATGACTTAAGATTAAATAAAAATGATACTGTATTCAGTTTGAAATACAGCGACTTATTACGTAGTATCGTCTTTAGAATTGGAGGCGAGAATCATAGAAAGAATTATGCAGAGTCGATAGAAATTGATGACAAGTGAAGGAGGGAGACAGACAAGCAAATAGATTGCAATATTTGTAAAATGATTACATATTGTTCAATTAATTAAACAATAGAAATATAAAAATAGAATATAAATAGTGTATCAGCAGAACCATCTCTCTCTCTCTCTCTCTCTCTCTCTCTGTCTCTCAATCTCTCGTTCTTTCTCCTTCTCTTTTTCTCTTCTTCACATCAATCGCAAGACAACATGAACATTCTCGAACAGCTGATGGACTTCCTATTTACTTTTCGCGACATCATACATACATACTCTTCTACACAACACCTCGTCTACATTCATACGCACTCACGCTCTCGTGACCGAACCGAGTGCTCAGTTACACAGAACAGTAATATCTCAACAACATTCGCCGAAAGTGTTACGTATCTACTGTATCGCCTCAATTCTTTATCTCTAAATAAACCGCACGATTCTCAACATCTTTGAGTTCTCTCCATACAAATAGAATATAAAAATACAATATAAAAAAGACAAAAATATAATAATAATAATAAAAATAATAATTTAATTTATTACCCACTTTTGCGTTACAATTTAACGATGAAATAATCTTTCCATTTCATTCTCATGATTGTGTCAGTGTAAGTCCCACCCTTCTAATGTATCCTGCTGTGTCTTAACAAATTTTTTTATTTTACAAGTGTTTCCTAATCTATTTTATGTTGCATAAACATCTTTTATCACTTTCCTGTTCTTCCCATCTTTTCCTTCTCCCTATTATCTCCTATAGAATAACCAAGTTTGTCCCTTCTCCTCTAATTACCTCTTTCCAATTGCTGCCACTCTCTCCACTTGCTTCACATGCTTCAATCACGTGTTTCACTGTTTCTTCCTCTTTCTTACAAACCATACATATCCTTTCTTCTTTCTTCTTTCTTCTTTCTTCTTTCTTCTTTCTTCTTTCTTCTTTCTTCTTTCGATAGCCAGCCACGGAGACCTCTCTAGACCTGACCCACGCCCGAAAATTTTTTATACCTAGCCGAGTGAGGAAATGACCTTGGCCCAACCCCGAAAATTTTTTCCAAACCAATATGTGATCGAATTTTCCCCCAACACAGAGAAATAATAATTTATTTTTATCGGATGATGTTTCGGACAATGTCGGAAAAGATCGGCATTTTACAAACCACGTATTCGGAGGAAGGAAAGAGAGAGCATTACATTAAAATCTAAATTCGTGGAGGGAAGAAAAACATTTTCATATACATTAAAAATTGATTATATTTAAATTATTGAATATTTAAAATATTCAAATGGTGGTCCAAACACCAGAGAAACGCATAAATAAAATATAATCAATTTTTAATATATATGAAAATGTTTTTCTTCACCCTGCCCAACTTCCTACATGTGATGTACGCTAGATTACGACGATACCCGATCAAAGCCGTTCAATACCCGTTCAAAGCCGTTCATTACACGTCCAATACACGTTCGAAGTGGTACCATACACGTTCGAAGAGGTACGATTGACGTTCGATACATGTTCGAAGTGGTTCATTACATGTTCGAAGTGGTTCATTACATGTTCGAAGTGGTTCATTACATGTCCAATACACGTTCTATACACGTTCGAAGAGGTACGATTGACGTTCGATACATGTTCGAAGTGGTTCATTACATGTCCAATACACGTTCTATACACGTTCGAAGAGGTACGATTGACGTTCGATACATGTTCGAAGTGGTTCATTACATGTTCGAAGTAGTTCATTACATGTCCAATATACGTTCTATACACGTTCGAAGTGGTACGATTGACGTTCGATACATGTCCTAAGTGGTTCATTACATTTTCGAAGTGGTTCATTACATGTCCAATACACGTTCTATACACGTTCGAAGTGGTACGATTGACGTTCGATGCATGTTCGAAGTGGTACGATTCACGTTCAGAGTGGTACGATTCACGTTCAGAGTGGTACGATTCACGTTCGATTCACGTTCGATACCCGTTTGATACACGTTCAGAGGGGTACGATTCACGTTCAGAGTGGTACGATTCACGTTCGCTTCACGTTCGATACCCGTTTGATACATGTTCAAAGCCGTTCAATACCCGTTCGATACATGATCAAAGTGATTTGGTCTAGTCGCTTGGTGTGTCCAAAGAAGAAGGGAAAGAAGATGCGTGTGAAGAAGGAGAGGATGGTCAGCGAAAATGAATGTGGACAACAACAGCATCTTACTTTTGCAAAGCTGCGCACTTCTCGATTTCATGATAAGATTTTAAATGCAAGAGCCTGGAGATGCAGCGAGACCAGTTGTCTTCAAATCTTTGACGGCAACAGTCTCTTTCAAGGCAATAGTTCCAACCAAAAATAATGGGAATATTCAGGATTGCGCCCGACGAGGACCAGGAGATGTGGGGGAATAATCAGGAGGTATGTACATAACAATGTTTTGTACGTTTTTTTTTACGTTTAACACGTGAATATTATATCAAGGTTTCTATGTTCTAGGATTTGCAGGGAGCAGTCGGTGGTGGTGTTGGTGGTGAGGACAGCATCGAGGACTCCTCATCCTCCGACACCGATGACAATGATGACAGCGATGACAGCGACAACATCGCTGCAGCCATTGATGGCTTGCTGGTAAGTGATATTCTGATAGGATATTGTGCGGAATGTATTAATATTATATTTGCGTTTACATGTTTTAGAACCTACCACCGCTGCCACCACCGCCCCAGATAGAGCGTTTGCGGGACATGCTCCCGGATCTTGCTCGCGCCAACGCCAACGCAGCGCGGAGAGATTAATTTATATAGATTTTAATTTGTTTAGTTAATTTCATTTGTATATATTTTTTCTATTTTTACTATTTTTTTCTATTTTTTCTATTTTTACTATTTTTTTCTATTTTTACTATTTTTTCTTTTTTATATTATTATTCATACTTTTATTCATATTCTTCTTCATATTCTTATATTATTCATATTCTTATATTTATTCCATGTTATTTTATTATATTTTATTATTATTATTATTATTATTATTATTATTATTATTATTATTATTATTATTAATTTTACGGAGAAACCCCATGGTTTTCACAACAAAACAGTTTCACAATAGCAGAGTCTGAACAATTAAATGATTTAGCCGATAAGATAAACAAGTAAGTTAAATGAACAAACATAACAAACATAACCGCCAACCTTGTATCAGGTGTCTCCGTGAGAATTGTTAACAATTTTGTAAAGCAATGCCCTTACTGAAATCAGGGATCCATGAAAAGGATCAAGGCAATTAAAGTAGTGATTCATTAAGGTCATCGCCCTATTAATAGGATCAATCGCATAATACCGATATTTCGGAAGGGTCACAACGAAAAGAGGCCTAGACCGTGTGTTTCTCACCGGAGCATTTAACGAGACTAAGGCTAGCAAGTCTGGACAACTTATGTAATCGTTTATAATTTTAAAGAGAAAAATCGCGTCCGCGACATGCCTACGCCTCTCCAAGGTGACTAACTTAAACGACGCGAG
The DNA here is from genome assembly GCA_963855975.1 of Andrena chrysosceles. Lineage (NCBI taxonomy): Eukaryota > Metazoa > Arthropoda > Insecta > Hymenoptera > Andrenidae > Andrena > Andrena chrysosceles. The sequence continues at coordinate 64,547,187 of OY979767.1, read as the reverse complement.
TGCCGGACCATAATCGTGATCAGTTCTGTCCATGGGATTGCCCAGGATGCGAGTGACAAACCTCAGAAATTTGTGCTGCACTCTCTCGATCGATTTGATACACTCTGCGTGCCTAGGACTCCAAATTACTGAGGCATATTCTACATGGGGCCTGACAAGGGCCACATATAGTAACTTTAGAGACTCTTTGTCCCTGAAGTGCCTGGCGAACCTAGAGATAAAACCCAGAACTCTCAGTGCAATGCCAGTACAGCGCGCATAGTGGGGTCTAAAATCGAAACAGGGTGTTATGCAAACCCCAAGGTCAATGACTTCAGTTACGTCCCTTAGCTCGACATCATTCAGCTTATATGGATGCTTCAATTGTGTTCTTGCTCGGGAGGCCCTGAGTACGACACACTTTCCGATGTGCAGTCGCAATCTGTTAGCGGTGCACCATTGCTCTAGGCTCAGCAAATCATTCTGCATGCTATAAGTATCCTCGATACCCCGGATAACTCTAAACAACTTTAGATCATCAGCATACAACAGGAAGTTGGTATCAGAAAGAACCGCGGCGATATCATTGATAAAAACGTTGAACAGCAGGGGGCCAAGGTGCGACCCTTGGGGACCACCCGAGGTGACACAGATTGGGGAGGAGAAGCAGTTCGACACCTTGACAATCTGCACCCGTTCGGAAAGGTAGCTATCAAGCCAGGTTAGAAGGGGTCCACCGAACCCCCACGACGCAAGTTTGTGGAGCAGCAAGGGATGATCAACGGTGTCGAAGGCTTTTTGGAAATCGGTGTAGACTGTGTCAACCTGCAGGCCGTCGTCAAGGGCCGCCGAGACAAAGCTATGGTACACCGCAAGATTGGTAGTAGTGGACCGCTTCGGGACGAACCCATGCTGTTCGGTACATAGGAGGCTTGTCAACTGGGGGGAGAGCAAGTCGGTGACGATCTCTTCGAATACCTTAGGCAACACTGATAATTTGCAAATGGGCCGGTAGTTTCGCACGTCAGAACGGTCACCAGCCTTGAAGATAGGTGTAACAAGGCTGGACTTCCACTGTGAGGGGAAAACCCCATTTGTTAGCGAGGCATTATAAATGTACCAGAGAGGCCTGGAAAGAATAAAGCAACACTGCTTGAAGAATTGAGGTTGAATGCCGTCTGTACCCGGGCCCTTACTTGTGTCGAGGACACTTAGCTTGGAGAAAATATCTCCGATGGAGATAGTAAGGTCATTCAGCGTTACACTGGAATGGGAAGAGGGGTTCATATTCAAGGTCGATGCGTGCCCAACAGAAGGTGTGTAAACCGAGCCGAAAAAGGTAGCGAAGAGATCGGCGATAGCAGAATCCGACGAGGCAGTTGTACCATCACGATGCATGGAGCCAGGGAGACCGTAGATACCCCGCTTGGCCTTAACGAAGGACCAGAAACTCTTTGGATTGTTACGTACCGAATTCTCGACGACATCAATATACGCACGGTAGTCACTTTTAGTAAGTGCTTTGCACTGAGAACGGAGATCTGAGAACAATAAATAATCGATGTGAGAGTTAGAGGTTTTGTAATTTTTATGCGCTTTCTTCTTATTTCGAATTAGAGACTTCAGGCGTGCCGAAAACCACCGAGGAAAATGAGATCGATTATACACCCTAACGGGCACAAAGGAGGAAATGACGTCATTAAGATGGGAGTAAAGACGATCTACCGCGGTGTCTTGGTTAATCTCTTTAAACTCGGAGTCCCAGTCAATAGAATTAAGGTGGTTAATAATGCTAGGATAATCGGCATGCTTGAAATCAAGATAGGTGCTTTCACGATTCTGGTCGGCCTGTGTGAATGAACAGTTTAGGGTCACACTCAGTGGAGGATGATACTGGTCCGGAAGGATAAGGAAATCCACAACACCGTTAACAACGACGTCTAGTTCCTTTACAAAAATTAGGTCTAACAGGCAATGTCGGGCGTTAACAACTCTGTTCACCTGAGTCAGGCCGCAGTAACTAAAACCCTCACACAAAAGATCAATAGCCGACGACTCTTGGGATGAAATACCCGGTTTCTTAGAGCATAAGGAACCGGGAACAATAGGCCACTCTACGTGGGGAAGGTTATAATCACCTAAGATGCAAAAAGCATCGTCGCAATAGTTTTGGAAAATCTCCATGATGCATCCGGTGTGAATTTCGTAAAGATCCGGGTGAGAGGCTGGCGGGAGATATATCGCCCCAAGTATGATGTGCTGGTTGCGGAGCTGCACTCTTACAAAGACTTGCTCCAGCTCACGACGTATGGGGTGAATCTCAAGGCACGGCAGCGAATTTCTAACCACAATAAGGAACCCCCCTCCCCTCGAAAAAGGACTAGTGAGAGGGGATCTGTCAGACCGGAAGACATTAAATTCCGTAAGACCTAACTCAGGTGAAGAGATGGACGGGTTATTATATTCCTTTTTTATTATATTTCTATTTAGTTGTATATTTATATTTTTTTCTATAACAATATATATTTCTTAAACTTATATTATTTCTACATTTTATTTACCCGTCTCCCTTCTCCTTTCGCCACATAATTCTAACATTTGCAGACACTGCATAATTCTATTTCGTTCGAGCCTTCTTCGCGCCGTTGAATGACGTCATCGCACGCGGCTGCTCCAGAGGAGTCAAATTACGCACGATCGCGCGAGACGCTGCGACGCTAAGTATTGCTCTCTCTTTCCCTCCACGAATTTAGATTTTAATGTAATGCTCTCTCTTTCCTTCCTCCGAATACGAGGTTTGTAAAATGCCGATCTTTCCCGACATTGTCCGAAACATCATCCGATAAAAATAAATTATTATTTCTCAGTGTTGGGGGGAAAATTCGATCACATATTGGTTTGGAAAAAATTTTCGGGTTTGGGCCAAGGTCATTTCCTCACTCGGCTAGGTATACAAAATTTTCGGGCGTGGGTCTGGAGAGGTCTCCGTGGCTGGCTATCGAAAGAAGAAAGAAGAAAGGATATGTATGGTTTGTAAGAAAGAGGAAGAAACAGTGAAACACGTGATTGAAGCATGTGAAGTAAGTGGAGAGAGTGGCAGCAATTGGAAAGAGGTAATTAGAGGAGAAGGGACAAACTTGGTTATTCTATAGGAGATAATAGGGAGAAGGAAAAGATGGGAAGAACAGGAAAGTGATAAAAGATGATTATGCAACATAAAATAGATTAGGAAACACTTGTAAAATAAAAAAATTTGTTAAGACACAGCAGGATACATTAAAAGGGTAGGACTTACACTGACACAATCACGGGAATGAAACGGAAAGAGTATATGATCGTTAAATTGTGACACAAAAGTGGGTAACAAATTAAATTATTATTATTATTATTATTAGTATTATTATTATATTTTTTCTTTTTATAATGTATTTTTTATATTGAATTTTTATATTTTAATTTTTTAATTCATATTTTTATATTCATATATATATATTTTTTTATTTTCTTTTATATTTTTATTGAGTTTTATATTGTATTGTATTTTATTATCTATTTTAATTGTATTTTTATATTTTTTCTTTTTTATAATATATTCTTTTATATTCTATTTTTATGTTTTTTTTTCTTTTTATATTATATTTATTATTTTATTTTATTCTTTTTTATTATATTTCTTATTTAATTGTATTTTATTGTTTTTTATATTGTATTGTACTGTATTTTATTTTCGTATTTAATTGTATTTTCTTTTATTTTATTTTATTATTATTTTATTTTATTTTTTCAATTGTATTTTTATATTTTATTGGTGAAGAAGTGTGATCGAAAATAGAGCAGATAAGTGTATACATCCAAGAACAAGAAAGAGAGATGAATATAAAAGAGTCAAAGTTCCTAAGAGAATTAAGAGAGGTGGCAAGCAAACCAGGAGATAAGTCGAAATACTTATGAGGGAAGAAGAAAAAAAGGAGAGGAGAATTAGAATGGATAGGAAGATTCATACAGGGTAGTGAAACGAGGGCATGAAAATTTGGCTATCGAAAGGTGAAAGGATATGTGGGCTTTGTAAGAAAGAGGAATTTTTTTATATTCTTTTATAATCTATTTTTATGTTTTTTCTTTTTTATATTATATTCTTTTATATTCTATTTTTATGTTTTTTTCTTTTTATATTATATTTATTATTTTATTTTATTCTTTTTTATTATATTTCTTATTTAATTGTATTGTATTTTATTTTATTTTATTTTATTATTATTTTATTTTATTTTTTTTTCAATTGTATTTTTATATTTTTATTGGTGAAGAAGTGTGAACGAAAATAGAGCAGATAAGTATATACATCCAAGAACAAGAAAGAGAGATGAAAATAAAAGAGTCAAAGTTCCTAAGAGAATTAAGAGAGGTGGCAAGCAAATCAGGAGATAAGTCGAAATACTTGTGAGGGATGAAGAAAAAAAGGAGAGGAGAATTAGAATGGATAGGAAGATTCATACAGGGTAGTGAAACGAGGGCATGAAAATTTGGCTATCGAAAGGTGAAAGGATATGTGGGCTTTGTAAGAAAGAGGAATTTTTTTATATTCTTTTATAATCTATTTTTATGTTTTTTCTTTTTTATATTATATTCTTTTATATTCTATTTTTATGTTTTTTTCTTTTTATATTATATTTATTATTTTATTTTATTCTTTTTTATTATATTTCTTATTTAATTGTATTGTATTTTATTTTATTTTATTTTATTATTATTTTATTTTATTTTTTTTTCAATTGTATTTTTATATTTTTATTGGTGAAGAAGTGTGAACGAAAATAGAGCAGATAAGTATATACATCCAAGAACAAGAAAGAGAGATGAAAATAAAAGAGTCAAAGTTCCTAAGAGAATTAAGAGAGGTGGCAAGCAAATCAGGAGATAAGTCGAAATACTTGTGAGGGAAGAAGAAAAAAAGGAGAGGAGAATTAGAATGGATAGGAAGATTCATACAGGGTAGTGAAACGAGGACATGTAAATATTGGATATCGAAAGATGAAAGGATATGTAGGCTTTGTAAGAAAGAGGAAGAAACAGTGAAACATGTGATTGAAGCATGTGAAGTAAGTGGAGAGAATGGCAGCAATGAGAATGTATCGCAAACGAAACTCGGTCGAGGTGGCGCTCTGATCGGAGTGCGCAAGATGGCGTCTGAGCATGCGCGTGATGACGCTGTGACGTCAAACCAAACAAATTTTTTTGGATTTATAATAGACTGTGCTAAAGTTTTACTTTGTTCTTCATTTAAAGATTTACAGCAGTCAAAAAATTTACTGGCTGTAATCCGGTGACGTCGAAATTCATGCCATGCTGAACTTTTTTGCTGATTGCGCGTATTTAACTCAATTTGGGCAACATTATCATCTGTTATATCAATTAAAAATAAAGTTTTTAATAAAGCATATTTACAATTGTAGTTGGAATAGGTATGGTCATTTTCTATTGCATATGGATTTGCTGGAGGAATTAACATTTTTATCGGCATTGAACTGTTGAATCCTCTGCTTACTACAATATTTCGGAAATGTGTTTTATACCAATTATCATAGTTTTCTTTCTCTTCATTTTTATTTAATTTAAACTGTATTTTTTTATGTTTCATTTGCCTACCACCTTTGGCTTTCAGTTGCCTAATATCTTTGGCTTATATCGACGCAAGCGCAAAGCCAAGCTCATCTTGGCGCAAATCGACGCAAGCGCAAAACCAAGCTCATCTTGGCGTTGATTGATTTGACGTTACAGCGTCATCACGCGCATGCTCAGACGCCATCTTGCGCACTCCGATCAGAGCGCCACCTCGACCGAGTTTCGTTTGCGATATATTCTCATTGGAAAGAGGTAATTAGATGAGAAAGGATAAACTTGGCTATTCTACAGGAGATAATAGGGAGAAGGAAAATATGGGAGGAAGAGGAAAGTGATAAAAGATGATTATGCAACATAAAATAGATTAGGAAACACTTGTAAAATAAAAAAATTTGTTAAGACACAGCAGGATACATTAGAAGGGTAGGACTTACACTGACACAATCACGGGAATGAAATGGAAAGAATATATGATCGTTAAATTGTAACGCGAATGTGGGCAATAAATTAAATTATTATTATTATTATTATATTTTTTTTTATAATGCACTTTTATATTGAATTTTTATATTTTTTATTTTTTATATTCTATTTATATTCTATTTTTACAATTTTTATTTTTTATATTATATTTAATATTTAATTCTATTTTCTTTTATTATTATTTTATTTTCTTTTATTATATTATTTTTTTATATTGTATTTTTATATTGAATTGAGTTTTTATATCTTTATATTTTATTTCTATTTTTATATTCTATTTATATTCTATTTTTATATTTTTTCTTTTTTATATTATATTTGATATTTAATTGTATTTTCTTTTTTTATTATTTTATTTTCTTTTGTTATATTATTATATTCTTTTTATTATATTTCTTCTTTAATTGTATTTACTTTTATTTTATTATATTCTTTTTTATTATATTTCTTATTTAATTGTATTTTCTTTTATATTTATATTGTGTTGTATTTAGGAATTGGAAAGAGGTAATTAGAGGAGAAGGGAAAAACTTGGCTATTCTATGGGAGATAATAGGGAGAAGGAAAACATGGGAAGAACAGGAAAGTGATAAAAGAATATTATACAACATAGAGTAGATTAGAAAACACTTGTAAAATAGAAAAAATTGTTAAGACACAGCAGGATACATTAGAAGGGTGGGACTTACACTGACACAATCATGAGAATGAAATGGAAAGATTATTTCATCGTTAAATTGTAACTGTTGTGCCCAGGCAACGCCCAAGCAAACGTGTCAGACATACCGCTATATATTATACATACTATATTACGTTACGGAACGTTTGAGACGTTTCCAAGCTAAGACAGCCGCTGGCGACCGAATCTACAAAATCAGCAATATGCGAACGCATCGCCGCGATCGGGCATGGTAACGCTTACCACGCCCAACAGGGATATAAAAACCAATTCGACACCGCTAACAGGAGATTCTAGACCTGGCTCTCGACCTGTTAACACGGCTAAAACTATTGTACATCTCAGTCTAGTTAAAGTTTGAATAAAAACTTAGTTTTGAGTTTAATCGAACTTGGTATAGTTCACCCAGTAGATTCCCATCTTTTGTTCACTCCCGAACCTACGATATCACCAAATCCCGCACCAGCCTTGCGAGCCATCACGCAGGGCACAACATAACACAAAAGTGGGCAATAAATTAAATTATTATTTTTATTATTATTATTATATTTTTGTCTTTTTTATATTGTATTTTTATATTCTATTTGTATGGAGAGAACTCAAAGATGTTGAGAATCGTGCGGTTTATTTAGAGATAAAGAATTGAGGCGATACAATAGATACGTAACACTTTCGGCGAATGTTGTTGAGATATTACTGTTCTGTGTAACTGAGCACTCGGGTCGGTCACGAGAGCGTGAGTGCGTATGAATGTAGACGAGGTGTTGTGTGGAAGAGTATGTATGTATGATGTCGCGAAAAGTAAATAGGAAGTCCATCAGCTGTTCGAGAATGTTCATGTTGTCTTGCGATTGATGTGAAGAAGAGAAAAAGAGAAGGAGAAAGAACGAGAGATTGAGAGACAGAGAGAGAGAGAGAGAGAGAGAGAGAGAGAGAGAGAGAGAGAGAGATGGTTCTGCTGATACACTATTTATATTCTATTTTTATATTTCTATTGTTTAATTAATTGAACAATATGTAATCATTTTACAAATATTGCAATCTATTTGCTTGTCTGTCTCCCTCCTTCACTTGTCATCAATTTCTATCGACTCTGCATAATTCTTTCTATGATTCTCGCCTCCAATTCTAAAGACGATACTACGTAATAAGTCGCTGTATTTCAAACTGAATACAGTATCATTTTTATTTAATCTTAAGTCATGTGTAAGCTATGTGTATCCGCGGCTGTATCAAACTGCAGAAGATGTGAGGACAAACTTTAAAACTTTTGTTACTGTGTTGTAACAGAGCGACGCTGCCTGCGAAACATTACATACGCGTCGTGCTGCTAAAATAATATGTGATAGCGAATACTACGACGAGGATTATCTTGTAAATTGCGAACTGGTAGCATCTGTCATCAATGATATTTTAGCGGATGCTCGTAGGAAAAAAATGTTAAATTATATTCCATTTCTGTTTATATTTTTATATTCTTTTAATTGTAATTAAATTTCTTAAACATATTATTTCTCTATTTACTTATCCGTCTTCCTCCTTCTCACCTCACCAATTTCTGCTGACACCACATAATTCTTTTTATGATTCGTGCGTTCGTTACGCCACCAAATGATGTAATCTTGCACGGCGGTCCCATCACGGGGGATTCAAATTACACGTGATCGCGCGATACGCTGCGATGTTAAGATTGAAAAACATTTTTAAAAATTGTTAGCTTTAGAGTGTGTGTTTGCTACATATTGGTTCGGTAGATCGGCGAGGGAGGGGATTAAAATTATTATTTCTCTGCGTTGGGAAAAAATGTCTGTTGATATGGAAAAGATTTTTTCTGCTGATGCCGCATAATTTTAAGATTCGACGTTTTTACATGTATTGTATTTTGTTCTTCACGCTGCCAAATGACGTCATCTAGCGCGGCTGCTCCAGAAGAGTCAGATTTCGCGAAATCTCGCGATACGCCGCGACGTTAAATCGGAACGCTTTGAAATACTGTTAGCTTTAGAATGCTCGCTACATAATGGTTCTGTTTGCTACATAACAGTTTGCTATATCGGTGATTAAAAAATTATTATTATTTCTCTGTGTTGGGGAAAACTTACCATCACATATTGGTATGGAAAAAAGTTTCTGCTGACGCCGCATAATTCTTTCTATGATTCGCGCTGCCAAATGTCGCCATCCTGCACGACTGCTCCAGGAGATTCAAATTACACACGATATGCAGCGACGTTAAATCGGAACGCTTCGAAATACTGTTAGCTTTAGAATAAAATGTGTTTGTATCACTATGTAGCGCTGTCTCTTTCCCTCTCCCAGATTTTAGCTTTAAAGTAATGTTCTATCTCTTTCCCACCCTCCGAAGACGCGGTGTGTAAACGCCGATCTTTCCTGAAATAATTCCCAATAAAAATAAATTATTAAAACAATTTCAGCTACATAATGGTTTGGAAAAATATTTGGGGGTGGGCCAAGGTCATTCACTCCCTCCGGTTAGGTCTGAAAAAGTTTTCGGCGGTGGGTCCGGTCTCCGCGGCGGCTCGGCCCGGAGTGACGACGCTTGAAATACTGTTATCTATAGAATGCATGCGACTGTACCACTGTGTATTGTTGTCTTCTTCCCTCCTTCGAATTTAAGCTTTAGAATGCATGCTCTCTCTCTCTCTCTTTCCCATCCATCCGAAGACGCGGTGTGTAAAAACGCCAATCTTTCCCGACATTGCCCGACATCGTTCGATGAAAAAATAATGTATTATGCTTGGTGACGATCTGTATATGTACCATTTATTAAAGACTAATGTTAGAGCGTCGGCGTTGGGGGAGTTGGTTAGGCGGCTGACTCGTACCGCGGAGGTCTTGGGTTCGAGCCCCGTCGCCCGAGATTCTGTTTTTTCATTTATATTAATATCTTAAATTAATATTTCCTTCCTTACCGACTGTGGCGATACCACGCCCGATAGTAGCAGCAATTCACCCGCGGTTCCTCCTCGATGCGGATTCGATATCGGTTCGGTATCGTTTGATTCGATATCTGGTCTCGCGCTATATAACCCCCACCACTCCGCCATCTCGATGACATCATCCGCCGCTGCCCGATCTCGATGACGTCATCCGCCCGATCACGCGCCGCTCGCGCGCTGCCCGCGGGGAATTTTCCTTGCGAACATTCGACGACATAAACAGTACGTAATTACGCGTTACGAAACTCTTCACGTCCATCTCGTCCCGCAACATGAATTCTGCGTTGAGAACGGTGTTCACGGATACGCAACGTAATAGCGTTCCGCAATAGCATTAGTTAGTAACCATCGAAATCACCGTTCGACGAGCATTCCGCAAGAATCGGTGTGGATCGGCGGCGGCCCCCACGTTGATCACCGCCCCGGTCAACAAACGGTTCTCAAACGCAGTTTCAATTTTCTCTACACAACCTTGGGTGTCGTCGCTCGAGCGGCGAGACCGCACCCTACGCGCGATAACCGTCCTCGCACTATCGCACCTTATGGTTTTGTTCGCGCGAGCTGCGACACCATCCGCTGTTTCTCACATCGACAGGCGTTCGCCTTGCTGATACGCAACGATGAGTCGTACGGCCTCGTCGCATCTGTCCATCCAGTCGCGATATTCCGCGGAGGTCCTCAAAAGTTCGGACATCCGAGGCAACATAACAAACGCGTTCTTGAACACCATCATGTTCTTTTATCTTTTCATTTTTTCCTCGCACTCACTTAACATAAAAGACTCTATGACGTTCCACAAAACGTCTCCGCCACGTAGTCAAATTCGCGTCAGGAAATCGAACACGTTATCGCCAACATTATCGGCCAGCAGAAGAACCATGAAACTCGTCTCGGACCGTCACGAACATAACGCCGTAATTCGCTGTCTAGAAACGCATATACAGGCATTACCGTTGTAGGATACAATCCCTCGTACACTTCCATCGAGTTGTTCTCAATATCGCGTAAAAGCATCAATGGTGTACATATAATCGCCGTAATGTATGTCTCTTTATGCCTCAAAATATCCTTCCCACAATGCAGGACACCGTACATTCGCAAGCACTGCTGTATCGTGCTGTATGTTTCATCATATCGCGCTGATCGCGTGTAAAAAATTCAACTCCATAGTTAAATATACCGGTCCACACGGCTTCGCACAGTGATTGAACGCCCACGGTATCACGTATCTTAAGCGTTTCTAGCATTACTATCTCCGCGTCCAGCTGGCGTTAGATGGCGTTGGAGTATCACCAATTACAAAAATCTCCTCGTCCGACGATGACGATGATGAAAACAATAACTCATGTAGCATCATTCTCTCCTTATCTAGCGCTTTCCGTAATACCTTGAGACGTAGGATGATCAATAGTAAACGACGACGTTTGCTATTTCCCAGTAGCGGGTTTTTACGTCGAAACTCTATGACGGTTCGTATGCATTCGTTGCACTTATCTGTCCAGTCTCAACATTCCGCGATCGTGTGCAAGAGTATGCACTTGTCGATAATGTTTTAAAAGTCTCAATATACACTTCCATTTTCCATGTGTTTTCACTTATTATATATATCGTTGGGTCGGGGCGTTTCATCGGCGGCCACCCCGACCCAAAGGGAGGAGAATGATAGACGGGGGTGCATGACTCAATTATATTTGGATATACAGAGCAATAACAATATAACCCGCACAATTTCACCGAAACATAACATATTTAGAATGTTATTACTATAAAAATAAATAACTTACAAAGATAAAGAACAGAATTTTATTGATCGATATATATACACACACATTTGCAAAAGTTAAAAATTATATACTAATAAATATATACATACATATTATATACTATATAATTATATATTACATACTATATAATTGTATATTATATATTATATATTATATGTTATGTTTCGGTGAAATTGTATAATACGTTTCTATATTTTCAATTTTATTGCTTGTTACACATATGCATCATCCCGGGGTTCCTTACCATAATAAATAATTCTATAGTAGCAAAGAATAGCACAGCCGAGCGTGAAACCGAGCAACGAAATAGCTCCATGCTTGGCTCCTGACCCGGCGCCCAGAATCGCAGAGTCGTGGTACGAGCCTACATGGACGCACACTCATCCAGTTCTCTTATTACAAATTTCGCAATGTGTAGTAACTTTAAAGTCCCGCGCTCGGCTGTTGCCCGGGTCCCAGAAATTCAGGAGGTATTTGCACCCGATGGGGCAGGCCTGCGATAGCGTATGCTATTATTTTCATTTTCTACGTGTAATACCTCCGTATATTTTGGTTACATACCGAGAGGATGATTGATTGATTGATTGTGCGTGCGTGCGTGCGTTAGGGTGTTTCATATTATAGAGGTAAAATTAAAATATTATGTGTTTATTTTACTTCGCGCATGCCCTGATTCCTATTAATATAAAAAAATATCTGACAAATTTTAGGAAGATTGAGTAATATTTAATGGTTGCACACTTTGCACACTAACTAATATGTAGTAGACTAAGTGTCACGTCCTGGGTGGAGGTCCTTAAGACGATGACTATGTGGGTTAAAAGTCAGTGCGAGAATGCGTAATCCTGCACACTGAGGATTGATGGAGGTTAGGGAAGAATGCAAAATTCTGCACCCTGAGGATTGGTGGAAGTCAGGCGAGAATCTTAAATCCAACACACTAATCGACCAAGGAAGGTTTAAAGGCGAATACGCACCAGGGGGACACCCGTTAGAGCTCTTTATGTTTGTTTTGGCTTGGTAATTGGATTTACCGTTGTATTTATATAACAAGCCACACGTAATATTTCCGCGAAATCCGTCTAGACATACGGCTGTACTATTACCCGATGAGAAGATGAGCCACTACCAATGAGTATGAGTATGAGTACGAGTATGCGTATGAATATGAGTATGAGTATGGGTATGAGAATGAGTATGAGTATGTGTATGAGTATGAGTATGAGTATGAGTATGAGTATGAGTATGAGTATGAGTATGAGTATGAGAATGAGTATGAGTATGAGTATGAGTATGAGTATGAGTATGAGTATGGGTATGAGTATAAGTATTAGTATGAGTATGAGTATGAGTACGAGTATTAGTATGAGTATGAGTATGAGTATGAGTATAAGTATGAGAATGAGTATGAGTGTGAGTATGAGAATGAGTATGAGTATGTGTATGAGTATGAGTATGAGTATGAGTATGAGTATGAGTATGAGTATGAGTATGAGTATGAGTATGAGTATGAGTATAAGAATTAGTATGAGTATGAGTAGGAGTACGAGTACGAGTACGAGTACGAGTATGCGAATGAGTATGAGTATGTGTATGAGTATGAGTATGAGTTTAAGTATGAGTATGAGTATGAGAATGAGTATGAGTGTGAGTATGAGTATGAGTATGAGTATGAGTATGAGTATGAGCATGAGTATGAGTATGAGTATGAGTATGAGTATGAGTATGAGTATGAGTATGAGTATGAGTATGAGTATAAGAATTAGTATGAGTATGAGTAGGAGTACGAGTACGAGTACGAGTATGCGTATGAGTATGAGTATGAGTATGAGTATGAGTTTAAGTATGAGTATGAGTATGAGAATGCGTATGAGTATAAGTATGAGTATGAGTATGAGTATAAGTATGAGCATGAGTATGAGTATGAGTATGAGTATGAGTATGAGTATGAGTATAAGTATGAGTATGAGTATGAGTATGAGTGTGAGTATGAGTATGAGTATGAGTATGAGTATGAATATGAGTATGAGTATGAGTATGAGTATGAGTTAGAGTATGAGTATGTGTATGAGTATGAGTATGAGTATGAGTATGAGTATGAGTATGAGTTAGAGTATGAGTATGTGTATGAGTATGAGTATGAGTATGAGTATGAGTATGAGTGTGAGTGTGAGTGCCAATGTGAGTATGAGTATGAGTATGAGAATGAGTATGTGTATTAGTATGAGTATGAGTATGAGTTTAAGTATGAGTATGAGTATGAGTATGTGCATGAGTATGAGTATGTGTATGAGTATGAGTATGAGTATGAGTATGAGTATGAGTATGAGTATGAGTATAAGTATGAGAATGAGTATGAGTGTGAGTATGAGAATGAGTATGTGCATGAGTATGAGTATGTGTATGAGTATGAGTATGAGTATGAGTATGAGTATGAGTATGAGTATGAGTATAAGTATGAGAATGAGTATGAGTGTGAGTATGAGAATGAGTATGAGTATGAGTATGAGTATGAGTATGAGTATAAGTATGAGTATGAGTATGAGTATGAGTATAAGTATTAGTATGAGTATGAGTACGAGTATTAGTATGAGTATGAGTATGAGTTTAAGTATGAGTATGAGTATGAGTATGAGTATGTGCATGAGTATGAGTATGTGTATGAGTATGAGTATGAGTATGAGTATGAGTATGAGTATGAGGATGAGTATGAGTATGAGTATGAGTATGTGTATGAGTATGAGTATGAGTATGAGTATGAGTATGAGTATGAGTATAAGTATTAGCATGAGTACGAGTATTAGTATGAGTATGAGTATGAGTATGAGTTTAAGTATGAGTATGAGTACGAGTATGCGTATGAATATGAGTATGAGTATGAGTATGAGTATGAGTATGGGTATGAGTATGAGTATGAGTATGGGTATGAGTGTGAGTATGAGTATGAGTATGAGTATGAGTATGAGTATGAGTATGAGTATGAGTATGAGTATGAGAATGAGTATGAGTACGAGAATGAGTATGAGTATGAGCATGAGCATGAGCATGAGTATGAGTATGAGTATGAGTATGAGTATAAGTATTAGTATGAGTATGAGTACGAGTATTAGTATGAGTATGAGTATGAGTATGAGTTTAAGTATGAGTATGAGTACGAGTATGCGTATGAATATGAGTATGAGTATGGGTATGAGTATGAGTATGAGTATGAGTATGAGTATGAGTATGAGTATGAGAATGAGTATGAGTATGAGAATGAGTATGAGTATGAGTATGAGCATGAGCATGAGTATGAGTATGAGTATGAGTATGAGTATGAGTATGAGTATGAGTATGAGTATGAGTATAAGTATTAGTATGAGTATGAGTACGAGTATTAGTATGAGTATGAGTATGAGTATGAGTATGAGTATGAGTTTAAGTATGAGTATGAGTACGAGTATGCGTATGAATATGAGTATGAGTATGAGTATGAGTATGAGTATGAGTATGAGTATCAGTATGAGTATGGGTATGAGTATGAGTATCAGTATGAGTATGAGTTTAAGTATGAGTATGAGTATGAGTATGTGCATGAGTATGAGTATGTGTACGAGTATGAGTATGAGTATGAGTATGAGTATGAGTATGAGTATGAGTATGAGTATAAGTATGAGAATGAGTATGAGTGTGAGTATGAGTTTAAGTATGAGTATGAGTTTAAGTATGAGTATGAGTATGAGTATGAGCATGAGCATGAGCATGAGCGTGAGCGTGAGAATAAGCATGAGTATGAGTTTAAGTATGAGTATGAGTACGAGTATGCGTATGAATATGAGTATGAGTATGAGTATGAGTATGGGTATGAGTATGAGTATGAGTATGGGTATGAGTATGAGTATGAGTTTAAGTATGAGTATGAGTATGAGTATGTGCATGAGTATGAGTATGTGTATGAATATGAGTATGAGTATGAGTATGAGTATGAGTATAAGTATGAGAATGAGTATGAGTGTGAGTATGAGAATGAGTATGAGTATGTGTATGAGTATGAGTATGAGTATGAGTATGAGTATGAGTATGAGTATGAGTATGAGTATAAGTATAAGTATTATTATGAGTATGAGTACGAGTATTAGTATGAGTATGAGTTTAACCCCTCAGTGTGGTATGACGAGCAGGACTCGTCATGAGAAAAAGGTCCTCAACGACGGTATGACGAGCACTGCTCGTCATGGGACGTGAAGCGGAGGCGTCAGCATTAGGCCCTGGGACTACGGTCTATTGGACACTCGAATTAGAGGCGTGTTGTGCAGTAGTAAGGGTATGCCGGTTCTAACCCAAATTTGAGTTTGAAGGCCATTTCCCCCACCCCTCCCCCTCCCATCAAACTCAAATTTGAGTTTCAAGGTCGCACGAAATCCATCGCAGCGGACGACGCGACGGACAACCGGGCGGCGGATGACGTCATACAGATGGGCGGAGTGGTGGGGGGTATTAGCGCGAGACCAGATATCGAATCAATCGATAACCGAATCGATACCGAATCCGCATCGAGGAGGAACCGCGGGTGAATTGCTGCTACTATCGGGCGTGGTATCGCCACAGTCGGTAAGGAAGGAAATATTAATTTAAGATATTAATATAAATGAAAAAAACAGAATCTCGGGCGACGGGGCTCGAACCCAAGACCTCCGCGGTACGAGTCAGCCGCCTAACCAACTCCCCCAACGCCGACGCTGTAACATTAGTCTTTAATAAATGGTACATATACAGAGCGTCACCAAGCATAATACATTATTTTTTCATCGGACGATGTCGGGAAAGATCGGCGTTTTTACACACCGCGTCTTCGGATGGATGGGAAAGAGAGAGAGAACATGCATTCTAAAGCTTAAATTCGAGGGAGGGAAGAAGACAATAGAATAGCGTCTGAGAGCACGGCTTAAATAGAGGCGCAATTGCCTCCCCCACCACAGCATTTTATTTTAAAACTACCAATTTTTCCATAATGTGTTTCAATCTTAACGTAGCATGTAACTTGAGTCCCACCCTCAAGGATAAAAGTCTCGACACGCGCCGATTGTAATATAATACCTGTGGAAGCGTCAAATCTTAGAATTATGCGGTGTCAGCAGAAACTGCATCGGATGATTTTGCGCGCTAATTTGCCATACGTGTGAATCATAGAAAGAATTATGCAGTATCAGCAGAAATTGCATAGAACCATGTTTAGACCAATCGGCTTTTTACATGCAATCTTTTGGGGGGGGGGGGGGGTACACCAAAAGAGTTAAACATATGCGTGAATCATAGACAGAATTATGCTGTATCAGCATAAATTGCATTGTTTGGACCAATCGGCTTTTTACATGCAATCTTTTGGGGGGAGGGGGAACATCAAAAGAGATAGACAGAGATATCAAATCGTGGTATCAGTCATAAAAGCGCACTCCAAACTGCACAAAGCCTCAAATCGTTGCAACGTGTTGCGTGGAAAAGACATTACATATACATTCCATTTACGACCATGGGAGAATTCGCGCAAGTAATCCGCCAATTATTGGATCAATCCGCACGATTGATTTCACGGGAAGAATACCTCGCGTGGGAAAAACGGTGCAACGAGTGCATCGAATCTTTGGAAGAACACAGCCGAGCGAAACGCCCGCGATTATCAATCGGTGTTCGGCAATCGCTGGTTGCTCGAATCGCGCAGCTCGAAGGATTGAAACATTCGTTGCGCGGACGTTTCGTGCATAAAGGTGCAGGACATTCGAGTACGGGACTTTTGTGGCGCGAAATAGACGCTGCGTTCGATAGCCGCGTATTAACTGGTGCCGTGCTAAATTCGAATTACATCGAGCCGCGCAACTTCCTCCAGGATGCGGGGACCATTGTGTTGGAGCATGTGCGGGACACATTGAGGAAACATCGAAACCTCAAAGTGAACACTGTATTCAACGGTGAATTTGTGGCAGGTGACAAGCATGCATGTAAAAGCATCAACACCCGGAACTGCGAACTCTTCCGCACATCCGATCTACAGGAGTGGTACCAGAGATGCGTCATCGAACCCACCCTGGCATCGCTGGAAGAGTTCCAGGAACGCGACAGCGGATGGGCATTGACGAGAATCATGAATCTGACCATCAATGTCAACAAATACAATCCGTTGCGCGCGGGGTGTCATTTCAAGTTGCCGCGTGATTTATTGCTGAAGAAAGCGACCATTAGCGTACGATCCGAGGATAATGCATGCTTCGCGTGGGCAGTGGTCGCCGCTCTCCATCCCGCGGAAAGACATCCCGATCGCCCAAGTTCGTACCCCGACTATACATTGGTGCTAAATCTCCAAGGCATTGAGTTCCCAATGTCCCTGGAGCAAATTGGAAAATTTGAGCGACAGAACGACATCTCAATCAATGTGTACACATTCGAGGCGGAGATGAAGAAGGGATCGACGGTCTTTCCGTTGCGCCTCACCAGCCAAAAGAGGGATCGACACGTCAACCTGCTCTACACGCCGTGTTCTTGATTCGGCGTGTAGAGCAGGTTGACGTGTCGATCCCTCTTTTGGCTGGTGAGGCGCAACGGAAAGACCGTCGATCCCTTCTTCATCTCCGCCTCGAATGTGTACACATTGATTGAGATGTCGTTCTGTCGCTCAAATTTTCCAATTTGCTCCAGGGACATTGGGAACTCAATGCCTTGGAGATTTAGCACCAATGTATAGTCGGGGTACGAACTTGGGCGATCGGGATGTCTTTCCGCGGGATGGAGAGCGGCGACCACTGCCCACGCGAAGCATGCATTATCCTCGGATCGTACGCTAATGGTCGCTTTCTTCAGCAATAAATCACGCGGCAACTTGAAATGACACCCCGCGCGCAACGGATTGTATTTGTTGACATTGATGGTCAGATTCATGATTCTCGTCAATGCCCATCCGCTGTCGCGTTCCTGGAACTCTTCCAGCGATGCCAGGGTGGGTTCGATGACGCATCTCTGGTACCACTCCTGTAGATCGGATGTGCGGAAGAGTTCGCAGTTCCGGGTGTTGATGCTTTTACATGCATGCTTGTCACCTGCCACAAATTCACCGTTGAATACAGTGTTCACTTTGAGGTTTCGATGTTTCCTCAATGTGTCCCGCACATGCTCCAACACAATGGTCCCCGCATCCTGGAGGAAGTTGCGCGGCTCGATGTAATTCGAATTTAGCACGGCACCAGTTAATACGCGGCTATCGAACGCAGCGTCTATTTCGCGCCACAAAAGTCCCGTACTCGAATGTCCTGCACCTTTATGCACGAAACGTCCGCGCAACGAATGTTTCAATCCTTCGAGCTGCGCGATTCGAGCAACCAGCGATTGCCGAACACCGATTGATAATCGCGGGCGTTTCGCTCGGCTGTGTTCTTCCAAAGATTCGATGCACTCGTTGCACCGTTTTTCCCACGCGAGGTATTCTTCCCGTGAAATCAATCGTGCGGATTGATCCAATAATTGGCGGATTACTTGCGCGAATTCTCCCATGGTCGTAAATGGAATGTATATGTAATGTCTTTTCCACGCAACACGTTGCAACGATTTGAGGCTTTGTGCAGTTTGGAGTGCGCTTTTATGACTGATACCACGATTTGATATCTCTGTCTATCTCTTTTGATGTTCCCCCTCCCCCCAAAAGATTGCATGTAAAAAGCCGATTGGTCCAAACAATGCAATTTATGCTGATACAGCATAATTCTGTCTATGATTCACGCATATGTTTAACTCTTTTGGTGTACCCCCCCCCCCCCCCCCCCCCAAAAGATTGCATGTAAAAAGCCGATTGGTCTAAACATGGTTCTATGCAATTTCTGCTGATACTGCATAATTCTTTCTATGATTCACACGTATGGCAAATTAGCGCGCAAAATCATCCGATGCAGTTTCTGCTGACACCGCATAATTCTAAGATTTGACGCTTCCACAGGTATTATATTACAATCGGCGCGTGTCGAGACTTTTATCCTTGAGGGTGGGACTCAAGTTACATGCTACGTTAAGATTGAAACACATTATGGAAAAATTGGTAGTTTTAAAATAAAATGCTGTGGTGGGGGAGGCAATTGCGCCTCTATTTAAGCCGTGCTCTCAGACGCTATTCTATTGTCTTCTTCCCTCCCTCGAATTTAAGCTTTAGAATGCATGTTCTCTCTCTCTTTCCCATCCATCCGAAGACGCGGTGTGTAAAAACGCCGATCTTTCCCGACATCGTCCGATGAAAAAATAATGTATTATGCTTGGTGACGCTCTGTATATGTACCATTTATTAAAGACTAATGTTACAGCGTCGGCGTTGGGGGAGTTGGTTAGGCGGCTGACTCGTACCGCGGAGGTCTTGGGTTCGAGCCCCGTCGCCCGAGATTCTGTTTTTTTCATTTATATTAATATCTTAAATTAATATTTCCTTCCTTACCGACTGTGGCGATACCACGCCCGATAGTAGCAGCAATTCACCCGCGGTTCCTCCTCGATGCGGATTCGGTATCGATTCGGTTATCGATTGATTCGATATCTGGTCTCGCGCTAATACCCCCCACCACTCCCCGCCCATCTGTATGACGTCATCCGCCGCCCGGTTGTCCGTCGCGTCGTCCGCTGCGATGGATTTCGTGCGACCTTGAAACTCAAATTTGAGTTTGATGGGAGGGGGAGGGGTGGGGGAAATGGCCTTCAAACTCAAATTTGGGTTAGAACCGGCATACCCTTACTACTTTGTGCACTTCCCAAATACTTTCTGCAGGCCTTAGGGAGGAGATATGTACAGAGTGATCTTAGAGCCACTGGACTCAAAGAGGTGCTGTCTAGCATCCCGTGGCGAAGGCAACCCCCCCGCAGTGCCTCACCGAATTTTATGGCTTTCGACCCTCGAAGTGGTTGGAATACATTAAGATATGAAAAATGTCCCGGATTTGCGCAGGTATCATCAGATCTTTGCGAAAACGGCGCCAATCGATTCCTTATATTTCGCCGATGAAATTAACACCACGAACGACGTGATTCGGAGCATAATGAAGGAAATTCCGTTTAACATTCATTTGTATAATTTCTTTCTAGCTTCGTTAAAAATAGTGCGATTAACATGAAATTTAGTACAATCTTCATCAAAAAAACATAAGGAATCCATCGGTGTCACTTCCATATCGATACGATAAAGAATAAAGAATTATTTTATTTCTGAAACAGGTAGGAATCCTCGGCCGAACGCGGCGATTCGAGGTCGACACCCCGCAGTCGAGGGTGAAATATTCATTACAGCGTATTAAGAAATTCTTTATTCTTCAGCGTATCGATATGAAAATAACACTAATGAATTCCTTATGTTTTTCTGATGAAAATCGTACCAAATGTCATGTAAATCGGACTACTTTTACATAAGAATAGACAGATACGAGGTATGTATTTTGTGCCCGCCCAAGTATTTACTTTTCCAGCAGAGTCGACCAATAGCACTCAAGTTTGACAATACTTCTTGAGATCCGCTATGTAGTAACACCTTAACAGCAGGGGTCAAGGTTTTAACCAATGACATTCATCCCGCAGTTAGGAACTGTTCTGGACAGAAAATCTTCCAGCTTGAGGGGTTAAGTATGAGTATGAGTATGAGTATGAGTATGTGCATGAGTATGAGTATGTGTATGAGTATGAGTATGAGTATGAGTATGAGTATGAGTATGAGTATGAGTATGAGTATGAGTATGAGTATGAGTATGAGTATGAGTATGAGAATGAGTATGAGTATGAGTATAAGTATGAGTATGAGTATGAGTGTGAGTATGAGTATGAGTATGAGTATGAGTATAAGTATTAGTATGAGTATGAGTACGAGTATTAGTATGAGTATGAGTATGAGTTTAAGTATGAGTATGAGTATGAGTATGAGTATGTGCATGAGTATGAGTATGTGTGTGAATATGAGTATGAGTATGAGTATGAGTATGAGGATGAGTATGAGTATGAGTATGAGTATGAGTATGAGTATGAGTATGAGAATGAGTATGAGTATGAGAATGAGTATGAGTATGAGTATGAGCATGAGCATGAGCATGAGTATGAGTATGAGTATGAGTATGAGTATGAGTATGAGTAATGAGTATGAGTATAAGTATTAGTATGAGTATGAGTATGAGTTTAAGTATGAGTATGAGTACGAGTATGAGTATGCGTATGAGTATGAGTATGAGTATGAGTATGAGTATGGGTATGAGTATGAGTATGAGTTTAAGTATGAGTATGAGTATGTGCATGAGTATGAGTATGTGTATGAGTATGAGTATGAGTATGAGTATAAGTATGGGAATGAGTATGAGTGTGAGTATGAGAATGAGTATGAGTATGTGTATGAGTATGAGTATGAGTATGAGTATGATTATGAGTATGAGTATGAGTATGAGTATAAGTATGAGAATGAGTATGAGTGTGAGTATGAGAATGAGTATGAGTATGTGTATGAGTATGAGTATGAGTATGAGTATGAGTATGAGTATGAGTATGAGTATGAGTATGAGTATGAGTATAAGTATAAGAATTAGTATGAGTATGAGTATGAGTACGAGTACGAGTACGAGTATGCGTATGAGTATGAGTATGAGTATGAGTATGAGTTTAAGTATGAGTATGAGTATGTGTATGTGTATGAGTATGAGTATGAGTATGAGTATGAGTATGAGGATGAGTATGAGTATGAGTATGAGTATGAGTATGAGTATGAGTATGAGTATGAGTATGAGAATGAGTATGAGTATGAGTATAAGTATGAGTATGAGTATGAGTGTGAGTGTGAGTATGAGTATGAGTATAAGTATTAGTATGAGTATGAGTACGAGTATTAGTATGAGTATGAGTATGAGTATAAGTATGAGAATGAGTATGAGTATGAGTATGAGTATGAGTATGAGTATGCGTATGAGTATGAGTATGAGCATGAGCATGAGCATGAGCATGAGCGTGAGCGTGAGAATAAGCATGAGAATGAATTTAAGTATGAGTATGAGTACGAGTATGCGTATGAATATGAGTATGAGTATGAGTATGAGTATGGGTATGAGTATGGTTATGAGTATGAGTATGAGTATGAGTATGAGTTTAAGTATGAGTTTAAGTATTTTGTATTTATGTGATTTTACAGGAATGTCAGGTATGAAGGGTACGCGCGGTATGCATCTTGACCTATTTACGAAATATGCGTCTCAATAGGACTTCCGGGATTTTTATAAAATATGCGTCTATAATTAGTTTATGACTCATGCATGAAATATGCGTCGCAATAAGACTTCCGGGGTTTTATTTAGGCTTCTGATAAGGGGATACTCAATCCATTGGATGGATTTTAGGAGGTTTGATTGGAAAGGGGTGAGTGTGTCTTTCACTTCTTTGGTCATAGAAAGGGGGTGAGACGTGATCTCGAGATAAGGATTTTTTTGGACGAGGGACTTGTTTACATTTAAATATGAGGGAGGTGATCATGCCTCATAGGGCGAAGAGGGGGAGGGGATTTAATAGCTTTAATGTTTTTTAAGAGCATCTGTTCCTGAAATCACCCATTCATCATGTGTTTGCGCATACATTAATGATGGTCTATATGATATAATACAGACATATAATAATAATAACAATAATAATAATAATAATAATAATAATAATAATAATAATAATAATAATAATAATAATAATATCCTTCTACTCTACTATATTATTTAAAAGGGACATATCGAACCTGTACACACCGATTTTGGTGCAATTTTGCAAGTCTATAGCGTAGTCAAAAATATTGGATACATATTTTTTGAAAAAGGAATTCATTCTCTTCCATAATTATTAGAAAAATTCGTTTGTTTAAACTATATACTAACTGATGTTAACTGACGTTCGGATGTTTCAGTAAGTTTATACAGTATGTCCAATTTGTTCGTATATTATTTTTTACACGCCATTATTTTTGTAACTATTGAAAAAAACAAAAAATGTTTCATCTCAGTTTTTTATTTGATGGAGGAAACTGAATGGTATAGGAGGGGAAAGGAGTACGTTATTTAGAATGCAAGAAGTGAATATATTTAAGGTTTGGAATACAGGGTCATCCGTTCAAACTGCAACCTATGCGCGCGCGAACAGACGAATTGGCAACACCGCCTCACGGACGGATTCCACTACAACCATGCACCGGCCCGGCGCACAGTGGTCGAAAATGACACAGTCGGCGTCAAAAATCAATTCCCACGCCAAATCGAAAGGAAAATTAACGCCCCTTGGTGTACTGGGGTATTAGGTATCGCTGATTACGAATCCGTTGCAGGATTTTTGAAAAAGAAGATGGCGGATCCAGTATGACCGCTCAAAGTTGACAAAAATTGGAAAAATACGAATCCTACGAACGAAACACGTTGTTTATTCAAAACCTACAGCTATAACTATATATTTTATGAATCTAGAAATGTGCATCACACTCTATAGAATAATATTCTAATGAATAGTTGTTAAAAAATTATTGTTAACAATAAAAAAAACAACATTATTTACTAATTTTATCATTTCCGCGACAAATACTGCAAATACGTGATTAATCTAACCATTGAATATTTATCGGAGACGAAAATAAAGATTATTGTCATAAAAAAATGTTAGTATAATTGTTTATTAATAATTTGTTTAAACAATTTTTTAACAAAGTGACTGAAATCCATTTCATACAATCAAATTGATCATATTTTGTTGTAATATTAATATAAACAATTAATAACAATTAATTGTTGTTAAACAATTTGTTAACATAATAGATTTCAGTAATATTCAACAAGATAAGTGTAATTTGGAAGGTACATTGTTTTTATGACGTAGGTACCCACTAAGTAAGGATTCTTGGAAATTTCATCCGCAAGGGGGTGAAAAGGGGTAAAATTTATTTTCTCGGACTCCTTAATATCTCTTAGGTCCGATTAGATGTCACCTTGGTTTTCACTTACAACGGTTGCCCATACAAATACCTAAAACTCAATTTCAGGATTTTGCTCTAATCAACCCCTAAGGGGGTGAAAAGGGGTATAATTTGTTTTCACGGATCCCTCAAAAGCTCTTCGGTCCGATTCGATATCGATACTTGGTTTAAGCTTAGCAACACAAATGCCTAAAAACCAATTTCAAATTTTTACCCTATTCAACCCTTAAAGGGTTAACTCTGAATATGGTGTACTAAGTAAGTGTGCATTGAATTGGGGCATCTTAAGTTTTGAATAGTAGGTGTGAACGAACATATACCTACATATATAAATATCCGTTACACGGAGGTTACTTTACCGAAATTATATAAAAAATTGCTACAAAAAGCAGATATAAAAGTAATTCCTTTTAATTATTCTACCGTAGCGAAGCACGCGTATTTTTCTATACATAAATAAAAACCCTAAACCCAGTATTTGAACTTTTTAAACTTTTTTTTACATTTTTCAATTTTATAATTTTTTCCGTGTTTTTTTATAATTTTTTGTTTACTTGAAGTTTATTAAATAAAATAATATTTATATTGATTAATGGTTTGTTATAACTAAAACTCATCGGCTGAATTTTCGTCATCCGACTCTTGTTCATTATTATTGGAAGAAATTAATAAGTTTTTAACTTGTTCACACAAGCCTTTAATTTTGTTTTGTTTGTGGACCCTCAAACCACTTATTATTGGGTCGGATGAAACCAACATAAAGTGCATTATGTCTTCATTACAAACAGAACGTGAAAACAGTCTACTAAACCGTAACCTAGCCTGCTTAAAAATTTTATTATTGGCTTCTTGAGCTTCCTCGGATAACCAACCAATGGGTAGCCCAAAAACCTTCATTATATTTGCACCGTGTATCAAAACTTTGTGTACACATGGAGGCATTTTGTACCAATCGTATAAGTCAACGAATAATGTTGCGGTGTCAAGTGTGTACTTTTCAAACTTATCAAAGTCAATGTCGTACCCACTTGTCAATACTTGTAAAATAATAGAAAATCGTTCTATTAAACGAATGTCTACTCCTGTTGCGTTTGCCGCTTTCTCGGGGTCATCAAAAAATCGCCTGGCTGTATTTCCATCATTGGTTGTTCCGTGACCCTGTTTCACCACATCTACAATCAGTGACATTTCCGATCGTATACGGTCTTGCACCAGGTTTTTTCGTTCCACTTTTAACTGCTTATCATCTCCTTTAGCGTAAAATTTTTCGAAATCTAAATTGTAGGCGATGTGCAGAATACATTCCATGAATCTAATACGACAATGGAGAGTCGATAGCCCGTAATAGTAGTGGTTTTCTTCAACGTGCAGTTTTTGAAGAAGGTCTAATTTATTCATTTGATTTGGGGTTGCTCTACATATGTTGCAAGATGTCGAAGATAACTATACTAGTTACATACTAAATGGAACTGCGCCTGCGTCAGTCTCGCGCACATAACCACCACTCCTGTAGGTGTTTCCCCCTCCATTAGCTGTAGCTTAGCCCGCCGATCTCTAGTGGGGAGAGCGCCGATCTCTAGTGGGGAGAGCGCCGAACTCGCATGGGCCAAACGAAGCACTGCACGCTGGTCACACTCCGAGGATTTCGCAACCACTATTTTTCCTTTTCAGGACTATTTCCCAATTTTTCCCAAATCTTTATCAAAGCTTTTACTGCTTTTTTATATAAAAATTCTATTTCAGTCCTTTTCAGGACTATTTCCTATTTCCTTTTAAACATTCTTTTTAAATATCGAGTTTTCATTTTAGTTTTGATTTATTATTGAATTTGTATTTTCAAAATTATATTAAGTTAGACAATGTCGATTTTTACAATTGAACAAAAACAGTTGTGTGAATGGTTATGGTCTGAAACAAATAAAAGAAAATCGAGGTTAGATGTAATAATGAATAGGGTCAAAAACACATACAACTATGATTCTCAACATCTGCACCAACTTCGTGAGTTTATTAATAAAACTTTTATCAGGCAGTATTCCAAATACTGGGCGAGTGTTAAACGGGTGCGTTTTGATTTTGAAAGAAAGTATAATGATTTCCTGACTAAAGAACTGGAATATGTATTCGAAGATCAGAATTCTGCTGATTTAAACGAAAGTACACCACCTAATATCGAAAGAAGTCGTGGTCGTCAACGTGTAAAGAATGAGGAATGCAGTCTTAGAACAGAACAGAGACGTGCCCAAGAACTTCGAAGAAATTATAGCCACAATATTTTATCAAAAGCTGTTATTCCAATTCAAGACCCCACGGTGGAGGGCGTGGAAATAACAGAGTCTGTAATGACCAAGAATTATGATAATGATTTTATAAATAAAAATTTAGCAATGTATATGGATATTGGATTAACGAAAGCTAAGTATGAAAATCTTCGTAAGCATAATTTTATTTTATTTGGCAATAAGCAGTATCCTCCGTACGAGAAAATATTGTTAGGAAAGCAACAGTGCTATCCTGAAAATATAACCATCACTGAGACTGGTGCTGCAGTTGAGTTACAATCGCTGTTGGATCTTACTGTTGTAAGAATTTTTTCATTAATTTCAAAGGAAAATTTAAAAACCGTTACGAAAAAAGCGCTAATTCTACATGGGAAATGGGGTTTAGATGGTGCTTCCGGTCAACAGGTGTTTAAGCAAAAGTGGGACAATAATGAATCGGTAAATATTGATAGCTCGATATTTATGGTATCATATGTACCACTGAGCATAATGTCCTCAGATGGACAAACGATATGGAGAAATACACGTCCATCTTCCGTGAGACTTTGCAGGCCAATTAAATTTGAGTTTACGAAGGAAACCAATACAAAAATTCAAGAAGAATATAAATATACAAATGAAAAAATTAACAATTTAAAAATCACAGAAGTAAATATTAAAAGAAAAAAATATTATGTTTCACACAAATTATATTGTACCATGCTGGATGGAAAAGTATGTAACGTCTTAACAAGTCAAGCATCTTCGACATCTTGCAACATATGTAGAGCAACCCCAAATCAAATGAATAAATTAGACCTTCTTCAAAAACTGCACGTTGAAGAAAACCACTACTATTACGGGCTATCGACTCTCCATTGTCGTATTAGATTCATGGAATGTATTCTGCACATCGCCTACAATTTAGATTTCGAAAAATTTTACGCTAAAGGAGATGATAAGCAGTTAAAAGTGGAACGAAAAAACCTGGTGCAAGACCGTATACGATCGGAAATGTCACTGATTGTAGATGTGGTGAAACAGGGTCACGGAACAACCAATGATGGAAATACAGCCAGGCGATTTTTTGATGACCCCGAGAAAGCGGCAAACGCAACAGGAGTAGACATTCGTTTAATAGAACGATTTTCTATTATTTTACAAGTATTGACAAGTGGGTACGACATTGACTTTGATAAGTTTGAAAAGTACACACTTGACACCGCAACATTATTCGTTGACTTATACGATTGGTACAAAATGCCTCCATGTGTACACAAAGTTTTGATACACGGTGCAAATATAATGAAGGTTTTTGGGCTACCCATTGGTTGGTTATCCGAGGAAGCTCAAGAAGCCAATAATAAAATTTTTAAGCAGGCTAGGTTACGGTTTAGTAGACTGTTTTCACGTTCTGTTTGTAATGAAGACATAATGCACTTTATGTTGGTTTCATCCAACCCAATAATAAGTGGTTTGAGGGTCCACAAACAAAACAAAATTAAAGGCTTGTGTGAACAAGTTAAAAACTTATTAATTTCTTCCAATAATAATGAACAAGAGTCGGATGACGAAAATTCAGCCGATGAGTTTTAGTTATAACAAACCATTAATCAATATAAATATTATTTTATTTAATAAACTTCAAGTAAACAAAAAAAATTATAAAAAAAACACGGAAAAAATTATAAAATTGAAAAATGTAAAAAAAGTTTAAAAAGTTCAAATACTGGGTTTAGGGTTTTTATTTATGTATAGAAAAATACGCGTGCTTCGCTACGGTAGAATAATTAAAAGGAATTACTTTTATATCTGCTTTTTGTAGCAATTTTTTATATAATTTCGGTAAAGTAACCTCCGTGTAACGGATATTTATATATGTAGGTATATGTTCGTTCACACCTACTATTCAAAACTTAAGATGCCCCAATTCAATGCACACTTACTTAGTACACCATATTCAGAGTTAACCCTTTAAGGGTTGAATAGGGTAAAAATTTGAAATTGGTTTTTAGGCATTTGTGTTGCTAAGCTTAAACCAAGTATCGATATCGAATCGGACCGAAGAGCTTTTGAGGGATCCATGCAAACAAATTATACCCCTTTTCACCCCCTTAGGGGTTGATTAGAGCAAAATCCTGAAATTGAGTTTTAGGTATTTGTATGGGCAACCGTTGTAAGTGAAAACCAAGGTGACATCTAATCGGACCTAAGAGATATTAAGGAGTCCGAGAAAATAAATTTTACCCCTTTTCACCCCCTTGCGGATGAAATTTCCAAGAATCCTTACTTAGTGGGTACCTACGTCATAAAAACAATGTACCTTCCAAATTACACTTATCTTGTTGAATATTACTGAAATCTATTATGTTAACAAATTGTTTAACAACAATTAATTGTTATTAATTGTTTATATTAATATTACAACAAAATATGATCAATTTGATTGTATGAAATGGATTTCAGTCACTTTGTTAA
Organism: Andrena chrysosceles; assembly: GCA_963855975.1. Taxonomy (NCBI): domain Eukaryota; kingdom Metazoa; phylum Arthropoda; class Insecta; order Hymenoptera; family Andrenidae; genus Andrena; species Andrena chrysosceles. The sequence continues at coordinate 64,517,980 of OY979767.1, read as the reverse complement.
AAAATTGTTTAAACAAATTATTAATAAACAATTATACTAACATTTTTTTATGACAATAATCTTTATTTTCGTCTCCGATAAATATTCAATGGTTAGATTAATCACGTATTTGCAGTATTTGTCGCGGAAATGATAAAATTAGTAAATAATGTTGTTTTTTTATTGTTAACAATAATTTTTTAACAACTATTTATTAGAATATTATTCTATAGAGTGTGATGCACATTTCTATATTCATAAAATATATAGTTATAGCTGTAGGTTTTGAATAAACAACGTGTTTCGTTCGTAGGATTCGTATTTTTCCAATTTTTGTCAACTTTGAGCGGCCATACTGGATCCGCCATCTTCTTTTTCAAAAATCCTGCAACGGATTCGTAATCAGCGATACCTAATACCCCAGTACACCAAGGGGCGTTAATTTTCCTTTCGATTTGGCGTGGGAATTGATTTTTGACGCCGACTGTGTCATTTTCGACCACTGTGCGGCGTTCGGACGGTCACCAGCGACCGCTGGGTAGCAGTGATGCCCGAGCTTCGAAAATTTTAGGATGGTCTGTTTCAAATTAACGTCACACGGAGCTATTTGAAATTTCCCGGCCGGTGTCGAAGAATTGGGGGCCTTTTTCGTATAACTTTTGAACTATGAAAGATATCTGAATGTAAATTGCGCCGAAAAATGAGGAACAATTATTCCCTCTTGATGATGGATCATTTAAAATATTTTACATTTACTTAATTTTTGTTTTATCAATTTTTTAACCATAATTGTTGTGAAAAGCTTTTGCAAACTGTTTATTTAATACTGTATTTAATGCTCTTTTTAAAATTCATGACGATGATAAATTATAGTCTAGTTGTTTCTGTGTCAGTACTTTCATAAACTGAGAAATTAAATTTTTATTCAATTATGTGTTAGTTCTGCAGATCGCAGAATTTACTGTTCTGGTTTTCTTTTTTATAATTTTATCCTTATATGCAGTGCATGCATAGATCGGACGTAAGGAGTAACTAATGGGACGTGTCTTTGATTGTAGCGGTGTTTGAATTTTTTTTCTAGAATTGTTGTGTCTGAATGTTTAGCTTATTAGCTACTCAACGCCACGCCTATACCAGCTTCCGTTAATGTCATTTTTTGGAACGATGCGTCATTATTGTGGCTTTTACACGCAGGTGGCGAAAAATCTCTCCGTACGAAGGTATAGCGCCGCGGTCAACCCTGTCGTAGCAAAAATTTTTGAAATTAAGACTGGTACGCGACCAGTTGACATTGTTTTCAACCCGCATTACAGTAATCCGTGGTGCGAGTGGTAAACCGATCATAAAAGCGGAGCGCGCGGCTCGCTTACCTGGGCCGGGAAATTCCGCACAGCTCTTTGCGACGTTAATTTGAAAGAGACCATCCTAAAATTTTCGAAGCTTGGGGATCATGACGTCCAGCGGTCGCTGGCAGGTCTCCGAACGCCGGGACGGCGCATGGTTGTAGTGCAGAGATGGGCAAACAATTATTTGAAATAAAAATTTGTGTACGTAATTTTTACTTCAAATAATTTTTTGCCCTGTTACGTCCGGAAGGGACTATGCAATAAATCACTCCGAGCGGCTGGAATGACTTATCGGGTTCTTGCTCTATCGAAGGGCTTAGGCCCACCTTGACTATACTTACCAGGGAAAGGGAAGGTTGAAGGGTTTGAATGAAGTCTTACAATGGAATTTGGAGAAAAGCAATATGGTTTACATATATTCTGGTTAAAGATAATGGAAATTACATACCCCAGAGACGGCGCTCCGTCTCTGCTGAAGCTAGTATGTCGGTCAACCTGTCGTAGGTCGTGGTCGCTCGCTGTGCTCTCGGGTGGCACTCGGAAGTCGGCGGGTGTCGGAGTCCGTCTTGTCGCTTTAGCCTGTTCCTTCACACGTCTTCAGGTCGAGTTTCCTAGCAGCGGCCGGCGGAGGCGGCCGGCGGACGCGGCTGGCGGCCAAATCCTAAGCACTGCTCTTATGGAGAAGCATGTAACCGTTTTCCTAGCCGCGTTTTCGAGCGGCGGCGGCCGCCCGTCTGCTACGGCAGCAACCTAGGCTACTCAAGACGCAACACAATGGGATGAGTGTCTGTTTTCCGCCATGATGGCGGGATCTACTAGCCGCGCGGCCAGCCGCGGCGGATTTTAGCTCGACTCTTCCAAACTGAGTCGTAGCCGCGGCCGCGTTGCGGCGATCCAGCGCCACAGTAGAACAGAATCCCAAAAATAAGGAAATAAGTCAGAATTCAAAAGTTATGGGATTATATTTTTTTAATATATTTCTTGTAAACTAATAATATGAGTTCCTAAAAAAGGGAAAATATCGTGGCGGTTAATTCTGATCTGTGTGTAAACACGTGTCAAAGTTTGTATATTTTTCTTGTGGAAAATTTTGAATTGAGTCTTTTGAATTTTGATAATATAAAAGATACACAAATATTTTGGGAACCGAAATGAGTAGTATCTTTTTTGGTAAGCAATAGCAAATAATTAGTTACATACAGTCATTTTCCATAACAAGCCCATTGAAGAAATATCAGCAATTATCGGCTTTTTAGTTACCCTCCGGGAACTTCCGAGCGAATTTCTTTTTTGTTTTATAATCAACATATATTTGGCTTTGCAACTGCGAAAAGAAGATTTGGCAATATTTACCAATAATGGAGTAATCACCTGTATTCTATGACGCACAGTGAGGCTGAATGCCAAGAAATGGGGGAAAATTCAATTGTCTTGGTCAAACGGTCTTGTGAGTCCGCTTCGTCGCCAGCACGTGCGTAACTGTCGGCGCGTACACTTTCCTAGTGGCTTAAAACTACGCATGGCGCTACTAATTGTAAGACTAAGGGGTCGCAAAGGAATTACAATAAATCGAGTGTAATTGAACAAAAGGCGATTATATATTGTTACATAAATTGAAGCTGATAAAAATAATTTGACAAACAACAGAAAAAAGGAAAAATAGACCCAAAAGAAAAGAAAAATATACAAGAATATTTTAATGTATATATGCAAATTTAATTGAATAATAATGAATATATTAATAAAAAAAATAAAAAATTTATGGGGGGAGGGATCTTGAGCGTGGCCGTTGCTCGTTGGGGGGCCAATGGCTTTCGGATGACACTCTGCTATCAGCGAGGTACTTCTTAGAATACCTCGAAGTATGGCTCGGAACCCGCTAAACTTCTTGCTCGTTCTACGTGGGCTTTGTCTCTTGTCCTCGTGGATTGTATAATGGGTAGGCCAGGGGTGAAAAGATGTAATTGCTAGAGAACGGGGTCGCAAAATTATTTGAGGAGGACGGCGGTGTGGTGTCATTTCTATATTAACCTTTGTCTCTCTCCTTAAGGGCTCTCGATGTTGATGGCGGCGTGCCCTCAAAAATCGGTATCCAATCCAGATAATAAGGATGATTACAATAGTGCCTCCTAGTCCCGGTAGTCCATAGATAACATATTGCGACGGTCGTCCGTCCGGTGGTAAGGATTTGTGGAGGATGTACTCAGTCGGAATGCCAGGGTATTGAAATACTCTCCTTACTAATTTTTGCCTTTATTATTAGTTACTAAATATGTACACTATTTACATTGGTTCTCTCCGCTGTGTCGGTCGCGTTTTGCTTCGCGGTTGCATGTGAAACGATGGAGACCTGGGAACGGCCAGTCGTCTCTGTTTCGGAGCGGTAGAGGAAGGAGACCGGGCAGCGTCCTGGCGTCTCTACTTGGAACGGTAGCAGGAAAGAGACCGGGCAGCGTCCGGGCGTCTCTATTTGGTACGGTAGCAGGAAAGAGACCGGGCAGTGTCCGGGCGTCTCTATTTGGTACGATAGCAGGAAAGAGACCGGGCAGCGTCCGGGCGTCTCTGTTTCGGAGCGGTAGCAGGAAAGAGACCGGGCAGCGTCCGGGCGTCTTTGTTTCGGAGCGGTAGCAGGAAAGAGACCGGGCAGCGTCCGGGCGTCTCTGTTTCGGAGCGGTAGCTGGAAAGAGACCGGGCAGCGTCCAGGCGTCTCTTATGCGGAACGGTAGTAGGAAAGAGACCGGGCAACTTCCAGGCGTCTCTTATGCGGAACGGTAGTAGGAAAGAGACCGGGCAACTTCTAGGCGTCTCTGTTCGGTACGGTTGAGGGAAAGAGGATAGCGGACGATCATATGATCGGCGGACAAACGGAACTTCTCGCTAGTTTGCTTGCACCGGGCAGCATCCAGGCAGGCGGTCTAGGAGGGGGATCCGTAGCCTCACTCGAATTGCCGGTCCTCCGTCGCGTTGGGGCTTATGTCCTGATTCCTGGAAATTCCCAGCAGCGAGAAATCGACGCGATCTAGCGGCGCGGTGGGGAGTCAGCGTCATTTGACGCGTCGCGAGACCGGCGTACTTCGGTCGGGTTCAGCCACACTCGGTTGCGGTCACCCGCGCGCTTGGCCTCTCGCTCACTCCCGGTCGCACCGCCGTGCGCTCGACTCCTCGCGTTGGGACGCTACGTCACAATATGTTGATAGATTTTCGGTCCGGTGGTGGGTTGCTATTTCCCTCGCTTGTCTCTCAATGTCCTCCAATGCAATTGAGTTTGCTTTGGCATGGGCCTCTTGAAGTTTTCCCTGTGATTCCTTTTCTTGATAGTCAGTTAAAATTTTCACATGATGTCCCGTGAGAGTTGGCAGGTTTTTATGCCAATAGATAGTTTGTAGATGGTTGTTAATGCCTCGGTGTTGACTCCGGATGTCCAGATGTGGTTGGTCCCGATTTTGGCCTCACAATCCCTCCTCAGTTGTAATATTCCTGCCCCCTGGAGCACTTCACATCCGGCAGCGTGCTTGTTTTATCGTACCTGCAGTGCCAGGGTATCCTTGAAGAAATATAGCCAGGCGTTGGGTGTTATCATCTTCTTGAGGAAAGTTCGGCTTCCGGGAAGTGCATGAATGTTGCAGCTAGGCCACTTGATGTTTTGTGGTTTTAGTAAGGCATCCGTTTCACAGCTTGGTGCTTTTTCCAAGTCCTGGACTGGCAAACTGAGTTCGCACATGTACATTCGAGGGTGGTTCCTGCATCCTGCCATGTAGTTTTCGTCGGGCATGAAGTATTGAGAGTTAATTTGACTGATTGCTAAGTATTCGATTCTTGGTTTTATGAATATAGGGGTAGAGACATTGGTCGATATAATTTGAAATGAAGGGCACGGTTGAAGGTAATAAAGGTCGAAGGGAATTTGGTCGAGTAAGGGGATGTCGATTGACAAGATGATTCGGCCCTGTGAATAAACTACGTTCAGTTTGGTCACCCCTTGTAATTGTTCTGAATTTAATTCTACCGGAGTCAGCGGAAATTCATAAGGAGTAGTTTCGCGAATTCGTTCGCAAGTCTGCGCTAGCTGGCCAGGTGAACGAATGGCCGGATGTAAAATACCAAGTTTCGCAAACGTAATTACAATTAACGCGGTCATGTATTCGTCCACGTGCCTGGTCATAAGGAACGTCCACAGCGACAAGGCTAATTCTAATTCTACTTTTGCTTCGCGGTCGTCTAATTGACGGACACCCGACGCTATTTCCTTAACTCTATCGCCCATGTTTCGCACGGAGCCCGTTACAGTTTTAAGTGTGTCGTGAATATCCTGAAATTCAGATTTTATAATATGTGTTTGATTTCCTAACAATTCAACGAAATGATTTTGATCTTTATAAAGCTTGTCTATTTCCTTATTATAATATTGCGCATCGTCGCTGTCCAGGGTTCCAAAAAACGCTAGAGTAGTGGCATAAGGACAAAGTCAGCAATAAGCCATTCTGTAATGAGGATGCCAATTTCTATCATATAAGTATCTCTAATGGATTACTAGTGTTTTTCTGATGAAAATGACACCAAACTTGTAATAATCCTGATTATTTTTAATGACTGTAATGGAAAGTACTTGGAGTAAAGTAATTGAAGAAAGTAATGAAGAGTACCTGAATTCTATGTGAACTTACACGGAACTGATATGTGTGCCCAGATCTTATCGTAAGCGATACCTACGCTCATGTAGTTACATCGTAGATTTTTTTTATAATTTTTGAATCCATTCAATAGTTCAGAGTTGACTAACTGGCGACTCACGAGTTGCCGGGGGCCCCTCCGCCTTGCGGCCACGCTGACGATCGCAGTCGAATTCGTCCGTCCCTACACAGACATAAATACATTCGATTGCTACGGCCGACCACGGCCATACGTTTACATATAATTATAATTAATACGACAATATGAACTGATATATACTTAGTTTTACTCGTCTCTGTGAATGTGAACGTGCCATTGAGTCCGCGTCATATTATTGACTAGGGATTGTATATCCACATCAATTTTTGTTATGGGTATCCTTAATAGCGAAGATAATGAATGGTCCGCTAATCTTGACCGATATTTACTTTTTATATTTTTCATAACAGAAAACGCACTTTCGCATCTGTATGTAGAACCAAACATTGATGGATCTGCTTGTAAATTACACAATGCAACTCGATAATACATTTCTTGGTCTTCGCTGTTAAGAATAGCCATAACAAAAATGGCCGTGGCCGGCCGTAGCAATCGAATGTACAGGGTCATCGTTTAATCCTGCAACCCGCGCGCGCGCGAACTTGTAAAATGGCAACACCGCCTCACGGACGCATTCCACTACAACCATGCACCGTCACCGCGTTCGGAGAGCTGCTAGCGACCGCTGGACAGCAGTGATGCTCGAGCTTCGAGAATTTTTGGCTGGTCCTTGTCAAATTAACGTTGCAAAGAACTATTTAGAATTTCCCGGCCCCGGTTGAAAATTTTGGGGTCTTTTTCGTATAACTTTTGAACTGTAAGACATATCGGAATGCAATTTACGCCAAAAAAATGAGGAAAAATTAATCCCTCTTAATGATGAATAATTTAACATATTTTACGTTTACTTAATTTTTCTTTTATAAATTTTTTAACCATAATTGTTTAAAAAGCTGTTGGAAACTGTTTATTTGATAATGTATTTAACGCTGTTTTAAAATTCGTGGTGTTGATAAACAATAGGCTAGTTGATTCTGTATCATTACATTTATAAATTGAGAAATTAAATTTTTATTCAATTATGTGTTAGTTCTGCAGACCTCAGAATCTTTTGTTCTGGTTTTCTTTTTTATGATTTTATCCTTAATGCGGTGCATACCTAGATCAGACGTAAGGGGTAACTAATGCGACGTGTCTTTGATTGTAGCGGTGTTTGAATTTTTTTCTTGAATTTCTGTGTTAGAATGTTTTAGCTACTCAACGCCACGCCTATACCGGCTTCCGTTAATGTCATTTTTTGGAACGATGTGCCGTTACTGTGGTTTTTACAAGCAGGTGGCGAAAAATCTCTCCGTACAAGGAACCGTCAACCCTGTCGTGGCTAAAATTTTTGAAATTGAGACGGGTACGAGATCTGTTGACATTATTTTCAAACCTCATTACAGTGATCTGGGGTGCGAGTGGTAGACCGATCATAAAAGCGGAGCGCGCGGCTCGATTACCTGGGTCGGGAAATTCCCAATACCTAGCTCTTTGCGACGCTAAAATTTTCGAAGCTCGGGCATCACTCTTGTCCAACGGTCGCAGGCAGCTCTGTGCTGGGCCGGTGCATGGTTGTAGTGGAATGCGTCCGTGGGGCGGTGTTGCCATTTTCGTCTGTTCGCGCGCGCACGGGTTGCAGGATTAAACGGTGACCCTGTATTTATGTCTGAGTAGGGACGGACGAATTCGACTGCGATCGTCAGCGTGGCCGCAAGGCGGAGGAGCCCCCGGCAACTCGTGAGTCGCCAGTTAGTCAACCCTGCAATAGTTAATATGGACAGAGCCAATCAATTTGTAATGAAACGTAGGGATTTAAGGGCCACGGGTCCCAAAAACTACGAATATAAATTTTACAAAAACGTTTCAATTCATTATTTTCAATGGTTTTACGTCGCGTAGGATGGGCACCGTCTAGTTAAATACGCGCGAAGTGCAGAGATTTGCGGGAATGTCAGTAATAACGTCAATTTTTAATATTATTCGGCGTACGACACGTGAAAACATTAGTTCACTGTTCCACTACACGTAAAATACTAACAATCAATTTTATCTTGCAATTTATAGCTTGTATAAGCTCTCAAGAAGTGCCATATTTTAGCGCCATATAGGCTCCTAATCCCCGAAATAGATTTTCAGAGAGAAATCCGGCGTGAGTCGATGACAAACCGAGCCAAAGTGTAGCTTAGCGAAAGCCCGCCTTCTATCTTCAACTCTCACTTTAAACAAGTCACACGTATACAAGCACGCACACATCTTTCAGTATTTCAACACATTTCAGCAGAGGTCGCTAAATTCCGTCCTCAAATTATGAGTCGGTAACACAGTTCGGGTGGTGACACGAAGTCCCATAAGGTGATAGGTCTATTCTATACCTCGTCTGTGGTTACGGGGCCATCGTCAGGACCGAAACATGCGTCACGCGGGCGGGGGCTAAACTTTCATGTATCGTTTTTCGGTAATAGGGTGACTAGATTTTTTTTAAATATATTAGCGGGCACTTGGGGGCTAAGAGGAACGTGCCTATAAAATTTCATGGTTATGAGTTCAGTGGTTCCAGAGATATCGAATTTCTTTCGTAAATTGTTAGTGAAGAGGATTTTTCCAGATTTTTTAATTTTTCCTTTCATTGTATCCCGAACACTACCTTTCTGCCAAAGTACAAGTTTCTATGACTGCTAGAAGTACGACTGAATTTTGATGATCGATCAGTGTCGAAATTGCGAAACTTTGAGTTCAAATATCTTATGAACTATAAAAGATAGAAACGTGAAATTTTGAGGTTTTATTCCGTTTGCATAGTAGGGTGAATTGACCAGTGAATGAACAGTGACCAGTGAATGAACAAATTGACTTTTTCGTGTATAACAAGGATACTATTTCATTGAAAACAATGATCTTATATTTAGAATGAAGGAAAATTTATTGAGATAACGGCGATGATAATATTTTTTGAATCAATGAGCGCCTCGGTCGCTTATTAATTTTTTTGTTTTGTGGTTTCGGGTGCTGCCATTCACGGCGAGAAACCTAGTAACAAAACACGTACGATGACAGTTAACATTATATTGTGTAAACTGTGTTCTGACATAAATAAATTTGTCAGGTTCCTATTATTATAATATATAGATTATAATATAGTCCCTCACCTAAACTTCCTTTCTTCGTTTGTAGCGTTTTTAGCGTTTTCTCGTTCGAAAATGAAGTATTATTCTTTGTGTTCATTCACTGGGTACAAGGTATTCATTTATTGGGTATTTTGTTCATTTACTGGTATATTGGACATTGATTACATTTTTATGATTTATTTCAGACGCCGGTCAAATAAAAAATCACAAACAATTTTTTTAGACAAATTCTTGTTTCATTAATAAATTAGGACATTATTTAATTTTTATCGTTATTTGAATCTGAAAAAACGTTTAGCTGTTCATTCACTGGTCAATTCACCCTACTAGGTTTCAGTAAAGTTTCAAGTTTCTGGGTAACTCCAGCACAAAGATATGGGGGGGGGGGGGTCAAAAGTACGCTGAGTTGCTTCCAGAAAGGAGTGCTTACGGCAAGCGCCCGACTCGACTCGGCGCTGCCGTACCCCCACATATTGTCTTGTTTGCATAGAATCCATGTAGTGTTACAATCGATCCGAGATCAGCTACGGTTGAAACACTTTACACTGTATCGTCAGGGCTATAACACTCCGTTTCTCATTGTTTATTAATAACTTCGATATTATTTGACATATAGTGAAACTGTTGTGACCAGGCATCCGAACCGCCTAGTAACCCTAACCCTTACCCGGTTAACCAAGGAAGGTTTCTGTAACCCGTAGAAACCGCGAGGGAACGGTTCTTAAATTCTAGAAGAAACCGAAGTAACCCGGTTAACCCGCTACGAGCCGGTTACTAGCGAAATAAGACAGTCTTGCCTAGACTAGACAGTCATTTAAGGTAAGGAGCTACGCCCGACAATGGATGCGGCCTGGTACCCTGTAGCGAGGACAAGTCCCCGCAGTGCCTCGCCGAATTGTATGGCTTTCGACCCTCGAAGGGGTTTGAATACCATTAAAACTTGAGAAATGTCCAGGATTTTCGCATTTCTCATCAGATCTTTGGGAAAACGACACCGATCGATTCCTTATGTTTCGCCGATGAAACTAACACCAAGAACGACGTAATTCGGACCATAATGAAAGAAATTCCATGGAAAATCGATTTATATGATTTCAAGCTGACTTCGTTAAAAATAGTTCGATTTACATGAAATTTGGTATGATTTTCATCGGAAAAACATAAGGAATCCATCGGCATCATTTCCACATCGATACGATAAAGAATGAAAAAATTTGTTTTAAACAGGTATGAATCCTCGGCCGACCGTAGCGAATTGAGGTCGGCGCCCCGCAGTCAAGGGATGAAAATGTGAAATATCCATTTCAGCGTAAAAGAAATTCTTTATTCTTTATCGTATCGATTTGGAAGTAATGTCGATGGATTCCTTATGTTTTTCCGATGATAATCATACCAAATTTCATGTAAATCGGACTATTGTTAACGAAATTAGCCTCAGATTATGGAAATGAATTTTGCATGGAATTTTCTTCATTATTCTCCGAATTACGTCGTTCTTGGTGTCAGTTTCATCGGCGAAAGATCTGATGAGAAATGCGGAAGTCGAGGATTTCTCACTTCTTAATAAGCACTCCAAACCCTGTATTATTCCAATATTACTGTAACCGCATTAACCCGGTTAACCCGGTTAGTCGGGTTACAGAGAAATTCTGTTACCCGGTTAGACGGGTTAGTCGGCGGTACGGCGTACCGAACCGAGTACGGGTTAGGGTTCGGTTCCCTGGTTGTGACGCAATAATGTCAGATAAGTAAGTAACGTTTCCATATAAGGGTTTTTGTTGTAAATGTAATAGTTCTTACGTAATCGTATTCCCAAACCAAAGTGTTACTAACGCCCCAGGCCTACCCTAGTCATAAAACTGTGTAACCCCTAAATATTATTAAATTTGTCCAAAATTTTGCATACAGATCACTTAGATGAAAAGAACCAAGGAGGCGTGCAAAGTTATATGAAAATAGCAGCTTTGGAAAATTGAAACACCATAGCCTGCGTGCGCGCGCGCAAAATGGAATGCGTTGTGACGGAATAAGTCAACCGATGTTTTTGGCAAATATTTTGGAAACGAAGGTTGAGCGGCAGTAACATGTACCTATAGGAAAAAGTTGCGCCGATGCATTGTAGGAACGCCCGCGGGTCGAGCTCGAGCTGAAATACGGAGCGAGACAATAGGGCCCTTTACACGGACGTTCCCCACGCGCGTTCCCGGCATTCCGGCGCGCGGCACGCAAAAGTACGTGGACGCTGGAGCGACGCTTCTTCGTGCACGCCAGAAGGTTAGAGACAGCGAGTTCGGCCCCATATTTCTACGTCGACTCCATCCACATGTTTTTTCCACGATCCATCGCAGTGGTGTATTGTGTACTACCTGTTCGATGTATATTATCGATCATTGAAACGATTGGCAAGACACGATCGCGATATATGTTCGCGAAAAGTATACGAATTTCTCGATATACCTGGCTAATAGAGGATATCATAAATACTGTTACTGTAGGGCACACTGTAATATCTGTTTTTACGAAGCTACATTTGGTTGACCTAGAGGTGCTACAAATTATGGAAATGGTTTATGACTCAGTTATAATGACTGCAAAATTTTACAAGGGTACATTAAAAAAATGTCCAACTGTTTCCCCGGCAATGCGATGGCAAATGAAATTGCAGATAACACATTCGCTGTTGTAACGATCATAATTATTATTATTGGTGGCTGGAACGCGCGCCGGGAACGTCTGTGTAAAGAGCCCTAATGTATCAAAGCGTCGACTCTTTCGTTTCGTCTCGCCCGTTTTCGGGTTCTTCTCACATTCTCGACCGAAGGATCCCAGGAATAGGTGGGGATAGTCGCCGGGCGTGCAACGCATGGTAGTAAAGGGGCTATGCCTGCGTAGTGTATTTCACGAGTTTGTTCTGTATTCGCAGTTACTGTGTTATATCGTGGTTTCATATTATAAAGTAAAATGAAGTTATATGAATTTTTTAGCACTTCTAATGATTACGATAAATTAATTGATTATTTAATTGTATGAAAAGTGATCCATGACACTATGAATTGTATGAAGTGTAGAAAAGAAATGAAATTTGATCGGCAGAATTTAGTATTTTCGTGTCATACAGTATCTTATATTAATAATATGTATTAGAAACGCGTTAAAATACAATGTAATCTGAAAATTAGCGCGTATAAAAATTCTTGGTTCAAACAATCACACTTACCTATTCCAAACCTTTGCCGTTTCATCGGTTTCCACTTAATGCTAAAACCACCGCGACAAACTTTTCTGGAAACTGAATTAAGTATTTCGTCGAAAACAGCTGTTGACTGGGCAAATTTTTGCCGAGAATTATGTGTTTTGTGGATAGAGAAGAATTCGGGCCAACTCGGAGCAGATAACGTAGTTGTAGAAATTGACGAAGCAAAAATTGGAAAACGGAAGTATAATAAAGAACGACTTGTTATTGGACAATGTGTTTTCGGTGGTATTGAACGTGGAACCAGGGACTTAATACCGGTATAACGCTCATACCGGTATTTCGCCAATACAGCTATAGGTACCGAAACCGATATCATACCGAAACAGATAAATATCGAAACCGATATTGTACCGAAAAAAATAAATACCGAAACCGATATTGTACCGAAAGAAATAAATACCGAAACCGATATCGTACCGAAAACAATAGGTTACCGAAAACCGAAATAAATACCGGTATTTTTTCGGTATTCTTTTCAGTAACATGGTAGACTTCAGTGTTTTCCTACCATGTTACCGAAAAGAATACCGAAAAAATACCGGCATTTATTTCGGTTTTCGGTAACCTATTGTTTTCGGTACGATATCGATTTCGGTATTTATTTCTTTCGGTACAATATCGGTTTCGGTATAGCTGTATTGGCGAAATACCGGTATGAGCGTTTTACCGGTATTAAGTCCCAGACGAAGATACAACCGAAAAATACCGGTATAATTCCGGTATAATACCGATATTTTACGTACCGGTAGGAATCCCTGTGTGGAACTAAATGTTTATTCATCGAGCCAGTTCCAAATAGTTCATCTAAAACTTTGCTGCGTGTGATTCAGAAGTGGATTAAACCAGGTTCTACAATTCTATCCGATTGTTGGAAATCATATAATTGCCTACACAAAAAAGGATTTCAACATTTCACTGTAAATCATAAAATGAATTTCATCGATCCAGATAGTGGAGCACATACTCAAAATATTAAACGTTTTGGCGTGAAACTCGAGCCAACATTCCACGACGTGGTACGCGAAAAGAACACTATGTTGATTACATGGGTGAATTTTTATTTCGTTGGCAATACGACTTTAGTACAAGAATAGTTGCATTTTTTAATATAATGGCTGAAATATTTCCAATTTCTATCAATAATAATTGAAAATAATGTTTAATGTGAAGTGCACTTATATTTATTTATACTAAACCTAACCCAATACTACCCCATATTATAACATCAAAGCAAGAAATTTAAAAAATATTTTTGCGAATATCTCGGAAACTAAGACCGAAAGACGGTAACGTGTATAGGAAAAAGTTGTTCAGAATCGTGTCCCCGACAACATATCCAAATTTCATCCCAATCAATGAGGAATCGTTAAAGTAAATAATTACCTAATACGGTACAGTATTGAGCCTATTGTAGCATAAAAAAGAATACGTACCGAAGCCGAAGTACTAAAATGACAATAACGATCAAATATAATCAAATCTTCTTATTAAAAGTCTTCTTAATTCATCTGAAACACCCTGTATGTTTCTTCAATTTTTTTCATTTACATTAGAAAAATACAACGCTACTAATGAATCAGTCCATATAGGAGCAAGAGCTACATGCGACTCCCGAGCCGCCAATCAGTGATGAGATATGGGACGGCTGTTCTCGCGCATGCGCGTCGTTTGCAGTAATATATTTATGTTGTGCCGCAACTAATGGGTGTAGTGTTATTGGTGGGAAAGCAGCAGGGTGGTCACGGTAGCCCATTTTATCGAAACTTGTACAGGGTCAGCGTCTTATCCTACAACCCGCGGTCGCGCGAACTTGTAAAATGGCAACAGCGCCTCACGGACGCATTCCACAACAACCATGCACCGACCCAGCGGAGAGCTGTCAGCGACCGCTGGACAACAGTGATGCCCGAGCTTCGAAAATTTTAGGATTGCGTCTTTCAAATTAACGACGCAAAGAGCTATTGGGAACTTCTCGGCCCAGTTAATCGAGCTGCGCGCTCCGTTTTTATAATCGGTTTATCTCTCGCACCCCAGATTATTGTAATGAGGTTTGAAAATAATGTCGACTGATCTCGTACCCGCTTCAATTTCAAAAATTTTAGTTACGACAAGGTTGACCGCGGTGCTATACCCTTGTACGGAGAGATTTTTCGCCACCTGCGTGTGAAATCCATAATAATGGCGCATCGTCCCAAAAAATTACATTAACGGAAGCTGGTATAGGCGTGGCGTTGAGAAACTAATATTTCAGACACAAAAATTCTAGAAAAAAAATTCAAACACCACTACAATCAAAGACACGTCCCATTAGTTACCCCTTACGTCTGATCTAGGTATGCACTGCATTAAGGATAAAATAGTAAAAAAGTAAATCAGAACAATAGATTCTGAGGTCTGCAGAACTAACAGATAATTGAATAAAAATTTAAGTTCTCAATTTATGAATGTAATGATACAGAAACAAAGCCTATTGTTTATCAACAACACGAATTTTAAAAACAGCATTAAATACAGTATCAAATAAACAGTTTGCAATAGCATTTTACAACAATTATGGTTAAAAAATTGATAGAAAAAAAATTAATTAATTTTTCCTCATTTTTCGGCGCAAATTGCATTCCGATCTTTTATACTTCAAAAGTTATACGAAAAAGGCCCGGCTGGGAAATTCTGAATAGCTCTTTGCGGCATTAATTTGAAAGAGACCATCCCAAAATTCCTGAAGCTCGGGCATCACTGCTGTCCAGTGATTGCTGACACTTCTCCGAACGCCGGAACGGTACATGGTTGTAGTGGAATGCGTCCGTGAAGCGCTGTTGCCATTTTACCAGTTCGCGTGAGCGCGGGTTGCAGGATTAAACGATGACCCTGTATACATAGTATATACTATATATACAGGGTGTCCCACGGTAGACTGGACAGCGCCGTAGCTCCTAAAGTATTGGAGATAAAAATTTAAAAAAAATAGGGAATTGCATGGTTCGAAGGGGCTACTAAATTAGCCTGAACGAATTTTTTTTTCGATTATTATTTTAAAAAATACGATGGTCAAGTTCGGTTTTTCAAATGGAACTATTTTTTTTGAAGTCCTGAGTTGATAGTGCGTTCCAAGACAAATTCAATAAGCATCAATGTATACACTTTATTTTCACTGGTTTTTGAGATATTGCGCTTGCAAATTTACTGATTTTCACTGCAAGAAACTCCTCTGGAATAGCAAGGACCGGGGTCGGTCTTACTGGCGCCACGGGTGGCACTGCCTGTTGAAATAGATACCTACCTGCGAAAGGTCTACGCCAGGCCCAAAGGCTGGACAATTCTTTTCCGCCAGAAATGCTACTTAGGTAGGTACATCTGCGGTATCGAGAAGCGCATCGTTACTTTTATTTCGCACTTGCTTCTACGCTCGGATGGCCGGTTCTTTTGGGAGTGATGCAAGTTGGATTGGTTAGGTTCGGAGGAGTGAAAGTTGCTAGACCAAATTTCAACTATAGGGAGCAGATTGTATCAGAACCAATCGGATTTGCATCCCTCACAAACGGCTGCTAGAGAGCAAGAGGCCCTCTTCACAGCAATACCTTCTCCCCAATGCCCACCTTCTTTCGCACGGAATACGTCAACGCATGGTTTTGTTTTGATATCGAAGCTCATGTTTATACTCGAGAGGACCACGCGTCGACAGCGGGCTACCCCTTTTCTTACCGTGTCTCTCCACGAAGAGTATTGCCGATGGATTGTAGAAGCGCAGATGTCTGGATGCCAGTTGTTGAATTCAGGAGACGATAGAAACACTTTGTTACAAAACACACATGTACTATAATTAAAGTAAATCGTATTCCTCTCGGGCAGGAGTCGCTCGACGTTCGTCAAGAAGATGCGGCCTGATACCCCGTGGCGAGGACAACCCTTCGCAGGGTCTCGCTCAATTTTTATGACTTTTACCGGAAAAAGGTACGAATCCTGGGCCGAACGTAACGAATTGAGGTCGAGCCCCCGCAGTCGAGGGTGAAATATCCATTACAACTTATTAAGATATTCTTTTCGTCATCGTATCGAGAGGGAAGTGACGCGAATGGATTCCTTATGTTTTTCTGACGAAAATCATACCAAATATCATGCAAATCGGACTACTTTGATACAAGCTATTTGTATTCCCTATGTAAAAGTTGTCCGATTTACACGATATTTGTAATGATTTTCGTCAGAAAAACATAAGGAATCCATTCGCGTCACTTCCCTCTCGATACGATGACGAAAAGAATATCTTAATAAGTTGTAATGGATATTTCACCCTCGACTGCGGGGGCTCGACCTCAATTCGTTACGTTCGGCCCAGGATTCGTACCTTTTTCCGGTAAAAGTCATAAAAATTGAGCGAGACCCTGCGAAGGGTTGTCCTCGCCACGGGGTATCAGGCCGCATCTTCTTGACGAACGTCGGGCGACTCCTGCCCGAGAGGAATACGATTTACTTTAATTATAGTACATGTGTGTTTTGTAACAAAGTGTTTCTATCGTCTCCTGAATTCAACAACTGGCATCCAGACATCTGCGCTTCTACAATCCATCGGCAATACTCTTCGTGGAGAGACACGGTAAGAAAAGGGGTAGCCCGCTGTCGACGCGTGGTCCTCTCGAGTATAAACATGAGCTTCGATATCAAAACAAAACCATGCGTTGACGTATTCCGTGCGAAAGAAGGTGGGCATTGGGGAGAAGGTATTGCTGTGAAGAGGGCCTCTTGCTCTCTAGCAGCCGTTTGTGAGGGATGCAAATCCGATTGGTTCTGATACAATCTGCTCCCTATAGTTGAAATTTGGTCTAGCAACTTTCACTCCTCCGAACCTAACCAATCCAACTTGCATCAATCCCAAAAGAACCGGCCATCCGAGCGTAGAAGCAAGTGCGAAATAAAAGTAACGATGCGCTTCTCGATACCGCAGATGTACCTACCTAAGTAGCATTTCTGGCGGAAAAGAATTGTCCAGCCTTTGGGCCTGGCGTAGACCTTTCGCAGGTAGGTATCTATTTCAACAGGCAGTGCCACCCGTGGCGCCAGTAAGACCGTCCCCGGTCCTTGCTATTCCAGAGGAGTTTCTTGCAGTGAAAATCAGTAAATTTGCAAGCGCAATATCTCAAAAACCAGTGAAAATAAAGTGTATACATTGATGCTTATTGAATTTGTCTTGGAACGCACTATCAACTCAGGACTTCAAAAAAAATAGTTCCATTTGAAAAACCGAACTTGACCACCGTATTTTTTAAAATAATAATCGAAAAAAAAATTCGTTCGGGCTAATTTAGTAGCCCCTTCGAACCATGCAATTCCCTATTTTTTTAAAATTTTTATCTCCAATACTTTAGGAGCTACGGCGCTGTCCAGTCTACCGTGGGACACCCTGTATATATATACTCATTAATTGCGTGTTTTGTGACTCTTGTTTGTTCGCGTTATTTTTATGTGGAGTGCTCGTGATATTTGTAACGACGCCCACTTCGGCCAAATAAACGTGCCCTCCCATCACCCGGTAGCCCATTCTCTGGAGTGCATCCCTCCACTCGCCTTACCAGTGGCGATCCACTCCGCCTCTCCCAGGCATAAAAAGAAACTGGAGGCATCGATCGAACGCGATCCCAAGATCCCTTGAAGACTGCCGAAGGGATCATCAGCGATCCTCCGACATGAACTTTAAAACGGCATGTAGGATCTTTAAACAATACGGATTTTTGTACCTCTTCTTATGAACTTTGAGGGATGGTTTCACCTCCTAAATGTGTCAATCGTGCCAAAATCAAAAAACAGATTTGTTATTTTTCGGTCCTTTACAACATATCTGAAACCCAAAAAAGTCGGAGACGGACACCTGAAAACCTCTCCTTGTGAGTACTTAGGTACTGAATTGCATCAGTACCATCGATACGTATCGTATCAGTCCCATCACTATATGTGTGTAACAATCATACAATGTTATAACTCTTCTATGAGAGGAGAGTCGTGCCAAATTCAACAAATGTAATTATCTTAAAGTAAAGGGTCTAGCAGGGGAAGCATGGGCAAACGACCCCCACGCCGATTCCTGGAGTTGTTATTTTTTAAACAATGCTCCTTGCCTGAAAAACCATTGTGTAAAGTTTTAGATCGCTACCCTCCCGTTTAAGGGTAATACGGGGGGAAACACCCTTAACGTTATTATTTTTTATCTCGGTTAGTACTTAAGATATTTGAATGAAAAAAAACGAAAATATAGTTACTTACTAACTGTACTTCATATATTTTTTTCTAAATTTTAAATCTATTATTAAGGGTAGAAAAAATAATTAATTTTTTGGGGGTGGTTTTTGGAAACAACCCTTTGAGTGACAACCTCCAAAAAAATCAAGAATAATACTCTATTATCGATCTATTATATAAAAAATCCTGGAGATGGTCGAGATGGTGGAACATAGTTAAATAATTTAAAGAAGATCATTATATTATAGGGGAAAGGTGGGATAGTTGATCACAGTTTTTCTTTTTTATTAAAATAATAATAATGGTTTGCTTTGTTTGTATTTAATTATTTGAGTTGTGATATAAATTGATGTGATCATGTATTCCCGCTGATCAACTATCCCACCTTTCCCCTAAATATGAAGGGTTTTGTGACGAGAAAGAGTACTTGTCGCGAGCCTAAGCACGTGTCATTTAAATGCGAATGGACGAAACGATTGGGGTTCGTTTGGGAGATCGAAGTGTGTAGGTGAAGGTAGCTGCTGAACAACGCGTATGCACTAAATACGAATATTTCGCGGATATTAACAAGGCCTATACTAAATTCATCCTAAGAAAAACCTCGTTCCGCGCAGGGATGATTCTGAAGAGGCGCGATTGGTCCGACTCCCCACTTAACCGCCTACGTTTTTCTCCGTCTTACCGCCTGTTACCTCTCGGTCAACCGTTCCGCAGCCTGCGTCGGGCCCGTAGGCAGTAGTCGGGACTACGCAGATCGGTCACAAAACGGTATGGGCGTAAGGTTTTTCTTAGGATGAATTCAGTATAGCAGGTTAACCATGGGCAAAGTTCCCCCACGCCGATTCTTGTAGCTGTTATGATATTTTTTAAACAATGCTCCTAGCCTGAAAACCATTATGTAAAGTTTTAGATCGCTACTCTCCGTTTACGGGTTATACGGGGGTAAACGCCCTTATCGTTATTATTTTTTTGTCGGTTACTAGTTAAGATATTTAAATGAAACAGGTGCGACAAAATAGCTACATATTAGCTGTAATTCATATATTTTTTTCGAATTGTAAATCAATTATTACTCGTAGAAAAAATAATTTATTGTTTGGGGGTGGTTTTTGCAAACAACCCTATAAGTAAGGACAACACCTTGACGTGATAATCGCTTAGTTGTTTGAACCTATCGAAGGTACAATCCGTACTTAGTCAGGCGTATTTTGCTGTCTTTCCGATTATATAAACGCTGATTGCAAAAACCACCCCAAAAAAATTATTTTTTTTAGCCGTAATAATTCATTTACAATTAGGAAAAAATATATGTATTACAGCTAATATGTATCTATTTTGTCGCTTTTGTTTCATTTAAATATTTTACGTAGTAACCGACAAAAAAATAATAACGATAAGGGCGTTTATCCCCGTATTACCCGTACACGGGGGGTCTATAACTTTATATAATGGTGTTTCAGGCTAGGAGCATTGTTTAAAAAATAACAACTCCAAGAATCGGCGTAGGGGCCCTTTGCCCATGCTTACCCTGCTAGATTCTTTGTAATATTCTTTGTAGTGCTTTTTTGTTCCATTCTACATATTTACCGGAGGTATGAGTCTGTCCATATTACTGACCAGCACGATACTTTTAAGGTTAAGAGCCATATATTTGGTTTGTTTTAAATTGCACAACATATTTTTTTTTATAAAAGGCGTCTTATTAAATCGGATCACGTCCCATTTTTGTTTCTAGGCAATATACGACATGCTTGGCGCGTGCTCAAGTAACAGGCCTGCAGACAGTGCGGAGGAAAGGGCAAAAAATATTTTCGCAAAGATGGATGAGAACAACGACGGTCAGCTTACGCAAGAAGAATTTTTAAAGGGTTGCCTTCAGGACGAGGAACTGTCTAAAATGCTGGCCCCCTAATTTCTGTGCCTCGCTTTCGGACCAACCATTCCCATGATGCCTATGATCTCTCGTTATCAAAAAATATTTACAAAATATGAAGCAACCGAGCAACATCAACGAAAACCATCTCAGTTGCATCTATATCTTACATGGAAAAGATTTTTATTGGGAGATTACACATACAGACGCACGAATACAGCACTTTTACGATCTGATGAGAATCCGTCTGAACACGTACAGTTCCCAGAGACAATCGGCAAGAACGATGAGTTGAATTGTTGAACCATAAAATCTATTGAAGGATTTCTCCAAGGATTATTTTCAGGAGTTAAATGCCGTGAGCGTGGCACGAATCCGTAGATAATTCGCAGCCACAACATATGAAACGAAGAAGCTTATATGTCGACAGCTTGGGAAGAAGACATCAACGTTATGCATCTGAAAGATATCAAACGTGTCAACTATTGAGGGCAACATCGACGAATACAGCATTACCTCTATGTCCTTTTTAACCTCTAGTTAAATTAGAAGTTTGCAATCGGATAAAACAGTTTAATGAAACTGCATTGGGAACTTTCATTAATGCTCCTGTTATAAGTATCATAAAATTGGTGTTTAAGGTAAACGTACCTACTAGGACATAATTCGAAGGGACTTTTTAATATTTCAAGATCGAACGGTAAGGTAGTTACACTTGCTTCGAGCTTAACCAACAACGACGAAGTGTTGAGATAGTACGCAAGCGACGGTAATACAACGAATCGCAAAATAATTCTGTCGACTAAGTTAGGGGAGATCCTCAATCGAAAAATACAATTGTATTTTGCACAATGTACTTCATATGGTGCAAAATACGAGAAAAACGGGTGAATTACGTACATCATGTTCATTGAAAACGTAAACGTATAAGTGACCAATAAAATCATTGATTGATTTGGGTCTCTTCCTATGTCGTCGAAACCTTTGTCGTTGTGTCTCATCTATCGAGCATACACCTTGATGTTCAGGTTCGTTTCCCTAAAAGCAGAATACAGTAAATTATCGTTGTAAAATCTCCAGAGTTTGTTCGTTGTATGGTTCTTTCTATACCCCTCTAACTGGGAGGATCCCCCTCGGAACCAGGCAAGCGTAAAAGACGATGTTTATTCTTCCTCATTTGTGGTCATTTTCTTCGACTGCCGACTGCTGCTATCGACAAAACATAATAAACACCAGCTCAAACCGAAATGAGATGCTAATCGCTTGTGCTGTTCACGTTGTAAGACTCTGCTCGGTCCCGAGTGGTGATCTTACAATGAGAATTTACTGTACACGGTTTACAATTTCATGCAAATGTTCTCGTTGCCCTTGCGTCTTTGATTTTACAACGATTCACGTGCAAACCTCTGTTTTGTATATTGCACAACATTATGTTATGAGAAAAATAATATATATATAATATATTACTCGCCGTATTATGTATATTATAAATTAATCAGCTGATATGTATAATATGTTATATATATTATTATAGTATATATATTTATTATATATATTAGTATAATATATATTGTGCATAATATATAAATATATATATATTATGCATGATATATTTTTATTGTATATCTATTAAATACGTACCATACACAATGTGATATGTCGCAAAGAACATTCGCAATCATTTAAAAACATATATTGCACATAACGCTCCTAGCGTATGTGCATTTAAAAAAACCACAAGCCTAAAAGGAAAACATGTATTTACCATTATCGTAGTTACATATGTATATTGTTTGAATATAAGACGACATGTTCGAAAGTTAAAATTAATGGTATAGCTAAAATTAAAGAACTGTGGGCTCGATAAAAGAATAGCGATGATTTTATCTTTTTTAATTTAGTTACAGCTTATCGTCGTGTGTAACAGTACGCAGTCCATTTGTGATAGAGAACGGATGTCAAGAACTGTGTAATTCGTGGTTATACACTTTCGCTCAGATAGCACACGTATTTCCTAACTGTAACAAATAATACGTAAATATTACACTTTAGAAATATATAGTATATAATTTATCGTAGATTAATATACCATTGTTGAGCTCCGTCTGTAGCAAATTAACCTACTATAGATGGCAAAGGTCGAAGCACACATTGCACACGGAGCACGTGTTATATATATATGTATAACATGCAACACGAACATAATATGAATTACTTTGTATTGTATATATTTTGTTCCTGTGTTCAGCAGCATGGACTTTATTTTTAATAATATGTAAAGTTGCCTTTATTTTCTGTTACTTCCATCAGTCGTCTCGGTAGCAATTTGTCCACGTCGTGAATTTTATTTCGTGATATTGCTTCTTATTATTTTGATACTGACGTCAGTTTCAACTGACGTCAATTTTATAAATTGTTTCCCTTTTGCTTACACTGCCTCTGAAAGCTCGTGCCAACAGACTACTGTAATATTTGATAAGCCCGACGAGCACGCAGGTTATTTATTGCAAAAGCAGCAAAATTGTCGAATGAAGAATTATATACTTAACTTTCGTATAGTTGTCTGTAGTATATTTTCTTACCGTAACAAAACATCTGCCCCAACTACACACGTCCTTTGCTTTCTAACGAATTATTTTATTAAATTCTAGTAACTTATTCTATTCATTCTATTCTGAATAGCTAAATGCTTCTTGGTATTGTAACCGATTCTAACCAAAACTATTACTCTACCTTTCATCCATTCATCGTTGAATTTTCATTATTTCTTCCTCCTATATACCTATGATGCTAGTAGTAATTGAAACTATATCGCAATCCAGATTGAGTCTTTTCTCATTTTGTAAATGTGATATTCCTCCTTGTTTCTTTCAGCGTATTTGCATCTTCGTAAATATTTATTGTTCTTATTTTTCTCTTGCTATTAATTGAAGTTGTCTCTTATAGTTTAATTGGTTTAGATTATTGTACATTAGGAATATACTCGAATTATTTTCTTTGCTGTGAAGCAGAAGTAAAGTGACCTGTAAAACACCAGCATTTATTGCGTTTTTGGTTGCAAGAAGTTTGAGTGCTGCAACAATATTTTAAATAGGTAGACAAATTTTGATTTACACACAAATAATCTGAATTTGGGCTTCACTTTCTTTTGATATCCCTTTTGTGTAAGTCGTTGTAGTGCACGGATACACATTACACGCCATTCTCAGCTTTTGGAAGTTCAGGACGTAGGTACTGAACACTTCATAAATATAGCTGAAATATATTATTATTTCGCCCTTACCGACTACATAGTCGTTTATTTTGCTATACCCGATTAGCGATGTTATATCAGTGTAAGAGTAGTTTCATATATTCTTATGGTATAATGTTTACGTGCTGTTCGTTATATGTATGTAGGAAATTGTAAATACATCATTGAAAAGTTAAGGATAGCACCATTGATTCCAACATATGATGATTTCTGCTACAGTTGTTTATCACATCGTATGAACATTTTTTGCTATTCTAGGTTACTGTAGGAATAGTATTCAACGGGTTCGTTTGTCTCTGTCATTCCACGTATCAGCGTGTTTTATTAGTTGTAAAGTAACAGTCAATCTTATGCATAATATAGCTTAAATAAGTAAAGAACATAAACATAGGTTAGATATCTACTAATTTAATGTAAAAGTGTCTGTTCAGGAAAGTGAATGATGCATGTTTTTTTGTTTTAAGGAGAAAATGAAAAAGAAAAAAGCACTACCACATAAATTCAATGCTCGTTTATTACTTTACGCACGTGGCCTTGTTTCTTATTCTATCCAAAGATAGAAACGTATTAATTAATTCTAACAGTTGTGAGATGTTTTCTCCATCTGTTTCGAATAAAAAGAAATCGAGAATCATTGGGCTTTTGTTTTGTTTTGTGGAATTATAGGAAATACTCCTATCTAAAACTCAATTACGCCAAGGTACTGTCAATCATGATGCCCTTTCAGAAAATAAGGAAATATTATCGTTATACAGGGTCATCGTTTAATCCTGCAACCCGCGCGCGCGCGAACAGACGAAAATGGTAACACCGCCTCACGGACGCATTCCACTACAACCATGCACCGGCCCAGCGCAGAGCTGCCAGCGACCGTTGGACAAGAGTGATGCCCCAGCTTCGAAAATTTTAGCGTCGCAAAGAGCTAGGTATTGGGAATTTCCCGACCCAGGTAATCGAGCCGCGCGCTCCGCTTTTATGATCGGTCTACCACTCGCACCCCAGATCACTGTAATGAGGTTTGAAAATAATGTCAACAGATCTCGTACCCGACTCAATTTCAAAAATTTTAGCCACGACAGGGTTGACGGTTCCTTGTACGGAGAGATTTTTCGCCACCTGCTTGTAAAAACCACAGTAACGGCACATCGTTCCAAAAAATGACATTAACGGAAGCCGGTATAGGCGTGGCGTTGAGTAGCTAAAACATTCTAACACAAAAATTCTAGAAAAAAAATTCAAACACCGCTACAATCAAACACACGTCACATTAGTTACCCCTTACGTCTGATCTAGGTATGCACCGCATTAAGGATAAAATCATAAAAAAGAAAACCAGAACAATAGATTCTGAGGTCTGCAGAACTAACACATAATTGAATAAAAATTTAATTTCTCAATTTATAAATGTAATGATACAGAATCAACTAGCCTATTGTTTATCAACACCACGAATTTTAAAAACAGCGTTAAATACATTATCAAATAAACAGTTTCCAACAGCTTTTTAAACAATTATGGTTAAAAAATTGATAAAAGAAAATTAAGTAAACGTAAAATATGTTAAATTATCCATCATTAAGAGGGATTAATTTTTCCTCATTTTTTTGGCGCAAATTGCATTCCGATATGTCTTACAGTTCAAAAGTTATACGAAAAAGACCCCAAAATTTTCAACCGGGGTCAGGAAATTCTGAATAGTTCTTTGCAACGTTAATTTGACAGGGACCAGCCCAAAATTCTCGAAGCTCGGGCATCACTGCTGTCCAGCGGTCGCTTGCAGCTCTCCGAACGCGGGGACGGTGCATGGTTGTAGTAGAATGCGTCCGTGAGGCGGTGTTGCCATTTTACAAGTTCGCGCGCGCGCGGGTTGCAGGATTAAACGATGACCCTGTAGTACTAAGAATTTTACAAATTTCTAAATCATTGCTATAATATCCTTTGACTAAGACCCGCCTGAAAAGATTACAGCGATACTATTAGTTAACAAGCAGGAAGTAAATAGTTGGGTACCGATATGTAGTTCGTGGAGTCAATACAAACAGAAAATGGTCGTACTGTTCGTATAGTTATATGTATGTTATAAGGCTATACTTGAAGTCATTTTAGAAGGAACCCATTTCGCGCATGTAGAATGAGCTCATTGGCTTTGAGAGAGCGTTTGTTTGGGATATAACCAATAGTAGCTTGTTTCGGCACCAATGAGCGCCAGCATGTGCAGAACAGGTCTGAACTTGTCGGTCGGCAGGTTCCTTCTAAAATGACCTCAAGTATAGTTACATATCATAGCTTTTTCTTAAAAAATGAATCGAAGCAATAATTATCGCTTCGCGTCTTTTCACATTTTACATTGTTATATTTGTCCCAATTGCAATTAATTTCTAATATATCAGAACACACATATACGCGCGGTAATACGCGGTGCACACGCGTACACAAAGCATTATGTGCACGCCTAAAGGTCGGTTTATACAGCCACCGAGCACGGGCTGAAACTATAGTAAGCCTATGGCCATTGGCCGATGAAAGGCCGAAGAGCGATCGACGAGTCTAAATCGGGCGAACATCAAACATGCGGATCCGGCTCTTGCCCGTCAAGCCGAGTCCAGACTTGAATGAATATACTTACGTTGAGTAACGCTGAGCACGCACGAATATTCTAATGTGGACGGGTGAAACGATAGTTAGACCCGTATGCTTCTACGTCAGAAAGAGTGAGTGTGAACGCATATGCTAGTGTGGACGTGTCATTCGTAGTAACTCGGCGCATGAGACCAGACTCGCGAATACCGGCGAAGGCACATGGCCTGCGCCAATCGTTGTCGGTTTCCTTCCACACATCAAAGGGAGTTTGGAGTGCATTGCGCTCAGCGTGGAAGGTAGCAACACATAAGATACTTTTCTGAAATCCTCGATGTCTGGGATTTTTATGATACTATTGAAATATATTGTAGCCCATATGAAATTAGAGAAGGCTAACAAGGAAACACCGCGAACCCGCACTCACCGATTGGAACGCAACTTTGTGGATTTATAGAGTGACTCAAGACAAGTACAATGGTGCATTTCATTCGGATCCTATCACCCTTTAAGGGGTGAAAACTAACCTCAAAGTCAAATGAGATTAGTTTTACTTCCACTTTTTTACGTATAACTACAACAGACAGTGCAATGAGCACTGCAAACTTGCGTTAACAAAATTTTGAACACAGTTTTAAAAAATACCTGATCGAAAAGAACTTTGTGTAAAATTTCGTTGACACAAGTTTGGAGTGCTTATTGCACCATTAAACTTTTGTTTGAAACATTTTTTTCTGCCTGTTGTAGTTTGGGAGTTATACGTGAAAAAGTCGAAGTGCTTATTTGACTTTGAGGTTAGTATTCACCCTCTTAAAGGGGGATAGATCCCGGAAGAACCACACCGTTGTTCTTGTCTTGAGTCACTCTATAAACCCACAAAGTTGCGTTCCAATCGGTGAGTGCGGGTTCGCGGTGTTCCCTTGTAAGGTAAATGTACCAGTGCCCGGCCATGTCCCAGTACCTGAACAGCAATGCGAATTTTATTTATTTTTAAGCTGAATTTTTAATATAATTCAAAACAAAAAATAGCACCATAATGCATAAGTATTGAGCAATATTAATTAAATTCATTATTATAGAAAATTAAAAATCGTTAGATAGAAATAATTATTTTGTAACACACTTCGCACGCATAGCAGATTCCGAGAAATTTCTTTAGCTTCTGTCAAGACACTTCTGTCATTTACTAAGCAAAATATTGACAGCATTTCGTATTTGTATATTATAATAGTACATTATTATAATAGTAAATAGATTTAAATTTAGTTTAAGATAGTTAAATTTGCAAGAAAATTAATATTTTTTTAAACAAGACTAAGTTTATTTACTGGTACAAGAATTTCGTGAAAGTAAGTAATTTAGACATGCATTTTTAGGTTGTCCACTTACTGGGACGACATAATTCCGGTTGTCCGGTTACTGGGACATATGCATTTTTTCGTATTTTCATTAATAAACACGTCTATTATAATACATAACCTTTTTTTGCAGTTTCCAATAGTATAATATTGTGTTATCTATCACATTCCAACAACATTTTTTTATTTCATGATGGTTTTACAAATTAAATTAGGAGACAAACTTTGCCGCTATTCCTTAAGCCCCTTAAGCGTCCGGGTATTGGTACATTTACCTTAAGTCCTCATTTTTCCAGATTCGAAATTGTTTAAAAAATACAAATCATCAAAGTTGCCCTGCTTTCGATGATTTTTACGAAACGGCTTCAGAAATAAATTTTAATCTTTTAAATTATTGAAAGGACGGACTTGTGTCTTTTTCTTTTAATCAAATACCTCCTCAAGTCCTGGGACCCGGGCTACAGCCAAGGGCGGAACTGTTACCTTGCTAACCGTTGCGAGGGTTTTGGGACAACTGCAAGAATGTGTGTGCGCTTATACGCGTGAGGCCTAGTTATATGGGCTCGTGGTACGAGGCAGTATGGACGCACGCACAGTCTCGCAGTTCACACGCAGTCCATGCTGTGGTTAGCAAAGTAAACGTTCCGCGTTTGGCTGTTGCCTGGGTCCCAGAACTTAAGGGAAGTCCCGGCCATAGCCACTGAAGGGCTGAATAACGTGTATCAATTTCAGACTAATTGGTCAAATAGTTTTTTTGCAATCACTGCACCAGTTGAAAAAATGTTGTTTTGAGATAATCGCGTTTAAAGTTTTAAAACAAATTAAAAAAATTCTTTTAATTTCTTTGTGCAATATAAGAGTAGCTTAATAAATACCGAAAAGATTTATTGCATTATATGTTGTATCTACGAAGAAAAGAATCTTTAAAAATAGCTCCATTTTTCAAACCGTCACACTGGACTGACCCTTATGGAGGTATTTGCATCCTAAACGGCAGGCCTGCTCTACAGGGTTGCGAGGCGATTCAGAACACCGTACTGGTATATTTTGACGTCACTTGTCTTGTATTGGCTTTGCGTTGGTATGACGTCACGACGTCACCAACGAAATATTATAACTGTATCCATTAATTTTCTTTAATTAGCGGAGATTGAAAAACTGTATATAGTTGGGGCACGTTGACAAACATTCGCGATGCGCCTGGTTTCAGGTAGGTGGGAGCGCCTGGTCGACTAGTGGTGCAATAAAAAAAACAATATTCTGTCCACAAAAAACTGTATTAACGTAGTCGTACTATATTATATTCCATAAAAAGGGATTATTGGGATCTGGGTTAGGTCTGAATATTCAGGTGAATACCGTTCTTGTTATCGCTGCCATATTAAGAAATAACACGAGATTATTCGCGAGGGAGGGGAGGACAATGCGGCCCGTGGAGGGACACAGGAAGAAAAAGGGTAATCCGTTCACTGCGAATGACCTCGACTGCATCGTATTCCCTTCAAATTGGAGACGGATCCCTTATTGCTTCGGTATATACACGCCCTCCAATATCAAAACAAAAGCACATTTTGACGTATTCTGTGCGAGAGAAGTTGGGCTTAAAGTCCGATTGGTCCTAACTTAACCAATCTTCCCAGCATCCCTCCGAAACAGCCACTCTCTTGAACAGGCAATATCTCTTCACAATAGCAATATCTCTTCCCCGAGGCTCACCTTCTCTCGCACAGAATACGTTAATACGTGCTTTTGTTTTTGAAATTCGTGCGCGTGTTTATGCTCGAAAGATAAGGGATCTGTGTTTAATTTGAAAGGAGGGCAACGCAGGCGGAACCACGCGTAATCAGCGGACTACCCCTTTTCTTCCTGTTTCTCTCCACGAGGCAGAGTTCCATCGATGGCATCTTTACGACTGTGGAATGGGCTAAGCGAAGCACAGAAGTTGGTGAAGAAAGACACATAGCACTTTCGAACATTCTGCATGCGTCATTCGTGCGCGTTCAGCCTGCTCAGCGTATACGCATTCAGGTTTGGATCCGGCTTTGGATTCCGACGTTGGCTGCATAAAGGGTTAAACATAAGGTGTGCTTCAATTCACAATACTGCGCATGAAATTGGTGGCATCGTATTGGTGGCATCGTACGATTCCGTAGAATTTCTCTTACTTGCCACCAATACGATGCCACTTCCCGTGTAGCGAGCGGTACAGTGACTGCTTCTCCTCTGAATTTCTGTGATTGCTGCATGCTCGCTGCACCGGAAATGGCATCGTATTGGTGGCAAGTGAGAGAAATTCTAGGGAATCGTACGATGCCACCAATTTCATGCGCAGTATGCGTGAATTGAAACACACTCACAGTGACGACACAGTGACGGAGTATCCACTACGCCCCTCTTCTTTTTACCACTGGCACGCCGGAGCGAATCGTGTCTACGAAATCCTAACTTTACGGCGCGGAAGCGCTGATCGCGAAACCGAACTTTCATAGTCGGACGATTTTCTCCGAGGAGTTGGTGGCCATCGAGATGCGCAAACTGAAAGTGAAGTTCGACAAACCGATATACGTGGGTATGAGTGTGCTCGACGTATCGAAGGAATGTTTATATGAATTTCACTACGCATATATGCGTGCGAAGTTCGGTGATCGGTGTAAGGTTCTGTACACCGATACCGATAGTTTAATGTATAGTGTGAAAAGCGATGATATGTATGAACATATGAAGCGCGACGTCGCACGATTCGACACGAGTGATTACGCGGTGGACAATCCGTACGGTATGCCCCGCGTAAACAAAAAAGGTGCCGGGACTCATTAAAGATGAGAACAACGGCGCCTTGATGACTGAGTTCGTCGGAGTACGATCTAAAATGTACGCGACTAGAACGTTTAACGCTGCAGTGGGGTCCACGAGTGAGACTAAAAAAGTGAAGGGTGTGCGGAGACACGTGGTCGCGAATCATGTACAATTCGACGATTACACTCGTTGTCTTCACAATCTCACCCTGAAATCGGTTCGGCAGAACAATATACGTTCCAAAGAGCACGATGTCTATACCGTGAGTGAAGCAAAGAACGCTCTCAGTCCATTCGACGACAAGCGGTGTATTTTAGCCGATCGAGTCCGCACTCTTCCGTGGGGGCATTATCGAATCTCCGATCACAAGACCCACGAACGTCTCGAGCTTGTGTCCGACGAGTCCCTCGAGAATCCCATTGTATAGTATGTTTGCATGTTTGTATGTTTGCATGTACATATGTATATACATTTCTTTCTTTTGTTCATGTTATTTATTTAGCTATGAATATCTAATATATGTATAGCGTAGAATACATACTACCACGTGTAAAATACAATTTTGACTATTCTACGCTATATATATATATACATTGAGGAGAGGTAAGAAAATTTAAAAGAGTAAAATTTAAAAGTAAATTAATATTTACTTACGTTATTTGCTGCAAAAATGAATGTGTAATTATGAAAAAATTTATATTTACATTAAAATACTTTTCAGTGAGATGACCGAAGAAAACGGGAGTGACAGCGATTTATTAGGCGGTTAGGTGTCGACCAGTTTGAAAACGGCATCTTAATTTATTGTACTCTTGAATAATTGCTGATCCCAATTTACAGCCACTGCACTACACAAACGCTCAGCTGTTTTATTGAGTATATCTTGTAATGGCAAGATAACTTGTGTTTCCGATATTCTATAATTTTGTGGTTGACATTCAGTCATAGCTTCTCTGACTAATTGGTAGGCCGGATAAATTGCACAGTTCCTCGATCGAGAATCTTTTACTAATCCTACATATCTACTTTTACTGTAATCATGCTCTAAGTAGAATGCAACTTTCATGTATTAAGCGGTTACGACAGAGTTTTAAAAGATAGAAATATACACATGTATAACAGTTTTTAGATTTTTCTTATTTAATTATATAGTGATTGTTACGTTATCCACGAGTATATTCATTTTCCTTTCTTAACTATCTCCTACCAAGTTAATTTGGCGTGTGAGATGCGTATACGGTTCGGCAATCGAGTTGCGAGCATATAGTACGCAACAGGATACGACATGTAAACCATTTATATAGCACAATTATTAGTATTCAAGTATTCTATTATCTTTTTCTACTCCATATGAATAAATACAATAAATAAGTCTAAAATATTGTCATCAAAGCACGCAAACCAGAAAAAAACACGGTTTTTGTTGATTTTTCAACTTAAAACGCATTTTTCTTCGAATCCTGAAGGGCTAGACCAATTTCGCGGTCATATTTGAATTCAGCGCGTCAAAATCTATAGGAAATGATGTATAACAAGTAATGAAAAAACTTCAACCACGAATTATAAGCGAAAAACCGAAATTTTCGTCGAAAATGTCAACTTTGACTTAGATTTTCAAAGTCAAAATTTTTTTTTATACATTCTAAACATTTTTCCCTTAATCTGCAACATCTTAGCTTTAACCTCCAAAAAGTGCCATCCCTCTACCTTATTCCTATCAAGAGTTCTACGATTTTAACACAAAAAGGAGCAGTTTGTCCCTCTGTGTGACGGGTCGGGCGTTGATCGTTCGATGCTTGCGATGATTGTAGGTGCGTACGAGCGTAGGTAACAGGTCGATCCAACGATAGGACGCGTTCAAGGTTCCCTGATTAAATGTTTAGGTATTCTAGCATACGACTGACACAAATAAAAGCAATCCACGTTCGCGTGGCGACCGATGGAGAAGTATTCGCGTATCGCGTTCTGTTCGTCGCATGCCACGTCGTCGAACACGAAGATCGAATCGGGCCGAGCGTCTCTCGGTGGAACGATCTCAGCGTTGTCCGAGTAGGGAAAGTATAATACCTGCTCGAGATATCGATACTTTGGCTGATACAACGATTTCGAGTACACGTATACGTTCGGACTCTCCAGCATGCTCAGAAGCACGTTCGTTTTTCCACACCCGAACGGGCCGCAAATCACGCCTCGCACGCTGTTCGGCAACAACGGGCCGTGTCTGTTCGATCGACTCGCATCGCTATCATCCTCGAGCATTCTGTTCGCGAATAACGTCCGACTGTTTTGCGAATCATGGGATGTGTGCGCGTGTGATACTTGTGCGCGTGTGACAAAGCACGACTATTTATATTCGTGGTACGCGTCGCCCAGGTCACTATCACTGTGATCGGCTAAGCGCGCGTACGAGTTTATTATTGCAGTAGCTATTGTGACTATTCTAACGTATATGATAGCATCAACGACTGCGACGTCTCACGGACTAGGCAAGAATCAGAAGAGGAAGAAGAATCTGAAGAAGAATAAGAAAAAGACTGGATCGGGTCTCGTGAACGGCATAATAAACCGTCTGCCGTTCGAACTACACGTTCCGGGTTATCAGTTCTGCGGACCGGGAACGCGTTTGCTAAAGCGATTGGCTCGTGGCGACGAAGGTGTGAATCCCTTGGACGCAGCCTGCCGAAACCACGATATCGCGTACTCTCGCCGAAAGAATTTAGAGGGGCGACACGAGGCGGATCGTGCGTTAGCCGAACGAGCGCGAGAACGAGTATTCGCGAACGACGCGACCTTTGGTGAAAAAGCAGCCGCGACTGGAGTGTGGGCAACGATGAAGGCTAAGACTAAACTCTGTATGGGTATGAGAAGGACGAAACGTAAACAGAGAAAGTCTGGAAGGAAACATCCTCAACTGCGACGACGACATCGTAATCTACGAGTGGCGAAACGCGGTGGCTTTCTTTAATTTCTTCCGTTCGTGCTACCTGCTTTATCGGCTATCGGGGCATTGGCCGGTGGAGCGGCTGATATAACGATTCGAGGGCCTCGCGAAAACAGCTGGAAGAGACGTTGTGTCATAATCGGGCGATGGAAGGGCGTGGGATGCATCTGACACCGTACAAGCGAGGTGCGGGCTTGAATCCTAGACGTCGAAGCCAACGACGACTGCGATCAAAGAAAAAAAAACGCCGATCGAGTAGGCGCGTGGCGACGGTGGAGGCGATAACGCAACAACCTATGACGAACCTGCAATTAGAACGCGAATGTGCCAGCATCTCGTTCTTTCGAGGGGTGTTTATGCGCGACACACTTCCACGCGTGTACGAAGCAACGAATGTGGCATCGCGAATCTGGACGAGAATCGAGGCGCCGGTACGCACTGGGTCGCGTACGGGAAACGCGGGCCGCGAGTACAGTACTTTGATAGTTTTGGGAATCTACGACCTCCCGCGGAATTGACCTACTATTTCGGACGTGGTACAACAATCACGTATAATTACAATCGTTTTCAACGTTTCGACGAGATGAATTGCGGTCGCTTATGCTTGTAATTTTTACAGCAAAAGTTTATCGAATTATGGCCTATATACTAATAATATTGGTATGTGTACTAAGATTATGTGACAATGGATCTATGCGTAATGACGATCCACACCTTCTGTAATAATAAAGACTCATAATATCGATAAATTGCCGAGTATTCGTACGCGCGCGTCACTTACACTCTCTCCGTCTCGCGAGTGTAATCTATGATATGTCGTTCCCGCTTACGTTAACGGGTCGCAGTAGCGTGCTCACGGTAAACTATTTCCCTCCGATAGATTTGAGTGATGGTCAATACGAATTAGGACTCGTGGACTTGGAGACGTTTCACACGATACCGAACTTCGATTCGAGCAACGATAAATTCTATTCCGTCGTGAATTATGACACCAAAAACAACACCATCGCTGACACCACTCATGAATGCATTACGATCCCCCACGGCTTCTACGAATTAGACACTATCGCCGAGTATCTGAAGCAACGATTACTCGATCGATATCCTCAAAGACGCGGAAACAACGATAACAATGATGACGACAAGTACCCTCTAATGCTACGAGCTAACAACAACACCATGAAAAGCTAGCTGTACTGCTCGTTCTTTGTAGACTTTACGAAACCGAACAATATGGGCTCGTTGCTAGGATTTTCTCCGAATCGCGTCTTATTACCAAGAATCTGCCACGAGTCCGACGTACCCGTGAATATTATAAACGTCAACGTGATCAGAGTAACGTGCAACGTCACTACCAGCGCGTACAGCAACGATAAACCGGTACACACGATTCATGAATTTTCGCCTCGCGTACCGCCGGGATATATGATATCGGAAACTCCGCGACACGTCATTTATCTGCCGATCGTCGCACGAGCAATACACGATCTAATGTTGTGCATCGTCGATCAACACGATCGTCCTATAGGTTTCCGAGGAGAAGAAATAACTATTCGTTTGCACGTTCCACGACGTCCGCGCGATAGGCTAGCGCGACTGCACGTGTATTCGCGGGTGTGTAGTATGTTAGTGTTAGATCACACGTACGAATCATCAATCGTCGCTGCCGCTGCTACTTCTACCGCCTCCGTCTCGCGTCATCGGCGCAAACCTTTATCGGAAGGCGAATATAGAAGAATAAAGGCTGGTGGAGCGATAAGAAGAGGACCCAT
This sequence comes from Andrena chrysosceles, assembly GCA_963855975.1. Classification (NCBI taxonomy): domain Eukaryota; kingdom Metazoa; phylum Arthropoda; class Insecta; order Hymenoptera; family Andrenidae; genus Andrena; species Andrena chrysosceles. The sequence continues at coordinate 64,482,721 of OY979767.1, read as the reverse complement.
AAGGAAAAGAAAGCCGTTGATTCGTCGAAACGTACGTTTCGTACGATCGTTAGCTGTCATCGTCGCCTATTAGACACGCAACCACGATGTCGATTATTCTGGACGTGGCGAATACGCCAACCTTTGACAATCGTATCACGAAGATCGAGTTACACACGTACAATCCATACGCCAACACGACGTTCGACAATAGCGACGAGATAAGAATCCCCATACAGCAGCATGATCTATACACGCTTCCATGCGAAAGTTTTCTCTACATCGAAGGTCGTGGCACGTTGACGGCGCAGGATGCGAAAGGCCCCGCAACGTCCGCGACCGCTGTTCTCGACAATAATTGCGTTGCGTTCATGTTCGATGAGATTCAATACGAATTGAACGGTGTCGAGATCGATCGTTGCCGAAATCCAGGAATCACTACCACATTGAATAATTACGTTTCGTTGTCGGCCGAGAGGAGCAAAGTGCTTGCGAATGCCGGTTGGAATTATGCCATCGATTACAATAAAGACATTTTTCATTCGGGCGCTTTCAATTTCTGCATACCCCTGAACGTGTTATTAGGATTCTCCGAGGAACACAAACACATCGTGATGAACGCTCGGCACGAGCTAATCGTTATACGATTGCGAGTAGATTTGAACGCGATGCACTGCACCTCCGCCACTGCGATACCGAAACTAGAGATACGGAAGGTGCAGTGGCGTATGCCCCACATTGTTTTGGAGGAAGTGAATAAGTTATCGATGCTGCGTATCCTGGAAAGCGGTCGGCCGATCGCGACGAGTTTCCATTCGTGGAGCCTGCATGAGTACCCGCTACTGCAAGAGACAACGAAACACACGTGGACCGTGAAAGCTACGTCGCAAATTGAGAAACCTCGATTCGTGATATTCGCCATGCAAACCAATCGACAGAATCGTCCCGATAAATGCGCGGGTGTATTCGACCCGAATCGTCTTACGAACGTTCGACTGTATCTAAATACCGAGACGTATCCGTACGACGACTTGAACTTAGATTTCGATAAGTATAAATACGCGCTCCTGTACGATATGTACGCGAAATTCGGCAGATCGTACTACGGTCACGGAGAACCGTTGCTGAACGCGATCGAATTCTTGCAATACGCACCTATCGCGGTCATAGATTGTTCCAGGCAAAACGAGTCGTTGAAGAACGCTACGGTGGATGTGCGAATAGATTTCGAATGCAAAGAAAATGTTCCCGCTAATACTACCGCTTTCTGTTTGATAATACACGATCGTACAGTCGAATACGGCCTTTTAACCAACGTGGTACGCAAACTAATATAGCGTGCGTGCATATATTATTACAACTACTACTAATACTACTACTACTGCGGATACTGCTACTGTTTTAAAACGTCGATGTCGAAGACCTCAGTTACTGTTCCGACACCGTCGTCGTGCTACCTAAACGAATAATAATGTTCGCCATTGTCGATCTGCAAGGTTTCAATATCGAACGTGAGTTCGTCGCCAAAGAAATCGTGATTCGCGCAAACAGCAACAACGATAAAACGACGACAACTACGACGATAATCAGCCATTGGGTCTTCGAACCACCATACTTCTGGGAACATCTGAATTCGTGGGAAAACCGTCACGCGTGCTGGCTCGCGAAGCATCATAACGGACTTCGCTGGGCTGACAGCTATGTTCCATACTCCAAACTTCCAGGGCTTCTCACCAGCGTACTCGCGAACATTGACTTCGTCATCGTGAAAGGTGCGGAAAAGAAAACGTGGATGCTGAAACTACTACCTGACATAATCGTTGAGGATTTTTGCAATTTGTACGAACTGACGGCGCGAAAGATCAACAATAACAACAGCAATAACAACGCTCGAACTGTCTAAGTTGACGGCGGCTACGATGTTGTCGATGATTATTGCGGGATCATGCCTGACGTCCCTAATCTGAAGTTTATGTCTTCAACGAATGCTATTCGATGTGCATTTCACAACAACGACGGTGTTTGTGCGCTGGAGAATGTCGAGAAAATATGGAATTATATACGTAGCGTCACCTAATGCAAGTCCCACACACGCATTGCATCTACTTTACGCGCCATATGCAGAGAAACGAATATGTAAGAGTTTTTTTTTGTTTTCTATAGCGATGAACACAACGGCGGCGGCGATGAGAGCAACGACAGCGGCGACTGATTCCTCTACCGGCGAGCAAGAATATCCCTCCCATACGAACGTTGTTTCACGCAAATACTGATTTTATAATTTAAGTGCGCATGGATGGATTTACATTGTACATGAATAAACACATACACTGTTTTTTTAAAAATATATATATATATACATTTATTTAAAAAATTGTTGTACATTTATTATTAAACATATATATGCACGCACTATAGTGGTACATGGTTTACATCACGTAGTATAGATTGTAATCCTAACGCTAACAATTCACAATCGATCAATGAATGCTGCTCAAAGTGCTCACTTTCGGAAATTAATTTCACATAATTCGTTGGTACGGAAGCGGTACGTAGAACTTCCACGAAGGCCGCATATTTACTGCTTACAGAGTACATATTTTCAGTTAGTCAGGTGAACATATGTTCAATGCAATGTTTATACGCGAATAGTTTACGCATCGTGGCTTCAGTCATATATATGACAGCGCGATTATCAGTGATTTTAATAAGTTGATCATCATGCATACGCGTGAATTCGAGTCGTAAATGATCAATTACGATGTGGGTTTGGGGCGATGTTGCGTTGCTGCGTAATCGTTGGAGTATGTCCGCTAGGGTGGGCCGAAAAACCCAAATTTTCGAAACTCGAAACGGCGTAGTGCGGAAAAGTTGCCGTTGGGGAAGACAAATTGAGGCCAAAAAGAAATTTTGAAATCGGTCAATATTTGACCCTCGCGCATCGCCGTCAAAGTTTTTAATTTTTGACCGAGTTTGGCGACTTCCGTATATTTTCTTAAAATTGTCTATATTTCACTATTGAACATCACAAAATATTATTTCAGCACATAAATACATACAATTCTTTAGCTGCGCAGCTCTTGGCTCGAGTTATATAGCTAACGCGACTCAGAACTCACCACGGGAAGGTGGCTGCACCTCGAGTTCCACCCACGCCCTTCCCAACCAACCAACCACATAGGGCATACATACTATTTATTGTCGATATCTTTCACGACTTTTACTTCTTCACGTTGAATTGTGCCTTGTTTGTGAAGGAAGGCATGATTTCCCTGGACATCAACGTGGTCCGGATAAAACCATCCCTGTTTTTATACCCAACAACTGTTCCTGCTGCTTCCGTCACTAACTTAACACAGCGCTCAACTGATTGGGTATGGCAAGGAAAGTTCCTGATATCCCAGTCTGGCGTAAATCCAGATTCTATTAGTGATGTAATGTGTTCAGTTGAGACATGACGTAAAAGAGGTGGTGAAGAGTTAATGGAGCTCCAGTCGATAATTTCTGAATAATCTGTCGCAGCAAAGTTGATTTTTGGAATGAAGAAGTCACGAACCGGCTTTTTTTTATTCAGAGATGGTTTTCTTGCCTCGATGATTCTTTTTAGGCCAAGTTCTCTAATATTTCTTCTTTCATCCATCGCCATTGCCAAGAGCAAGTTTTCAGGATGTGCAAAGAACCCGTTGCGTTGGATGACAGGATCCAAAATTTGGAGGAGGTTTTCAGGTAAGTATCTTGATGTTTCAATAACCTTGAACACATGTTTGGGACCGTCTATGATGGAACTATTCTTCTTTATGGCAAACCATACAGGCATATAACATGCAAGTACAAAATTCACTACCTGTATCAGTTCATTAGAAGGATTGTCCGTTGATACATATAACCTCAGAGTTCGATTTGCAGCTGTCAGCCACCGGGAATGACACAGCGGCCCAGGATCTGAGACAGCTAAATCTGGAGGACAGAATCCTGACTTGATAGCTGAAGCTATATTCAGAAGATATTTCTGATCCTTACTAAGTTGTTTCAGATCTTTCTCATCAATAGGTGGAATGTCGCAATCAATACTCTCAAATTTAACAACAGGTAAGTTTTCGCAGCTCAAAAGACACTTCCCAATAGGACCACAAAACGATTTTGGACCTGTGGTTTGACCATCTGAATGTTCAAATAAATGTCTGAATGGAAGCTCATTGCAGTGCAACATGCATATAATCCATTGGAGTGGTCTTTTAAGAATCATTTCAATATTGTGAATTATACCATTCTTCCATCCAGTATTAGTTGCTGTTCCATCACAACCAACAACATCTAAGTCTCCAAGAGAGATTTTTAATTCCTTTAGATGTGAGATAACACTATCAGTAATATTTCTCGCAGAACTTGACCTTGGAGAAACATGACTGATATAATTAGATCCCGGCTCTTGAATTAATGAAATATGTTCCTCTTTCACTCTTCTGCGAAAATTCTTCGAGTGCATTGTTTCAACAACCAAAGTTTCATCTTTTCTGCCATCAAAAAATAAACCTCGAAGAATTATATCAGCACTATCCTGTAAGCTTGATCTCAAACGTTCCTTTTCTCTCCTTACTTTATTTTTGTCAATAACAAGTGACTTGTCAGATTCATTTATAATCCCTACATCTTTCAGAATACTCGAAGCGATTGCCGCAGTTGCCCTGTCAGAAATACCATACCTGTCGCTTACTAATGCAGTCGACTTGAGTTCAATCCTCATCTGTGTACCTGATGATGGTTTATGCTTTTTCGAAGGGACAAAATTGTCATTTTCAGTCTCTTCTTCAGGTTCAGGGCTTTGGTCTTTGACTTCTTCTGAGGTCTGTTCGAAAGAACTACCGTTCAGGGCTACGTCAAAACGAGACAGGCCTTGCTCTGCCCTCAGTAGTCTTTTGATTCGTTTTTCTGATTCTTTTTTGTCAACTTGTCCTATTCTTCCAAATCTTCCATTTCTTTGATCATACATAAATTTAATCTCAAGAAGTGGAATTTTCTTTGATCTCTCGCAACAACAGTTAATAGAAATTTTACAAATACAATTTCGAATACTTTTTCCACAGATGCAGTTTAGAATCATTAGACACTTGCAGGATGCTACGTCGAAGAGTTTTGCAGCTTCCTCCTTGAATTTTGCAAGTTTATGCTTATAATTTTGTTTCTCTTTGTCCCTGCTATAAGATTTCCGCAAATTGTAGTATAAGCTGTGATATGATTTTATCTTGTTTACGATTGTTTTTTCTGTTATAGTGGGAATAGATGCTACATCATACAGAACCAAAATTTTTTGTGCAACTGACTTAGCTACGGTAGAAAAACAGACGGTGTTATAGTTGGCACCTGAAGCCAGCTTAAATCGTTCTGCGAAACAACATTTCAATACTTCTTCGTATGTAGGAAGTTGAGAAGTTGATAAATCCTTTGGATTACCAAAAATCGGACAGAAAAATGTTTTCCGGCTAATGTGTTTGTTTGGGACTTCCATCTTTTATTGATGGAAGAGCTTCAAGATCACAAAATATAGGAAGAAGTCAATACAAAATGATAAGATAAATGCTTTAAATACAAATGCAGACAATTTCTGTTATAAAAGAGCATAGGTAAGTGGTCGAGTAACGAAACAAAGAAGCTTTACTGGGAGGGAGCTTTACTGACGAAGGGAGAGGAGTGGGTCTGTTAAGCCAAGCCAAGAGCTTTGTGCCCAGAGTTGCCAGGAAACTCCTACACGTAGTGGAGGGCGCATACCTACCTCGGCGTCGATTGGTTTGACGTCACGGCGTCATCACGCGCATGCGTGGCGCGTTCCCTCTCCACTACGGTTAGGACTTCCTGGCAACCGTGTTTGTTTATGCCTAAAGAATTCAACAATATTGCCTAATTTATGTTGCGTATTGAGGTACGCCGTCGCACATCGAATTAACTTTGTGCGTAATTAATTAGATTAAAGTAAGTGCGTTAGCAATGTCAATACTAAAAATTCAATTTAATATAATTGCAATGTTGCTTTCCGTCATATTGTCTTCCGTCCGCGACAATACATATAGAAAACACTATTTTACGTGTTTATGTGCTAAAATAATATTCTGTGAAGTTCAACAGTGAAATATAGACAATTTTAAGAAAATATACGGAAGTCGCCAAACTCGGTCAAAAATTAAAAATTTTGACGGCGATGCGCGAGGGTCAAATATTGACCGATTTCAAAATTTCTTTTTGGCCTCAATTTGTCTTCCCCAACGGCAACTTTTCCGCACTACGCCGTTTCGAGTTTCGAAAATTTGGGTTTTTCGGCCCACCCTAATGTCCGCCCCGTTTTGCAGTAGGAGCTTCCACGTTGACATTGAAAAGCACACCTCACAGCCTTTATTGTCGGCTATGGCGATCTCGACGTGGCACGAATCCATGCCAATGCGAATTCCAATAGTTAGCCGTTTATAAGCTGTTGCGGTCAGTGGGTAATCACGCCCCAGGATCCGTACGATTGATGGTTTTGGTGTTTTCAACGTTTTTGACGTTGTGGATCCAGAACTGTAAGAAACATGTACACGAAATTAGTACATCGGTCGTTTGCGTTTACAGTGAAAGAAGTAAGCGAATGAAGTAAGTGAAAACTGTATAGTAACGTATACATACCTCATACTGGACTGTTGATGATGTTGTTGTCGTCGTTTATTTGGAAACCAACCATTGTTGTCGGACGCGCAAGATGAATCGTTTAAGCTGCGTTTGTACATTTTTATATGCACTACGTATGATTCTCATCGGCGAAAAAAATGACACGAGCGATACATCTTAGCACTCGAGCGAACGTGGTGTAATGAAGTCCCCATGACTGACCCACGTCATTTTATACTGATTCACGCACACGTACATGTCAATGTGTGGAAGTATATTGCATCACGTGGTACAGTGTCGTGCTTACTCCATGGGCTACGGCGACGATATTTACTGAAAACACCGATAATGCATTCTTTACGAACCATATCGACGATGCTATATTCAACGATGATGTTGTCCAGTGGGATAACTAACAAGGGGACCCCACAGCTGACCCCCCGGGGATTTTAATGAAACTTTAGGAGATGAATGTGGAGGTCATCTGGATGACTTTCTGCAAAATATCTTTTGCCAATGAGCATTATTTATAAACAATCCAAATGTGTCCCGTAAAAGGACTTCACTTTAAACATATCTCAAGTAAGTGAGTTGGGTGAGTGCGTATAGCACTTGCTTCCCAACCAGAAGGCTCGGGTTCAAATCCCTATCTTCCTAATTTATTTTTTTCCTTTTTTTAACTTTTATTTTGAATAATTAAATTTCATACTGCTTTGTTTCATAAATGATGTAATTTTTTAACATAAATATTATATATAAACATGACAAAAATACATAACTTTTTATATACGTACAAACATAACTGGTACATTCTTGGACTATAAAGACACTGTAAATTATATATTTAATATGAAATTTTTTTACAATGCATATATACACGTCTATGTAACTTTACAACTATTTATCTCCCTATCTATCCTATTATTATGTATATATATATATATATATATATATACACACACACACACATATATACACACGTAAATACGCACATATGTACGCTCAAGCATGTCGAGATACATAAATATATACATAAAGAGAAATATATGAATAATATTTACAATATATATATATATACACACATGCATACATGCACACAAACATAAATATAACCATAATTACATGCATACATACGGGCATATATGGATACATTATATTAATTTAATTACAAGCGTGATATTTTTCATAAAAGCACCAGAAGCATAAAATTTTTTTGCAGTGTGCACGTCGGATGAAGGATGCTTTTTGACAATCGCATTTTTCGCTTCTAGTATCATTAGGAAAACACACTTGATTAACATTTACAAATTCTTCTTTTTTTGATATTAATTTTGATGAAAACCAAGCGTAGAGTATCATAGGTTTAAATATAGGGGCACACAATTGATGGTGGATGAGTGAGTGAATTTTGATTCCATCTTCGCGTTTACTGGGCATATGTTCGTCATTTTGTAAAACTTCTACACTATTCTGAATTTTTTTTATAAAATTCTTTACTTGCCGGAAGAAATACACGTCGCACGGTTGGCAATATGGGGTACAATGTGGAGGAATTACTTCGACGGTCACAGTACTATTTCCTTCATTATTTGTAAAAATACTATTGAAGTCCGAAACATTTGAATGCCCTTCCCATGAATCTAAAAGTAAAAGAAAATGTTCATCAGTGGTATATGGTTTTATTGTATTTATTAAAAAATTTTCAACATGTTTTTTGGTTAATTTGCCCGACTTCGATGCTGTGACGTACACGTTTTTATATTCATACATCAGCCTGGTTACAGTGTTGGCTACCCGCGGTCCAAATTTCCCGTCTTTTTCCTGCATACATAGAAAAACTTTAGGAAGTAGCGTACCTGCTGCAGTAATCGCGTATTGTGCAGTATATGAATGCGTAACCTTGTTAAAGTCTCCCAGGAAAACTTCCGTTTGCTTTTCTCCTCGTATGGATAATGTCCGGCGGATATCACTCCTGTACTCACATCCTGTTTGGTCGGTATTTATTATAAATTCGGGCTTAAAAGATGGAATCAATTTTGCCACCGGTTTCTGAAATGTGTCGGCTTCTTTCAAAACTGCAGATAAATCCAGTGCATTCCTTGATTTAATGTACCTTGTAACCTTTCGCTGTCTAATGCGGTACTTCATTTTGAATTTCTCCACCCACCCATGTGATGCCACGAAGTTCATTCCCTCTGCCTGATGTTGCATAGCACATACTGAAGCCCATTGCTGAATCATTCTTGTTGTTACAGGCTGCTTTTTATCTCTTGCTTCAACAAATCGGTCGTTCGTCCAGTTATTAATTTCCTTCCATATTTCTTTATAGCTCCCATTTTTTTGTATGTCTATTTCCCATTTTTTTAAGTCCTTCTTGGTTGTCAGTGCACTTCCTCCCCATCTTTGTAGACTTTTCATGCTCCAATTCGGATGTTTCTTTGCCAAATTAACAATTTTAATTTTTGTCTTGATTGGTATAAACTCATCTTTACGTGGTTTCTTTTCTTCTGGTTGATAGTCCAAACTCTCTGACGAGGAAGAAAAATTTGAAAGTGATGTTGATTCCACGACTTCTTCTTCAGGTAACAGTAACTCGTCATCTTCTTCGATCTGATATTCTATTAGCATATCGATAATGCACTTCGTCATCGTTTCTCCTAAAAGACAGGCTTTCCTTGAGGGCTGAGCACTAGTATATTCCGTAATGAGATTCGCTTTCTTCATATTTTCTGTACAAATTTGCAATGCATCTGCAATATCTTCCTTACTGTACGAAGACTTTACAATTTCCAATGGGGTACTATCCTCGTCGTTCACGGAAGTGGTAAATCCTGTCTCGCTTGTTGACGGTTTGTTGTGGAATTCCATGGTTTCCATAAAGCTTTTTGCCAAACTCTTAAAGCTTCGCACAGGTTCTATTCGCTTCACTGGTATAATGAGAACTGACGAAATTTTACTGCAACATTTAAGTACGAAATGCTTCCCTAATGTTCTCCTTCTACCCATATTTTTGTTGTAGAAACCATAAAATTTGAATGAAGCGTTTGTCTTTTTGACCTGGGTATCTGAACTAGTACCGTCCAACTTTATTGCGGGACGGGGATAATTACTTCTCCAAAAAGGTTTACTACCAGTGCAATTAATTCATAACGCTGCAGTGTATTATATTAAAGAAGCACACAATATACAGGGATTACTACAGCAGGTACGCTACTTCCTAAAGTTTTTCTATGTATGCAGGAAAAAGACGGGAAATTTGGACCGCAGGTAGCCAACACTGTAACCAGGCTGATGTATGAATATAAAAACGTGTACGTCACAGCATCGAAGTCGGGCAAATTAACCAAAAAACATGTTGAAGATTTTTTAATAAATACAATAAAACCATATACCGCTGATGAACATTTTCTTTTACATTTGTAAATGTTAATCAAGTGTGTTTTCCTAATGATACTAGAAGCGAAAAATGCGATTGTCAAAAAGCATCCTTCATCCGATGTGCACACTGCAAAAAAATTTTATGCTTCTGGTGCTTTTATGAAAAATATCACGCTTGTAATTAAATTAATATAATGTATCCATATATGCCCGTATGTATGCATGTAATTATGGTTATATTTATGTTTGTGTGCATGTATGCATGTGTGTATATATATATATTGTAAATATTATTCATATATTTCTCTTTATGTATATATTTATGTATCTCGACATGCTTGAGCGTACATATGTGCGTATTTACGTGTGTATATGTGTGTGTGTGTGTGTGTGTGTGTATATATATACATAATAATAGGATAGATAGGGAGATAAATAGTTGTAAAGTTACATAGACGTGTATATATCTATTGTAAAAAAATTTCATATTTGTTCGCGTAAAAGATCGCGGTGAGCGGGAGCTGCCGCTTAGGTTGAGTGAAAAACGCACAGTATTGATGAGCAATGTACAATTAGTTTATTTTACACTCGCGGAGTGAGTCACAACTTGAAATGGTGAGTGGGTGAGCCCGAACAGATGCACGTTGTGCTGCGAATGTACAGTTCTTTGTCTCGTTGAGACAAAACGCAAACGTCGCACACGTGGTCGCGTAACAGCCCACGATCCACAATCGATTAAACTATGAGTCTGAGCACGATATTGAGTTGAGAGGTGAGAAATTATGAGGTTGAGCACTAAGGTGAGCAATTTTGTGAGAATTCACGAGTTACAGTGATCTAAACGTTCAGTGAAAACCAACGCGTCCGTCCTTGTACTCTGCGTGAACAAGAATAACAAGAGCAATATGGCCGATCGATTTCCGTTAGTCGTCTTCTCCAAAAGTCTGGAGGATCGAGCGACGTGGGGAAATGCGATTGGCTGAGCGTTCTGTCGCTGACACATGATTGGTCGATCGATTGTGGATCGGGCTTGTCGATCCGCTGTCCAGGAGGTGCTGCGATGAGTTGGGTGTGGTGGAGATCGGAACTACCGAATCTCAAACAATATTAAATATATAATTTACAGTGTCTTTATAGTCCAAGAATGTACCAGTTATGTTTGTACGTATATAAAAAGTTATGTATTTTTGTCATGTTTATATATAATATTTATGTTAAAAAATTACATCATTTATGAAACAAAGCAGTATGAAATTTAATTATTCAAAATAAAAGTTAAAAAAAGGAAAAAATAAATTAGGAAGATAGGGATTTGAACCCGAGCCTTCTGGTTGGGAAGCAAGTGCTATGCGCACTCACCCAACTCACTTACTTGAGATATGTTTAAAGTGAAGTCCTTTTACGGGACACATTTGGATTGTTTATAAATAATGCTCATTGGCAAAAGATATTTTGCAGAAAGTCATCCAGATGACCTCCACATTCATCTCCTAAAGTTTCATTAAAATCCCCGGGGGGTCAGCTGTGGGGTCCCCTTGTAAGATAAATAAATTACTAAAATCATGAAAATCTATGTACGAATTCTTTTTCGCCCTTACACGCTCCCACGACGCTTGACTTACAGCTCCTCAAGAAAGATCGGCTTGAGACGTCACTCTCAATCGTAAAAATACTTGGAACTCTACCCCGAATAATTATCACTCTATGTTTATGATGGTTGCTTACACGAACGTACCGCATTGTTCATTTCTTCATTACACGTGCGCCGTATCGGTCCCACGGTTCAAATATCAAAACGCGTTCAATCCTGCTCAGATATAAACACACGGCATGGCGCGGTGCAATGTCGTGTTTACTCCATGGGCTATCGTAACGATTGACTTACAGCCTCCTCGATCGTGAAAATACTCGGAACTCTTCCCCGAATAATTATCGCTATATGTATACATCATTGCACGTGCTTTGTATCGGTCCCACGGTTAAAATATAAACACACGGCATGGTGCGGTTCGCTCTATGATTTCTAATAAATCATGTACCACCCTCTTTCTCAGAAACCATCAGTGAATGCAATATCGTGTTTACTCCAGGGGCTACCACGACGATTGATTTACAATAATTATCGCTTTATGTTTATATCATTGCACGTGCGCTGTATCGGTCCCACGATTCAAATATAAACATATGGCATGAAGCGCGTGCACGTAGGCACCAAAAACGCGTTCAATCTTGCTCAGATATAAACACACGGCATGGCGCGGTGCAATGTCGTGTTTATTCCATGGGCTATCGCGATGATTGATTTATAAACACAAGGCATGGCGCAGTGCAATGTCGTGTTTATTCCATGGGCTATGGCGATGATTGATTTACAATAATTATCGTTCTATGTTTACATCATTGTACGTGTGCTGTAACGGTCCCACGATTCAAATATTTCCTTATCTTCTCTAAAAAAAAACTTTTCTCATGGTTCACCCTCTTTCTCAGAAATCATCATCGAAGACGCGATTTCAATTTCCGCGAATCGGTCGCGGTCGCGCCTGCGCACCGATCCCCGCACGCGTACGGAGATTGCGCGGCGGCAACGCGTGCCCAAAGTACCTTAAGCATCCAACAGGTGGCGCCAATACGAAATGTATTGTAGGGACTGGCGCTGCGAGCGTCTCGGAAGTCCCCCGAACTAGCGTACGGAGAAGAAGGTGCCGAACGTCCATTACGGCGTCACTCACTAGACAGTACGCATCGCTCATTGAGCGCGACATACAGAAAGTTCCTAACTGTTATATATAAATTGTTGAGTTTATTAAAACCATTATTGTTCACATCTGTGAGTCATTTATTCGCCACAAGTGGATTGAATATCGTAGAGCAGAGTAGGTCTGCATTGGATAGTCAAAAGTCCTCCTAACGTGCTCACGCTTGAGGGCCCGTTACGTATAACCTACAGTATGAAAAACCTGGAAAATTTACCAAGGCGGGCCCAAATACCGATGCGGACCCAAAGTACCTTAAACATTCAATAGGTGGTGCCAATAGGTGGTGCATTTTGAAAATCCACACCCATCCCTGTGACGTCAGCCCCCTCGCCCGCGAACTCCACCTGCGCGCGCGGCGCCATTTTGAAAATTTGGAAATCCCCCTTCCCCTGTGACGTCATCCCCCCTCACCAATGAACTCGGTCGACGCCATTTTGGAATCCCTCTCCCCTGTGACGTCATCCCCCTCATCAACGAACTCGATACCCCCCTCCCCGCCTCATCCCCCGGTCTCAGAATCGACATAGCCTACCTACTAGTTACTTTCCGGGAACTTCCAAGTAAATTTCTTTTTTGCTGTATAATTAATATATATTTGTCCTTGTATTTGGAAATATTTGCCAATAATGAAGTAATTACCTGTATTCTATATCGTACAGTGGGGCTGAATCCCCCAAAATAGGGGAAAAATGCAACATCCCATTTTTCGCACTGAAAATGCCGAATATTATTAAGGAACTTCATAAAAAGAGTGTTAATATACAACTCATACAAAGGTGTGACGTATATATAAAAAAATAACAGCATAATTCCAATAAAACTAAAACAATTTGATAAATATACGTACTATGGAAAGTGCAGAAATATTTGTAAACCTGTATTCATGTTATTATTTAAGTGACACAGATTTTAGAAATTGTTGAATTTAATACGGCCACAAATAAGTAAAACAAATACAACCTTTAGGTGATGTATTCCGCCTCAAACAAGATTGGCAGTGACGTTACGTTATTTAGGGACTGGCGATTCGTTCATTAGTCTTTCCTATTTGTTTAAAATTTCTAAACTAAAAATGTCGTCATAAATCGATTGATACTCGAGATATCTTGATAATAAAGAGAACAAGTTTGTGAATTTTCTGAAAAATTTGTTTTTTTTTCCTTTTAATCACAGTTCCTTTCAGAAAAAAATAAGAGAGTTTAATTATCCAGTAAACGAAAGTAAATGTATTAAATTATGCATTACCAGAAAGGAATAGTTTTATCATATTTTTTTGCACAAATTTCATTCCGATATCTTAAGGTAGTTCCTGAATAATCTACTAAATTACAGAATTTTTTCAAATTTCGTACAAAACTAATTTGGAATACTAGAAACCCTTGTACAAAGTTTAAAATCGATTTACCATATAGTTATCGAGAAATTATTAATTAAAGTTGATGCATTTTAACACAGTGGCATATGGCGAAGTAAAAAAAAGAGGGTTATAGTTTCAGTTTTTCTTCCGAAACGGGAAAACCATATTTAAGAAGTGTACCAAAATTGGCACAATAGTACATCGAAATGTCAGGAAATGAATTTATAAATTTCTGCAAAACTGACCACATAATTTCTTCGTAAATGCCCATAAAAAATAAGTTTACGTGCAAATTTTTGAGAAATTACGTAGAGCAGTGATCGTGGCAACGTCGCACAATCGATATGTTTAGACATTTAAATAAGGAACGAAGATTCAGATCCATATGAACATTTTTTCTGATATTTTGGCTATAAAAAACGCTCCGAATGAATGCGACGTTGTCAGATCTGCTGCTCCAATTCACTACGCTAACCAATTGAATATTCCATTTTTGTATTACAATTATTTATATTAACATTGCACTTTTAAAAAAATATATACATGATGTTAAAATATACTACTTTATATTTATCGTTTATCATCCAACTCTAATTTGATTAGCATAGTTGGTTAGGAACTACCTTAAAAGAAACAACCAAATGTCACTGACTTCTTCAATCCTGCCCACTGTGCCGTTGTAAATCGGACTACTTTTATACAAGCAATAAGGTAAAAAAATGCCTACTAAAATGCTTTTACGATTTGTATTGCTTCTGTAAAAGTAGTCCGATTTACATGACATTTGGTATGATTTTCATCAGAAAAACATAAGGAATCTATTGCTGTCACTCCCTTATCGACACGATAAACAATAAAGAATTTCTTAATACGCTGAAATGAATAATCACAAAAAAAAAGAAAATAGTATACATGAAAAAGTCGAGGAAGAAAAAGAGTATTATCAAAAAATAAGTATAAAAAAAACATAAAAAAGATAAAGAAACATGAAAAAGTCAAGGACGAATAAAGTATTATTATCAAATAAATATAATCACATAAATAAAAAATATAATTACAATATAAAAAAAGATGTGAAATCAAAATGAGCTGCAAGTACATCACAAAAAAAGAAAATAATATAATCACCCAAAAAAAGAAAATAATATAATTACAATATAAAAAAAGATGTGAAATCAAAATGAGCTGCAAGTACATCACAAAAAAAAGAAAATAATATAATGACCCAAAAAAAGAAAATAATATAATTACAATATAAAAAAAGATGTGAAATCAAAATGAGCTGCAAGTACATAAAGGTGCTTTCCAACTGCGCTTAAGATGACACAACTACATATACACAGCTAAAATGCTGTGTTATTCCATTACTCATATCGCGGACATTTTAATTAACCCATCAAAAAGAATCCCATTTAAAAACATTGTCGTAAATTAATAGCTTTACAAAATTAATGATATACAAAAATTGCCAATTATAACAATGCCTATTTATACAAAGAAAAAAATGTATTAAATAATATTAAGCAGATATATTTTTATACAAATAAATATTTTAATACGAATAAATATTTTATTCAAAATACTTGGCGCTGCTCTCCGAATTGGTGTTGCTAAACTGAATAAATATGTATAAATTGCAATAATCTTTTTCTTTCTTTCCTGTGCGTGCGTTCGTGGATGTGTGTATGTGCATATGCTACGTATGATATTCGAATTAAATATATGTAGAATAAATCTGACAGCGTTTCTAATACTCGTATGTATATGTATATGTTTATGTATTTTAGATTGCAGCGCCAAGTATTTTGAATAAAATATTTATTCGTATTAAAATATTTATTTGTATACCCTGATAACCAGATGTATGCGATCTGACGTCAGATTGGCAGCAGGGTCTGCCGTGAGAGCGCAGAGCCTGACTTCAGATCCGTAGTCATCTATGTCCGCATTAGGATACGTTCTAAGGTACAGAGCCTGACATCAGGACCCTGACGTCAGATGGGCAGCAGATTCGCATCAGATCCTGCCGTTCGCCTGAAACGTATAACAGCGCCATCTGAAGGCCAGAAGTACCAAACTATTCCCTACGCGTGACGCCACACAGCTGTCCCTACCCTTACATAACCATCAAGCGAATTCGACAGTTTATTAAATAATTAATGCTACTTATTTCAAAAAGTATTTATTCTTTTTTTATTAATATACATGATCGGTGATTACAATTGTTACATAATAATATAAGTAGCGCATATAAATTCAAAGAGGGACTTTCAACATTTAAATTTACAAATCCACGTCCCGTAACCACTGGTACCTAGTAGGGGCGATATCAGAAAATTTCATTCAATATTTTCGACTTCTTTTTTGTGTAAAAGCATCATGTTTCCTGTTGTGTTAGCGCTGAAAACAAACACAATATTAGTATGAAATTAAACGTAACGTATGGATAAACAGGATACATGCCATACTTACTTCAACTTCATCTCCGCACAGTACACACCCTAGGCGATCATGCATGCTCCTGCGAACATTAACATTTATAAGAAAACATATGTTAATGTTCGCTAAGCAACAATATCCAGACAAATCATCTCGACGTATCGAGAAGGTAAACGTCATTATGGAATTGAATAATTTCCAATTATCTACGTCGCGGAAATCGAGATTTACATTATTATCTGCGAGATAGAAAAGTAGGGTTACGCGCGACGTGCGAATGTTTAGCGTCTTGTTTAGTAGATAATAATTTAACATATGTTTTCTTATAAATGTTAATGTTCGCAGGAGCATGCATGATCGCCTAGGGTGTGTACTGTGCGGAGATGAAGTTGAAGTAAGTATGGCATGTATCCTGTTTATCCATACGTTACGTTTAATTTTATACTAATATTGTGTTTGTTTTCAGCGCTAACACAACAGGAAACATGATGCTTTTACACAAAAAAGAAGTCGAAAATATTGAATGAAATTTTCTGATATCGCCCCTACTATGTACCAGTGGTTACGGGACGTGGATTTGTGAATTTAAATGTTGAAAGTCCCTCTTTGAATTTATATGCGCTACTTATATTATTTTGTAACAATTGTAATCACCGATCATGTATATTAATAAAAAAATAATAAATACTTTTTGAAATAAGTAGCATTAACTATTTAATAAACTGTAGAATTTGCTTGATGGTTATGTAAGGGTAGGGACAGCCGTGTGGCGTCACGCGTATGGAATAGTTTGGTAATTCTGGCCTTCAGATGGCGCTGTTATACGTGTCAGGCGAACGGCAGGATCTGATGCCAATCTGCTGCCCATCTGACGTCAGGGTCCTGATGTCAGGCTCTGTACCTCAGAACGTATCCTAATGCGGACATAGATGACTACGGATCTGACGTCAGGCTCTGCGCCCCAGATGTGGTTATCAGGGAAAAATATATCTGCTTAATATTATTTAATACATTTTTTCTTTGTATAAATAGGCATTGTTATAATTGGCGCAATTTTTGTATATCATTAATTTTCTAAAGCTATTAATTTACGACAATGTTTTTAAATGGGATTCTTTTTGATGGGTTAATTAACCCAGACAGCACACGACATCTTATAGACGTCCATTTTAAGTCTGTTTTACGTCTGTACGTCTGAATGTCCTGATTCGTGACAAAGACATCTTTAAGACGTCGTACGGACGTGTGAAAGACGTCTCTAAGATGTCTTTAAGACATCCACAAGACGTCTTCAAGACGTCTTTAACATGCTCATAAGACGTCTTAAAGATGTTTGTCAAGAGACATCTTAAAGATTTCTGTCAAAAGACATCTTAAAGATGTCTGTCAAAAGACATCATAAAGATGTCTGTCAAAAGACATCTTAAAGACGTCGATAAAAAGCCATCCGAATGGCGTCCGTAAAAAGCAATCTTAAGGGGGCCGCCTCAAGTTTGTTATGGTCCGAATCGATCGAAGCGTCCCCAGTAAACAGACGGACGCTAATGAAACTACTGCGGTCGATAAAAAGAACATTTACAGAGGTGACATCTCCAGGTACTCTATGTAGAGAAATTTTTGACGCATAGTTACCACATTTTCACTCTGTCTCTGCCGCGCTGTTGCCGCAGCTCTTCCTATCAAGAAGTCTTGAAGGAATACGGAACGACAGCTGCGTCTAGTGTTAGAGCCTCACTGAACGTAAAAGCGGATAGCAATAATGAAAGATAGAGAGGTCCGAGAGTATAAGAAGGAAAGATGGAAAGATACCAAACCTGATACAAATTGAAATGTCATTATTAACGATATTAAAGATAAAATTTATTTGCAGAATTGAAAGCCCGTTTCGTTCAAAGTAGTCCGATTTAAATTATTTCCTCGCTGAACGTAAAAGAAGATAGCAACAATGAAAGATAGAGAGGTTGGCTAGTGAATTTAGGAAATATGTCAGTGAAACAATACTAATTTGCGTATCAATAGTTTTTATTTATACGTAAAAGGGTGTAATATTTTGTATAATCAATGTGCATTTTCAAAGCATACAATTTTAATAAGGTACATCACCGAAATGTAACACGCCGAACGTAATAAAATCTATAAATGCTATAGTTCTTTTAAAAACAAGTAGTATAGTAAGTCCGTTTCCAACCCAGGTCCTCTGAGGGGAGCGCGGGGGCGTGGGGAAGTGAGGGCGCGCGGGGGAGCGCGGCGGAGGGAAACATGGGCGCGGGGCCTGCGGGGAGAGGAAAACCGGTTGCGCGCGCACGAGCCGCGGAGTGGGGGAAGCTGCGATGATGGAGGGGATCACTCCAGGCCGAGCCGCCGCGGAGACCGGACCCACCGCCGAAAACTTTTTAGAAGGAGGGAATGACTCCCAAATATTTTTCCAAACCATTATGTGACATGCGGCGCGAAGAACGAAATAGATTTATGCAGTGTCTACAAATCTTAGAATTAGGAGGCGAGGAGGAAGACGAGTAAATAAAATGGAGACAGAATATGTGTTTAAGAAATTTATTTAAAAATAAAAGAATATAATTTAACATTTTTTCTTCCTACGAGCTTCAACTAGAATATCACTGATGGCGCATGCTACCAGTTCGCAATCTACAAGATACTCCTCGTCGTAGTATTTGCTATCACGTATTATTTTAGCAGCACGACGAGCATCTAATGTTTCGCAGGCAACATCACTCTGCCGTAGCACGTTAACAAAAGTTTCAAATTTTTCACTCGCATCTTCTGCAGTTTGATACAGCCGCGGATACAAATACTCTATACATTGCTGAAGACTAAATAAAAATATTGCTGTATCCAGTGTGAAATACACTGTATCATCACCATGTGTCATCTTTATAATTGGCGAATCAGAGATCCGAAAAAAGTCCAACGATAAATCATCAATCTGCATCGAAGATAATCCAGGTAATCGTGCACGTTCTTCGATGTTATCACGGTTGTCCAATAGTAGACCCCATGTATGCCATGATAATATGAGATGATTTCCATGATTGTCGCCGAGAAGAACTTCTACATCGGCCGTACGACCTACGTCGATTCCAATTTCCAAATATTTGGTACCCATGGTTGTTAATGCGTATCTTCTGACCATGATACGTGATGTTTGGCGCGGGCTAAGAGAACAATCAAAGCTATGAAAGTACTCGCTCGTATTAGGAACAAACATAAATATTTTGAGAAGATGTGAAAATTACACCGTACCGGTCACGATATATATTCTCCCCACATGGAGCTAAACCGTCATCTCGCACGATCGGAACGAAACAATCCTCACACCCAGCGAGTATTTTATCAATGGTATACATTTTTTCAGAGCACAATTTGTTCCGTCGAAAGTCTCTGATGGTACTGAGCGATTGATTGAATAGCGTCCGGGAACTGGTTTAAATAGAGGTGCAATTGCTTCCCCCCCCCCCACCACCACCACCGCATCTTATTCCAAAGCTACCAATTTTTTAAAATGATTTTCAATCTTAACACCGCAATGTATCGCGCGATCGTGTGTAATATGAGTCCTCCCCGAGCATCTCCATACGATGATGTCATTTTCACGGTGTGAAGAACGAAATAAACGCTGAATCTTAGAATTAGGTGACGAAGAGGAAGACGGATAAGTAAATGGAGAAAAAATATACGTTTAAGAAATTTTATTTAAAATTAAAAGAATATAATTTTAACATTTTTTCCCACGAGCATCAGCTAGAATATCATTGATGGCGCATGCTGCCAGTTCGCAATCTACATGATAATCCTCACAGTAATGTTCGCTATCACATATGATTTTAGCAGCACGACGCGCATCTAATGTTTCACAAGCAACATCGCTTTGTTGTAGGACGTTAACAAAAGTTTTAAATTTCGCCTCCACATCTCTGCTAATTCGATGCAGCCGTGGATACACATAGTCTATACATGTCTATACGTGTCCGGCGTTTCCTTCGGCACTGGTACTACACATTTTTTCAGAGCACAATTTGTTTTGTCGAAAGTCACTGAGGCTACTGAGCGATTGATTGAATGGCGTTCGGGAGACTGGCTTAAATAGAGGTACAATTGCTTCCCCCACCACAGCATTTTATTTTAAAGCATCCGATTTTTCCATAATGTATTTCAATCTTAACGTCGCAGCATATCGAAAGATCGTATGTAACTTGAGCCCCAATCCTCAAGGATAAAAGTCTCAACACGTGCTGAATGTAATATAATACTTTTGCGCGCCAATTCGCCATACGCGTGAATCATAGAAAGAATTTGGCTGTATCAGTAGAAACTGCATAGAACCATGTTGGGTTGGATCGTCAAAAGAGTAAGACAGAGATCGCAAATCATGACACCGGTCATAAAAGCGCGCTCCAAACTGTACAAAACTTCAAATCGTTGCAACGTGTTGCGAGGAAAAGACATTACATTTACATTCCATTTACGATCATGGAAGAATTCGCGCAAGTGTTGGATCAATCTGCGCGATTGATTTCACGGGAAGAATACCTCGCGTGGGAAGAACGGTGCAACGAGTGCATCGAATCGTTGGAAGAACGGAGCCGAGTGAAACGTCCTCGATTATCGATCGGTGTTCGGCAATCGTTGGTTGCTCGAATCGCGCAGCTCGAAGGGCTGAAACATTCGTTGCGCAGACGTTTTGTGCATGATGGTGCAGGACATTCGAGCACAGGACTTTTGTGGCGCGAAATAGACGCTGCGTTCGATAGTCGCGTATTAACCGGTGCCGTGCTAAATTCGAACTATATCGAGCCGCGCATCTTCCTCCAGGATGCAGGAACCATTGTGTTGGAACATGTGCGGGGTGCTTTGAGGAAACAGCGGAACCTCAAAGTGAACACAGTGTTCAATGGCGAATTTGTGGCGGGCGATAAACGTGCAAGTAAGAGCATCGACACCCGGAACTGCGAACTCTTCCGCACATCCGATCTACAGGAGTGGTACCAACGATGCATCGTCGAATCCACCCTGACATCGTTGGAAGAGTTCCAGGAACGCGACAGCATTGACGAGAATCCTCAACCTGACCGTCAATGTCAACAAGTACAATCCGCTGCGCGCCGGGTGCCACTTCAAGTTGCCACAGGATTTATTGTTGAAGAATGCAACGATCAATGTGCAATCCCCGGACAATGCGTGTTTTGCGTGGGCAGTGGTTGCCGCTCTCCATCCTGCGGAAAGACATCCCGATCGTCCAAGTTCATACCCGCACTATACTTCCATATTAAATCTCCAGGGCATTGAGTTCCCAATGTCCCTGAGACAAATTGGAAAATTTGAGCGGTTGAACGAAATCTCCATCAACATCTACACCTTCGAGACGAAGAAAGGGTCGACAGTCTTTCCGTTGCGCCTCACCAACCAAAAAAGGGATCAACACGTCAATCTGCTCTACACACCGAATCAAGAGCACGGCGATGTAGGACACTTTGTATGGATCAAGAATTTGTCCCGGCTGGTGAGCGCACAGCTGAGCAGGCACCAAAAAAAGAAATTCATCTGTGATCGGTATGTATATAAAATGATGAAATGTCTCGCGAAACAAATTAAATAAAAAAAAATTTTGGGTTTACAGATGCATGCACTATTTCGCATCTGCCGCGAAGTTGGAGCTTCATTCGCTGGACTGTGGCAAGATGAATGACTGCGCCATCCTGCTGCCCAGCGAAGGCAAAAATCTCCTCAACTTCGACAACCATTGCAGGAAGGAGCGGCTCCCTTTCGTGGTGTACGCAGATCTCGAGTGCATCATCGCAAAAACGGAGGACAGTCACCGAATGGGTGATAAATTATGCGCGTATCAGTACCATAAAGTACACAGTATTGCATATTATATGCATTGTTCGTACGATACATCGCTGTCGACGTATCGATGTCGCCGCGACACAGATTGCGTTTCATGGTTCGTAGACGAATTGAAAAATTTTGCGAATTTTGTCAAACCCATTCTGGCCAGTAATGTTTCAATGCTGGATTTAACTCCCGAACAGTTGTCGACATTTCACAATGCAACACACTGTCATATTTGCGAAAAACCATTCGAGGCTAGCGATGTACGAGTCCACGATCATTGCCATCTGTCCGGACGGTTTAGAGGCCCAGCACATACGGAGTGCAATTTAAATTATAAAAACGCGTTTTACATCCCCATAGTTTTCCACAATTTATCCGGCTATGATTCACATTTCATTAACGAGGAAATAGCTATCGCTTTCGAAGGTCACGTTGACGTATTACCCATAACTAAAGAAAAGTATATTTCTTTCACAAAAAATGTCGAAGATACGGCTGATTCACACTCGCGAAATTGTATTAAATTGCGGTTCATCGATCATACAAATTTCTCAACACCAGTCTCGACAAATTAGCATCCTTTCTGAGCACAGATAAATTAAAAATTTTACAATCCCAATTTGAAACATTATCCACCGAGGATTTCAATTTATTGACACGAAAGGGTGTCTTTCCGTATGTATACCTTGATTGCGAGGACAAGCTGCAGGACCCATGCTTACCACCGCGCGAATCAATCTACAGTTCGTTAACGGGTGAGACTGTATCCGAGAGCGAATACGCGCACGCCGAGACTGTCTGGCAGCGTTTCGAGATTAGAACCTTGGGCGAATACAGCGACTTGTATTTGAAGACAGATGTCTTGTTATTGGCAGATATTTTTGAAAATTTTCGCGAAAGTTGTATCAAGAGTTACGGATTAGATTCAGCACATTATTATACTCTACCTGGTTTCACATGGGATGCAATGCTAAAACATACTAAAATTACATTCGAATTGCTCACAGACATCGATATGGTTATGTTTATCGAACGCGGTATACGTGGGGGTTTAAGTCAATGTTCCGGAAGATACGCACATGCCAATAACAAGTACATGTCATCTTACGACGCATCGGAAAAGTCATCATACTTGATGTACTTTGACGTGAACAATTTGTATGGATGGGCAATGTGTCAGCCCCTACCATACGCTAAATTTCGATGGGTCGAAGATGTTGCGAATTTTGACGTGTCTTCAATCCCGATCGATTCGCCCACGGGATACATCTTTGAGGTAGATCTGGAATATCAGCAACGTCTGCACGACGCTCATGCCGATCTACCGTTCTGCCCGACGCGTGCCAAACCACCTGGTTGCAAGCAGGACAAGTTACTCGCGACGGTATACGATAAGCAGCGTTACATCATCCATTACCGCAACCTGCAGCAGTGCACGCGTCACGGTCTTCGTATTACAAAGATACACCGCGTGCTTCAATTCGCTCAATCTCCCTGGCTCCGCGATTACATCGAACTCAATACACGGTTTAGAACAAGCGCGACAAACGACTTTGAAAAAAATTTGTACAAATTGATGAACAACGCGGTATTCGGTAAAACTATGGAAAATGTACGAAATCATGTGGATGTAAAACTTTTGACACATTGGGAAGGGCGATATGGTGCGGAGGCAATGATCGCGAAACCGAATTTCCACAGCAGAAGTGTTTTTTCGGAAAATTTAATAGCTGTTGAATTGCGAAAACTCGAGGTGAAATTCAACAAGCCGATATATGTGGGTATGTGCATTCTGGACATATCAAAAATTTGTTTGTACGAATTTCACCACGAGTACATGTCGCCCAAGCATGGAAAAAATTGTAAAATTCTATATACCGACACAGATAGTCTCATTTATCACATTCAATGCGATGATATCTACGAGTCCATGAAACACAATATCGATAGATTCGACACGAGCGATTATCCTACCGACAATCCATATAATATGCCGCGCGTAAATAAGAAGGTTCCGGGGCTGATGAAGGATGAAAATAACGGTGCGATAATGACCGAATTCGTAGGTCTTAGAGCGAAAATGTATGCACTTCGCGTAGACGGCAAAAAAGATACGAAAAAGGCGAAAGGCGTCAAGACCAACGTCATAGCCAGAACGATAACTTTCGACGACTACGCGCAATGTTTGCATAGGGAGATCGAAATGGTTCGCAGACAATCATGCATACGGTCTAAATTTCATAAAGTGTACACCAATTCGGAATCTAAAATCGCTCTAAGCCCACACGATGACAAGCGGCATATCGTACCCAATTCGATCGACACTCTGCCCTGGGGTCATTATAATATCCCATTGTAAAATAGAAATTGTATTTATTGTATAATATAAAATTATTTGAGAATGTATAAAAAATTATTATTGTGTTTATTCTATTTATTGTGTAAAATACAAATGGTGGAATTAATGTATAAAAATTGTTCACACATATATATGTATCATTGTATTTATTGAACCATGTATTATTATGCTACAATACATTATTTTTATTTATCCAAGAATTGTGTGATTTATCAAATCCCAACCACTTGACGTACACCTTATCCCCCTTCCTACGTAAGACTTTTTCCACTAGATACACATCAGGATCGGTGACGCGTTGCAGCTCGTGTTCATAGAATCCTCCGGCAACAGGTTTTCCACAGGAATCGACCAGCAGATACGTTGCGGGATTAGTTGCTTGTACTTTGACTATCTTGAACACCTCCGTTGTCCAATTCGGCGTATAGCCTTTATCGAATATGGTTTTAAATTTGCTCACGCGCACAAACTCGCCCAACTTGAATCTCGCTGGAGCAGCGATCTTTATGTTGCTGTACACGGTGGCTAGCAGCTTATCGGCGATCGCAGGGGTAACATCGCAAGGACGCATTCCGATGGTTCTATGTTTTCGTGCGTTATACTCTGCAAGTAGACTTGGTAGCGCATCGGTCCATCTATAGGTTCCATTGAGCGTAAACAGTTTCCACATATTGTTTTTCAAAGTTCGATTGAAACGTTCTACGACGGAGGCCTTCATCATAGAATACGTCGAATAATGATTAACGTTATGCTTTGCCAAGAGTTTCTGCACATCAGCGTTGTAAAATTCTTTCCCTTGATCGGTTTGCAAATTTTTCGGATATCGATCTCTAAATATCTTTGCAAACGCTTTAGTCACCTCAGCGCCACTTTTAGTCTTGAGCGGTAACGCCCATGCATACTTGCTCAACACATCGATGACGGTGAGTATGTAGTGGTGACCCTGGTTGAATCGTGAGTATGGACGCATTTCTACAATGTCAGCTTGCCACAGATCATCGTATCCATGCACTATGACACGCCTCTGCGGAAAATGTCTTCGAGCTGGAGCATGCAATTCCTCAACGAGTTGTAGCTTCTTGCGGCCGTGGTTTTCTTTACTCTTGGATTTCGATAATGGCTGCATGTTTGATCGCAGAGGTGTCTTTGACACGAATGATGCGATAATTATCGGGCACGTTCATTAAGTCCTCCCAATCGGTCCAGGGGCAAGTTCATCCGCCTCGCATGATTCTCCTTCGCAGCGCTGCTGCGGGATAGAATTCGACGCCTGCGATATCTTTTGAACGCTGTTTTGCAGAGTCCGCATATCTCTTTGAAACGCGATCAGTTTCCTCTCTAATTCTTCCTGCCGCTCTCTCAAAAGTTTAATGTTCTTTTCCATGTATAGTTTATTGACGGCATCGGTGTCAGCCACCGGTTGAGCTACGCGTCGCATCTTGCATGATTTTGCATCAAAGTCGGCACCAACCACGCAAAGAGCGTTATCTCGCATGTAATTTCGAAACAAACCACTCCATTTGTAATAGTCCATTCTAGCTGCTCCACTCTTCTCGAGCGATACCCCAAATTTGTTGATCGGCATCTCGATGCATACAGTGCACATCATTGGCGTGCGGCTTAATTTATATAATGAGACCTACCTCGCGTAGTTCCTCGACTATCGATAGAATTTCGGGATCATGAGAGTTGTTACCCGCCTGACGTGACGCTTCCAGCAAACGCAATCGATCCACCAGCTCGTTGGGATCGTCCCAGTGTACGTAATCGATCTTGTTATCGTTTACCACCATGGCTCGTGGTGTCCTAAGACCTTTCCCTGCTTTATTGACTGATGCGCGTGGGATTAGCGGTGCAATTACATGTCTGTACTTGTATCCTTTGTTGCTCAATATGGGATTTTTAGCACCATGACCGCGTCTGTGGGCATTCGTCGCCAGCAGTATACTTTTGTATTTTTGTTTATCAGCATCGGTGTATATAGCATCATTGGGAATTCTCTTGAAAATCAGTTCATAAAGACCGGATGTTCCTCCGTATCTTACACCATCTATGATTATATTATCATCCTTGTCTATATCGAAAGCCTTATCCCCAAGCATCGTTCCACTATTGCCAAAGTATACACCGTACGCATAGTCCATTGTTGTATCCTTATCACCACTTAGGATCACGCTCATGTATTTTTGCCCCAGCGGACCGAAATGACTGCGAAACGTTTCTTGTCCCTCGGATGTTTGAAGTTGCTGTCTGATAGATGTTACAAACGACTCATTGGGACTAGTTTCGAAAACGTCGTCATCAATAGTTGCGAGCGATTGTACACTGGGAAATGTACTTATTGGTGTGTGAGGAACGGGAGACTCGTTTGATGTAGCTTTCCGTCGTTTATGCTTCGATTGAACTGGTGTTGAGGTTATGGGTGAATATTCAGACGACATGTGCCGTTTCCTCTTTGTCTTGCGCGATGTGTTCCCTTTCGGATGGATTTTTTTAGGCGTTAATGTTTCATTCCCTTCAACGTCTATGCTCATCGGTGGTGATGTGCTAGCTTCTGTCGCTGAGGTATTTTCCACAATATGTTTTAAGGGTTCGACGATAGGTTTGAAGTATCTCTCCAACGCGACATCTTCCTCCATCTTGCCTGTCTTCAAAGCCTGATGTTTCTTGCGAATGGATTCGCTAGTTTTTGCAATTTCCTTCGCTATTCTCTCGCGATCCTTAATCTCCAGAGTATCGATATCAATCATCGTTGTACCGCTGACGTTGCTTTCCCACCGACGTGTTGATGACAATTGACCGTCTCACGGTATGGCAAACTCGTTAAATCCCTTTCTGTAACGTCCATTGGACATCGCGCTATCCTTGTCTATTACTATGAAACCATACTCCCGTTGCCAACAATTACGACACAAAGCGCAGAAATCCTCGTAAGACATGTCAGTGTTTACGTGATCGTTGTACACATGTTTCAAGTTGGTACCATCCTGCTTAAACAGAATCAACAGATAAGATGTTTGGGTATCTTTGCATACGTCTGACAGAGATAGAAGCAGTCAACGTTCGAGTGGCGCCCCATTGCAAAGTATTCCCTTATCGTATCTTGCTTGTCGCATGCAACGTCATCAAAGATGAAAATAGAATTCGGAAGCGATTCACACGGTGGGATGACGTGACTGTTATTCGAAAACGTAAAGTAGCCAATTTCATCTATCGGAGTCAATAAATTCTCCAAATACTGATATTTCGGCTGTTGCAACGACTTGGAGTACACGTACACGTTCTCGAAGCGGACGCCGTGAGGACTTTCCAACAAGCTCACCAACACGTTTGTCTTTCCGCAATTTGATGGGCCACAAACGAGGCAGCGTATAGTGTTTGGTAGCATGCTACCATGTCTGCGTCTGGTTTTCGAAGACATCACTCGTGATTTATCGTCAAAATTTGTCACGCGTATCGTTACAGGTTGTCGCACGAATCGCATCCTCTCCGCGAACTGTGAAAAATGATTTTGATACGTCGAAGCGCCCTATTTATAGGTCCACGCCGACACAAAACAGCTCAGTATTCAAAATGCTTCTGATCCTGTCGGATAATTGCGATATTCGAGACCTAACCTCTGAGCAGTTGAAATATATACCAAAAATTATTCTACTCCGAGAGTTTGGGAGACACATTGATCAGTTGTGGGACAGACTCCCCGAGCACATAAAAGCCGATTCTGAGGTTCGGCAGTATCGTCGGTGTCTGGAGCATTATAATCGTCCTTGGCAGCGAACGCATATCGACGGTCCAGCACCATTGATTAAAAACTGTAGCGAATGTCGCCGACAAGAGTAAAGAAAGGCTGTGGTTTGTTAAATCGAGCGATAAACGCGCTACCTATCGAATTACATATTCCGGGATACCAGTTTTGAGGTCCAGGAACACATCTGGCAAAACGATTGGCTAGAGGGGATCAAGGCATCAATCCGTTGGACGCGGCGTGTCGCGAACACGATATTGCGTATTCGCGCAGCAACGACCTCGGCGAAAGGCACGCGGCAGATAAAGTTCTCGCTGACAAAGCGCGAAAACGCATCGTTGCGCGAGACTCGACTCTGGGTGAAAGAGGTGCTGCTACAGCTGTTTGGGCAGCTATGAAAGCCAAGACGAAAATCGGAATGGGGATGAAAAAAAAACCCCGCAAAAGTACTCCAAAGAGAGCGCCGAAAAAGCAGATTCTTCCGGTGGCAAAACGGGGTGGTATATTACCACTTCTCCCGCTGCTAGGTGTTCTCGGATCATTAGCTGGTGGAGCGGCGGGGATCGCCAAGGCGGTAAACGATAATAAGGCGGCGCAACATCAGCTGCAGGAAATGCACCGTCATAATCGCTCCATGGAAGGTCACGGACTTTATCTCGCGCCATACAAGCATGGACAGGGAATATCGAAACGAAAAAAAAAACGTCGAAAAGAAAATAAAAATGCCCGCGGGTGTAACTACCGATGCACAATTGGAGGAGTTGGCAAAACGTATGCGTATTCCATTCTTTAGAGGTGTTTTTATGCGAAACGCGCTACCAGTCGGAGGAGTACGTCGAAACGAGAGCGGTATTGTAAATTTGGACAATGTCGAGGGGTCGGGGACTCATTGGGTGGCATATGCGAAGAGAGGGTGTCGAGCTATATATTTCGACAGCTTTGGAAATCTTCGACCGCCGAAGGAATTGGTAAAATATCTGGATAAGGATGCTGTGAAAATTGAATACAATCGAACGTCTTATCAAAAGTACAATCAGAGCAATTGTGGACAACTATGTCTACGCTTTCTACAAACGATCGCTACCAAATTTAAGGATTGACTTCCCGCCACTCTGATTCAGTACTAATCGAGCCGTACAGTTCGGAATATGTCGTTAACATTCACTCTAACCGGCAAGAGTAGCACCCTCGCGGTGAGCTACATTCCACCCATAGATTTGAGCGACGATGATTACGAGCTTGGTCTGACAACCTTTGAAACTTATCACACCATACCAAACATCGACTCGAGCAATGATAAATTCTACTTCACCGTAAACTATGACATCAGCAACAGCGTCGACACCACTCCTGAATACATTACGATTCCCCATGGCTCCTACGAACTAGACGCCATTGCCAAGTATTTGAAGCAGCGATTACTCGAGCGGTATCCTCAAAATCTCGACGGTACCGATGACAGTGACAACGATGCGTATCCAATAGTGTTGCGTCCCAACAACAACACCATGAAAAGCGAACTGTACTGTCGGTTCACCGTAGATTTTACAAAGCCTAATAACATTGGATCGCTATTGGGATTCTCGACGAATCGGGTATTAGAACCAGGACGGTGGTACGAATCGGACGATCCAATTAATATCATGAACGTGAACATTGTTCGTATAGAATGTAGCGTGACCGCTGGCGCGTACAACAGTGGGAGGCGTGTACATACGATACATGAATTTTCTCCGAGAGTTCCACCAGGATATAAGATATCGGAAACGCCCGCGCAGATCATTTACCTTCCAATCACCGCACGGATCATTACGGATCTAACGATACGCGTTGTGGATTAAAACGGACGGTTGCTCGATTTTCGAGGTGAAGAGATTACCATCAGATTGCACGTACGACGGCGACGACGATAATACATGTGGTGCGAACGAAAGAGATGCTTGTATTGAACGACTCTAGAAACCCGTTTCTTCCAAGTGAAATTGTTTACAACAACTGCAACAACAACTGCAACAGCTCCGATCACGCTAAAAAGAAGAGGCTCAGTGCTGCGAACATTGCATTTTTGAAATCATTGGGATTCATTGTGTGCATTTAGGTTGAAAAATGGTTGACATTCTAAGTATTGGAGGGAAGCCGACGTTTGATGACCGCATCGTCAAGCTTCAGACTCACACATACAACCCATACGTCAACACGACGTTTGGATACAGCGATGAGATAAGAATACCGATACAACAGCAGGATATATACACATTGCCGTGTGAAAGTTTTCTCTATGTGGAGGGGAAATTGAAGATAAATAAGCCAAAAGATGCATTAACGGTGACGTTGGGAAATAATTGCATGGCGTTCTTATTCGATGAGATTCGATACGAGCTGAATGGTGTGGAGATTGATCGCAGCAGAAACGTTGGAATAACTAGCACGCTTAAAAACTATGTATCGCTGACATCTGGCGAAGACAAAAATATGGAGAATGTTGGATGGGGCTTGAAACGGCGCGATGGGCCAATAGTGAAAAGTCATTTCAATTTTTGCATCCCACTCAAATATTTGCTGGGATTTTGTGAGGACTACAAACGCATGATTATTAATGCGCGTTACGAATTGATTTTAATACGATCGCGCAACGACAACAATGCTCTGATAGGATCGCCGATGTTGGAACCAGAAATTGAATTGGTTAAACTACAATGGCGGATGCCCCATGTGACGTTAAATGACGTTAATAAGCTATCGTTGCTACATACTTTGGAACGTGGACAAAACCTGAGCATTTGTTTTCAATCGTGGGATCTGTACGAGTATCCTCTCTTACAGAGCACGACCAAGCATTCGTGGGCCGTGAAGGCATCTGCACAGCTGGAGAAGCCGCGATGCGTGATCCTTGCTCTACAGACTGGTCGAAGAAATGTGATGAGTGAAGACGTTACTATGTTCAACAACTGCAAATTGGCCAATGTAAAACTTTTTCTCAACTCGGAATTTTACCCATATGATGACCTGAACTTGGACTTTGACAAGAATAAGCACGCCATCTTGTATCACATGTATACGCAATTCCGTAAATCATATTATGGGTATAGTTGCAACGAGGCATTATTCACCGTGGCTGAATTTTTACAATTTGGCCCCCTCGTGGTAATTGATTGCTCGCGACAAAATGAGTCGATCAAGAATGGCACCGTGGACGTGCGCATAGAATTCGAGTGTAAAGAGAATGTGCCTGCAAATACTACAGCCTACTGTCTGATTCTGCACGATCGAGTGGTTGAATACAATCCATTGACAAACATGGTGCGCAAAATAAATTAAATTACCACGCTACTTGCCCGCCCTCTCCTGTACGAAATTCGCAAAAAAATTTCATCGTGAAAATCGAGATGTTTTACGAGAAAGACTGCATTCTCTCGTCTGTCTTGGAAGCGAGTGGACCTCCAAATTGTATCGATAATGGTTGTACCAACGTTCGTTGACATGCAAGGGTTCATCGTTGATGGAAGATTTGTCGTCAAGGAAGTGGCTGTCCCACGAATGGGAACAATTCTCTCGCACTATATTTTTGGGAGTTCGATGCCGCATTATCTTCTTTCGAAATCTGACAAATCAAGCATCCGCTGGTTAACGGCGAAACATCATGGGTTACGCTGGGACGATGGAGAAGTTCCATACAGTATGGCTAAACGGCTAATTTCGAAAGCTGTAGCTGATGCGATCGATGAAGAAGAGGATGACACGTGCCATGTCGTATATGTTAAAGGGCTGCAGAAACGCGACTGGCTTGCGGATTTCCTCGATGAAAGTACGAGAGCAGACGCGGTCATCGAGACGCTGGACATTGACTACGAGGATATCAAATCTCTAAATAAGCTAAATGTAGTTAATACTCTGCGATGTGGCAGACACGTGAAACACTGTGCCATGCAAAATGTATTTAAAATATTCAACTGGTGGTCTAAACACCAGGGAAATTCATAAATAAAATATAATCAATTTTTTAATGCGTATAATTTTCTTCACCCTCACCCAACCCAACGTCATGCGTTTGATGTCCGCTAGATTAAGACGATACTTATGCAGATGTCGTTCGATACACGTTCGATACCCGATCAAAGCCATTCGATGCACGATCAAAGTGGTATGATAGACGTTCAATATCCGATCAAAGCCGTTCAATACCCGTTCAATGCACGTTCGAAGCCGTTCAATATCCGTTTGATTCAGTCTTCCTCCTCGCCTCCTAATTCTAAGATTTGTAGACACTGCATAAATCTATTTCGTTCTTCGCGCCGCATGTCACATAATGGTTTGGAAAAATATTTGGGGGTGGGTCATTCACTCCCTCCGGTTAGGTCTGAAAAAGTTCTCGGGGGTCATTCACTCCCTCTTAAAAGTTTTCGGCGGTGGGTCCGTTCTCCGCGGCGGCTCGGCCTGGAGTGATCCCCTCCATCATCGCAGCTTCCCCCACTCCGCGGCTCGTGCGCGCGCAACCGGTTTTCCTCTCCCCGCAGGCCCGGCGCCCATGTTTCCCTCCGCCGCGCTCCCCCGCGCGCCCTCACTTCCCCCCGCCCCCGCGCTCCCCTCAGAGGACCTGGGTTGGAAACGGCCTTACTATACTACTAAAACATATGACGCTTTCTTTTTTATCTTATTATACATCAAATTATCTTGTTTATCGACAAGAATTGTCTGAATCATTTTTTTAAAACATAAATTTGGACACAAGTATATTTCAATTTAATACTTTCGTACATGCTTTTCTTCGTAATTGTTATTCCACGATTGTAAAAATTTATCAATATAAACTAGAGATCAGTACTAACAATACGTATATTTTAGAATGTGTCACTAAACGATTTTATTTAGCTACGATCCCCTGTTCGTTCGTATGTTTGATTGAAATCTGGAAACTCAATTTTAATCCACTTCCAATCATCCAATTGTCTGAAAACTTTGCAGGGGTGCGTAGTTTGGATGACAATACAAAATTATGAAAAAACTCCAAGGGGGTGAAAAAATTACTCAGTCGCCGATAAATTAGAACCCATAACATCAAATCCAATCAACAATCAACCACTCGCGTTCTTTACGAACTTTTAGCACTGTGGGGTTCAAGCAAACTGTTAAACTGCATACAACAATAAAAGATATTTGTAAAGAAGTTTGAGCTGTGAAATGTAAATCTACGAACACTAAAAACTAGAAAATAAAAAAATTTATAATAAACGATTCTATTAAAAATGCATTAAGAACTAAAAAATAATTATTTTCTTATACTACCATTTCGATGGTGTATTTTCATTTTAAAGAAAATGGAGCAGGATATCTCGCAATAAATTCATTTCGACACTTGATGCTGTACTAAATTGATTCATATTCTGCTACAAAATGTTCTGCTCCACGTTTTTATTTAAAGTTAAAAAACACCATCGAAATTGTAGTACAAGAATAGAAGTATTTTTTAGTTGTCAGTGCCTTTTTGACAAAATCGTTTAACAGAACATTTTTTTATATATTTTTTTGTCTCTAATCAAGTTACAGTCATCACAATAAATCAATCCAACTTCATTGGAGAATTGAAATTCGACATTCCAGCTTTCGCCCCCTTGAAATGGACAATTACAGATAAAAAAGTGTGTACAGTGACTCGCAGCCATAATCGTACACTCTTTAAAATCGCA
Organism: Andrena chrysosceles; assembly: GCA_963855975.1. NCBI lineage: Eukaryota > Metazoa > Arthropoda > Insecta > Hymenoptera > Andrenidae > Andrena > Andrena chrysosceles. Next base: position 64,448,532 of record OY979767.1, on the reverse strand, counting down.
TAACTTTTTTAGAATTGGTTCAAACGACTTGAGTTTTTTTTTAAAAGCTAGAAGGATTAGTTTGCCAACTGATGTGTTTCGTCGTTTTCAACAAAAATGCAACTGGTCGGAATAGCGAAAAAAAATAGTAAAGGTCGTTTCTTCAATTTTTTTTGTGTGCCTGTAATGAAAATTAAAAAACCCCGCTTGTAGATTGAAGTAATACATGCTGCATATACTTCAATCTACAAACGGGATTTTTGAATTTTCATTACAGGCTCACAAAAAAAATTGAAAAAACGACCTTTACTATTTTTTTCGCTATTCCGACCAATTGCATTGTTGTTGAAAACGACGAAACACGTCAGTTGGCAAACTAATCATTCTAGCTTTTAACAAAAAAACTCAAGTCGTTTGAACCAATTTTAAAAAAGTTATGCGACAAGAGTGTACGATTATGGCTGCGTGTCACTGTATTTTTCGAAGAATACAGTATTGTCTCGTTAGCGGATCGGTTAGGTGTACACGATGTGGACTTTTTGTTATCCCCACCACTTCTGTCTCACTCTTGTCCGGCGAAGGCGAGAGCGAGGGAGAGGCACTGAAAGCGAGCGAGAACGGTACGAGACAGATGACGGGATGATGTTTTGTCACTCCGTCCTTTGGCGTTCGCGGCCGTCGCGCAGGCAAAGTATTCCATCTCGCTCCCCCCTTCGACCAGACAGAAGCGAGAAACAAATACTGGGAATTAGGGAATCTTGTCCATTGACGGTCTTCCTACAATTTTCCCAGGTCGCTCATTACGAAATAGGACGCAAGCAGTGTGGATCTGTAACACATTATGAATTACATTAACAAATAGGGTTGTTTTATAAGCGTACAAAATTTTAATGTAGATGTATAAGCTGTTAAACTTTACCTGAAATATGTTACTTATTCCATTTGTCCTGGCATTACTGTCCCATATACCAGGTTTGCAGTAATTTGGCAAGAGGTCCGCCTGTAACAAATTATCGCAGACATTTCGCTAAGTTTGGTATACAGTCAACCCTCCTATAACGCGATTATTCGTACCGCGTTATGTGGAAACCGCGTTATAAGAGGCTCAGAATTACATAGTACAAATCATATTAATTCGTACCGCGTTATATGGAAACCGCATTACGAGAGTACCGCGTTATAAGAGGACTGTCGCAATTTTTGCTCCGCGTTATATGGAAACCGCGTTATGAGACTACCGCGTTATAGGAGGGTTGACTGTAAAAGTAAAAATTTGTTTCAATAATTCGTCGAACATTATGCATACCTGCGACGCCCCTACATATGCATCAGCATTTTTTTTTTTTTTGAGGGGGAAAATGCTTTATGCATACCCCGGCTACAGTATTGCCGGGGTTATGTGGGACTCCCCGGTCTCCGGTATACCCACTAAAAACCCCCTCTAGGTGCTGCCTTCTCATTCCGGTCCCCTTGAATTCTGTCTATCTGCTCCTGTAAACTTAGAAATATGTCTGAAAAAATTAAAGGGTGAAATAAATTTAATATTTCCTTCGTCACTTTCTTAGGAATGTGACGGCGGCGTCGATCGACTCGCGTGATCATATGATCAGCGAGTAAAAGTGCTATTGCTGGCACTTATGACCACTGACTCCGTCAGTGGTCCCGCGCTTTACAACGCGGTGCGACGCCGGATCGATCAAATTTATTATATCTTTCGTCACTTTCTTGGCAAAGTGACGGCGGCGTCGATCGACTCGCGTGATCGTATGATCAGCGAGTAAAAGTGCCATTGCTGGCACTTATGACCGCTGACGGAGTCAGTGGTCCCGCGCTTTACAACGCGGTGCGACGCCGGACTGTTACAACAGTTTCACTATTTTCGGCTGGAGACCTTTTTCGCTTTTTCAAGCTTTTCGGTTTTTCTTTCGCTCTCTCCGCTAATATAAATTGTGGCTCCCGAATAGGCATGCACCTGTTGTGCCGACTATCTATTAATTCGGATAGCATGCATTCTAAATAAAATTGAACCAGTTTTGGCTCCATTTCTCTATTCCAAAACGCATCATCTCTCTCTACTTTTATAGATTTCAGCCCCTTCGGGGTCCAAAGGCAAAATATACAGTACTTTCTATCAGTAATATGTAACTGACCTTGTACTTGATAATAATAGTGATGCGTTTTGCTCATTGAAATATCTGTTTTACGTGTGAACATGCGCCGGACAGCGGGTACTTTTTCCATAGCTTCTTCCGGCGTAAAGTTCTCCGCTGATTTGGGGCATTTAATTTCCAAAATACCCTCTTCACCGATGATTCCATCCGGTGAAGCTCCTAAGAAGGGGATGCAGCTGTTGATGAAAATTCCACATTCCGCAATATCTGTGTATTGCTTCTTCAATTCTTCGCGAGCAATTTTCTCGCATTCTTTCCCGTATTCCACCGCGGGTGCAGGAATTATCTTCGGATACAGAAATGATTTGACTGCATTTGCGCAAAGCGTGTCAGGTCGGCGACGGCACACTTGTCCAAAATTGGATGCTGTCAACAATTTGGACCTGTACTGCAACCATCTGCGGTTCTTTGCTTGTCCGATTGTTTCATCTTCAATGGCATGTCTTTTCTCTTGCCAGTCACTGAGCATTTGCATATGCTTTTCCCGCTCCAGTTCATACATTTCGGATGGCATATCTGGCTTCTGTGCATTTTGTCCATAATCGGAATCTTTCTGCGAGGGCAATTGCTTGCGTACATATCGCGCAACCTTAGTTTCCTTCTGTTTTGCAGCTCTCTTTTCTTTTTCTTTCTTCTTCTTTTCTTCCATTTGGCGAACAACCTCGGGCGTTTTCTTATTCATTACTGCGTTCAATCGCGAGTGCACTTGGTTGCTGTTGTAGTCCACGACAGCAGCAGCACATCTTCCTGTATAGGATCCTCTTTCGGCGAAATTTAATCTTTTTCAGCCAATGTACTTGGCAATTATTGCGTTCAAACTTTCCACAGCGTTATTATTGGTGTTGTAAAGTAAGCTCTCCGCATGAGCTAACAGTGTACGAAGTATTTCTTGTACGTCCTGGTACACACCAATATTCATCAATTCTGGAACGATGTTTCTTTTATTTTCTTTATTCTTTCCATCGCAGAAGGATTTGAGTCGGGCACACTCTTTGTGTTCACCAAACACGTGGCTCGGAACATTCTGTATGTCGTCATACAAATTCTTCGTTTTCTCCTCGATTGACACATTTTGATTTTATCGAAACTTTGCCCCTTTTACGACGTCCGTGCGTATCCGGCGAATGCTGCTTTCCACAGCTTGCCTCAATGGTCCAGGTGTAATATTCTTCACAATCGCTTTCATTTTGTTGCAGAAGTTTCGCAACAAATGATTCGTGCATTCAATTTTTTTACGCGAATCTGTCTCTTATATGGGTCAACATCAATAATCTTCTTATACACGCTGCTGTCCCCATCACCAATCAGAGTAGAATAAACGAGCCCACGTTTTTCTACGCTAGTATTGAATCCTTCTACTATAGCATCGCTTTCCATAGCAGTCGATGCTCGAGATGTGTTCCAGTTTTTGAAACATGTGTGCTTTCGGGGTTCTTTCTCCTTTTTCGGAGCAATCTGACAAATTCTGCAAACTTTATTTCGAACGCCGTAAAATATAACTTTTTTCGTGTGATAGCCAACTATCACGCCCACTCCAGACGCAGAATCGTCACACCCACTGCGGTAGGATCTCTTCATCCAGCTTCCGTCGGCCACAACGGGGATGTAAGGGGTCCCTGATCCGGGAGAAACGTCGCCTCTTTCAATCGCCGTTTTTCTTCTTCAGCCGCTGCTAACATCTCTTCTTCTGCAGCGGCAATTGCAGACTTGACGAATTCATCTTGATTCTTCACGAAGTCTCTCTTCGACATGCAACGTATGTTCACTCCTGCAAAAGTGTGTTCGAGCTGGGCATAACTGCCTCCACATAAAATTGTTGCATTAACGGCGCCCTGATTGCTATCCACTTCTTCGGCTTCGTCCGATTGATTGCGGATTTCAGCTTTGTAATGGCATAAAGTGCACGTTACGCTGAAGATGCTCTTGAAGTCACACCGTTTCACACCAGTTATTCGTAGGTGTTCAATGCCACAGTCTTCCCTACGTTTTGCATGCTGACCTATTTTCTGCAATTGAGCAAGCACATTTGCGAAATTCATTATATCGTTGCTATTTAGGAGACGCGATTGCTCTTGCGGCATGTTCTTCGCAACTTTTTCTATAACGAAGTTATCTTCTTCGTTACTTTCTATATCAAAGTCTTCAAGCGCCTCTTCAGTTTCTCCCGAACTGGCCGTATCAGTATCTTCATCAGATGGCAAGTACATTATCTCTTGATGTGTATGATTTCGTCCATCGGATGTTGATGGCCCTTCTACTATACGCTTCTCGGCCACTTCTTCTGGACGTCGTTCTCCGTCAGTATCGTCTGCCGTTTTTACGTTTTCTTGTTTCTTCTGAAAGGTTGAAGACCTTCTCTTTTGGCGATGTACTTTCCGTTTCGAAAATCTCCTTGCGGACGGACGTAATTTTCGCGGACGAAACGGAAAATTATTGTCCACATCTTCTTGCACATCCTGCATATTCACATTTAGAGTGTCATTCATTTTACACTAAACCAACAAACACAACACAAACACAATACAACACAGCGCAACACAACTCAAACTCCTTCTGCCCGTTACACAAACACGTAAACGCGAACCGTGAACGTGAAACGTGAATTCGAAGATTCGTCTGTTGTGCGTTCTGAAACAAACAACGCTTTACACACCAGACAAAGGCGGGGATCGGCGAGCTACAGGTACCGCTGATAGAGGGGGACACATCTACAGGAGCGGTGGTTATGTGTGCGTGACTGACGCAGGCACAGTTCATGGTGTTTCCCCCTCCATCAGCGGTAGCTGTAGCTGGATGATTTGTGGCAGTCAATCCGTTGCAAGCGACTGCACAGTAAGTTTCAGAAATTGGCGAAAATGCAGAATCTTGAAAATGTAAGTATTATATTGTATACTATTATACAGAGTGATTCTCTGGCTAGAGTATTCAAAGGCGATGCCGCCAATATGCAGCGTTCCGCTGAGTTTCGTGAATTTCGACGCTCGCGACGAGATTCACTACAACGTATTAAAAAATTCTTTATTCTTTATCGAATCGATATGGCAGTGATACCAATGAATTCCTGGTCTTCTTCTGATTAAAATCATGTCATGTAAATCGGACTATTTTTAACGAAATTAGCGTGGGGCCATTTTCATCGGCACGACATCGATTGACGCCATTTTCGTAAAGATCTGATGAGAAATGCAGAACGTAGAATTCGGCACTTCCATCTCAGCGAAACGCGGTTTATTGGCGGCATTGTCGTTGAGGTCTCTAGCGAGAGAATCACGCTGTACAATCTTACTTTTGCCATAAAATAATACATTCGTCATTTCATTTCTAGATGAAGGATGCCCTCCCGACGACGTCGGGAGCATGTGAAGAGCGCGGCATGAGGCAGGCACAGGAGGAGAAAACAATAGAAAATGAGAAGAAAAAGAAAGAGGCGGAGGAGAAGAAGAACGAGGAGGAGAAAAACAAACTGTTGAAAGATGTGGCGCAAGTAAGTTATTTTTATTTTATTTTTTATTTTTATTTGATTGTTCGTAAACGGGAAGGGATTCCCTTTAGTGTACAGGAGTATGAGGGGGCATAAGTAAAACAAAAAGATATGTTATGTTGAATGTGTGTGTGTTTCTCTGAAGTTTGTTTGGTATAAACGGCGAAAATTTTTTGGGTCCGAATATTTTTGGAATTCACTGTAGGGTAGATGTCCCTATTACTGTCGGTGTCCCTATTACTGCCAGTTTATATATTTTGCTTAATAAAAATGTAATGTATAAAGAATAGTGTACACCAATAATATTATTATTAAATTGTGACTGTTCTTATTATTATTAATATTATTGTTGTACACTATTCTTTATAGGGTAAACCAAACAGTAATTGACCGCATACCAGTGAATGACCATTAGGGAAAGAAATGTCAGTTATAAAGTTAAAAATTATTATATGTTTATACATGGAGTGTAGTTGCACTTTTAATATCCCATATTGTTAGCTACGCGTATTAAACAAACATTAATAAGTACAATTCTTATTAAAAGTATGCGATCATTTACTGGGCTTCTCATTTAACAATTCGGTCATCCACTGGTTGGTTTACCCTACGTGACATTTTTATAAAGCAAAATAAATAAAGTGGCAGTAATAGGGACACTTACAGTAATAGGGACATCTACCCCATGAGCCGTTGTTTTTGAAAATGGTATAAGTCCATTTTTTGGAAAAAATACTTCACTATGCTAAGTGTAGACATAAAATTTAAATATTAATAAGTTTGTTATTATTAGTTACCTTAGCGAAGTAATTTACTTTTCATACTAGTTTATTTATAAATTCATTACACCTAATATAACTGAAATTATCAAAAATAACGGTCTATATGTACGGGTAGAACTAGAAAATGTAATTTTTATGCTAATGTTTCGGATGAAGAAAAACGTGAAGCGTCTAAAATGTGCCAAATGGCGACGAGGAGGGCGTCGTGGAGGGCGCCGTGGAGGAGGCCGTGGAGGGCGCCATGGAGGAGGACGTGGAGGGCGCCATGGAGGAGGGCGTGGAGGGCGCCATGGAGGAGGCCGTAGAGGGCGCCATGGAGGAGGCCGTGGAGGCCGCGGCGGCAACCCAATTATTATTAATAATTTTTAATTATAAAATTACAAACTTTAAAAATATACCATTATAATTGCTAAATGATTGTTCATTTTCTTTGTTTTAATGGAATGTAAAACTTTCACATTTTTTATTATATCGGCATGAACGTTTCAGTAACATACTGCTGAGATTTTAAAGATGAAAATGAATTTAAACACGGTATAAATCGGATTAATTTTAGCATTATTAGATTAGAAATGTTACGCATTTATCTAGTACAGTTCTAGAAATAATCCGATTTATTCCGTATTTGAATTCATTTTAATGTGGAAAATCTCAGCAGTATGTTACTGAATACTAAAAACGTGACGTTTTACATTTTATCAACACTGTAAGCCTCTCCAACCGAGATTACAAGCCGCCGCACAGTGAGACATTTCGGATCCAAACACGGCACAAAACATTTTCTCCCCGAAATCATATATTTATCGTTAATTTTTTCATTTCATTCAGTTAGGACGTATATTTGTGATCCTATTGGTACAGGAAAAATTAATGAAATTTGTTTATTTAATGGGACATAGTACTTTTTTACAAATTGCCGACAATATCGTCCACACTGTACATAGGAAAAAGTTCCGCATCTTTCACATGTAAAAATATTTCACTTCAATTTCAATGGCAGAAAAGGCATTTTTGTAAAAACAAAGCGTCATAGACTCCTTCTCGTCCCTCTAACTATCCCAGTTAAACTCCCGTTAAAAATAAACAATGAAAATTGGGACATTCAGTAAGATATAATTCCAAAAATATCAGAGGGTATCAAAATCAAATTTGATACACTTCAAATACATACCTCAACACTTAATTCCACCAAAAATTAGTTGAATTAAGCAAACAACAAAACTAGAAACAGCAATACAAGTTCTGAAGAGTTTCGTGGTTCTCTTCTTCAAATCCGTGTAGTCGCGTTAAAAATTAATGAATGTGAAAAACAAGCATACTACATTATCACCCAAATATGCAAACAACTACCTGTAACAGAAAATTTGCAGTTTGGCGATATTTTTTTAAAAGGACTTAGTGCCCTGTTTCGACCCGAAATGCCCCACTGTGCGCCGCCGAACAGCCCAAATCCTCGCTGGTCGGGACCGGCGCGGCGTTAAGCCCGTATCGCGAACGGAGTCCTAATTCCCAGTGTTCGTTTCTCGCTTTTTCCTGATCGAAAGGGAAAGCGAGATGGAACACTTTGCCTGCGCGACGGCCGCGAACGCAAAGGACGGAATGTCAGGCATCCGAAAGACGGAGCGAGACAAAACATCATCCCGTCGTCTATCTCGTACCGCCCTCGCTCGCACTCATTCCATTTCGCTCTCGCCATCGCCGGACAAGAGTGAGACAGAAGTGGTGGGAATAACGAAAAATCCATATCGTGTACACCAAACCGAGCCCGTAATGAGACAATACTGTAGTATCTTTTATTTGAGTTTATCAAGATATTATCTTTGCCCATCTCTGTTCTCCAACCGCTTCGCCGTGATTCATTCAAGCCTCCTTGATGGCAAAATAGTGATAGGGGAAATACGGCAACAGCGCGATTCGACTCTCGATACGTCTCGGCAACTATGTCTTTCCCACATTTATCGGCTAGTTTGGTCTTCCATCGGTTTCGATGATACAAGGCACGAATATACCATAAACGCCGGTGACGGAGAATCCTTGAAGCTTCATTTTGTCATTTCTCACGTCTATCTTAGTACACGATTCGTAAATGCATTATTATTTCGATGTACGGTGGTTATTAGCGCTCATACGCACCAGACCACTCTGCACGGATGTCTGCTGAAGGCAACTATACCCGCAAAAACTTCCTTCTTGTCGATTCCAGGACGAAAGTTGTAATTTACGGTTTGTTTACTATACGTGTATGTGTACACGCTCAACTTAGCTTGTGTGAGTGCACGCACACATATAATGTTATTTAATCTTCGGACGATTCGGAGGGGGCCGGAATAAATGGCAAGACTGAGTTTCTCTCTGTAAAAGAGTTTTTGAGGTTTTATTATTTGTGTTCCTATTTACAACTATTTACACTTATTTACAACTATTTACCTGTAAAAGAAAAACGACATTAAATGTCAATTATCCCGTCTGTCCCTTCTCTAATTACAATCTACTTTCTGTGGTCTTCCAATTTGTGGAGTTTTCCCTTGCACGTGTTCGCTCGTGTTCTAACCTCCTTAACTCACGCGCCGTGAGAGCGCGGGCTAATTTGAAAGGGAGTACCCTGTACTTTCTTTACACACATTCAAGGCCCGGTGAGACGGCAGCCTTAAATGCGCGGGATTACCACTGTCGGCGCCGTACGTTTTTGCCAAACTATTTCGCTCTGGTATTGAAAACGAAACGTGACTTACCACGTTTGTTAATGTTTTCCAAAGAAAAAATGTCTGTTGCATCGCGTGGAGTAGTCAGATTTTCTTCTAGACATTTAATTTTTAAAATAAATTGAAAAATATCTACAAAAATTGGTGCGTTTCGAGTGCATTTCCTCTTTGACCGTTGTTTAAATATATTTAAATGGTAGGGTGTCACGTCCCGGGTGGAGGTCTTGGGGGACAATAACACTGTGTTTCGGGGGAATCGTTCAGGCGCGAATCTTCAATCCATCACACTGAGGGTTTTTGGGAGGTCAGGCGCGAATCTTAAATCCAGCACACTGAGGGTTGAAGGAGGCCAGGCACGAATCTTAAATTCAGCACACTGAGGATTGAAGGGAGGTCAGGCGCGAATCTTTAATCCATCATACTGAGGGTTTTTGGGAGGTCAGGCGCGAATCTTAAATCCAGCACACTGAGGATTGAAGGGAGGTCAGGCGCGAATCTTAAATACAGCACACCGAGGGTTTTTGGGAGGAAGTCAGGCACGAATCTTTGATCCAGCACAGTGAGGGTTGAAGGAGGTCAGGCGCGAATCTTAAATCCAGCACACTGAGGGTTTTTGGGAGGAAGTCAGGCACGAACCTTTAATCCAGCACACTGATCGACCAGAGAAGGTTTAGTAAGCGAATACACACCGGGGAGACACCCGTTAGAGCACTTGTTTTGATTTGTCTCGGTAATTGGATTTACCGTTGCATTAAGGTAAAGAGTTACCCGTAATAGTTCCGCGAAATCCGTCTAGACATACGGCTATACGCGGACTATGTGAAAGAACGTTTGTAAACATTGTAAGAACACTTGCGTTCGCGAACCGAGATCAGCTGTTTCAGCAGCCTGTTTTGATTTTGGGATCTTCGTAGCCGAAGGATTGACACAATAACTCGAAGCGTAATTTAAAATAAGAATTGTTTATTCAATTCTAAGCACTGTGGTGTTGATTGGTTTTATAATTATGCGTTGGACATTGAGCATTAGCACATAACATTTATATAAATGGTAAGCAATAGCAATATATGTATGGACATGAAACACAATATTTGATAATAAAGTAGAATGATATAAGCAATATGCGTTAATAAGACAAAAATATATAAAGCAATAAGCGTTGATAGGACAAAATGTATGAACGCAATAGGCGATAATAATACAAAATAATATGAAAGCAATAAGAATGGTAAGACAAAATGTATGAACGCAATAGGCGTTAATAATACAAAATATATATAAAGCAATAAGCGTTAATAATTCAAAATAATATGAAAACAACAAGAATAATGGTACAAAATATGGATGATGGTGATATGCAATGATGTAAATGGTAATAATAAAAACTTACAATGATTAGCTAGGAGATGATCGTTATACACGTTCGTCTATTATTAGACGCATTTCTGTCACGTACACCAAATATTCTTCGCAGTTAGACTTCCGGGGTCTTTATGACTGTGAAACGGAGATACTCAACCCATCGAATGGATTTCGGGTGTTTTAATGGGAAAGGGGTGGTAGTGGCTTTGACCTCTTTGGTCATAGAGAAGGGGTGAGACGTGGTCTCGATTTAAGAGGGGTTTTTGGGACGAGGGACTTGTTTGAATTTAAATATGAGGGAGGAGTTCGTATCACGTAAGGCGAATGGGGAAGGACGTTTCGTAATTGATCGTCTTGAGATGGGGACCGCTAAGGTACATCGCCAAGGTGGTCAGTGATTGAGAAAAAGGGGTAAGAGTTGAGTTTGAGTGATTTTGATGGAGTTGTGTTGAGGTTTATGAGGGAAAGTTGTGGTAAGACCACGCGAAAAATAGTGGGACGTCACAAGGGTAAGTCGGGTACACTTTTTTTAAAACAATCAGTACACCGTAAATTTAGCGGTTTTATAAAAGACAAAAATATATTTGCAAGAGGAAATACATTTAGATAAATAATATAAAATTGAATTACAAAAATAATCATACATTTAAAAAAATAAAATAAAATTGGAGTCTATGCGAAAGGCCATCTCACCCGGATTGTCCGGGTGAGATGTGATCATATAAAAAATACTTGTTATGAGGTTAATAAGACGAAAATTGTTTCTTTTTCTTGTCCAGAACTCTTCCACAATAATTGCATAAGTTCAAAAATGTTGAGCATCCTTCGTGAAACCATTTTTTACAGCGAACCCAGGCATCGGGTTTCGATGTACAACTGTACTGTTCCCCACAACCCACCCATTATGCCACTTTGAACTGCTTCTACGGTTTTCAACAATGCACCGTTTGTCCATAACTTCCTACGCTGATTATATCTTCGTTTATGTTCCGTTGGCATGTTCTACAAAAACATTTAGTCAATAGCTATTATGCATGATTTTATGATCGGCCAACTATCCCCAAAAAAATCGGGCCAACTCAAGGAACACTCGGGTCAAGGAACACCGACTCGCTTGTTTTTTAAATAATGCTACGACAATATTTCACCACAAGAACGTAAATACAACCTTTAAACATTACATTAACGCACTGCATTCAGAAGAAGCAATTACTTTTTCGCAAAATGTCAGTAAATTACAATTTAAAGAACACGTAGAAAATTTTCGAGAATAATCCATTCTTACATTACAAATAACTAACCTGATTTCACAGGTAAAAGCAAACAAAAAACACGATTAATGCGGCGTGTGAGCTACGCGCAATATACCACTAAAAACAACTGAAAATCGCAACGTTCTAAAACATAAACGTGATCGAGCCATCTCACCCGCAAGACCATCTCACCCGGAATTACCCTAATAATGCAATAATAACTTATATCGTTGTATTCCGGAGGGTTGATAGAATACTTTAACGGTACAAGCAACCGAATGACTATTACTGTTTGAACACGAAAGATGTTCAAAGTTGAAAACTTGATTTTTTTTTAAAAACAATTTTTCGAAAACTGTGGGTGATGGCGGAAAACGGTTTACGAATTCGTATTTAGCGCACAAAAATCTATAAGAAACGGGTATTGAATGTTACAAGTCCAGATGGCTGTTGAATAGTTACAGTTAAACTCTTGCATGAGTTTGGCTGCTCGTTCGGCCGAATCGTTTACTGCTAAATTATTTATTATATTTAATCCAATATTATAATTGGGATCATTTTCTCATTCTAGAGAATCCATATTTATAAAATCTGTTGGAACAGTGTACTCTTAATGAAAGTATCGGTTATTTCATAAATTTTTTGAAAATCTGTTATTTATAAATATATGAAAAAATTTCTTAGGCAAAAGTTGTACTATTTCATAAGATAAAAATAATGCCAATGATATAAGTTTTTTCTGAAGGTAAATTTATGAGATTTCAAGGGCATGATTTTGTTTTAAGTAATCATATACTTTGATTCTATATTGGTGCAGAACGTAAAGAGACAAATTCAACGGTATATAAACATCAGAGACCAGAAATAACAGTTATTTTTTTAATTTTTTAGAAAAAAATCATTGAGAAAAAGTTAATTTTTATTCAAATGGAAGTCAGTCTTCATTAAATACTGCATAAATTTTCCGAAAAATGAAGTGATTAAAAAATATTAAGACTTATCTGTTTCGGTTACTGATAACTATTATTGTCGACGGAAATATTTTTTGGTCACCAATAACTGTTATTGTCGACGGAAATATTTTTTGGTCACTAATAACTGTTATTGACGACGGAAATTGTTTTCGGTTACGAATAACCATTATCGTTAACGAGAATTTTTTTTGGTTACGGTATAACCAATATATTTTGCGGGAATTTTTTTTTGGTTACAGCATAACCAATATATTTTGCGGGAATTTTTTTTTGGTCACGGTATAACCAATATATATTGCGGGAATTTTTTTTTGGTTACGGTATAACCAATATATCTTGCGGGAATTTTTTTTTGGTTACGGTATAACTATTGAACTATAGAATATCTGGAATGCGAACTGTGGGTATTAGGAGCCGTGGTGCGCTGTTGAAAAGAGATAGTTGCTCTGCGTGGGATGCTGTTTCACTCTTATACACACGTCTATATCTGATTGTACTCAAATTTACTACAGGATAGAAGTACATTTAGTACAGGATGGTGTATAATACAGGATAGACACCCATTCAATGACACTATTTCTCTCGGCCTGGCCAATCCAGGTTTTTCCGCACCGTGTTTGCATTCCAGAAATTTTATAGTTCAATGAGTATAACCAAAATCGCTTGCTGGAATTCTGTTTTGGTTCCCGGTAACCAATATCGATGGCGGAAGGTTTATTTTGGTCACTCTAGGCTATCACCAATTTTTTTTAAATATTATTACGAATAATTTGTATTTATGAATGATGTGCAATGAATTATAGAATTTATATGTTTTAATCAATAAAAACACATACGTAATAATTATATATTTTATTAACTAGGGCTTAAAATCGGGGTTAAGCTATACAAATAATAATTTGTGCAAATTCTGTTCTGATAAATTGCACCGCCGATCGTCCAGCATCAATTTCAGCGCCGAGAAGGCTCTTTCAACGCTAGTTGATTCGTCGTCCGATGACGACACAGAAGCTGCAACTTCCACAGAACTTGCCAAAATGTATGCTGAAATTGATAGTTATAAGGAAAAGCGTGTAGATGTAGAGGTAAAAATCATGGCTTATTGGCAAGACAACAAATATATAATGCCGTATGTATCAAAATTGGCAACAATTTGCCATGCTGTTCCGGCTACACAAGTTAGCGTTAAAAGAGCCTTCTCGGCACACATTTTTTTCCGCAATGATACAATCCTGGGGGTGTCCCGAAAAAAATTTGAAAGCCGAAAAATAAGATCCACCCTAACATACATATATTAGCGCTGTTCAACTCAGCATTTCCATCCGTAGGAAATTAATGGCGGCGTAGAGAGCTAGTGACGTAGTACAGAGTAGTGGAGGGGGAACAGCTACTGGACGTTGGAACTCAGTTACATAGTAGGAAGTACGACTTCCGGTATAAAAGTATTCGAGTGAACACGGCAAGTGAAGTGGCGAAATAACCAAAACCAAATAAAAACCATAAAAATAAACCTCTACTCTAATCAGAGTGCAGCTAAATAAAAGAAAAAGTGTGATCGTAAAACACCTTATTCCACATAATCCGAAAAACAAGGTAAGGAGGAATAAAAGGAATTTAGGGAAAATAACCTACAAACCACACCTGACAACACACACACCACATTACATTACAAACGGACATGGAGGAAAAAGAATTGGAGGATAAAGCTAAAGATAAAAATAAAAATACTCCTGACTCTAACAAACCTCAGAATCAGCTAAAAACCAAAAATAACCCCCCACTGTCCCCAAATAACAGTCAAGTGATGGAAATTATAGGAGTCACCACCTTCCCATTCCATAACGCTCTCACGCAACAAAAAAATAAATTAAAAAGAACAATCCAAGACGATACCAAATCACCAATAAACGATAATACAAACACAAATATAACATATAAAAAAACAAAACAAAATAAATTTTACGAAATGCAGGTGAATAACAAATATGACAATAACATATCAGGACCTTATATAGTCCAAATGTCGGCAAGGAAAGAAACACCAAACCTAGGGAACTTACACCCACTTCAACTAGGCAAAAAGATTGCACCACTTGCAACCCAACTGCAAAAAATTAACAAACTGGGGAAAGATAAAATACAACTAACCTTCAATAACCACGCATACGCAAACGAGTTTGTAGATAAAGCTAAAAGCAAGTTAACAGGATGGTACACATACATCCCAGACTACAAAATCCAAAGACGCATAGTGGTATACGATATCCCCAAAGAAATGAAGTTAGAGGAAATTAAGCAAGGAATAGAGGAGCACGAATATAATCCAGAAATTATAGAAATAGAAAGACTAATGAGATATGACAGAGGAAGTGATAAACTAATCCCAACAAACGCAATAAAACTAGCAATCAAAGGAGACTCACTCCCCCAGTACATTACAATATGGTATGTTAAATGTAAAGCAGCACCAATAAAAAAGAGTATCAAAAAATGCAACAACTGCCTGAGATATGGACACATCTCCACGCAATGCAGAGGACAAAAGAGATGCATAACTTGCGCGGAAACGGAACACCTAGACGCTGGAGAATGCAAAGCAGTAACTAAATGCTACAACTGCAAGGGGAACCACAGAACCTTCGACATAAACTGCCCCTCCCTACAATACCAAAAATTATTAGCGACCACAATGAGCTACTACAATATAGACCATAGGAATGCAAAGGAAACAATAAAAAAGAACAATATACAAAGCGAAAACCAAATAATAGGACTATATTATAAAGAAGAAAACAAAAGAGCCTTATATAATTCGAACGAGAAACAATACATAAACCCAATAATATTGGAAAAAACAGGAACTTTACAACCAACGAGATTAGAACCCGCAACAGAGGGGAATATAAACAACAACCTATTTAACACAAACAGGAACACAGAAGATAAAATACTAACCACGCTAAAGACCCAAAACACAACAGGAAATAAAACAGAGGAAGACAAAAATAAGAACACTAAACTGGAAGAGACGCACAGGATAACTGCACACTCAAACAAAAGTTTCCCGTACCCTAGGAAAAGCAAAATAACACCAAAAAAAACACACAACCTAACAACATCAGTGAACCCTAAAATTAAGGGAGTCACAAAAAACATTAACCCAAACGAAAATAAAACACTCGCAAAAGAGGACGAAATTAGATCCACACCACCACAAGATATAACGTACACTAAAATAACAAAAACTCCATAAAAGATAAGAGAAAAAGAAAAAAAATGAGAATCCTACAATGGAACTGTAGAGGTATCAGAAATAAAATAGAGGATCTAAGGAACATAGCGCAGGAATATGACATAATCGCCTTCCAGGAAACATGGGTTGACGCTGGAAGTTACATAAATGTGGGGAACTTCAACATAGAAAGAAACGACAGACAAGCCATACAACACGGCGGAGGTACACTACTCGCCATAAACAAAAACATAATATATGACAAAATTAACGAAGACTATACAAACTTCAAACACTTTGAAATACAGACAATAAAAATAAAATCCACACAAAACAAAAATATATACATAACAAACATATATAAGCCCCCACAAATAAAAGCAACTAGCAAAACATGGCATCAGCTATTAAACAAAATAGGAAACATTTCAAATTTTAAAAAACACATCATATGCGGAGACCTCAACGCCAACCACAAAAGATGGGGAAGCAAAGTTGACAACACCTCTGGCAAAAACCTAATATACGCAGTAAATAAACTAGACTTAACAATAGTTCCAAAGACGGAGCCAACTATGATACCCAAAATAAATTACAGACCAACTGCACCAGACCTACAAATAGTTTCATTCGACCTAATTAGCAACCTGACAATACACAACCTAACAGATCCTATGAACAGCGATCATCTCCCAATGGCCATCGAAACCATCTTCCATCCGCAGGAATTCACAGGTAACAGGCCAAAATTATCAATAACGAAAGTCGACTGGACTAAAACACAGGAAGACCTAAAGAAAACAACTTTTAAGAACAAAATCACCAAAAACTAACTACATAGAAGAATACAACCTGCTAATTAGCACAGTCCAAGACACCCTAATTAAAAATGGTGCAAAACAAATTAACAACAAACAACAAAACCAAAATACCTCACAACACAATCACGTAAGAACAACGAAGAATAAAAATAAAAATACGAGACCTGCTCTGAGATGGTGGAACGACGCATATCAAGAATCAATAAACAATAGAAAAATGGCATACCAGGAATTCAAAAATCACCCGACAAACGAAAACCTAAATAAATGGAAAGAGGAAATAAACAAATCACGGAAAATAATCAAAAACGAAAAATCAAATAGCTTTAAAGAAACAATAAACAAAATAAACCCAAACACCAAACTAACAGATATATGGAATATAATCAAATCCTTCAAAAACAGTAAAATATTGAACATACCGAACAATCACACTCCAGGAGAACAAATAAAAACAGCAAAAACATACATAGAAAACTTTGCTCCACCATCAATAGCGAACTATGTACCCATAAACGAAAACACAATAGCCCTCCCATCTGTATGGAAACATGAAATCTCAATAGACGAAGTAAAAGATATAATCAAACATCTAAAACCCCATACAGCTGCAGGAGCGGACAATATTACTAACACAATATTAAAAATTCTGCCGGACAACATAACAAACAGACTAAAGGACATACTATCACAAATTATTGAAGAAGGGGAAATCCCACAAGACTGGAAAGTATACAATACCACATTAATACCAAAGCAAAAAAAAATAGCTATAGACCAATATCACTAGCCTTTAACATACTAAAAATAACAGAAAAAATCATAAAAAATAGACTCGAACACTACATAGAAAACGACCTCATACTACCAAATACACAATTCGGTTTCAGAAAAAACAAATCATGCCAAGATAGCCTAAACCTACTTACCACAGAAATCTACCAATCCTTCATTAAAAAAGAATCACTAGGAGCCCTATTTATCGACATTGAAGAAGCCTTTGACAATGTAAACCCAGCAATATTAATAGAAGAACTAAACCAAATGAAAATACCTCCCAACATTGTAAGATTCATACAAAACACAATAGCTGAACGAACGGTCCACTTTTATCTAAACGGAACCCACATTGAAACAAGAACAAGCCGAAAAGGACTTCCTCATGGTTCCATCCTAAGCCCACTGCTTTTCAATATATACATACACAAAATACTAAGCCACCTTGGGGACAACTGTACTACACTCCAATTTGCAGATGATATAGTTATCTATTGCAAAAACTCAGACCAACTCATAATAAAAAGGAACCTAACGGAATCAATAAACACCCTCAAAAATTGGCTCACATCAAGAAACCTAAACATTTCCACCGAGAAAACAAAACTGGTAATCTTCACTAGAAAAAGGAAAAACCAAGACTTTAACATTAGCATAGAAGGAAAAACAATAACCCCAGCAAAAGAAGCAAAGTTCCTGGGCTTAATGATGGACAACAAACTAAGCTGGCTACCGCATATTAAATACCTAAAAGAAAAAATTATCAAAGCTACAACAATTCTGAAATGGCTATCAGGAGTTTACTGGGGGGCCCACCCAGAAACGTTACTTTTAATATACAAAGCAACAATCAGGGCTACGATAGAATGGGGCTTACCCCAATACATCAATTCATCAAAAAATCACCTAGTCCATCAACACCTTAACCCAACAAGCCTTAAAAAAATGCCTGGGTCTAATGCAATCAACGCCAAACGCGATTGTATGGCATATGGCCAAAGAAATGAACATCTACCAAAGAGCCCAGATGCTAACAAACAACTACCTAACCAATTGCTACGCACAAACAACACACAAACTAAAAACTAAATTAAAATATATAAACACTCTGCTTAAAAAATCGCCAAGCCAAAGACATGCCTTTTCACTATTAAAAAGATGGAACAACATAAGACCTACACTGGAAAAAATCTAACCTACCCCTAACATTTGAATATCCAACATAACTCCAATTCAGTAAAATAAAAACCAACACAGAAATAGGCGAGAACACAAAACTAGCAGATAAACCAAATGAAACTTTCAACAAGGAATTAAATAACCTCCCACACCACGATATAGACATTTACACAGATGGATCCGGACAGAAGGAAACAGCAGAATACAATGATAGCGAAGAAACCAAAAAAGCAGGCGCAGCTTACTTCATCCCACAAATAAATAAAAACGAATTTTTTAGCATAACCAACGAACACTCCATATAAACACTAAAGGCAATAGCAATTATAGAAGCAATACAATTTTTTAAAACCAGTACCTACGGATCATGCAATATAATAACAGACGCCAAACACCTCATAAACAAATTAAACCAAACAAAAAAAGACATACAGGAAAACCATTACATAATGGAAATAAAATTTTTAACGTACAGATGCAAAGCAATAAATAAAAAAATCCTCTTCTTATGGTGCCCAAGCCACATAGGTGTGGAATATAGTGAAAAGGCAGACCTACTGGCAAAGGCAGGTAGAGAAGATGGAAAGCAGATACTAACGAAACTTACAAGCACAGAAGCTAAGAACATCCTCAAATCCAGATCCACCCAAATGTGGAAAAGCGACCTAGAGACAATACTACAAACAAATAACAACAGTTACTTCAAATTAATAGACGAAAACATAAAACTAAACACACACTGGTTCAAAAATTACACACCAAAGCCAACTAGGAAAACAATAACTATTATAAATAGAATTAGAAGCAACCACCATAGAACCAACGTCCACTTACACAAACTCTCCATCATCCCTGAACCAAACTGCATGTGCGGATATGAGGAAGAGGACCTTAACCACATGATTTTTGCATGCCCATTAAACAAAGACATCACAGAAAAGTTCACTAAGTTTATACAGACAAAAGGGTTACAAGGACCACATGACA
Organism: Andrena chrysosceles; assembly: GCA_963855975.1. NCBI lineage: Eukaryota > Metazoa > Arthropoda > Insecta > Hymenoptera > Andrenidae > Andrena > Andrena chrysosceles. The sequence goes on along the minus strand of OY979767.1, from coordinate 64,428,832 downwards.
TTAGAGCACTAGCTTTCAGCAAAGACAAGGAAATCCTAACCAATATAGTACAAGCCTTTGCCGGCATGAATACACAATTATAAACCTTATAAACCTTAATAAATCTTTTAATACAAAGAAAAAAAGAGAGAAAAAAGAAAAAAAATCAACTTTTAGACTTCAAGCATAGACTATAGGAACTAAAGGAAGGAAGGAAGAACTCCGTGGTATCAGCGCAAGCGAAATCCAACCAAATATATTATATATAGTAGGAAGTACTATTGCCCGATGAGAAGATGAGCCACTACCCACAAGCTGAAATGTCACAGGGGCAAGGGGAATCGTCAACTCGCGTGAACCTATTCCCTCCGCCGATTGTCGCGATTGGTTTCATTCGCGTCTACGTCACGAGAGGAACGGTGTTGGAGGGGATAGGTTCACGCGAGTGGACGATTCCCCTTGCCCCTGTGACATTTCAGCTTGTAGGTAGTGGCTCATCTCATCGGGCAATAGTAGTAGGAGAGGAATCCCTGCATAATGTGCGCAAGTCGCACTGGTCTATATATACATGGTTAAGAATGAAAGATGAAATTCAATCTACTAGATAAATAGTTCGATATATTTATATTATTCCTTACCATGTGTACGCTTGAAGGTCATACTATACTATATGGTTGAATTTGTCTTGACAGTCGCTTTCATATTGGATAATCAAATATATAGCATTCCATTTAAAAAACTGAGTGTCACCTTCGTCTCAAGGAAAATATTGCGAACACCAAAAATTGAGTTACCGTACTATGTTGTGTATAAAAAAGAGTAAAAGTTTTCCTTCCTCAGATTTTTACAAATACTTACCATATTCGAGAATACTGTATAAGAATAGCAAATGTAGCCACTTGGCCGCTACGAGTACCGCTTGGCCGCTACGAGTACCGCACGGCTCAGCCAGTCGAGTAGAGCTGTACGAGTACTTGAATATTCGGGTAGCTTGAAATCCGAACCAATCCGGGACTCGGTTTCCGAGCCGAGCCAGGTACCCGAAAGAACCGAGCGGCTCGGATAGAACCAAGTAAGGTAAATGTCCCAATTTCTACTCATTTAAGAGGTTACTCGTCAAAAAGAATGTGTAAAAAATTTGTTTGTGGTCAAAATTTGCAGAAAAATTGGTTAATACCTTAATAATGCATCAACTAGTTCAAAAAATATTTAAAAAAGATATTTCAAGATGTTTAACTATTAGTAATTTGTAATTAAATACAATGCTCCAAATGTCCGTATTTCTACTCACGAGAAATATCGATGTCCGTATTTCTACTCACAATTTGTACCAATTTCTGCTCACACAATATGTTGCCGTTTCAGCTTAGAATAAGTTACATCTTTTATGGAGAGGTGTTATAACATAATAAGAAATACAACTATTTATAATTTGGAAAAAATATTTATTAAAATAAAAATACCAGTTTATGTTAAATTTAAAATCATTGCTTCGCGTTGTTAGATCTCATCTTTTTCATGTCTGCTGCATCTTTTTCTCTTATTTTTGTTCAACTTAGCTTTCTCCACCATTAAATGGATTTTCCCTTTCAACTGCTTTATTAACAATGCGACACTATCCAACAACATATTCTTGGTTAATGGAAAACCTTTACTGCCTACAAACAAAATGCACTGAACTAATCGTTCTTATTCGTTATTTATTAATATAGTCTGTGGACCGCTTCTCTTCCCTATTGGGTATATTCCTTTGTATTTGCACCTCAATGTTAAAAATGGTATGTGATATTGTTTGCTGGCAGCCCTCATTGATACACCTCTAGAAACAGCATCTATTGCATTTCTTATGCTTTCCTCAGTATACTGATGCTTACTCGTCTTTTTTGTTTCCATTTGTTTTGTTTTTAAATTTTTATCTTCCATATTAAAACTATGAAAAATGTAAATAAAATTATTTTTAGAACATAAAAGAATGATAAAAAAAATAACATGCCTTCGAATAGATATAGAGGTTACTACATTATTTTGATTTTGAGGTTATCTTACTAAAATTTTTGGGTGAGTAGAAATACGGACATGGCGGTATTTACTTGACCCTAAACTTACTCACCTGTTTTCTACTTCAAAATATTAGAAATCGTGAAAAATCTAAATGGAGAGCACTGTATAAAATCTGTATGTTTTACTAAACAACAATTTTCACTATAATGGCCACCTTGTGCCTAATTCTCGAATGCCAATGGTGGCACTGTTCCTTAGCACAAACAGCTAGAACATGATCACAAAATCATGAGTCTCTTATTTTACATTTTTTTCGTTGCTTAGGCTGTACTTAATTTAGCCCTCACCTCGTGCAACATTCGCGTAAACGTTAAATAAATTTAAAATTATTTTGTTACAACTATAGTACAAACGTAACAGGACTTCCGTTTCCGGACGCGTGTGTGGAAGGTGCGTGGAAGCGAGAGAGATAAGCGGGTGAAGGATAGTGTTGGGAAGTGGTGAGGGAGAGTGGAGAGTGTGTGTGTAGAAGGTGAGGGGGAGAGGTTTAGAGGGAAAGGGCTATTGAGAAGAGGGCTGAGGGTGAGAATAGTGGAAAAGTAGGGAGGATAAGAGAAGATTTGGAGGTTAGGTGGAAGGTGAGAGAAGTGTGGCGGGAAAGTTAGATATAAGGAAAGTGGAGACATCTAGGGGATAGGAAAGGAAGGAGAAGAGATAGAAGGCGCGAGTTTTGAAAGGAGAAAGGGAGGATAGTGAAATGATTAAGGGAAAGGATGGAGGGGCAGGGGGGGATGAGGGTAATAGAGAGATGCAAATAGAGGGAATGGGAGGGGGGACGGGAAAGGGGGGGGGAGGCGAAAGGAAAGGGAAAGAGCGAGGAAAGGGTCAGGAAGGACAGCACGAGCAGTGTAGGGAGTAGCATAGGGAGTTTGGAGAGCTGCTGGGGAAAAAAGAGTGAGAGGGAGGAGGAGGAAGGGGCGGGGGGAGAGGGGTGGAGAAGCGGGGTTTTTAAAAGGAGTGGGAAAACGGCGAGATCGCCAGAAGAGGGGAAGCTTATGGATAAGAAGACGGGGGAGGTAGGGGTAGGTGGGTTGGAAGGGATGATAAGGGAATTGATGAAGGGGATAAGTGAGTTGAAGGGGGAAATGAGGGAAATGAAGGAAGAAATGAGAGGAGAGAGGGAGGAGAGAAGAAGAGTGGAAGAGGAATGGAGAGGGGAAAGGAGGAAGTGGGAGGAGTGGATGAAGGAGGAAAGGACAAAAAGGGAGGGGTTGGAAAAAAAAGTGGATAGGCTGGAGGAAGCGGGAAAAAAGATGGAAGAGGTGATAGAGAAGGTAGGGAAGTGGGAAAAACAGGGAATGGGAGGTGGAGGTAAAGAAGTGATGGATGAAAAACAGGTGGAGGAGTGGAGGCTTAGGATCAGAAGTATGGAGGTGAAGCAAGACAAAAAGGAAAGAGAGGGTAGAAGGAACAACGTGGTGATAAGGGGAATAAAGATAGAGGGAAGGGAGGTGGAGGAGGAGGTAAAGAAGCTCTGGGGCAGGATGGGTCTGGAGGAGGGAGGCATTAAGGAGGTGGTTAGGATAGGGAGGGCAAGAGGGGATGGGTTCGGGATGGTTTTGGTGAAGCTCGCTGGAAGGGAGGAGAAGAGGAGGGTGATGGAGGCGAGAAGGAAAATGAAGGGTGGGAGGGAAAGGATTGAGGATGATTTAACGGAGGAGGAGAGGAGAGGAAAATGGATGATAGAAAGAGAGGCACAGAGTGAAAGGGAGAAGGGGAAGGTGGTGCAAATAGGATATATGAAGATGTGGGTGAATGGGAAGGTAAGAAAATGGGATGAGGTGGGGGAGAAATGGATAGAGGAGCAGGGAAACGGTGGGGGGTCGAGAGGAAAGGGGGGGGATTAGAGGGGGGAGAGGGGGTGAGGGAGGTGAAAAATGCAGGGTGGCGTTCTGGAATGTAGCGGGACTAAGGAATAAGGATTGGGATTTCTGGAAAGGACTAGAGGAATGGGAGGTGGTTATATTATGTGAGACGTGGGTGGAGGAACGGGATTGGGAATACGTAAGGAGTAGATTGCCAAAGGGATACGTGTGGTGGAAGCAGTGGGCGAGGAGGGAAAATAAAAAAGGGAGGGCGATGGGGGGGGATGGTGATGGGGGTAAGAAAGGAGGTGGAATATAGGGAACAGGAAGGAGGGGAGAAGGAAGGGATAATGGTGAAAAAGGTATTGTTGGGGGGGAATGGTGGCGGGTGGTAGGGGTATATGTAAATAAGGATCTGCAGAGGAAGCTGGAGGAAATGGAAGAATGGGTAGAGGGTAGAGAGGAGGGAGTTAGGGTGGTAATAGGGGGGGACTTTAATGCGAGGACGGGGAGGGAAGGGGGAAGGACCTGGGGGGGAGGAGAAGAGGGGGAGGAAAACAGTGCGGAAAGCAGGAGATCGAAAGATAGGGAGGTGAATGGGGAAGGCAAGAGGCTGTGTAGATTTCTAGAGGAGAGGGGATGGGGAATTTTGAACGGGAATGTGGAGGGGGATGAGGATGGAGAGTGGACGTATACGGGAGGGAGAGGGAACTCAGTAATAGATTATGTAGTAGGGAATGAGGATACAAGGGAGGGGGTTGACAGGATGGAAGTGGGTGAAAGGGTTGAATCGGACCATCACCCGGTGGTGGTGTGGTTGAGGGGGAAGGGGGGAGGGGGAAAAGAGGGAGCAAAAGTTGTGGGTAGGGGGTTGAGGAGGGGAAACTGGACAGAGGAGGGGAGAGAGAAGTTTATAAAGAGGTTCGGAAAGAGGGAGGGAGGGGATAGAGGAATACAGGAGGAATGGAGAGAGCTGAGGGATAGGATTATGGGAGCGCTGGAAAAGGGGAGGAAGGGGAGTGAGAGGGCAGGAAAGGGGGGATGGTGGGACGAGGAGTGTAGGGAGAAGAAAAGTATGGTGAGGAGAGAGCTGAGAAGATGGAGAAGAGAGGGAGGAGAGGGGATAGAGTATAGGGAGAAAAAAAGAGAGTATGGGAAAATTAGTGAGGAGAAGAAAAGGAAGGAGAGGGAGAGGTGGGAGAAAGAGGTGGAGGGGATCAGGACGGAAGAGCAGGTTTGGAAAGTGGTAAATAGGGATAGGAGAAAGAGGAGGAGAGTGGAGGAAGGGATAGGTATGGAAGAGTGGGAAGAGTATTTTAAGGGGTTGATGGGAGGGGTAGAGTGGAGGGTGAGGAAAGGGGGTGAAAGAAAGGGAGGGGAGGATGAAGAGGAGGAGTTAAGGATTGAGGAGGTGAGAAGGGTGGTAAGGAGCTTGAAGGAGGGTAAGGCAGGAGGGGGGGACGGCATACCCAACGAGGTTTGGAAGTATGGGGGGGAAGAGGTGGAGCAATGGCTATGGGATATATGTAGAAGGGTGTGGAGGGGGGAAGGATGGGTTGAGGAGTGGAGGGAAGGAGTGGTAGTACCGGTGCTGAAGAAGGGGAGTGGAAAAAGCGTGGGGGATTATCGGGGCATTACTTTGACGCAGACGGCGTATAAAGTATATGCGTCCGTGCTGGCGGAGAGACTGAGGGAGGAGGTGGAGGGAAAAGGGCTGCTACCACCGAGTCAGGCCGGCTTCAGGAAGGGTAGGGGGACTATTGATAATGTCTATGCATTGAATTACCTGATTAATAGGCAGGTAAACAGGAAGGGGAAGAAAATGGTCATTTTCTTTATAGACCTGAAGGTGGCCTTTGACTCGGTGGACAGGGAGATACTCATAAAGGCGATGAGGAAGAGAGGGGTAAGGGAGGGATTAGTGGAAAGGAGTGCGGAGGTTCTAAAGGAAACAGTGTGTAAGGTGAGAGTAGGGGAGGAGGAAGGGAAGATGTTTTGGACGGCTAGAGGAGTGAGACAGGGGTGCCCGATAAGTCCAAGCATGTTCACGGTGCTGCTTGCGGATTTGGACGAAGAACTACAAAAAGGAGGATGGGGCGGGGTAAGATTGGGGGGGAAGAAGGTATACACACTGGCGTACGCGGACGATATAGCGGTGATGGCGGAGGATGAGGATGGGATGAAGGGGATGTTGGGGAAGTTGGAGAAGTATATGGATGGGAAGGGACTACAGTTGAATGTGGAGAAGTCGAAGGTGATGAGGTGCAGGAGGGGTGGAGGTAGATGGAAAAAGGTGGGGTGGAGGTGGAAGGGAAAGGAGCTGGCTGAAGTAAGGGAGTTTAAATATCTGGGATATACGCTGATGGGAAATGGAGGGCAAGAGGCACATGTAAGGGAGAGAGTGAGGAAGGCGGCGGCGGTGATGGGGCAGGTGTGGGGAATTGGAAAGAGGAGATTTGGAAAGGATTGGGGGAAAAGGGTCTGGATGTTTGATAGGTTGGTATGGGCAGTACTAAGTTATGGGGTTGAAATCTGGGGTTGGAAAGGTAGGGAGAGGGTGGAGGGGGTGCAGGACAGGTTTTTAAGATGGGTGTTGGGGGTTGAGTGGTGTACGCCGGGTTATTTAGTGAGGGAGGAGTTGCAGCGGGAGATGTTGAAGGGAAGGGCGGGGATGAGGGCGTGGGAGTATGAGAGGAGGCTGGAGGAGGGACAAGGACGGGAGGTGGCAAGGATGTGTTGGGAGGAGATTAAGGGGAGGGCGAGTAGAGGGGGGGTTCTGAGGGGTTGGGAGGAGGAGAGGAAGGGGTTCTATGAGGAGAGGGGATGGACGGTAGAGGGAGTGGAAGGGATGAGGAGTAGGGGAGAACTGAGGGGAGAGGAGCTGATAAGTGTGGAGAAGAGGTTGCAGGAGGGGGATAGGTGGGAAAAGATTAGGGAGGCCAGGTATAATAGGTGGTATGGGGCGGTAAAGGGGGTGGGGGTTCCTGGATACTTGAGGAAGGGGTGGGGGGAGAGCAGATGGAAGAGGGTGGCGAGGTTTAGGTTGGGGAGTGAGATGAGGGGAGGGAGATATTGGGAGGATGAGGGGAAAAGGAGATGTAGGGTCTGCGGGTGGGGGAAGGAAACATGGGAACATGTCTGGGAGGAATGTGCGGGGTGGGGGGAGGGAAGAGGATGGCAGGAGATGGCGGGGGAAGTATTGGGAGACGATGGAGAGGGGGAAGGTTGGATGAGGAAGGTGGAAGAGTGGAGGGGGGTAAAGGATGAAGGAATGAATGGGTAAGGAATGGGAGTGAGAGGAGGCGTGCGGAAGCGGGGGTCCGGAGGGGGGAAGGATGGACGGGGGAGGTATGCGAGGCGGTGGCGAGCGAGCGAGCGGGTGACTAGATTTAAGGTTTAGGTTTAAGGAGTAGTTTTTAAGTAGTTTGTTAAGAATATTGTAAAAAGAGGTAGGGTATTAAGTGTAAGGAGGAGGGTCAAGAATTGTAATCCCCAAGGGGGCGCAATAAAGTATATATAGTACAAACGTAACATTTATAATAATGAGAAAAATACGAAATGAGTAGGAATCGGTACATGAGCAGAAATTGGGACATTTACCTTACTTGGTTCTATCCGAGCCGCTCGGTTCTTTCGGGTACCTGGCTCGGCTCGGTTTTTCGAGCCGAGTCAGGCTCGGCTTGCTTTTTCCGGGTACTCGAACACCTCTACAGTCGAGCCGGTGTGATTTCATGCAGCGTCAAAATTAGTCCATCAAGGGGAAGGATGGAACTATATTCTCCCTTTTTTTAGATTTTTAAAATCGCGCCCGATGTTAAAAAACTGCATTTGTTTAAAATAATTGCACAAAAATGGTTCAAATTTTTATTTTTTGAAACTAAAATAATTTTTTCCTAAAACTTCAATGTCTTCTCTATAAGCACCGTAAAGCTCATCTCCATCTGTTTAGTACTTCCATAGCTATAATTTACTGAAAAAAATTAGCGCTTACCTTCAAACAGCTGTAAAATCGACATTTTTCAAAATTTTGAAAAATTCTTTGAGGTACGTTTAAAAATCACTAAAGACTACAACATATTCAAATTTCAGCACGATCCGAAATGTTACTCCGAAAAGTGTCCGATTTCGCGTGGAATGTCCCAGCTGCAAAATGACGCGTGCCGCTCGTCTGCAACTGGCCTTAAGGTGCGTCTAGACGTTGCGAGGCAAGCGCGCGCGGCATGCCTCGCCCGTTGGAATGTCTTCGGAGCCTACCTCGACATGAACGATTCCAAAGCAACTTCGAGCTACCTCGAGCAAAGTTCGCAGGGTGATTCTCCAGCTACGCCGGTCACCCCGTGGCGAGGACAGACCTTCGCAGTGCCCCATCGAATTTTATGGCTTTCGACCCTCGAAGGGTTTGGAATACCATTAAGAAGTTGTGAAATCTTCGACTTCCGCATTTCTCATCGGATCTTTGCGAAAACGACACCAATGGATTCCTGGCGTTCCGTCGATTAAAATCATATCAAATATCATGCAAATCTGACTACTTTGACACAAGCTATTTGTATTCCTTATGTAAAAGTGGTCCGATTTGCACGATATTTGGTATGATTTTCATCGGAAAATCACAAGGAATCCATCGGCGACACTTCCATATCCATACGATAAAGAATAAAGAATTATTATATTTCTGAAACAGGTAGGTACAGTGTTTTCTGATGCGACGCCCGTCGAAGGATGCCGCCTGGTACCCCGCAGTGCCCATCGAATTTTATGGCTTTTTTCGGAAAAAGGTATGAATCCTGGGTCGAACGTAGCGAATTGAGGTAGGCGCCTCGCAGTCAAGGGTGCAATGTCCATTACACCGTATTAAGAAATTCTTTTCTTGATCGTATCGAGAGGGAAGTGACGCCAATGGATTCCTTATGTTTTTCTGATGAAAATCATACCAAATATCATGCAAATCGGCCTACTTTAACACAGGGAATACAAATAGCTTGTGTCAAAGTAGTCCGATTTGCATGATATTTGGTATGATTTTCATCAGAAAAACATAAGGAATCCATTGGCGTCACTTCCCTCTCGATACGATCAAGAAAAGAATTTCTTAATACGCTGTAATGGACATTGCACTCTTGACTGCGAGGCGCCTACCTCAATTCGCTACGTTCGACCCAGGATTCATACCTTTTTCCGAAAAAAGCCATAAAATTCAATGGGCACTGCGGGGTACCAGGCGGCATCCTTCGACGGGCGTCGCTTCTGAAAACACTGGACCTACCTGGTTCAGAAATATAATAATTCTTTATTCTTTATCGTATGGATATGGAAGTGTCGCCGATGGATTCCTTGTGATTTTCCGATGAAAATCATGCCAAATATCGTGCAAATCGGACCACTTTTACATAAGGAATACAAATAGCTTGTGTCAAAGTAGTCCGATTTGCATGATATTTGGTATGATTTTAATCGGCGGAATCCGCCAGGAATCCATTGGCGTCGTTTTCGCAAAGATCCGATGAGAAATGCGGAAGTCGAAGATTTCACAACTTCTTAATGGTATTCCAAACCCTTCGAGGGTCGAAAGCCATAAAATTCGATGGGGCACTGCGAAGGTCTGTCCTCGCCACGGGGTGACCGGCGTAGCTGGAGAATCACCCTGCGAGCTTTGCTCGAGGTAGCTTGAAGTTGCTTTGGAATCGTTCATGTCGAGGTAGGCTCCGAAGACTTTCCAACAGGCGAGGCGTGCCTCGCGCGCACGCCTCGCAACGTCTAGACGCACCTTTATGTCACACGCACAGCTCCACGCTTTTGTTGCCCCCGAGTGCATGGGTTGAGGGGCTTTTACACTACACTGCATTCCACTTAAGGGGGGAGGCCTTACCTAGAACGGTCAAAACAACATGCATCTTTATAATTTTTTTCTAGAAAAACCGATAAACTTTTATTATTAAACATTAGTCTATTATTAAAGGTTTGCGAGTTATAGGCGATGCCCGAGACGTCCTTTTTTAGGCGCTTTGCGGTGATCACCGTAGCTCAGTGCAGGATCATCTAAAATTGAAAATTCGATAATTTCAGATAATATATTCAATTATCTAGGCGATATCGGGCCCGATTTTGGAAAATTATTTTGAGACAAAATATCGCTTGTTTTTCGAGCGTAAAAAAATCTAGACAAAGAAAGAATGGGAAAGCTCCCGATTGCGCTCAGATTTTTAGGTCTAAAATACACCTGCAAAGCCTCGTGTTTGGGATTGGTCGCAGCGATACGACCAAACATGCGCATGCTCGATCTCGCTGTGCAGCGCGAGTTTTGAACTTGCTTCGGTCCTCTGTATCGCGGCTGGGCGATCGCTGTGACGGCCTGGTCGGGCCATCTCGGGGTTGACACCTGGACTAATTAGCTATTGTTTCTCCCTCCTAATTAGCTCCTCGCGCGACATGTACGTGGACCGCGTTGATTGGCCACGTGTCTGCTTCCCCGAACCGGTGGCTTGGCCCGTGCCGTCTCCGCGATCGCTGTCTTGCTAGTGAATCGCGCAACGATCCACATCGTGTCTCTTCACAACGCTAAACTCAAAGAGCAATCGGCGCTCCGATAATTCTATCTTTTCAATTAAACCTACTTTTTAAGGTTCAGTAAACGCACTCGCGCTAGTTAATTAAGTTAATTAAGTGTGTGTGACTGTAGTTTGTAAAATAAAACCAAGTCTCCGCGACTTTAAGGAAACGTGCTCGCTTTATTGTGCCGCCATTAGTGTACAGAAAATTCTAAAACTATTAATTGAGCTGTGCCCCGCGAATCAAATCGTTTGCGTGTTCGGAACGTTGGTGCTGCGCGTTCTTGCTTAAACATCTCGAGTAAATCGGTTCATTAATTTTTTAGTTATGTGTGTCACCGACTTTGAAAGCATGAATTTGAGGAAAAAACGTTTAAAGTTTTAGGTCTGAGCACTACACCGAGGAACACGTACCTACTTACACGCGTATAACTTTGTCAATTTTGGTCGGATTAACTTGGCACTTTCAGGGAATATTTTCAAGATGTTGTACTTCTAGAAAATATAAAAATCGATTTTTCGAAAATTTCTACGCTGGCCTCCGTTCTTAAGGGGTTAGGCCACTTTGGACGAACCAAAGCTGTCACTTTCGGCAATTTTTTTTCGCGCCATTTTGTATGAAAAAAGTACTACTTTTTCCGTCAAAAGTTGTAGAATAACAGGTTCATATTGAATTTTCCATTTATTTTATTATCTCTCTAAAAAAAATTGCCGAAAATGACTATAATTGTGCTTCATCCAAAGTGGCCTAACCCCGTAAGAGGAGACTCGTTCTGCGCGGTCTACTGTTAAATGGAATGCTATACAGGGTGTCCCACCTAAGACTGGATAGCGCGATATCTCCTAAAGCAGGCATATCTCCTGAATTTCTGGGACCCGGGTAACAGCCGAGCGCGGGACTGTTCCATTGCTACCCGTTGCGAGATTTGTGAGAGAAGTGCATTAGTGTGCGTCCATGTACAAGCCTGCATGGACGGCCGCACACTCATGCAGTTCTCCCGGCCCCATGCTGTGGTTAGCAACGTGACCAGTCCCGCGCTCGGCTGTTGCGCGGGTCCCAGAACTTCAGGAGATATTTGCACCCGATGGGACAGGCCTGGCCTGTCCTAAAGTATTGTCGATAAAAATATAAAAAAATTGGGAATTGCATGGTTCGAGGGGGCCAGTTTATTAGCGCGAACGAATTTTGTTTTCGATTATTATTTTATAAGATACGATGGTCAAGTTCGGTTTTTCAAATAGAACTATTTTTTTTTGAAGACCTGAGTTGATAGTGCGTTCCACGACAAATTCAATAAGCTTCAATGTATACACTTTATCTCCACTGCTTTTTGAGATATTGCGCTTGCAAATTTACTAATTTTCCCTGGAAGAAAACCCGCTGGAATAGCAAGAACCGGGGACGGTCTTCCTAGCGCCACGGGTGGCATTGCCGGTTGAAACTGATACCTACCTGCCAAAGGTCTCCGCCAGAAATGGCAGGCCCAAAGGCTGGACAATTCTTTTCCGTCAGAAATGCTACTTAGGTAGGTACATCTGCGGTATTTAAAAGCGCACCGTTACTTTTATTTCGCACTTGCTTGTACGCTCAGATGGCCGGTTCTTCTGGGAGGGATGCAAGTTGAATTAGTTAGATTAGGAGGAGTGAAAGTTGCTAGACTAAATTTCTACCATAGGGAGCAGATTGTATCAGAACCAATCGAATTTGCATCCCTCACAAACGGCTGCTGTCTTGAAGAGGCCCTCTTCACAGCAATGCCCACCTTCTCTTGCACGGAATACGTTAACGCATGCTTTGGTTTTGATATTGACGCTCGTGTTTATACTCGAGAGGACCACGCGTCGACAGTAGAGCTGTTTCGAGACTCGAAACAATCGAGCCGAGCCCGGCTCGGCCCGAATATCCGAGCCGAGCCGAGACTCGAACGGTTTCGGGTAACCCGAATGTTTCGAGTAGCTCGATTTCTTCGAGCCGCTCGAATGTGTTCCGGGTAGCTCGATTTTTTCGAGCCGCTCGAATGTGTTTCGGGTAGCTCGATTATTTCGAGCCGCTTGAATCTGTTTCGTTTAGCACGATTTTTTCAAGCAGCTCGTATGTGTGCTAGCTTGGTATAGCGTTTTGTAGGCACCGAGTATAAATTAAGTTAGATGTATAATATGAGATGTCTAGATGTGAAAACCATATCAAGTTAACCCTAAGTTCTCGCAGGAAAGAAGTCGGCTCAACATCAGAGAGAATTTGAATTTAACCTTGAATAAGTTTGAAAATATCCTGAATGTGATTAAATTTTTCAAAGAGATAAATTCGCTTGATCTATTGTAATGGAGCACTGGGTAGCTCTATGTATGGTCGAATTATGTTAGGATTTATATTTTACACCTTCTGGGAAATCAGATTCAATCCAATTACTGCTCTCGGGGATATAATAAAGTGAACACTTATATTATATATAGAAAACTTTACTAAAGTTTATTTCGTATGCTTCTTCTTCTTCTTTCTTCGACTTCTTTCCTGCGAGAACTTAGGGTTAACTTGATATGGTTTTCACATCTAGACATCTCATATTATACATCTAACTTAATTTATACTCGGTGCCTACAAAACGCTATACCAAGCTAGCACACATACGAGCTGCTTGAAAAAATCGTGCTAAACGAAACAGATTCAAGCGGCTCGAAATAATCGAGCTACCCGAAACGCATTCGAACGGCTCGAAAAAATCGAGCTACCCGGAACACATTCGAGCGGCTCGAAGAAATCGTACTACTCGAAATATTCGGGTTACCCGAAACCGTTCGAGTCTCGGCTCAGCTCGAAAAACCGAGTCCCGCTCGGTTCGAACTTCAAGCTACTCGAATGTTTCGAGTCTCGAAACAGCTCTAGTCGACAGCGGGCTACCCCTTTTCTTCCTGTGTACTCTTCACGAGGCGTATTGATGGTGGATTGTAAGAGCATAGATATCTGGATGCCAGTTATTGAATTCAGGAGACGATAGAAACACTTTATTACAAAACACACATGTACTACAGGGTGATTGGCTCGAAACGCCTGATCCGGCTGGCATACCGTGACGAGGTCAACCCCCCCCCCCCCGTGGTGTCTCTCCGAAGGCTTTCGACCCTCGGACGGGTTGGAGTACCTATTAGGAAGTGAGAAATCTTCGAATTCCCCATTTCTCATCAGATCTGTGCGAAAGTAACGCCAATGAATTCCTGGCGTTCCGTCGATTAAAATCATACCAAATATCATGCAAATCGGACTACTTTGACACAAGCTATTTGTATTCCTTATGTAAAAGTAGTCCGATTTACACGACATTTGGCATGATTTTCATCGGAAAACCACAAGGAATCCATCGGTGACTCTTCCATATCCATACGATAAAGAATAAAGAATTATTTTATTTCTGAAACAGAAACAGGGTAATTTGCCCACGTCACTCTGTGGGCAGGGACAACACCCCGCAGTGCCCATAGAATATTATGGCTTTTTTCGGAAAAAGGTATGAATCCTGGGTCGAACGTAGCGAATTGAGGTCGCCGCCTCGCAGTCAATGGGTGACATATCCATTACAGCGTATTAAGAAATTATTTTCTTCGTCGTATCGAAAGGGAAGTGACGCCAATGGATTCCGGGCGTTCTCCCGATTAAAATCATACCAAATGTCATGAAAATCGGACTACTTTGACACGAGCAATACAAATCATAAAAGGAGTAGGCATTTTTTACCACACTCTCTTATTTTAGTGAGTAGGGACAGGGTTAAATGAATACAAAACTGTTGTAATTATTCGAAATCGTTTCGACGTGTATTCCATTCAACAACGTGTGTTTCTTATGTGTACGTATTATGTGAAAGGTACAGCACCGAAATGTCAAGCAGAGTGGAATAAGAGTACCGAACACAATAAAAATTCTTAGATTGCTAAATAAATTTGAAACTTTCGCGAGATGTCTTAACGCACGATACAGGATGTACGAGAGCCCTATTCACATCGCATCAAAATGATTAAAACGACTTTCGCAAGAAATCTAACTTGCGTCCTTGTTGTTAATGGGTAAATTAATAGAGAGCTTTTACTTGAGAAATATATTTTAATAGTCAGATAAGAAAACGTTAATACTGAACACACACGTAGCTTGCCGCGTTAGACAGGAGACTAGGCAGGGAGAGAGAACAGCGCCCTCTACATAAAAATAAAAGACGAGTGCGTGAAAATATCCTTGCAACACTCCCACTTTTTCACGAACTCCGTGATACATAACAAAAATACATACATTGTAATCTATAGGAACATATCATGGTCTTAACTCTAAAGTAAACGTTACATATTTGGTCTTATGTTTAGCAGGTCACGAAAATAGCAAAATGGTTGTCTCAACAACGGTTTAGTGAATATATCCGCTTGTTGATCTTTGGTTGAAATATACTGTAGATCAAACAGTCCCTCTTGAAACTTATCACGCGCAAAATGATATTTCACGTCTATATGTTTGGACCGCTTATGGAACTCCTGGTTTTTCAAGAGTTTGATTGCACTCTGGTTGTCTATTAGCAACTTAGGTTTAGTCAGCTTTCCTCCTGCAATCTCGAAAATCAAACGATTTATCCAGATGAGCTCCTTGACTGCATCAGCAGCAGCTATAAATTCAGACTCAGTGGTTGACAAGGCAACCGTCTTCTGTTTTTGAGAGCACCAAGAGACGGTGCTGTCTCCCAATTTGAAGACACAGCCTGAGGTGGATCTACGGGTCTCAAGATCCCCCGCGAAATCAGCGTCACTAAACGCCAACAAATCAAGACTCATTCTTGCTTTAAAAAATAATCCATAGTTATGTGTTCCCTTTAGATACTTCAGTATCCTCTTTACAGCGTTCCAATGAATTTTGTCGGGTGATTCAAGATATTGACTCACAGTACTTAGAGCAAAAGCGATGTCAGGTCTTGTACATATTGCCAGGTACATCAGGGACCCAACCGCTTCTCTGTATGGCGCCTTAAGATTACTAGTTTTTTCCTTTCCATGAGCCATAACGCTCAACTCCTGATATTTGTCCATTGGTACGGCCACTGGATTCCCATCTGTCATGTTGAAACATTCGAAAACTCGCTTCGCATATCCGGATTGATGCAAGAAAAACGTACCATCAGCGCTCCGCTCTATTTCCAAGCCTAAAAAGAAAATCAAATCACCGGTAGTTATATCAAATTCTCTTCTCAATTGTGCCAGCAATAAGTCTGCAGTTTCAGGACTGTAAGCTGCTATAAGTCCGTCGTCTATGTAGATAGCCAGCACGAGTGTATGTTCCTGATTCGTGAAAACACATGGATCTGATTTCGTGGCTTCTAAACCGAAATCCTTTAAAAACTTGGTGAATCGCTCATGCCAACATCTGGAGGACTGCTTCAAACCATACAAGGCCCTATTCAACCTGCAGACGCCACCGGTTTCATCGTTGTAGCCCTCTGGTTGCTGCATAAAAATAGTCTCTTGTAATCTTCCATTGAGAAAAGCAGTCTTGATGTCAAACTGCCGTAAAGTCATCTCCCTTGATGCCGCCAACGCTAAAATGACTCTTATGGAATCGAATCTGACCACAGGACTAAAGGTTTCATGATAATCAACCCCGTATTTCTGGGAGTACCCTTTGGCCACAAGCCTAGCCTTAAACCGCTCAATAGTGCCATCGGACTTTCTTTTTACTTTAAAAACCCAACGGTTTTCAATTGGTTTTGACGCTGTTTGCTTACTTACAATGCTCCACGTGTCGTTTCTCTTTAGGGATTCGATCTCACTGTCCATGGCGCGCTTCCACTCATCCGAATATGGGCTAGCGATTGCCTCTTGATAACTTCGAGGTTCCTCCAGCTCCATTGACAGAACAGTGTCAGGATCAAGTCCATCATGGTATCTGATTGGTTTCTTGATCGTGGTTCTATCTCGCAGTATTCGTCTCTCAGAACGATCTTCCATTTGTGCTTCTTCAACCTCCGACTCGATGAACTCCTCTGCTGAATTCCAGACGCTACCATGACCAGACATTTCTTCATCGCTTGAATCTTCTTGTGTCTCTATTTGTGGTCCCTGTTGTTGATGATCATCCAGCTTGTTAGTGGTCTCCCGAAAATCGAGATATTGAACATCATTACGTTTAACAGCTTCTTTTGGAAAAACAGCGTCATCAACGTCCTCTCTAAAAACAACGTCTCTTCTTATTTCCTCTCTATCGCTCTCAGGAAACCAGATTCTATAGCCCTTCACGTCCTCATCATATCCCACAAAATATCCTTTAATTGCTTTGCTATCAAGTTTTCTTCGTTTTTCTTTGGGCACATGCACATAGGCAACAGTCCCAAAAACAGTTAACTTCCCTAGCTTGATCCTTCGTCCAAACCACAACTCATGCGGCGTTTTCAAGGGTTGAGGACTTACACCTGTACAATTTAGAAGGTAAATAGATGTGTTCACACCTTCAGCCCATAGTTTTAAAGGTAAGTTCTTAGCATGTAACATGGCTCTCATGGATTCAACAACAGTCCGGTTCTCTCTCTCGACAGAGCCGTTTTGTTCCGGAGTGAAGGCAACAGTTTTCTGATGCTGAATGCCTCGACTTTTCAGCATTTCCATAATTTCCAGGTTGATAAATTCCAAACCATTATCTGTACGTAGTGTTCTTATGTTCCTTTCAAAAAGGTTTTGAGTCATTGCAAGGAAGTCCCTGATTCGATCAGCAGATTCACTCTTAGACCTAAGGAAATAGACAGTTCTATAACGTGAGTAATGATCCTTGAGCAGTAAAAAATAGCGTGACCCATTTGTTGATTCCTCTTGAAAAGGTCCACAGACATCAGCATGAATCAGCTCCCCTGGAGCTTGAAGTTTGTAATCGTCCATTCCTTTTTTAGGAAAAGGTAGTCGGTGCATTTTGCCAAAAGCACATCCTTCACAAAAAAATTTTTGCTCGTCCACTGGGATTCCTTCAGCCTGCAGATACTTCTTCACATAGGCGACATTTTGATGACCCAGCTTTTCGTGCCATAATTGAAGACTACATTTTTCAGCCATATGGGCCTCTATGTCGATACAAGGTGGCTCGACCACTTTAAATTGCATTTTACAGAGTTTATTTATCTCTTCGAACTCCCACTGCAACAGTAGTCCCATTGCTCTCAAAACGACATCCCTCAGCAGTCGATATCTGCATTAAACCCTTATCAAGCGCCGATCCGGCTGAGAACAAATTATGTCTTAAATTTGGAACGTAAAGAACGTTAGACAGGTGTTTTTCATGCCATCCACTTCTATCATAGGCCAAGATATTTATCTTCCCCTTGCCTAAAGCTTCCATGGATGCATCTTTCCTTCCCACATGAACAGCATGGGGCTCACTAAATAACCTGAGATTGATGAACCATTCCTTTTGATTTGACATGTGGTCAGTGGCGCCAGAATCTAAATACCAGACATGTTCGCTACATTCAGACTCATCCACACACAGGGATGCCTGTGTGACTAAAGCTTGTCCCTTTGGCTTTTTGTCATAGCTTTCATCCTGCTGCTGGCCTGTCCGACAGTCACGTGCTATGTGGCCAGGTTTTTGGCATTTAAAACACAATCTTGGGGCAGTTTTGTTCGTCGATTCATTAACCTTGCTTGTCGATTCATTAACTTTTGTAGAATTATTACCCTGCTTCCACTTTTGGTTCCTCTTATTTGTAACCTTCATGGCTGCAAAAGCTTCGTTGGACTCTTTGCTTATAGTTGGATGCCTATTTTCTTCCGCAAGTAACCTCTCCACCAGATTTGCAAGAGTGCGTTGGGCCTGAGGGGTCGACTCCCAAGCAGTGACAAAATGATTATAAGCCATAGGCAGCGTCATAAGAATCTTTGTCATAATCATAGACTCCGCCACCGGTTCACCTAGAGCCTGCAGTCTGTGTGCGATATCCTTTAATTTCGCCATGTGAACGGCTAACTTATCCTTTGGATCCATCGACATACTATACCATTTTTGTTGAAGCATGTGTATGGAGGTTTCTGATTTCTGTTCATATAGTGTGTGTAACGCCTCCCACATGCTTTTAGCATCAGTACAGTTCATAATGTGTACTAATTGAGAATCAGCTACTGTTGTGGCAATTATCCTCTGAGCTGTATTATCCGCTCTCAGCCAAGTTGCTAACTCCTGTTTTTCCGCTGCTGTAGCGCTCTCCGAGAGAATCACCGGCTTTTCGGAAACACCATTTGCCACTAGAAAAGCATCCTTGTCTCTTAATAAAACGGACACCTGAAATTTCCATTGTGCCCAATTTTCAGCACCTTTCAATTTTGTTATCTTCGTTAATCCAGATTCCATGTTTGGGTTATTTCCACTTTTGCACGTGGCCTGGGTTAACCTCAAAACTGCTTTGCAAGTTCCGTACTTAGAGAAAACAAAAAAAAAACTTCTGACTCAACAATACTCTCTACTACACGTTGACTGGGCCCATAACCTGTTGTTAATGGGTAAATTAATAGAGAGCTTTTACTTGAGAAATATATTTTAATAGTCAGATAAGAAAACGTTAATACTGAACACACACGTAGCTTGTCGCGTTAGACAGGAGACTAGGCAGGGAGAGAGAACAGCGCCCTCTACATAAAAAATAAAAGACGAGTGCGTGAAAATATCCTTGCAACAGTCCTCGACGAGTCAGAAAGTTGCCAAACGAGCGAAGCTAAACTCCTATCGCGTGTCGAAACTTCAAGAACTGCTTCAAATAGA
Organism: Andrena chrysosceles; assembly: GCA_963855975.1. Classification (NCBI taxonomy): domain Eukaryota; kingdom Metazoa; phylum Arthropoda; class Insecta; order Hymenoptera; family Andrenidae; genus Andrena; species Andrena chrysosceles. Next base: position 64,409,672 of record OY979767.1, on the reverse strand, counting down.
TTACATAAGACGTGTGGAATTTTGTGTATGGTTTCATTACGTGGTTTACGGATGAAACGTGCGTCCGTTTAAGTGAGTGCATGAATTCGTAAAACGCGTGTATGGGCCGAACAAAACCTACATGAAGTTTTTGAAGCGCTATTACATTCTCAGAGAATTTGATGTTTTTTTAAACAAGAGGTATCACGACAGTATATGTATCTATCAATATTCAATGAATTCATCAATGAATTGACAGATGACGAATTGACAGACGGATATTTCCAACAAGTCGGAGCAACTTGCCACACTTCCAGAGCATCATTGAGGGAAATTGAAAGTTTTTCGACGATCGGATAGTTTCCAAACATCTTTGGCCTCCAACATCTCCAGATTTGACGCCAGCAGACTGGACGAAGTATAAGAACAAATCTCGTACAATTGACGACTAGAAGAACTGCATACGGCAGGAGATAGCTGGCATTACTGGTTACAGGTTGTCCTGCTTCCCATGTCTGAAATAAACACAAAAGTATGGTGAGAATGATTCTGTTTCATTTATTCGGGGTTCCACCCCTTTCAATGTATGAATTGAAGACGAGAGTGCGAAAATGAGAAAAGTGAAAATTTACCAATTTCCTGCTGCATCCGATGTTGGAAGTGGTGCCCTTCGAGATCCAAACATTTCTGGATACGCCTTTGCAGATTTTGGGACACCGCGTGTAATGTGTCCTCCGTAATTGCAGCTATCTCCTGTCGTATGTTGTTCTTCAGGTCGTCAATTGTACGAGGATTGTTCTTGTACACTCGTCCCTTTAGGCGACCCCACAAGAACAAATCTGGTGGCGTCAAATCTGGAGATCTTGGTGGCCAACGATTTCCAGAAATTATTCGGTCATCGAAGAAACTTTCAATTTCCCGAATTGATGCTCTTGCAGTATGAGCTGCTGCTCTGTCTTGTTGGTAGTATCCGGTTGTCAATTCGTCATCAGTCAATTCATTGACGAATTTGTTGAATATTGAAAGATATTCTGCCGTGCTAACCGTAGTTTCATGAAATATGGGGCCGATAATCCGTCGGCGGGACATGGCACGCCACACTCCAATTTTCTGAGAATGCAACGGCGCTTCAAAAACTTCATATGGGTTTTGTTCTGCCCATATACGCGTATTTTGGGAATTCATATATCCACTTATATGGAACCACGCTTCATCGGTAAACCAGGTAACGTCCAAAATATTTGGACGTTCTTGAAGCAAACGTTGAAACCACACACAAAAATCCACACGTCTTCTATAGTCTGTTGGATGCAGTTCTTGCAGTTTAGATACACGATAAGGGTGGAGCTTCGCACGTTTTGCAGCTTGTTGACACGTCCAGTACGTAAGTCCAACTTCTTGCTGAAGTCGTCTTAACGATTTCGATGGTGATGCGAGTAATCTTCTTCGTACATCCTGCACCGTATCATTGGATATCTTCTTTCCACCTCCATGTTTATTATTCAGACTCCCTGTGGTCTCAAATTTATTTACCAATCTAAGAATTGTTGTCGTGTCCGGTGCTCTTATTCCAGCGTAAGTCTCGCGAAATGCTGCCTGACATTTCGATTCTGAACCTTTCGCGTGATACGTAGTCACAAGAAACACACGGTGTTCATTTGTATAGCGCATGTTTACTTGTAGCTTCCTCCGAATGTGTACTGTGTTTGTCACGTTGTCGTTTCAGAGTGCAATGCAAACTGATTCTAGCATTCGTTGTCATTTCTGTCCCCGTGGGAGTAAGTTTCCTGATTGGTAGTTTTCTTGTTAAAAATGTTGGAGGGGTTAAAAAAACGGATGAAGAGAAGTGGTAAGAAGAATGAGTGAAATGCCGGAAAATTCGCGAACAGTAATGACCTGAAGGTAGTTTATAATTTTATGGGTTTATGGTTTTTTGGAGGGACGTACGTTACGGGCGGTCGTCTGCCATGCAGATATGTAGCTGAAACGGTCTACCTGGTAATCCAAGAAAGTTACTGTTAGGCACGTACAGAAAATTGCAATAGTAAATCAAAGAAAACGTTGGACGGTCAATTGCTGCGGCCGCACACGAATCTACATACTGTTACGACGCTGCTCCACCATTGAAACGGGTCGAAGCCGGAATAAATGAAACAAAATCATCTCCACAACAGTTTTGTGTTCATTTAACCCTGTCCCTGCTCACTAAAATAAGAGAGAAGAAATCTCCTTTTATGATTTGTATTGCTTGTGTCAAAGTAGTCCGATTTGCATGACATTTGGTATAATTTTAATCGGGAGAACGCCCGGAATCCATTGTCGTCACTTCCCTTTCGATATGACGAAGAAAATAATTTCTTAATACGTTGTAATGGATATGTCACCCCTTGACAGCGAGGCGGCGATCAATTCGCTACGCTCAACCCAGGATTCATACCTTTTTCCGAAAAAAGCCATAATATTCGACGGGCACTGCGGGGTGTTGTCCCTGCCCAGGGGGTGACGTGGGCAAATTACCCTGTTTCTGTTTCAGAAATAAAATAATTCTTTATTCTTTTTCGTATGGATATGGAAGAGTCGCCGATGGATTCCTTGTGGATTTCCGATGAAAATCATGCCAAATGTCGTGTAAATCGGACTATTTTTACATAAGGAATACAAATAGCTTGTGTCAAAGTAGTCCGATTTGCATGATATTTAGTATGATTTTAATCGACGGAACGCCAGGAATTCATTGGCGTCACTTTCGCACAGATCTGATGAGAAATGAGGAATTCGAAGATTTCTCACTTCCTAATAGGTACTCCAACCCGTTCGAGGGTCGAAAGCCTTCGGAGAGACACCACGGCGGGTTGGGTTGACCTCGTCACGGTTGCCAGGCGGATCAGGCGTTTCGAGCCAATCACCCTGTATAATTAAAGTAAATCGTATTCCTCTCGGGCAGGAGTCGCCCGACGCTCGTCAAAGAGATGCGGCCTGGTATCCCGTGGCGAGGGCTGCTCTTCGCAGTGCCTCTCCCGATTTGTATGGCTTTTTCCGGAAAAAGATACGAATCCTGGGCCGAACGTAACAAATTGGGGTCGAGCCCCCGCAGTCGAGGGTGAAATTAGAGCTATTGTTTTGACCCGGGTATCCGGGTACCCGGGTACTCGGGTACCCGGTGAGACCCCGGGTAGAAAAAAATTACTCGGGTACCCGGGTACCCGTAGGATACCCGACTACCCGGGTACCCGTGCGATACCCGGGTACCCGGGTAGACAAAAATTACCCGGCTACCCGGGTAGACAAAAATTACCCGAGTATCCATGAGATACCCGAGTAACTGAAGTGTGATGAGATAGTTGAGAATTTCGATTTGACAGTAGATAGTCCTTTGGCCTTTCGATCATTTTCGGTTAACCTCAGTAATGAACGGAATAAACTTCAAGCAATTGAATGTAGTATTGTGTGCGCGTTACGATTATTAATATGTATTATGATATAATGTCTTTTGCTGCGAGGGATCGGTGAGTCGTCGGTGTCGGTGGCACTAGGTTACTGCCGCACCGCACCGTAGGATAGTGCGCAACGGTAAGTAGAATAATAAATTCTATACAAGAAATAATGTGTGACTTCGAATCACGATTCTGTTCGCAACTTAACCTCTACACATTTCTGTTTTGATGTAAAAATACTATTAAATCTATATTTCCAGGTAGTAACCAAGCTGAACAAAATGTGTGTTCCGACCTGGCAGATGTAATCGGAATACTCAAATACATTTTTGTCAATTCTGCCAGGTTTTTATATTTGTCCATATACATATCAATTTCTGAAGAACTCGAAATGGTATTATCATTATCTGTATTATTTTCATTAATTGATATATTTCCAATCTTGTTAAGAATAGAATCTATAATTATATTTTTAATGCGCTATCTTCTAATGTTAAATCTTTGCTTCTAGAGTCAAGAAAACAAGCAATTTGATGGGCACTGTCACTATATGAATGTATATCGAATCTACGAGCAGGGGATGTGACGTTACGAAATTGTTACGTTCAAAAGTTGCATGTTCGAATGTAATTACTGTTGTGCCAAGGCGCCTGGGGGTCGAGATTCTAGGTGCGAATCTCGGGGTGCTCCTGGGCGTCCTTCGCGTTCGTCGTCCACGGGCTCCGGAGGTTCGGGTGATTATGCCGGAACGGGAGGATTCGGTTAAGAACCCGGAGGTAGGAGATCGTTGCAGGTTAAAGAGTTGGAACTCACCGTAAGGTTAACAAGTTTATTCTGTCCTGATCTGGGTGACAAGGACACTATGCCTACTTTGGCATGAGTCTCGTAAGGTTCGGGTATGGATCCCGTAACAAAGCTTTATCCAGTCTGAGCTCCCGTTGTTCATACGTCGTTCTTATAATGTAATCGGGGCGAAGCGGGGACCATCGGGGTCTCCGCCTTTGCCTGCTTTTTAGAGGTTTCGCCATGTGCTGACGGGTCTCGGTGCGTTTCCGAGATCCCTTACGCTGCTGTGCCGAATTCCGGCCGCTCGATTGGGGCAATCGGAATGTACGCGGTGTCGACACGCTTGGGTGTCGGCCCGGGCACAACATTACATCAAATCATTAGCATCAAAGGATTTAAGGCCTCCGGCTGCAGACAACTGAGTTAATTTAAATTGTCATCTTATTATTATTTTTATCATTTTAGTTCGCTTTTTAAGCAGTTGGGTTTCTTAAATTTTTTGAATTTTTTTAAAATGTCCTTAAATTCTTTAGCTTATACAGTGTCCCAATTATTGTCTTTTAAATGATTATTAATTAAGCCATGGATGATTAGCAGAACTAAGGAAATAGTTACCTTAGTTTCAGAACATAATTCTATGGTCGCTAAATTGAATCGTTTTAAAATTAATATTTAATTTGGTTCCGTTTCTATTGTTAATAATTAATTTGTTACGTTTCGGTTTTTTACAGGACCGTCACACATACTGCACGTTGAATTCCATCGGGTCGGACAGGATTGAATTAACTTCTGTTCTGGTACATTCAGTTCCTTCTGGGCGTCTTGCAGTGCAGAAGTCGCCAAATTGGAATGATTAAAATGTTGCACTATTTTACTGCCTTTCTTTATCATAACTGACAATTTTTCAACTGTATCAGGGGCGTCTTTTGTAGCTAACTGTAAAGTATGTGCAGCACACGAAACGCTGTATTTTAAATTATCTAATAAATTTGCTGATGCATGCATGTTAGTCGAATTGTCATGTTCTAAAGCAGTTAATTTATTTGTAATATTGTAGTGTTACAATCTTCCTGCATTCCCATTTCCTATTTTAACGGCTGTAACATTTTCGGCGGTATGTCGTCCCTCTGGCCTCTATATCATGCGACGACAATGTGAAGTTTTTTATCTCCAAATTATCAGTTATAAAATGTGTCGTTGGGGATAAATAGTGTAGGCGCTTTGGCGCTCGGAGACAGCGGCCTATGGTGCGAGAGTGGCCCATAGGTAGCGTTGGTTAAATAGGAGTTCGGGGGACTAAGGAACCGGGGGAGTCGGCGGTAGCCAAGGTGGCTAAGGCGGCTGGCCAGCGCGCTACGGATCGAACGAAAACCCAAAACCACTGCATTTTCCTAGGATTTTCCGAGTTTTACTTTGCATCGACTGAGGGAGTTGGTTGTGATTCGATAAGAGTGCATCAATGCCATGTCTACATATTTTAATCTATATTTTTCGAATGGGACGCTTACGGTACCCGTGACTCCTCTACTCTTAAGCTTTCCAATGGTGTATCATACTCCCCAGTGGGAAACGTTATATCGAGCTTTTAACAACATTGAATGGTAAAAGTTACGTCAGATTCGGGCTTCTACAGTAATAGCATGGTTTATTTAAATATAAAGACACACTAATAGGGACAGGCACTGCAATAGGGCGAACTACCCTATTGTAAGTGCAAAGGACGTTGACAGTTCGCAATTTTCACATTCTGCAGAATGTGTTCTGCGGACAATACCACATTTAATTGCTTGAAGTTTATTCCGTTCATTACTGAGGTTAACCGAAAATGATCGAAAGGCCAAAGGACTATCTACTGTCAAATCGAAATTCTCAACTATCTCATCACACTTCAGTTACTCGGGTATCTCATGGATACTCGGGTAATTTTTGTCTACCCGGGTACCCGGGTATCGCACGGGTACCCGGATAGTCGGGTATCCTACGGGTACCCGGGTACCCGGGTAATTTTTTTCTACCCGGGGTCTCACCGGGTACTCGAGTACCCGGGCGGGCGGGTAGTAAGAGCTCTAGGTGGAATATCCATTACAGCGTATTAAGAAATTCTTTTCTTCATCGTGTCGAAAGGGAAGTGACGCCAATGGATTCCTTATGTTTTTCTGATGAAAATCATACCAAATATCATGCAAATCGAACTACTTTGACACAAGCTATTTGTATTCCCTATGTAAAAGTTGTCCGATTTACTCGACATTTGTAATGATTTTCATCAGAAAACCCCCAGGAATCCATCGGCGACACTTCCATATCCATACGATAAAGAATAAAGAATTATTTTATTTCCTAAACAGATACAGGGTAATTCTGGAGCAACGCCCGTCAAGCAGATGCGGTCTGGTACCTCGTGGCGAGGACAGACCTTCGCAGTGCCTCACCTGATTTTTATGGTTTTCGACCCTCGAAGGGGTTCGAGTGCCTATTAAGAAGTGAGAAATCTTCTCGCGCATTTCTCATCAGATCTTTGCAAAAACGACACCCATCGATTCCTTATGTTTCGCCGATGAAACTGACACCAAGAACGACGTAATTCGGAACATAATGAAGGAAATTCCATGGAAAATCGATTTATATCATTTCAAGCCTACTTGACTTGGTCAAAAATGGTCCGATTTACATGAAATTTGGTATGATTTTAATCGGCGGAACGGCAGGAATCCATTGGCATCACTTTCCCCTTCGATACGATGAAGAAAAGAAGCAAACATTTGAAATCCTAAACATTTCTCACTTTTTAATGATATTCCAAACACTTCGAGGGTCGAAAGCCATCAAATTCGATAGGCACTGCGTACCTCAAGAATTAGCCTGTATTTGTTTAGGAAATAAAATAATTATTTATTCTTTATCGTGTGGATATGGAAGTGTCGCCGATGGATTCCTTGGGGTTTTCTGATGAAAATCATTTCAAATGTCGTGTAAATCGACAACTTTTACATAGGGAATACAAATAGCTTGTGTCAAAGTAGTCCGATTTGCATGATATTTGGTATGATTTACATCAGAAAAACATAAGGAATCCATTGCCGCCACTTCCCTCTCGATACGATGAAGAAAAGAATTTCTTAATACGCTGTAATGGATATTTCACATTCGACTGCGGATGCTCAACCTCAATTCGCTACGTTCGGCTCAGGATTCATACCTTTTTCCGAAAAAAAAACGTAAAAATCGGGTGAAGCACTGCAAAGGGCTGTCCTCGCCACGGGGTACCAGGCCGCATCTCCTTGACGGGCGTTGCTCCAGAATTACCCTGTATCATCTGTACAGTGTGTGACCCGATTACCCTCCGCGTAATCGGTCTGCGCGAAGTGGGACGCAAGTTCGATCATTATCAGTACTCCTGCCCGAAAGGAATACGATTTACTTTAATTATAGTACATGTGTGTTTTGTAATAATGTGTTTCTATCGTCTCCTGAATTCAATAACTGGCATCCAGATATCTATGCTCCTACAATCCACCATCAATACACCTCGTGGAGAGTACACAGGAAGAAAAGGGGTAGCCCGCTGTCGACGCGTGGTCCTCTTGAGTGTAAACACGAGCTTCAATATCAAAACCAAAGCATGCGTTAACGTATTCCGTGCGAGAGAAGGTGGGCATTGCTGTGAAGAGGGCCTCTTCAAGAGAGCAGCCGTTTGTGAGGGATGCAAATCCGATTGGTTCTGATACAATCTGCTCCCTATGGTTGAAATTTAGTCTAGCAACTTTCACTTCTCCTAACCTAACTAATTCAACTTGTATCCGTCCCAGAAGAACCGGCCATCCGAGCGTACAAGCAAGTGCGAAATAAAAGTAACGGTGCGCTTTTAAATACCGCAGATGTACTTACCTAAGTAGCATTTCTGACGGAAAAGAATTGTCCAGCCTTTGGGCCTGCCATTTCTGGCGGAGACCTTTGGCAGGTAGGTATCAGTTTCAACAGGCAATGCCACCCGTGGCGCTAGTAAGACCGTCCCGGTCCTTGCTATTCCAGCGGGTTTTCTTCCAGGGAAAATTAGTAAATTTGCAAGCGCAATATCTCAAAAACCAGTGGAAATAAAGTGTATACATTGAAGCTTATTGAATTCGTCTTGGAACGCACTATCAACTCAGGTCTTCAAAAAAAAATAGTTCCATTTGAAAAACCGAACTTGACCATCGTATCTTATAAAATAATAATCGAACACAAATTCGTTCGCGCTAATAAACTGGCCCCTCGAACCATGCAATTCCCTATTTTTTTTTATATTTTTATCGACAATACTTTAGGAGATATCGCGCTGTCCAGTTTTAGGTGGGACACCCTGTATAGTGTCGATTTCGTGGACTTTCGATACATTCCATTCACTCTCCTTGTTGAGCAAAGACCCAGCCAACTGCTGAATAATGAAGTGTTGATTACTTCCGCTTCCCCGATTCATTACGACCGGTTCGATCAGATCAACACTCATTGAAGGGGCGAAGACTGTGTAGGATCTTAAGATGTTAGAATCGCCAAAGTACAGACTTGACAATTGGTTCATCTTGGCTCTTCGTAATTATCAGAATGCGCTATCATATTTTCAGATCATAAAAATAATTTCAAAAGTCGAGGTATCAGAATAATATTTTGAAATTCTTCTGCTAAAAAGTCTGTCGATGTACAGATTCTGCCCGCTAGTGCATACGTGTACTAATAATAATACTAAATACATCATGCGAATTCGCTATATTTTGTAATATTCAATTCAAGGATCGAAAATTGATTGAAATTTTATTTCTGGATTATGCACGATTAATGGTCGAAAGTACCCGCATTTATCATCATTACTAATATTATTATGATAATAAATATCAGTATGCTTTATATGTATTATTCTTGTGTTGTAATATTCATTATCATCAATGTTACATTGTCATTATCTTTGTAAGTATTTCGGTTATTTATTTTTCCTTTCTTCCTATTACTTCTGTTTTTGAATCCTATGACTTTGTTACGTCCTGAAGGGACTTTTCTATAAATTACCCCGAGCGGCTGGAATGATCTATCGGGTTCTTGCTCTATCAAAGGGCTTAGGCCCACCCTGACTATTCTTACCAGGCAGAGGAAGATAGGAGATGTTTGAATAAAATCGTACTCATAGGATTTAGGAGGATAACAATAAGATATATATTCTGGTTAAAGATAATAGAAATTACATACCTCAGAGACGGCGCTCCGTCTCTGCTGACACTAGTATGTCGGTCAACCTGTCGTAGGTCGTGGTCGCTCGCTGTGCTCTCGAATAGCACTCGGAAGTCGGCGGATATCGGAGTCCGTCTTATCGCTCTGGCTCGCCTCGTCACACGTCTTCGCGGGGTCAACGGCGGTTCGAATCGGCGCCCAAGGGCTCTCCCGGCTAGGCCGTTCACGGTGTGTCGGACGGAGTTACCCCTGTGCTGATCCTGATCGGCCGGACGCGCTTCGCGGTATCTACGCGGAGGTGAGGTCGCAAAATCTAGACGGCCCGCTGGCTCGTCGCAACTTCCTAGCTCGAGCTCCCGAAAACGAATGCCTCCACGAAGTCTCGCTGTTACAGTCCGTGCCTCGCGTTCTCGAAATCGATGGGGGGAAATCGTCCCATCGGCACTTGTCGATCGCTCCTTATTAGGAAATATCGGAACCTGGGACGTCAACGGTCGCGTTGTGCTGACAACGATAAGTTCCGTGTTCAGCAACCGGACTGTCGTTCGCGTTGCGATTCCGCTGAATCGCCGATGTCGAAACCGAAAGCGTCGCGCGGACAGCAAGCACGGAATGTACCGATAGGGGCATGTAACAACTTCCTGCAACCGTACATATAAAGTTGGTCACAAAGGTATCCGGCCACCTTAAGGGGGGAGACCACTGTCTCGGTCCGAAATGTAAGGGTGTTTTCGGGAATTTATTTCAACCAAACAACGCAAGTAAATCAATTTATTGCTTAGTGTAGTTAATAGTGTACATATCGAAGGGTAAAAAAATTTTTTTTCAATCAAATTCATAAATCCGTTTCCTGTCTACTCTTCGTCAAAATTTGCTCTCCGGGAAAACATGCTAGTTGTGTTGACAGTCCCCAGGCCATATGGTTCATCGAAATTAAAAAAAAAATAATATTTAGAATCTAGAAGCCTGCCTTTATTACGTGACGATCGAAAAATGTCAAAATTGTAAAAAATAACAAAATGGCGGACCACTGAAAAAAAGTGTGGGATTCGGAAGAAAAGGTATAACGGGTTGCACAACTCGGTGGATAGGAGAAATATGAATATAATTAGAAAAAGGAAAAATACAGTTCACAGGATCACACGTCTTCTCGTCATTCTCTCGTTACGACGACTGACTTCCGCGAGTCGCGCTGCCTGGTGGGCCTCTCCTAACGTACGCATACATAAACAATACAGTTCAGACAATATACACTTACACACACATACAGTTTGACTCTAGCCGGATTCTGCGTCACTACAAAAGTCATGTTTTCGGGGTACAAAATTGGGGAAATGTTGCTAAAAAAAATAGAAGCAGGTCGAAAATTGAAAATGTCTGATCGTCACGTAATAGCGACGGGTTTTCCGTACAACAAATATGCTTGATCATGCCAATTGGACGTATAGTTTTCTCGGTAGACTGTCAACGCGGTTGAAAAATGTCATTCTGCGGAAAACACGTTCAAAGTTCCGCGTAGCTCAGTCACGCGTTTGACACCGCTTCACGAAAAACACCATATCTCCAGCAATTTTGCGAATTTCTTCATAAAATTTGGAGAGAACATTCTTGAAACACGTCTTTCAAAAAATGTAAAAAAAAAATTTCAGATTTGAGACAGTGGTCTCCCCCCCTTAAATATTAAGCGAATTTTGTATAAAATTATCAGTTTACAAATAAAAATTAAATCAAAATCAATTTTTAACGAACTTTTATTATTTTATTTTATTTGTAATTTTTTTAACATAAAACTGAATATATATGAAAAATATATATTTCGAGGATGTAACATAAAATAAGGGTCACAAAAGTAATGGGCCATTTATTAATATGTGTGTAATTAAAACATAAACATACATTTTAATATTTTGTTGGATATCCTTTAGATTATATTATAGTTTTCAGTCTATGTATGTACTTGACATTGATTTACCAAGTTTCCTAGTAGTTTCAACGTTTATATTGTCTCATTCGTGTTGAAGATAGATAGATTCGTGGAGAAATGTCATATTTTGTTAAAGATCTTTTTAAATGTTCTCAATGGTGTTAATTGCGTTGACGTCAGGAGATTATGGAGGTGTTTTGTGCTGATGGGGTACATTATATATCTGTTCTTGAGTTTTTCTAGCAGAATGTTTAGGATCGCTATCATGTTGAAATATGAAATTAGTTCCTCAGACAAACTTTTTTGCACTAGCATTTAAATTTTCTGAGAATATTTATTTACGCATATTGATCTATTTTCCCTTCGATAAGATGCCAGAAACTGGCAGATACCATACTATAAGGGAGTCGCCGCCATATCATATCGTTGGGACGTACACTCCCGCTCAAAAGTATGTGGACACTTATCATGTTTATGAACTTTGTGATACATAATGTATACTTTTATTATTGAACAATATTTATTGCTAAATTCTATTACGAATATGTATGTAATGTATTCTAATAGTGTTAAATTGACAATTTAATTATTGAATTCCCAATCACCCGATCTGAATCCCATAGAAAAACTATGGGATCACTTAGATAGAGAAGTGTGAAAACGATGCCCCAAATCTGAAAAATATTTGTGGGAAATTTTAGAATGTGAGTGGATCCTTATTGATAGTGAAATAATGAAACAGTTGATAGCCAGGATGCCACGACTAGTAAACGCGGTCATAAAAGCACGCGGTGGATATGTAGATGAAAAAAAGATAAAATTATTTTTTATCAATATTGGTGAGATGTTTAATGAATTATTATTAAAATATGTTCTCCAACACTGTACAAACTGGAGTACATACAATGTAATCAAATTTACCAAAGATTTCATAACTTTTTTTAGGTAGTTATACAGATTAAGAAAGTGTCCACATACTTTTGAGCGGGGGTGTACTTATTATTAAATTCTTGGCCCGGTTTTCACCAAGCGGTTTGTCTATGTTTGGCGTAAAAATCACAAATTTCTACTTGTCGATAAAAATTACTTTATCCCAGAATTCTCCCAGTTTATTAATGTGTTCTTTTGCAGATTTGTGTTTCTTCCGCCTGTGTTGACCATTAATGAACGGTTTTGTTCTTGCAACCCGACCACTTAGTTAGACCAGGCCTGTCCAACTTTTGCTCTTGCCCTCGAAGAGCAGCCGCGGGTGGTTGCGAAGGCAATAGCGGCAGCCATAAAAGAGTGGGGATAGTGGCGTTCACAGATTCCCCCACCAAGAAGACCTTTCGCTCTTGGGCCTGGCTCGGTGCCACCGGGAGCGAAGAGCAACTCGCGGCTGCTCGTGAGAGCAAATCCCTGAACAGGCCTGAATTAGACCATGCTTTCGTATAATTCGGCATATTGTTTCGGTACTTAAACTTTTGTAAGAACTTATTTGCATTTCACTGCCTAATTCTCGAGCACTAATTTTTGCATTCTTCTTTCTAGAGATGAACATTTGTCACTCTTCACTATCAGTTCAAGTCCTCACTTTTGTAAGGGTGCCTCCAGACGCGGATACATGTTGCAGTGAAACGTTGATCCATGCATCGACTCTCAGGTTTCATGATACATGTTACTACGTCTGTAGATCGGTTTCCGTGTTTCAGCATCAGAAGCGGAACTGGCATCTTGCACACCAGTTAGGCACGCGAGCAAGATGCAAGTTTCACGAAACCTACATCATGATGTATGTATCAATGTTTCACTGCGACATGTATCAGCGTCTGTAGGCCCCTTTAAGGGATACGCCAAGTGATGGGCTGTCAAATCACAGCTTGAAACCGACTCGAAGTTACTCAATACTGCAAAGATTCGAATCACTTCGAATCTTATTCGAGGCAAGCATTTCTTGAAAGTCTTGAAATGTCTTGAATAGGAGTGTGCGGATCGCCTCGAGTCTCGAGGCTCGGGAACCCGAGTTTCGGAACGGATCGGAAAAACTCGGGCGCGGTCGGTCGAGACCTCTGTCGAAATCTCTGTCCAGGATTCGAAGCGGTTGGAAACATTGTGCCATAGATTCGAAGCGATTTGATCGGTCCTTGAGCCCATCACTAGATACCCTTTTTTTTTACTTGGAGGAAATTCCCATGGATACCCCCAGCCCGCGGGGCCGGGCCGAGGGTTATGTGGGACTCGAACCCACTAAAACCTCCAAAGTGGTCGTCCTCCGGGGCGGAGCTGCGCGCCTGGGAGGCGGGACTTGGTGCGGGATCAAACTCGCGATACGTCCGCTTGCCTTCCTCCCCCCCCCCTGCGCATGCTGCAACTCCGCCCGCTACGGCCCCGTAGGACGGGGTCTTCCCTGGGGGAGTATTTATTACACCTCCCCCAGTTCTACCACTACGGCGATGCGCGGCGGACCACACACCCGCGTCGCCTCTGCTGGGGTCGCTACTAGGGCGGATGGTGCCCTCCGGAATCCCACCCCGCGATCCCGCGATCGAGCTACTACCCGGACGCGACAGTAGTTAAGGTGGCCGTTCCAATGAACGGCTGGCGATTACGGCTAGCGACGCTTCCACTAGTGCAAGGGAGAAGTATGCATCTTTTTCTCTCTTGCACTAGTGGAAGCGATGCCAGCCGCAGTCACCAGTCGCTCATTGGAACGGCAGGTTTTAGAGTCGCGGCCGGGCGGGGGCGTTGGCGGGCCTTAAGGGCCGCCCAAATCGCCGCACCCGAGGGGGCCTTTCGGCGACCGGGTAAAACCCGGCGTACACCTTGGGCGGGCGGCTAGCTAGTGCCGACAAGGACGGTCCACAATATCGGCCGCCATGTTCGCCCAGCGAGCATCGATCGCATCGGGGAGCGGCACTGTCGCCGCTCCCGAATCACTAGATACCCTACGCCGATCGTGTGACTCCTGGGCCACGTAGTCGAGGAAAGGAATTCTAACCCATTCTTTCTGCTGCTTCCGAGACGACCAAATCATATTTCAGTAAATATACATTTTTATATACCTTAAATGCATACGTTATTTCAGTGCCTTTTACCATCCTCACAATATTTTGCACTGCGGTTGAAGTATTTGTATCCAGTGCAGTACGTCGTTGTGTATCACTTGTTTTGTATAACATTATTATTAATTTCTTTCTTCTACAGTTATTTCTCGATCTTTCGCCATTTTTATACATGATACGTAATTATTAATATCTACAAGGCGACTGAAAAGTTTGCATTAAAAATGGAGAACACAGCACTAATGAATACAAAGCGTTTTTCGAAAATGTAATGGTTTGCTTGACAATGCTAGTCGAATACATTTGTGATCATCCTTTCACGTTATTTCTCTGAAATATAATTTTTTTCTTATATAGTCTTTTTTATTTATAATGTGTTTATTTTTTACATTATGGTAAAATAAACTAACAAATGTTCATCAAAATTAGATTTTGATTTAGTTTTATATTTGTAAATAAGGTGGCCGGATACATTCGTGACCAAGTGTATGTTGATTCTGCAATAAATTAATTCGATTTTATATTTCTAACACTCTTCGGTTCTGTTACCGAAGGTCGTACATGTAAACTTAGAAATTTTATCGTAATGTATAATTAGTAAGGAGTGAAAGAAAGCAAATACCCCCGTAGTAGTTCAAACTTTGGATCTTAGATGATAATAACTATATTATTTCTGTGCTACAAGCCACAGAACATGTAGCATGCAAATTTACGTGATATCTCTATCAGAATGGTAATCAATCATACTAATCATACTGAGTTTAAAAAAGTATGCAAACATTACGTGCAGTAAATCCTCGTAATTAGCCCGTTTCTACCACACGTTTAAAGCCCGGCGACTATCCCCACCATTTCTTCAAATCCTTCAGACGTGGAGAAACCTGAGAACGAGCGAGAGGCTCTTTCGTTTCCTCTCGCTCGTTCGGGCCTCAGCCCCGTTCGTCGGACTCATATCGAGGATATACAGGGTTATCCACCGAAGACAGGCGGCGCTCGCGCGAGTACAAATAAAAACGGCAACAGCGCCACACGCATACGTACTTAGTAGTAGTCAATCATATGTCAATACATCCGCCATCTATGGGCTGTTGCTAACAGTATAGGTTCGTGTAGATGCCAGTAGAGAGCACAAAACGCTTTTGGCTGTCTGCCCAGATTACTTTACATTTGACGTAACCGACGGGGAAGAAAACGACAGCCTTTTCCCTCAGAAACTTATTGAGAATGTTAAAATGCTTGTTGATCACCCACGGTTTCGTCGTTCAACAAGCATTTTAACATTCTCAATAAGTTTCATCCACATTGCCTGTAGGATGTGGTTGAAAGGTGCCTAAGGCCGTGTTCAGATATATTGGCTGGTGAGTTTCGTGAGGGGTATTCTGCCCCCTTACCGCTTGCCTGCCTCGTTGCTTCTTTTCTCAACGTTTTCATCTCACTCTCTACTCACAGAACAAGAGTGAGCCAGAAGTGATGGGGATCGTCAGGTGGTGGTGGCTGATTTCTCCTCGAGCGTTGCTCGCGAAAACGAATCCACCGGCCAATATATCTGAACATGACGTTAGATTAGACGACCATAAGCGATCTGGTATCGCAGCATTACTATTGCGTGGTTGGGAATCAAAGTACTCCCACAAACTCCTTTGTCTTTCGCCCTCTCCTTTTAACTTCTACAAACCTCATTACATATGTACCTATTACTCGATATACATACAAAGTGTAACAGAAATAGGTTGACAAACATTGGAATATATTCTATTCACCTTAGGCATGAAGAAAGGTCATATAGATATGGACCCGGACATTTTTCATTTCCAAGATGAAAACACGTTTTGTTTACTTACTTCGTTAAAGAAATTGCTAGAATAATTTCCTTCCAGAACTATGCATGTCTTACATCGACGATTCATGGATTGTCGAACACTTTTAGAAAGTCCCAGAGTATTTTCATTCCTGTAACGTAAAGCAAGAATACGATTTGGAAGAACTTGCATTGTAGCAATAAGAGTACTGTAAAAGAAAGTCTTAAGATATTGTCATGAAAAATTCCGGACAAACTCGTCCAGGGAAGACTCGCCTGACCATACGGACTGTTACTATTTATTTTTAATAGGAAGAAATTGCGCACGGCTTCAAATCTCGATACTGTTTTTATCATTCCTCTCTTTTTCATATCTCTTTACCCATGTTTAATCTTTAAACTCTGAACCTATATGTCAGATTATGAATTACATTTAACTATTAATGTTTATTAAAATTTTTATATTCATTAACATATAGAAAAAGACATGTACATTAGCATCATATGTAAGTCAGCGTTATATCTCGAAACCTTCCCTTGTAAGTGTTTAAATTTAAGACATTTGATATATTTCCATTCAGTAATAATTACAATAATTTCGTGATATGCGTGAAAACATTTAAAGCAGAATTGTCATTGCTCATCTACCGCTGGCCGATGGCAGGCACCTGTTTTTGGAAGCAGTATCTCCGTTACCCCATCACATCCCTCGGGGGCCACGCAACTCCAACTGACATCAAATTCACGATCGTCGTCGAAGGTTGTGGTGGTTGAGTTCTCCTCGATTGTTGTTCGCGAAAACAAACTCATTGGCCAATATATCTGAATACGATCTTAGGAAGGACTAGGGTCTCTATCGTGTCTGTCAGGGTGTTCGACTACAGCTGTACATCTGTTTAGGGAGTAATTCTACGGGCCAAAATAAGACAAAAATCCAGAATGGCAAAATTACGATTCACGTTTCGTTTCTGAGTTATTGATTGTGGAAAATATGCGTAAAAAGCATCTGACGCGAGGGACTCTATTGCTGGCATGCGTTAGCCAGGTGAGACACGACGAAAGCAGTGCCGTGGCCACCTAGATAGAACCACTTACCTCGTAGTCCAAGGAATGACGTAGGCTTCGTAGTGCGCATATAATCCTATTTCAGAGTGTTGCGCATTCTGCATTGCAATTAACTGGAACTGAAAAATCTGACTTACAATTAGCTGAACCTGAATGAGTATTAGGCGTATCTTCTTGTACTTCTTTTAAATGAAATGTCCCAACGTCCAAAATTAGTTTACTTTAACGTCTAGCTGACGCTGACGTGACGAATTTACTATATGTGTGTGTACATATGTATAATACGGCGCGGCGAACTCGCAAAATTGCATGAGCCGCTATTCAAACGCAGAACCAATCTCCAAATAATATAAAAATTCAATTAAAACTTGTAATTTCCCAGTGATGACTAAGCTGCCGTTAATCAGAAAGTATTATCTGTTTACCACGCGGAACCCTACATTGGAATAGCGTAGCCGGCCGCTGGCTCTTTATGCTTCAATCGGTGCCGCTGCTGCTCCGGGCCGTACTATACATATATTTGTATATTTGTATATGCCTATTGCGGGTGCCTGCGTGCGTGTGCACATACCTATGTACCTACTGTTTCAAAATGACAAGAATGAATCTGGCATGAGTGTAAGGCTTATTAGCCATTTTTTTTATTCTGATTCCGCTAGACACGGTACAGGCGGTTGTAATATGGCCTCTAATGCAACATACAAGCGATTCGCACATCTGGATGCGTTATATACAATGCTTGTTATATAAATGCTTTTGCTGAACACAGTAACGTTTGCATTTCATGTCTAGATTTATGTGATATAACATCACTGTCGTGGGCGTCTTCCCGCACATATTATGTGAAAACATTGATTTTTATAAGAAAAATATGAATCAGAGTCGATACAGTTTTCAGCCAAAGATAGATAGCACATCGCTACTTCCCTTTTAAAGGATTTATGACGGGGACTTAGGTTAAACACTATTTCTCAAGAAAGTGTTATAAATATATCAGCTTCTTTATTTAGTATTAACTCCGAAGCATTTCTTTTTTTGTACAACTCGGTTTGGCACTATCTACGACAATTAAATATTTATTTTATTTTCCTAGTGATAAATACATAATTACAAAAGAAGTACATGCAACAGTGTCTAATTCGCGCGACGTGCTTGTTGCAACTTACAGCATACCATGAATTCTAGTATGCAGTTCATAACACGTCTATAGAGTTCGTATTGTATTATATGTTGCATGCTGCATTAAAACCATCTGTACCTGATTTTACGCATCTCAGTAAGCGACATCTACACAGTATGTTACATATTGGACGATATGATATCTCATCTCGTGCACAGGTATGATTAATATGAATTTGGTGTGTAAAAACTCGTTTCGCAAGAGGAGTTAAATGTAGAAATAAGCAATCTGGCTGACTGTAAATTACTCAAATGAAAAAACAGTCACTGTTTGGTCTACTATAAGTTTTTGTGAGTGCATATGTACCTTGAAATTTCATAATGACATAATATCAGACACTTTGTAAATTGTTTGTTTTGAAGAGAAGCATTGCGAAAATCCGGGTTTCCAGACCAGAGAATTTGGTCAAAGGTTTTGTAAGCAGCAATAAATATCCACGTATCTTTTCTTTTGCAGGTGTGTCTGGTGGAGTCTATACCAGCCACGAATCGTACTGTTCTAAACGGTACCAATGGAATAGTAGAATAGTTAGCGTTTAATAATCTGGTAATTAACCATCGAGACTTATCATCGAAAAATCGGAATTCTGAATTGGACTTCAAACAACCATGGGGAAACAAAATAGCAAACTAAAGCCAGAAGTACTAGAAGATCTTAAGCAAAATACTGAATTCTCAGGTGAGTTTTGAATCAGTTATTTGAAGACTTTGCTGCAAGAAGGAGACAGCTCCATAATTTGCTGAAATTGAGTTATAGGTAGCATTCAGTGCAAAATAAAATTTTAAATAGATTAGTGCAAGAAAGAGGAAGATCAGATAATTCAGTCCCAAATTATAAGGATGCTAGTACTTGCACTCTATCTGGATTTGGTAAAAGAATGGGGCATATTTCAGTATCACTTTTCTATAATTGTGTAGACTGATGTTTTCCCATATGGGTCCATGTACTAATGCAGAGCATTGTAAGATAATAATGGTGCTTAAGATAATTACTTATCCGTGATAAGTGGATTCTTATACAACTTGATGCAAAAAGAGGGCAGCTCCAAGTTTTGAAAATTCACCCTGCAATAGAGAAATGGTATTTTTGCTTTGTAATAGTACAAAATGCTGTGTTAATATGTAGATTTTAAATAAGTACAATACTTCGAACATACAGTATTTCCTCGCTGTGGGCTCGCTGGTCGGGACCGGCGTTGAACCCATATCATGAACAGATCCCTAATTCCGAGTGTTCGTTTCTCACTTCTTTCAGGCCGAAGGAGGAGCGAGATAGAACGCTTTGCGTGCGCGGCGGACATGCGCGACGGGCACACGGTGTAAGAAGGAAAGGTGGTCCGACTCCATCCCCACTCTTGTGATCTAAAGTGTGTAGTTCCGCCAAAGCCACGCTGTCTACAGTATGTACATGTGTATATACGTGAGTCTATGCACACAGTAACACCTCTCACCGACGGGTACGCGGTCTCACTAGCGAACATAGCGGGCTTTGGCGGAACTACACACTTTAGATCACAAGAATTCAGTAGTGGGGGTAGCGGAGTCGAACCACCTTTCCTTCTTACACCGTGGACGGGCGCGAGCGTTCAGATGGAATCGTGACTGCTCGATGTATGCGCGCGACGCACAGTGGGACGACGCGTACAAATTCCCGGACATTGGCAAAAATATAAAGTACCTTTTTTTATTGATATAATTATATGGGCATTATCCTTGAGTATTAAGGGATACGAAATTATGAAAAAAGAAACTTTTTAAACATTTTAAATCCCGAATTTTTAACAGTAAATACGTTGTCTTCTGGAGACGGCTGTCATATGAATGTAAATAATTAGTATTAATATAATGAAAAAAAATTCTACAATCATACGACACATTGGGGTTGACTGTAAAGAAGTTGTTCATAACAAAAAAACCCAAAATTTAATGATTTTATTTATGTTTTTCAACCTGTCAAAAAAAAAATTGTTTTTTATCGATTTAAAAAAATGTTCAAAATTCTCCAGAAAAATTTTTATATCCATATAATCACTAAACATTCTAGTTTTAGAAAATCCAAACTCCAGCTGCGAGAATTTGCGATTTTGAGCAGAATTTATAAAATTGTGTACGCATGTGGGACGAAACGAGTAAATATGTATCTAGACATTCCTTTTTTTGTACCCGATTGATTATGTCTTTATGGAAATGAATATAAATATGATATAGCGAACGATAATTCATAAAATTAGGTTATTATTATTAAAGTTAATTAAAGCTTAATAAATAAACGGCGAAGCATCGCAACGCTTTCTTATTTTCTTAAAAATAAATATATGTTTTAGAAATAGATTTAGACAGTCGAAATTATGATCAAACGTAATGTTTATATAAAATAATATGCATAAATTGTGACAACAAAACAACCGTTTCATATAAATACTGCTTCTACGTAGATCCTTTTTAAGGCTTGCCGGTTTGACTGTCCGTGTCTACATTACATTCTGGTGTGTTCTGCATGTCCATTAATTCTTCTAAATTAATTCTTCATTGTCTTCTTTATTTAATAACAAAAATACTGCAAATTGATTCCCAAAAATTTGGTACATTTGGCAAAGAAACTGCACTACTTTTTGTGAAACATTACGCATGGTATTATATGCCTGCTACAGTCCATAAAGTTTTAATTCATGGAGAAAAAAATAATAGAACACGCTCTAATACCTGTAGGCCAATTATCGGAGGAAGCACAGGAAGCAAAAAATAAGGATTTTAAAAATGCAAGAAAATCAAGATGCCGCAAATCACACCGGATTTATACAAATGAAGACGTTCTTAATCATCTTTTAATATCATCAGACCCTTTAATATCCTACCTTAGACCAAATCAACTTAATAAAATCAAACATGAGCCCATGTTCCCTGAAACGATATTGTTACTCAAACATGACAACAATAAAAGTTTATGTGTGTATTTATGCCAATTTTGATAAAGATATGATAGGTCACATACAAGAAGTTTGAATGTCCAGCAATTTATACATTTCGTCCCACTATCTGTTTTACCTTCCCTTCTCATATTCATTTTTGCAGAAAATAATAGTTCATCTCCTGAAGCCCTTTATACCTGCACCGAAAACCAGACAAAACTATGTTAAAATTTGCTAAATTTTCAAAGTCTCATAACGTTGCTAAAATTCGTCCAAAATGGATGAAACAAAAACCATTTTAAAGTTTGAACTTTCTACTTTTTTACTCGTTGAATCACATTTATCGAAATGGGTGTCCAGGGGGTAAAATCTGCCCTCGAAGAAGAGTGTGCCAAACTACAAAAATTTGTTGATGTTTGTCAAATGCTTAGAGAGTGCAAACAATATTTTTTGCAATTTTTATGTTCACTGTCGGAAAGTATGATCATTTGCCTTTAAAATAAGCCGAGTTCTATCAAAATCGGATGATTTTTAACAAAGATACGGCCATGTCCAGAGATGTCTACGTTTCGTCCCACTGTGCGACGGTCAGATAGCCAGGCACGGCACACGTCTTTTTTGCGCCCTAGTATAGCCTAGACTAAATAAATAGTCTAAGACGCGTCTTAGACTAAATAAATAGTCTAAGACGCGTTATATATGTATTTTCTTTGGCTATGTACATACTGATCGCTGCCTGTAAGCTTGGCTGGTCCCTATTGGCGACTGCCTAGGGCGGAAAGTCGACAAGAGGTGCAAAATGGTATTTTCACTGCTGGTATTGTTGAAAATAAACTTTAAAATAAAATATTACTAATTGTACTGCAACTGTTTTAAGCTACGAATAAACATTCAGAGTAAGGTCATCAATAAATTCAAATAAATGTATTATAATACAGGGCGTTATTTTACAAGTTCGCATAGGGCGCAAAAAAGATTTGAGCCGTGCCTGCGTCAAGATTTTGCGAAACGGTTCCCGTGCTCACATTATGGGCTCGTGACCATTGCGCACGCCCGTCGCGCACGCAAAGGACGGAGTGTCACGGCGTCCGAAAGACGGAGCGAGACAAAACATCAACCCGTCGTTTGTCTCGTACCGCCCTTGCTCGCTTCCAGTGCCTCTCGCTCGCTCTCGCCTTCGCCGGACAAGAGTGAGACAGAAGTGGTGGGGATAGGGAAAAACCCACATCGTGTACACCAAATCGAGTCCATAAGGAGACAATACTGTACTATTTTGTTATCACTGTTTTTATTAGTTTTCCAAAAGTTAGTACATTTGGAGCTGCCCCCTTCTTGCTGCGAAGTCTTCATTTGTTAAATAATTATATTTGACAATAAGCAATAGAACACTGTTGAAGTTTTGAGTAAAATATTTGTATAGCTCAGATCGAGGCGAAATCGGCCCCCTCCAGTAAGCCTCATGGCGTAGCACGAAAGAGAGCGACAACGTTAAGGCTGACTCTCACTATGTCTCGTCCTGCCTCGGCGCAACTTCTTTTCGCACTTTTTCTTGAGGAAAAATCCGCCGATTGCTGTCGCGCTGATACGAGGCGGGGCGTAGTGTGAGTCAAATTGTCAACTTGCGTAAATAAAGCATAGGGAAAATAAAATGAGACGAGGTGAGTTGTAGTGAGCGCTCGCCTTTAAGAAAGGAATAAGCTCACTGTAGGGAGCCGATTTCCTCTGGATCGCTGTTCACGGCACACTTCAGAGCGGTCAATATATCTGACCTTCACCTTAGTATTGTTACGTCCTGAAGGGACTTTTGCGAATCGCCCTGAGCGGCTAGGATGATTCACAGGGTTCTTGCTCTTTTAAGGTGCTAAAGCACGCCTTGACTATACTTACCATGGAAGGATAAGGAGAAAAGGGGTCAAATCAATGGCTACCCGGAATTCATGAGAAAACAATGAAATGAAATACATATTCTCTAAGAAAAGATTAAAGTAACGATTTGGACATACCCTAGGGACGGCGCTCCGTCCCTGTTATCGCTGTGCGCTCGGGTGTCGGCACGCTTGCCGTTTCTCGTTTCGTGCGCTCTCTAGGTCGCTCAACCTAGCGCAGGTCGTGGTTGCTCGCTGTGCTCTTTGGTAGCACACGGAAGTCGGCGAAATCGAAGTCCGTCGCTTGTCTCTATCTCGTTCCGTCGCACGTCTTCGCGGAGTCAACGGCGGTTCGTATCGCGCTCAAGGGCTCTCCCGGCTAGGCCGTTCTCGGTATATCGGAAGGAGTTACCCAGGGCTGATCTCGACCGTCCGGACGGGTTTACGCGGTATCTATGTGGAGGCGAGGTCGCGAATCTAGACGGCCCGCTGGCTCGTCGCAACTTCCTAGCACGAGCTCTCGAAAACGAATTACTGAGACGAGATCGTGGAGTCTCTACCGCACGTACGCGTGTCATCAAGACGAACTCCAGAACCCGAATGCTGATTGAGTGTCCGCTTGTTGCGGGCCGAGCCTCGAACAATCCCTAAAAATGGGGGGAACTGCCCCGTCGACACCTGTCGATCGCTCCTTATTAGGAAATATCGAGACCCGGGCCGTCAACGGTCACGTTGTGCTGCGACAACGATAAGTCCCGGGTTCGGCGACCGGACTGTCGTTTGCGGTGCGATTCCGCTGAATCGCCGATGTCGAAAGAAAGCGACGCGTGGACAGCGAGCGCGGGATGGACCTGAAGGGCCCATGTAACAGTATAGTCAGCTGAAAAAGGTATAGCGAGGTGGTACATTAAATCTTCGAACGGTAGGATCGAGTAACGTAGTGGCTCTGATCGAGGCTTCGGGTCGTTATCTGGGGTATTCGAAACATGTGCACTTTAAAGGCTCCCACAAATCAACGCGATTATTCGCGGTGGCAGCGAATTTTTTGCTGCGATGGAGCCGCAGCGGGAATGTTTCGCGTTGGTCTGAACAAACCCATAAGCCGCCACGTATATTAAACTGCCGCGAATCCATCGCGGCGAAATATTCGCTGTCGCCGCGAATAATCGCGTTGGTTTGGGGGAGCCTTAATCGGTGACGGCTTTTACGCCCTCGTTAATACCCCTTCCAGCTACTCTAACATGTAATACATGCCATCTACAGTATTGTCGCGATCTAAGGACAGGGTTTCTGACTCGGTCTAAGACCGCGTCCAGATCTGAGCCCAGCCCGGACTCGAGCACCACTTGAGACACCATAATGCCACGTTCATGCCAGATATCTGCAACGGGCGGATTTGATCCGGCCGTGTCTCGTTTCTCTCGCCCGCCCGTGCCCGAATCTACACTCACCCGGTGATAGCCGCTACCAACCTGCCCATACCTGCATCGAAAGACGAACGGGTTACGAGCGGGTAGACCCACGATATATCAGCCCGTTACACACCCCTGGTTCCTAGGCGTGAAATGCACATTTCTACCGATATTCGCCAGTTTAGACTGGGTCCCGTCCACAGTTACCAGACTATTTCCTGTGCGTAGTGGAGGAGGAATGCGCGTTCGTGACATGGTGACGTACCACAATTGATCGCATGGCGTGATTGGCGGGCACAAGTCGTATTAGTGTGTATAGGTCCCTGTGACGTCACGCATAGAGAATTACCTGGTAACTCTGGTCTCGGGGTTCGCGACAACAAAAAAATGAAGGACAGAGAGTGTTAGAGTAGTGCTGCCCTCTTTAGTTAAAATGTCCTATCTAGCATTTTGAAACAACCGAGAAAACTGAGGTTTTATCATTTACTTTGTACAATACTTATTTTCCTTCATTCAAATTAAAACACGTTGTCATTATTTTGTAATAGCCTAATATAATTTTTTGTAATAGGTGTATTGGTAGGGAATGTATTATTAACGTACCAATTAATTACTTGCTTTAGATAAGATATTTGAACCATTTTAAAAGAAGTTAGGTTAAATACATTAAACTGTTTATAAATTTTTACGAAGCACGTCGAGTATTCTAACTTTACTTAAAAGGTAAAAGACGGGTGGAACTTCAAATATTTCAACATATCTCACAAAATGAAAAAATGCTGGATAGGACAGATAAACTAAGGAGGGCAGAGTGCAGATCGAAGGCTCGCCAACCATGTGACACCGAGAGAGGGGTCTCTGGACCATCGACAAAAGAAACGGCTGGCTTGTCGCGATGCTCGGACTGTTTCCAGCGGTAAAGGCCCACCGCATTCAAGGAATGGCTCACCCACGTACAGGAGTGCCTGACTAACAGAAAAATACCAGGGTCCGTGCCAGTTTCAATTAGACAGACTCAGAAACTAATTTCACACCTCCGATTTCACGCTTTCCTGATTTGTATGATTTTCGGCATTCGAGAATAGGTGACTGGGAAGTAGGGTGGGCCGAAAAAACGTTTTTTTTTATTTTTGTTGGAGCCTAGCGTGGAAAAGTTGTATCATTAGGAGTTAAAGGCACACGCGAAACATGGGGGTCGTGCCTCAATTTTTCACCGGGCCCAAAGCCCGGTGAAATTTTTTTTTCAAAATTTTTTTTCAAAAATTTTTTCTTAGCCCAGAGTTTTTTGTGTGTTTCTCAGTATCCCCTAAAAATCTGAAGTCATTTGTAAATTATTTAACCGCCCCCATGGGTCAACAATATAAATAAGTAAGTAAATGAAGGTATTTTTTATTTTAATTGTGCAGCCTTTCGCCTAATTTGATATTTTAGCATGAAAAATAATATATGCTTAATACCGAATTAACCCAGAACTCACCACGTGGAGGTATCTGCACCAGGAGTTCCACCCGTCCACCCTTCCATGTAATGGTACGTTTCAGTTTCACTTACACTTTTTTAGCAAAATATTGACTTTTATTGTCAAATGTAGGTAATTCCGACCTGGCTTCTAATTTAGCTCGTATAAATCCATCTCTGGATAATTCACCACATACTTTTTGTGAAGCCTCGGTGACCAGTTTTACACACCGCTCAACGGCTTGAGTATGGCAAGGAAACTTTTCAAATTGTGGTAAATTTTTTCCTTCCACAATATTTTGTAATTCAGCATTACTAAATTTCATTGTAAGCGGTGGTTCTGTTACAATACAGTTTTGCCAGTCAATTATATTAATATAATCCGAAGCATTAAAGTTTATGTTCGGCAGCTTGAAAAACCTAATTCCAGTGACCGTTTGTTTTCTTGCATTTTGGATTCGTCGAACAGCCAGTTCTCTAATATTTGCCCGTGGGTCCACGAGCATTGATAATAGAATATTTTCGGGATGGGCAAAATACGCGTTATTCGCAAAAACTTTATCAATTATTCCGATTACTTTTTTTGGAAACTCTCTTGATGCTTTAATGGCATTCCAAATATGTATTGTTCCATATGTTATCCCAGACTTCGTTTTTATTTGAAACCAAGTTGGAGCATATACTTTTATAATATATTGCGTTAAAATATTTAGATTTTCCGTTGGATTAGTAGTAGCCACATATAAACGTAATTCTCTGTTGGCCGTCGTTAACCACCTGGCGTGGGACATTTTACCAGGATATTTCTCGGCCAATCGAACTGAACAGTTACCATCACGAATTGCATAACACATTTGGTATAGATATTGTTGATCGCAGCTTAGATCTTTTTCTGTTACAGTCGGTAGCACGCACTCAATCATGTTGAAATGAACAACGGGCATTTGTTCACAAATTTGTAAAAGTGAACCAATCGGTCCCGAATAAGTGTATGGTCCTTTTGTTTTTCCATCTAAACTTTGAAGCAAATGTCGTAGAGGTAATTCATTTGCATGAAGTAGGCAAATACTCCACTGAAGAGGTTTTCCGATAGTAGTTTCCATTAGTCGAATAACACCTCCTTTCCAGCCTGTATTCACGTTTGTACCATCACATCCGATAACTACCAAATTCTGAAGGTTCACTTGATTTTTAGTGAGGCTTCACAAACAGTATGTGGTGCATCATCCAGAGATGGATTTATAAGAGCAAAATTAGAAGCTAGGTTGGAATTACCTACATTTGACAATAAAGGTCAATATTTTACTAAAAAGGGGTAAGTGAAACTGAAATGTACCATTACATGGAAGGGTGGGCTGGTTGAACTTCTGGTGCAGATACCTTCACGTGGTGAGTTCTGGGCTAATTCGGTATTAAGTATATATTATTTTTCATGCTAAAATATCAAACTAGGCGAAAGGCTGCACAATTAAAATAAAAAATACCTTCATTTATTTACTTATTTATATTGTTGACCCATGGGGGCGGCTAAATAATATACAAATGACTTAAAATTTTTAGGGGATACTGAGAAACATACAAAAAATACTAGGCTAAGAAAAAATATTTGAAAAAAAAATATTTGAAAAAAAAATTTTTGAAAAAAAAATTTCACCGGGCTTCGGGCCCGGTGAAAAATTGAGGCACGACCCCCATGTTTCGCGTGTGCCTTTAACTCCTAATGACACAACTTTTCCACGCTAGGCTCCAACGAAAATAAAAAAAAACGTTTTTTCGGCCCACCCTAACGTATAGTTTTCTCTGTAGACCGTCAACGCGGTTGAGAAATGTCATTCTGAGAAAAACGCGTTCAAAGTTCCGCGTGGCTCAGTCGCGCGTTTGACACCGCTTCACGAAAAACACCATATCTCCGTCAATTTTGCGAATTTCTTCATCAAATTTGGAGAGAACATTCTTGAAACATGCGCCTTTCAGAAAATGTAAAAAAAATTCAGATTTAAGACAGTGGTCTCCCCCCTTAACCCTTCGTGGTCACACGGGGTGTATTGTACCCCAAGAGTAATTTTCGTTTTGAAATGTCGCACCTTTACGTCTTCCAAAGGGGATTTATCGCAAAAAAATAATAAAAATTTTTTTTATAAAATCGGTTTTTCCCACAATCATGGAAAATCGCTCATTTTCAACTACAAATTTTATCATATCAAAATTTATGTTTCTAGAAAAAGACTATTAGACCATGACTGTATAAGTATTGCGAATGTAAAAGTATCACTAAAAAGTTAAAAGATTCAAAAATACGAAAATGCTAACTCAAAAAATGACGCTGGGGTACAGCGAACCCCGTGTGACCAATGTGTGATTATAAGAAGGTGTGACCACGAAGGGTTAAGGGGGCCGTCTCATTTTTGTTATGATCCGAATCGATCGAAGCGTCCCCAGTAAACAAACGGACCCTATTGAAACTACTACGATCGATAAAAAGAGTTTGTACATAGGTGACATCTCCAGTCACTCTGTGTAGACTAATTTTTGACGCATAGTTGCCACATGTACTGTTCTCTCTGCCTCTGCCGCGCTGTTGCCACAGAGGTCTCTCTTTTTATCGAGAAGTCTTCAAGGAATGCAGCACGAGAGCTGCGTCTAGCGGCAGAGCCTCACTGAACGTAGCAACAATGAAAGATAGAGAGGTCCGGGATTGTAAAAAGGAAAGATGGAAAGATATCAAACCTGACACAATTTGAACTGTCATTACAATATTACACATAAAATTTATTTGCAGAATTGAAAGCCTGTTTCGTTCAAAGTAGTCCGATTTAAATTATTTTCTGTCAATATCGGCAGAAACACTTTTATATTGGTACGATGAAAAATAAAGAAATTCTGTTTGTGCATAATCGATGATACATCGCCGAGCAACTCCAGGCGACAGGTTAGGCGGGTGAGCGATACAATGTCGCTCGGCTCGACAAATAAAGATAAAGTCTCTTTAATTTGATAGTTTATTTTAATAATTTATGAAATAATACTAATTTGCGTATCAATATCCCTTCTAAACTTCGCAATTCTTATTATCTGCTGTCATTCTGTGCAATATTTATGTTTAGTTATTTTTGGCGCATAGATGGATATATATTTCCCGTGGAAATATATTTTGTGAATATTACGTATTATATAGTGCGTTGCGTATTACTCTACGCAAGTTTTTACGTTGAAAATGCATTTATAACATAACATATTATTCTAATCATCTCTTTCACCGGTGCTTTCAAATTTTTGTACTGCGAAAATTAGCAGGTATAAGTCCACCCTTACGTTATGTAATAAATGCATTTTCAATGTTAAAATTTGCATAGAGTAATATGTAACGCACTATATAATACGTAATGTTATCAAAATATATTTCCACGGGAAAAACTTGAAAAAAAAAGTTATGGGTTGCAGGGGACTTGATCCCGGGCCGCTCGTATGACAATCTGACGGGGTACCGTTGTGTCCACGAAACCTTCTTGGATGAAGGTTACTGCAGATGATATATATCTTTATTACTCCTTACGTTAAAAACTATAAAGTCGTGGATCGACTCGCGTGATCGTATGATCCGCGAGTACAAGTGCCATTGCTGGCACTTGTGACCACTGACAGAGTCAGTGGTACCGCGCTTCAAATTTTCACATTTTCTATCGTATCGGCATGAACGTTTCCGTAACATACTGCTGAGATTTTCCAGATGAAAATAAATACACGGTATAAATCGGATTATTTTTAGCATAATCAGGTTAGCAATGTTACATTTATAGTCAATTATCTAGTACCGTTCTAGAAATAAACTGATTTATACCGTGTTTCAACTCATTATAATCTGGAAAATCTCAGCAGTATGTTACTAAAAACATTACGTTTTACATTTTATCAATACATAATCCACCGTATGTATGCCTCTCGAACCGAACATTTATGCTAATTTTTCCAGATATTATCATTGCCCATCTTTGTTCTCCAGCCGCTTCGCCGTGATTCATTCAAGCTTCTCTGACGACAGAATAGTAATAGGGGACATGCGGCAACAGCGCGATTCGACTCTCAATACGTCTCGGCAACTATGTATTTCCTACATTTATCGGCTAGCTTGGACTTCCACCGGTTCTGATGGTACATGGAGCGAATATATCATCAGCGCTGGTGACGGAGAATCCTTGAAGCATAATTCTGTCATTTCTCGAGTTTGTCTCAAAACACGAGTCATAAATTCATTATTATTTCAACGGACGGTGCTTATTAGCGTTCAAACGCACCAGACCCATCTGCACGGATGTCTTCTGCAGGCAACCATACCCGCAAAAGCTTCCTTCATGCCAATTCCGCGACGTAAGTTGGTTGAAACGGTTTGTTTACTACATCGCGTATACGTATAACGCTGGTGCTACGTGGCTCGAATATACCACCAACGCCGGTTACGGAGAAGCCTTGAAGCTTCATTCTGTCAGTTTTCGAGTCATAAATTCATTATTATTTCAACGTACGGTGTTTATAAGCGTTCAAACGCACCAGACCCATCTGCACGGATGTCTTCTGCAGGCAACCATACCCGCAAATGCTTCCTTCATGCCGATTCCGCGACGTAAGTTGGTTGAAACGGTTTGTTTACTACATCGCGTATACGTACACGCTTTTCCTAGCTTGTGTGAGCGTACGCACACATTCAAGGCACCGGTGAGACGGCCCCCTTAAGGAGGTATTCTGGTCTGACGAGGCGTTTTCGTCGCGTTATTTCGGAATTTTTTTACAAAGAACCCATAAATTTTATTATTATTTAGTTTATTGCTACATGTTTATTGATGTTTCAACTATTTTTACAAAATTTGTCAATAGAAAAAAATTAAAATCAAACGCAGTTGACTGCTTTAAAGTAATTGTGAAAAAAACGTGGGGTCACGGTGCCCATGATTGGGTTTATTCTAGTGATTAGAAACAAAAAATGAAAAGAGATTCTTTATCTGTATGCCTGTGGCTATCGCCCCTACCAGAATAATAAAAAAATATTGAAAATTAAACAAATGGCGGCGGTTTGGAAATTAAGTTTCGATTTTCGCACATTTTTTCAACTTTAAAGGTCTGTGAAAGTTTAAAAACAAATTATTTTATCATAATTCTGGTAGGGACAATAGCCACATGTTTGCTGATAATATGTGCAAAACTTGGACTGAGTTGGTCCAGCCGATCTTGAAATATCATGGTCACCGATTCGAAAAACATGCTTTCGAGAAAAACGCGTTTACAGTTTTGCGTACAATTTAGACAGGAAGGTTTACCCACCATTAGTCAACCAGTCCAGGACCATAGAGAAGACCTTCCTCTGTCTCAAACAAGTCGTTCTGTGCTGTTCTGTTTTCCTGACGATGATTCCTGGATTGTTTAGCGAAATCAGATATCGTTTCTGCGGACGGGTGATGCGATTGTCGTTCCGGAAGTTTGCGTACACATCCGCTTGTTGTCGTATAGTTACGCCAATTGTCTCCATGGTTTTTAAAATGGGCAAAAATCCTTCATCAAATATAATCACAGCCAAGACAATAGCGATTTCAACAATCTTGGGCGCAGAATGTACATGTTTCGGTGCCAATGTCCATATTAGCGAATTCAGAGATTCGTTGTTATTTTGTGTTTCTGATCCTATACATATCGTTAGCAAATCATCACGTGATAGTTCTTTATAAATTGGTTACAATATATTTAACACTTTATCACTAAGAGGAGGTTTTTCGTGTTTATATTCATCAAGTGAACCAGTAGCTTCGACTTTACGCCACTTACACCAACTATGTTCGCCTGAGGGGCAGTTTCGATGACGTGGTTTTTTATGCGTGGAGCTTTTATGGTACTAGGTAGCCCATATTTCTTTCCTCATATCCTCCACAGAATTCGAATTTCTTCGAATGGCCAACCCATAGTATTTTGTGAGTTCAGCAATCACTTTATCCGTCAATTTACCAGCCCCTTTTCCGCCGATACCTTTCTCTGCCTTCTTTGCATTTCGGAGCCTTGTGCCCATGTGGCCGAGTTGACCACTGGCCGAGTTGACCACTGGAGAATAAATTGTGCCAGTCTCAAAGAGGGTTCTGTCGTTTGAATCACCTTCCTAACGAGTCGTCCCAGCGCCGGCAATTTTCTAAAGTTCGCTCCTGGCGAAAACACCCTGACCAATGTCCATCAGTCCACAAAACAAATTCACGCCTTCTCTACCAACACCCAATAACAGCATAACGAATACAATTCGACGGTGTATTTCGGATGTGCTTCTAATGAATGTAGATGAATCAATTAGTATTTTGTTGCAACTGCACTCGATGCGTATTTTAAAACCCAAACCGCGATTAGATGTCGAAGAAAATCACGCACGAGGCAATTACCGAAAAAACAGTGAAAAAATTTACAAAACAGAAACTAAATTCTTTTGCAATGGTGATGTCCATATCTTCCGTACCTCGAAGCTTTTTTGCCGATGTACTAGTGAATTCCGTGTTCTGTTCAGAGGGGTGTTGATTGCCTCGAAAAGCTCTCTTCGTCGTCCCTTCTGGACGACCATGAGCTTTTCTGGATCCTTCTCTATCCATTATCCGTTTATCTATTTATCCAATATTATAGTAACGAAAATAAACATTGAAACTACTTCACACTCGTCAAAATAATATGTGGCACGCTAATGCCCGCCTTATTCAACGTTCGAAGCCAAACTAAATTATGACGAAGGTCGAAGCCAAATATATGGGCCGTTGAGTTTCGTGAAAGGTATTCTCTCACCACACAGTTTGCTTGCCTCGGTGCTCCTTTACTCAACGTTTTCTGACTCGCTCTCGTTCCATCTCGTTCTCGCCTTCGCAGAACAAGAGTGAGTTAGAAGTGGTGGGTATGGTGCCAAGCTTCTGGCGTGTAGGCCAAACCGAGCTGTCAGTGTAGAAATTAGAGCTGTTCAAGTACCCGGATAAAGCAAGCCGAGCCTAGCTCGGCTCGAAAAACCAAGCCGAGCTAGGTACCCGAAAGAACCGAGCGGCTCAGATAGAACCAAGTACTTGAGTTTTTTCCAAGCGGCCCGAAAGAAACCGGGCGGATTGGATAGAACCAAGCGGATTGAATTTTTTCCAAGCGGCCCGAAAGAAACCGGACGGCTTGAAAAGTAAGCGAGCGGCCCGAAGGAAACCGGGCGGCTTGGAAAGAAACGAGCGGTCCGAAAGAAGTTCGAGCAGATCGAAAACTATTTGTCCGATTTATTTAAAACTTGGTACACGTATTCTTAAAGGTATTATCTAAAATGTAGGATATCATTTTTTTATGCGATAACCGATTCGTATATAATAAATGGTTTACGGTTGCCTCGTTAGGTAAGAAATGAATAGTGATATTCACCTTGCCCTCATTTGTACAATAAATTTTTTCTTCTCAAATCCGTATGCTACCTTGTAGATATTTGATTAATGAACGCTAGAATCATGGTCTTT
Source organism: Andrena chrysosceles (assembly GCA_963855975.1). NCBI lineage: Eukaryota > Metazoa > Arthropoda > Insecta > Hymenoptera > Andrenidae > Andrena > Andrena chrysosceles. The sequence goes on along the minus strand of OY979767.1, from coordinate 64,376,127 downwards.
CTCATGTTAGATAAACCTGGGCATCATAATTTGATACATCGTTCGCGCGCGTAATATGTATACAACATATGCCTTAATACATGCTCTGCACATAAAAATTAACGAAATAATTTCCAACCTTATAGTATCTGTAAAAAGAATTCGTCTAACCCCTTAATAAAGGGTGTTGCCTGTTAATGGCTAAATAAGTGTAAATGAATAAGTAAAGAAATAGGTATAATATAGACTGCGGAATTTAGTGCAAATGCATGTTTTTGTGGTAATGGATTACTACAAAACAAGTGGGACTTTGATCGATCTATATTTCATCATTAAGAGGATTTTAAAAATGTATTTGTAATTTTGCATATTTTGGGTATTTTTCATGGTTCTTGCATATGCGGGATTTGTTTACAAATTAGCTCGAGTAATTGTTAGAAGTTGCTGAACCTTGACTTTAAAATTTAATAGCTTCATAGCTATGTTAAAAATTTTATGTAAGTGTAATAGTTACATTATATTCAAAAGTTTAGTAATTTAATAGCAGGTACAGTGATACTTTTAATAGTTTGTATAATGCACATATCATGCGAATGCACTGATAGATTGTATACTTATTGATGAAACAAGATTATATGAATTTTCTAATCCCCACGGAAGTGCTTCAGCATATTTGCTGTATTCATTCTGCATATATGTATATGTCCAGAAACTCAGAGAATGAAACGAAGTAAAGTTTTATTCACCGAACTGTTTGGCTTGTATTGAAGGGATTGTTGTGCACTGGAACGCGGCATATCGGGCTTGCATTAACTTCTGCAGTCTAGGTGTAAATAAATAAACGAATAATTTTTAAACACTAAACAACTTAAATAAACGTCCATTTTTTTATTTATTTAATTAATACAAGGACGCAGTACCAATCCGTTTGAATGAGGATGGGGAATACTTCTGCAAGAGCGTATGAAATTACAAGAAATAAAATAATTTTATTTAAATAACATTTGCACAGCTTAATTATACGCTGTAGCATATTTCGTACATTGGATTACATACATACTTCATACATGATGCACGCATACCTTGTAGATATTTGATTAATGAATACTAGAATGGTGGTCTTTCTCATGTTAGATAAACCTGGCCATCATAATTTGATACATCGCTCGCGCGCGTAATATTTATACAACATATGCCTTAATACACGCTCTACATATAAGAATTAACGAAATAATTTCTAACCTCATAGTATCTGTAAAAAGAATTCGTCTAACCCCTTAATAAAGGGTGTTGCCTGTTAATGGCTAAATAAGTATAAGTGAATAAATAATGAAATAGGTATAATATAGACTGCGGAATTTAGTGCAAATGCATTTTGCCGTCTACGCGAAGTGCATACATTTTCGCTCTAAGACCTACGAATTCGGTCATTATCGCACCGTTATTTTCGTCCTTCATCAGCCCCGGAACCTTCTTATTTACGCGCGGCATATTATATGGATTGTCGGTAGGATAATCGCTCGTGTCGAATCTATCGATATTGTGTTTCATGGACTCGTAGATATCATCGCATTGAATGTGATAAATGAGACTACCTGTGTCGGTATATAGAATTTTACAATTTTTTCCATGCTTGGGCGACATGTACTCGTGGTGAAATTCGTACAAACAAATTTTTTATATGTCCAGAATGCACATACTCACGTATATCGGCTTGTTGAATTTCACCTCGAGTTTTCGCAATTCAACAGCTATTAAATTTTCCGAAAAAACACTTCTGCTCTGGAAATTCGGTTTCGCGATCATTGCCTCCCCAGCATATCGCCCTTCCCAATGTGTCAAAAGTTTTACATCCACGTGATTTCGTACATTTTCCATAGTTTTACCAAATACCGCGTTGTTCATCAATTTGTACAAATTTTTTTCAAAGTCGTTTGTCGCGCTTGTTCTAAACCGTGTATTGAGGTCGATATAATCGCGGAGCCAGGGAGATTGAGCGAATTGAAGCACGCGGTGTATCTTTGTAATACGAAGACCGTGACGCGTGCACTGTTGCAGGTTGCGATAATGAATAACGTAACGCTGCTTATCGTATACCGTCGCGAGTAATTTGTCCTGCCTGCTACCAGGTGGTTTGGCACGCGTCGGGCAGAATGGTAGATCGGCATGAGCGTCGTGCAGACGTTGCGGATATTCCAGATCTACCTCGAGAATGTATCCCGTGGGCGAATCGATCGGGATTGAGGACATGTCAAAATTCGCAACATCTTCGACCCATCGAAATTTAGCGTATGGTAGGGGCTGACACATTGCCCATCCATACAAATTGTTCACGTCAAAGTACATCAAGTACGATGACTTTTCCGATGCGTCGTAAGATGGCATGTACTTGTTATTGGCATGTGCGTATCTTCCGGAACATTGGCTTAAACCCCCACGTATACCGCGTTCGATAAACATGACAATATCGATGTCTGTGAGCAATTCGAATGTAATTTTTGTATGTTTTAGCATTGCATCCCACGTGAAACCAGGTAGAGTATAATAATGCGCTGAATCTAATCCGTAACTCTTGATACAATTTTTTCGCGAAAATTTTCAAAAACATCTGCCAATAACAAGACATCAGTTTTCAAATACAAGTCGCTGTATTCGCCCAAGGTTCTAATCTCGAGACGCTGCCAGACAGTCTCGGCGTGCGCGTAATCGGTCTCGGATACAGTCTCACCCGTTAACGAACTGTAGAATGATTCGCGCGGCGGTAAGCATGGGTCCTGCAGCTTGTCAGCGCAATCAAGGTATTCATATGGAAAGACACCCTTTCGTGTCAATAAATTGAAATCCTCGGTGGATAATGTTTCAAATTGGGATCGTAAAATTTTTAATTGATCTGTGCTAAGAAAGGATGCTAATTTGTCGAGACTGGTGTTGAGAAATTTGTACGAATCGATGAATCGCAATTTAATACAATTTCGCGAGTCTGAATCAGCCGTATCTTCGACATTTTTTGTGAAAGAAATATACTTTTCTTTAGTTATGGGTAATACGTCAACGTGACCTTCGAAAGCGGTAGCTATTTCCTCGATAATGAAATGTGAATCATAGCCGGATAAATTGTGGAAAACTATGGGGATGTAAAACGCGTTTTTATAATTTAAATTGCACTCCGAATGTGCTGGGCCTCTAAACCGTCCGGACAGATGGCAATGATCGTAGACTCGTACATCGCTAGCCTCGAATGGTTCTTCACAAATATGACAGTGTGTTGCATTGTGAAATGTCGACAACTGTTCAGGAGTTAAATTAGGAGGTAATTTATTATTATTATTATCACCCATTCGGTGACTGTCCTCCGTTTTTGCAATGATGCACTCCAGATCTGCGTATATTACGAAGGGTAGTCGCTCCTTCCGGCAGTGGTTGTTGAAGTTGAGCAAATTTTTGCCTTCGCTAGGCAGCAGGATGGCGCAGTCGTTCATCTTGCCGCAGTCCAGCGAATGAAGCTCCAACTTTGCGGTAGATCCGAAATAGTGCATGCATCTGTAAACCCAAGAATTTTTTTTATTTAATTTGCTTCGCGAGACATTTCATAATTTTATATACATACCGATCGCAGATGAATTTCTTGGCTTTATTCTTGCTCAGCTGTGCGCTCACCAGCCGGGACAAGTTCTTGATCCATACAAAGTGCCCTACATCGCCGTGCTCTTGATTCGGCGTGTAGAGCAGGTTGACCTGTCGATCCCTCTTTTGGCTGGTGAGGCGCAACGGAAAGACCGTCTTCGTCTTCTCCATCTCGAAGCTGTACACGTTGATGGAGATTTCGTTCAACCGCTCAAATTTTCCAATTTGCCCCAGGGACATTGGGAACTCAATGCCCTGGAGATTTAGCACAGATGTATAGTGCGGGTACGAACTTGGGCGATCGGCATTTCTTTCCGCAGGATGGAGAGCGGCGACCACTGCCCACGCGAAACACGCATTGTCCGGGGATTGCACATTGATCGTTGCCTTCTTCAATGACAATTCCTGCGGCAACTGGATGTGACACCCCGCGCGCAGCGGATTGTACTTGTTGACATTAACGGTCAGATTCATGATTCTCGTCAATGTCCATCCGCTGTCGCGTTCCTGGAACTCTTCCAGCGATGTTAGGGTGGGTTCGACGACGCATCTCTGGTACCACTCCTGCAGATCGGATGTGCCGAAGAGTTCGCAGTTTCCGGTGTTGATGCTTTTACAAGCATGCTTGTCACCCGCCACAAATTCACCGTTGAATACAGTGTTCACTTTGAGGTGCCGATGTTTCCTCGAAGCACCCCGCACATGCTCCAGCACAATGGTCGCTGCATCCTGAAGGAAGTTGCGCGGCTCGATGTAATTCGAATTTAACACGACACCAGTTAATACGCGACTATCGAACGCAGTGTCTATTTCGCGCCACAAAAGTCCCGTACTCAGATGTCCGGCACCTTCGCGTACGAAACGGACCCGCAATGAATATTTTAGGCCTTCGAGCTGTGCGATTCGAGCAACCAGCGATTGCCGAACACCGATCGATAATCGAGGACGTTTTACGCGGCTGTGTTCTTCCAAAGACTCGATGCACTCGCTGCATCGTTCTTCCCACGCGAGGTATTCTTCCCGCGAAATCAATCGTGCGGATTGATCCAATAATTGGCGGATTACTTGCGCGAATTCTTCCATGATCGTATGTAAATGTAATGTCTTTTCCGCGCAACACGTTGCAACGATTTGAAGCTTTGTGCAGTTTGGAGCGCGCTTTTATGACTGGTGTCATGATTTGTGATCTCTGTCTTACTCTTTTGACGATCCAACCCAACATGGTTCTATGCAGTTTCTGCTGATACAGCAAAATTCATACTATGATTCACGCGTATGGCGAATTGGAGCGCAAAAGTATTATATTACATTCAGCACGTGTTGTGACTTTTATCCTTGAGGATGGGGCTCAAGTTACATACGATCTTTCGATATGCTGCGACGTTAAGATTGAAATACATTATGGAAAAATTGGATGCTTTAAAATAAAATGCTGTGGTGGGGGAAGCAATTGCACCTCTATTTAAGCCAGTCTCCCGAACGCTATTCAATCAATCGCTCAGTAGCCTCAGTGACTTTCGACGAAACAAATTGTGCTCTGAAAAAATGTGCAGTACCAGTGCCGAAGGAAACGATGAACGCATGAATTATTACGTTCCGATCGTGCAAGATGATAGCATAGCTCAATGCGGGGAGGATACAGTTGCTTGGTAAGGCTTAATTTTCACATCTTCTCAAATTTTTTTTTAAGCTTATTCCTAATACGAGTGAGCACTTTCATAGCTTTGATTGTTCTCTTAGTCCGCGCCGAACATCGCGGATCATGGTCAGAAGATACGCATTAACATCTATGGGCAGCAAATATTTGGAAATTGGAATCAGAGTACGGCCTACGATCGATGTAGAAATTATTCTCGGCGACAATCGTGGGATGTATCTCACGTTACCATATAATACATGGGGTCTACTATGCAACAATCGTGATGCTATCGAAGAACGTTCACGATTACCTGGATCACCTTCGATGCAGATGGATCAATTAACGATGGATTTTTGTGATATCTATAATTCTCCAATTGTAAGTATGATGCTACATAATAAGCCGCTGTATTTCAAACCGCATACAGTATCATTTTTATTAAACCTAGAATCATGTATAGACTATGTGTATCCACGGCTGCATCGAATTAGCAGAGATGTGGAGGCGAAATTTAAAACTTTTGTTAACGTCCTACAACAAAGCGATGTTGCCTGTGAAACATTAGATGCGCGTCGTGCTGCTAAAATCATATGTGATAGCGAACATTACTGTGAGGATTATCATGTAGATTGCGAACTGGCAGCATGCGCCATCAAAGATATTCTAGCTGATGCTCGTGGGAAAAAATGTTAAAATTATATTCTTTTAATTTTAAATAAAATTTCTAGTAGTATAGCTATGACAGTTCTAACCCAAATTTGAGTTTGAAGGCCATTTCCCCCTTCCCTCCCCCGACCTTGAAACTCAAATTTGAGTCTCAAGGTCGCAGGAAATCCATCGCAGCGGACGACGCGACGGGCAACCGGGCGGCGGATGACGTCATGCAGTTGGGCGCAGTGGTGGGGGGTATTAGCGCGAGACCAGATATCGAATCAATCGATAACCGAATCGATAGCGAATCGGCATCGAGGAGGAACCGCGGGTGAATTGCTGCTACTATCGGGCGTGGTATCGCCACAGTCGGTAAGGAAGGAAATATTAATTTAAGATATTAATATAAATGAAAAAACAGAATCTCGTGCGACGGGGCTCGAACCCAAGACCTCCGCGGTACGAGTCAGCCGCCTAACCAACTCCCCCAACGCCGACGCTCTAACATTAGTCTTTAATAAATGGTACATATACAGAGCGTCACCAAGCATAATACATTATTTTTTCATCGGACGATGTCGGACGATCTCGGGTGTGATCGCTTTAACCTCGATTAGAACGTCTTCGGAGGGTCGGAAAGAGAGAGCAATATTTTAAAGCTAAATTCGAGAGAGGGAAAGAGACAGCGCTACATAGCGATACAAACACATTTTATTCTAAAGCTAACAGTATTCTAAAGCGTTCCGATTTAACGTCGCGGCGTATCGCGAGATTTCGCGAAATCTAACTCTTCTGGAGCAGCCGCGCTAGATGACGTCATTTGGCAGCGTGAAGAACAAAATACAATACATGTAGAAACGTCGAATCTTAAAATTATGCGGCATCAGCAGAAAAAATCTTTTCCATATCAACAGACATTTTTTCCCAACGCAGAGAAATAATAATTTTAATCCCCTCCCTCACCGATCTACCGAACCAATATGTAGCAAACACACACTCTAAAGCTAACAATTTTTAAAAATGTTTTTCAATTTTAACATCGCAGCGTATCGCGCGATCACGTGTAATTTGAATCCCCCGTGATGGGACCGCCGTGCAAGATTACATCATTTGGTGGCGTAACGAACGCACGAATCATAAAAAGAATTATGTGGTGTCAGCAGAAATTGGTGAGGTGAGAAGGAGGAAGACGGATAAGTAAATAGAGAAATAATATGTTTAAGAAATTTAATTACAATTAAAAGAATATAAAAATATAAACAGAAATGGAATATAATTTAACGCTAAAATATCATTGATGACAGATGCTACCAGTTCGCAATCTACAAGATAATCCTCACATATTATTTTAGCAGCACGACGCGTATATAATGTTTCGCAGCCAGCGTCGCTCTGTTACAACACAGTAACAAAAGTTTTAAAGTTTGTCCTCACATCTTCTGCAGTTTGATACAGCCGCGGATACACATAGCTTACACATGACTTAAGATTAAATAAAAATGATACTGTATGCAGTTTGAAATACAGCGACTTATTACGTAGTATCGTCTTTAGAATTGGAGGCGAGAATCATAGAAAGAATTATGCAGAGTCGATAGAAATTGATGACAAGTGAAGGAGGGAGACAGACAAGCAAATAGATTACAATATTTGTAAAATGATTACATATTGTTCAATTAATTAAACAATAGAAATATAAAAATAGAATATAAATAGTGTATCAGCAGAACCATCTCTCTCTCTCTCTCTCTCTCTCTGTCTCTCAATCTCTTGTTCTTTCTCCTTCTCTTTTTCTCTTCTTCACATCAATCGCAAGACAACATGAACATTCTCGAACAGCTGATGGACTTCCTATTTACTTTTCGCGACATCATACATACATACTCTTCCACACAACACCTAGTCTACATTCATACGCACTCACGCTCTCGTGACCGACCCCGAGTGCTCAGTTACACAGAACAGTAATATCTCAACATTCGCCGAAAGTGTTACGTATCTATTGTATCGCCTCAATTCTTTATCTCTAAATAAACCGCACGATTCTCAACATCTTTGAGTTCTCTCCATACAAATAGAATATAAAAATACAATATAAAAAAAAAATATAATAATAATAATAAAAATAATAATTTAATTTATTGCCCACTTTTGCGTTACAATTTAACGATGAAATAATCTTTCCATTTCATTCTCATGATTGTGTCAGTGTAAGTCCCACCCTTCTAATGTATCCTGCTGTGTCTTAACAATTTTTTCTATTTTACAAGTGTTTCCTAATTTATTCTATGTTGTATAATATTCTTTTATCACTTTCCTGTTCTTCCCATGTTTTCCTTCTCCCTATTATCTCCCATAGAATAGCCAAGTTTTTCCCTTCTCCTCTAATTACCTCTTTCCAATTCCTAAATACAACACAATATAAATATAAAAGAAAATACAATTAAATAAGAAATATAATAAAAAAGAATATAATAAAATAAAAGTAAATACAATTAAAGAAGAAATATAATAAAAAGAATATAATAATATAATAAAAGAAAATAAAATAATAAAAAAAGAAAATACAATTAAATATCAAATATAATATAAAAAAGAAAAAATATAAAAATAGAATATAAATAGAATATAAAAATAAGAAATAAAAAAATAAAAATATAAAAACTCAATTCAATATAAAAATACAATATAAAAAAATAATATAATAAAAGAAAATAAAATAATAAAAAAGAAAATACAATTAAATAGTAAATATAATATAAAAAAGAAAAAATATAAAAATAGAATATAAATAGAATATAAAAAATAAGAAATAAAAATAATAAAAAATATAAAAATTCAATATAAAAGTGCATTATAAAAAAAAATATAATAATAATGTAGCATGCAGAAAAAGGCGGATGAGAGACGCTGACCAATGAGACGTTTCGCGAACACGCTTGTAGGCCGCCCGAGGGGAAAGGCGTGCGGGCGCGGGACCGCGACTCGCGAGGCGCGCGCTTAACGACGCATTTGTTGATTTCGGCGGCCGCGGATAGCAACGATCGGGTATAAATTAGAGGCCCGCAAAGGCATTTTTCTTCTTCGCTGCTTCGAGAGAGAGGACGAGGTACACACACGGCCGCTCTCGAACAGCTTAGAGACTCCGGCAGGAGAGTTCGGCGATAATACCTGGACGCCTGCTGGTCGAGAGAGTACAGAGCATGACATTAGAAAAGAGAGGAGAGTACGGGAGAATATGCCTGGACGCCCGTTCGGTATGGAGAGTACAGCGATAATACCTGGACGCCAATCGAACGGGAGAGTACAGAAGGAACTCCTGGACGCCTCGTTAGAATAGAGAGGAGAGTACGGGAGAATATTCCTGGACGCCCGTTCGGTATGGAGAGTACAGCGATAATATCTGGACGCCAACCGAACGGGAGAGTACAGAGTAACTCCTGGACGCCTCAGTAGAGTAGAATCGTTAGAGTACCAAGTCCCTTTCTTAAATACCCTATCGTTGAGAGAGGAGAGTACGGGAGATTATTCCTGGACGCCTGTTCGATATGGAGAGTTCGGCGACAATACCTGGACGCCAATCGAATAGGAGAGTACAGAGTAACTCCTGGACGCCTCATTAGACTAAAATCATGTGCCATATGCACCTCGCCCATTAGAAACAATCAAAATTGTATAAATTCAGCGAGACGCAATGTCTGATTTTATGAAATTTGTAGCCCCTTTCTATCAACCAAACCATGTATTCCTACCTAATCCAAATAAACCGTGTCTGTCCAGAAATTATCCATATCTCCATTTCCTTGCGAAACCCAAAAAGACTACAATAATAATAATTTAATTTATTGCCCACATTCGCGTTACAATTTAACGATCATATACTCTTTCCATTTCATTCCCGTGATTGTGTCAGTGTAAGTCCTACCCTTCTAATGTATCCTGCTGTGTCTTAACAAATTTTTCTATTTTACAAGTGTTTCCTAATCTATTTTATGTTGCATAATCATCTTTTATCACTTTCCTCTTCCTCCCATCTTTTCCTTCTCCCTATTATCTCCTGTAGAATAGCCAAGTTTATCCTGTCTCATCTAATTACCTCTTTCCAATTGCTGCCATTCTCTCCACTTACTTCACATGCTTCAATCACGTGTTTCACTGTTTCTTCCTCTTTCCTACAAAGCCTACATATCCTTTCATCTTTCGATATCCAATATTTACATGTCCTCGTTTCACTACCCTGTATGAATCTTCCTATCCATTCTAATTCTCCTCTCCTTTTTTTCTTCTTCCCTCATAAGTATTTCGACTTATCTCCTGATTTGCTTGCCACCTCTCTTAATTCTCTTAGGAACTTTGACTCTTTTATTTTCATCTCTCTTTCTTGTTCTTGGATGTATATACTTATCTGCTCTATTTTCGATCACACTTCTTCACCAATAAAATATAAAAATACAATTGAAAAATAAAATAAAATAAAATAATAATAAAATAAAATAAAAGAAAATACAATTAAATAAGAAATATAATAAAAAAGAATAAAATAAAATAATATATATAATATAAAAAGAAAAAAACATAAAAATAGAATATAAAAGAACATAATATAAAAAAGAAAAAACATAAAAATAGATTATAAAAGAATATAAAAAAATTCCTCTTTCTTACAGAGCCTACATATCCTTTCAGCTTTCGATAGCCAATATTTACATGCCCTCGTTTCACTACCCTGTATGAATCTTCCTATCCATTCTAATTCTCCCCTCCTTTTTTTCTTCTTCTCTCATAAGTATTTCGACTTATCTCCAGGTTTGCTTGCCACCTCTCTTAATTCTCGTAGGAACTTTGTCTCTTTTATTTTCATCTCTCTTTCTTGTTCTTGGATGTATATACTTATCTGCTCTATATTCGATCACACTTCTTCACCAATAAAATATAAAAATACAATTGAAAAATAAAATAAAATAAAAGAAAATACAATTAAATACGAAAATAAAATACAGTACAATACAATATAAAAAACAATAAAATACAATTAAATAAGAAATATAATAAAAAAGAATAAAATAAAATAATAAATATAATATAAAAAGAAAAAAAAATAAAAATAGAATATAAAAGAATATAATATAAAAAAGAAAAAATATAAAAATACAATAAAAATATAAGATAAAATACAATACAATATAAAAAAATAAATATAAATGAATATAAATGAATATAAATGAAATTAAAAATATAAAAATATAAAAATACTGTTTGAGAAATAATTGGATGAGCGTGAGATGAATCTAAGTACAGGTTAGAATGCACTTGAGACACAGATTGCGGTGAGAAACCTTGTCAGTTTTATTGTGCGTTGTCACAAATCAGTCACAAAATGAGTCACAAAATGAGTCACAAAATGAGTCACAAAGTGAGCTGAGAGGAGCACTGTTATATTATTGATAAAAGGCTCACAAGACGTTGAGCAAAATGTAACCACGCCGGTCCGGCACGTGGCGTCCACACGATTGTATTAATCGCGTGAGCTGATAGATGAGCGGAGCAGAGAAGTTATATTATGACGTGAGATGAGCTGAGCACGATTTATTTGGTAAAGGCACGTGAAAAGAGAACAATGTGGTACTGAAATTCGGAATGCGAATAACTGCGGTCCGTTACGTTCAAATCACATACAGAGAGTGATGAGAATGGCGGACAACCGCTCGCGCGTCTTCTCCGTTCCGCTAGATCTTCAACGCGGAACGCTGATTGGCCTATCGATCGTTGATGATTGGTCGATCGATGGGCACCGACGGGCGGCTCGCTCGTCGATCAGTGGCGCTGTGTCGCGGTCCGCGAGGTGCTGCCATGAAGTGAGTGTGGCGGCGTGGGAAACTATTTCATTCCCAAACATTCCTCCCGCCTTCAGCAACGCCGTTGCTGATGTTAATCTGTAACAAGCAGAACTGCCAATTTTGCAATTGGCCTGGTTAATGTGGTGGTCACGGTCTTGACGGTCACGACCCTGGTGAGACCATCCTTCCCAGGATGCAGTGTGAGAACTCGAGCAAGTGGCCACTTGCTCGGGGGAAACCTTTCGTCTGTGATGAGCACCAATGACCCGACCTTGATGTCATTGGAGGGATGATGCCATTTGGAGATGGACTGTTGACGTTGAAGGTAGTGAGCGGACCATTGAGACCAGAATTGTTGCATCTTCTTCTGGATGAGCTGCCATCTTGCTGACGGCGAAAGAGAAGAGTGTTCCACTGATGGTTCAGGCAACGTTGTTAACGGTTTGCCAATGAGAAAGTGAGCTGGCGTCAATGTTGCAAGGTCCTCAGGGTCATCACTGAGAGGCTCGAGAGGTCGTGAGTTGAGCATGGCTTCAATCTGTGTGAGAAGAGTGCTGAATTCCTCATATGTGAGGACAGTCTCGTGAACAGTCCGTCGTAGATGATATTTGATGGACTTCACTACAGCTTCCCACTTTCCACCCATGTGAGGTGCAGCTGGTGGATTAAAGCACCATGTTGTGTTGTCGTTGACAAACAGAGAAGCCAATTTTTGATGATGCTGTGAGCCCTGAGTGAACATGCTCTTGAGATTTGCATCTGCGCCCACGAAGTTGGTTCCACAGTCCGAGTAAATGGTATGTGGAATCCCTCGTCTTGATGAGAAACGCCGATACGTTGCGATGAACCCTTCTGTTGAATAGTCTGTCACCAGCTCGAGGTGAACAGCTGACGTTGTCATGCACACAAAAACACAGATCCAACCCTTTTGTGTCTTTGCTCCTCGCCCCTTCCAGGTTTTGAGAATGATCGGACCAGCGTAGTCGATTCCAGTGTTGGTGAATGGTTGTGAGGGTGTGACTCTAGAAAGAGGTAGTTGGCCCATCAGCTGATGGGCACGGATCCCCCTTTGTCGAGTACACACCACACACCGCAGTATATGAGACTTCACTGGAGCTCGACCTCCGATGATCCAGTAATTTTGTCTGATGTGAGCGAGGGTGAGCTGAGTGCCTCCATGTAGAGTTTGCTTGTGTGAGTGGTCTATAATCAAATCGGACAGACGTGAGTTGCGAGATAGTATTGCAGGGTGTTTACTTTCGTAATCGAGATGAGTGTTACGAAGTCTGCCTCCCACTCGGATGACTCCTTGCTCATCGATGAAGGCGGTAAGTCGACTGAAGGCGTGAGAAGAAGGTAGCGTTGAGCTCGAGCTGATAACCTTTAATTCATGGTTGAAGTAGATTGCCTGAGTCATCTTTATCCAGAAGATGCGAGCTGTTTCCAAATCCCTTGGAGTGTATGAGATGAGCGGCAATGAAACAGGCAATTTTCTTAACCTTGAGATGAATCTGAAACAAGCTGAAGTAATGCGAAGCAGTTTGTTAAGAGAAGAGAATTTGTATATGAGGTCCCAGTGATATTTAATTTCTTGAATGTTAAGTAAGGTCGAGAATCCAGGACGAGCCTCTAGTGCACTCGAGTCGTCCTGATGCAGTGGTTGTGATGGCCATGAGTCACTGGGTTGAGAAAGCCATGGTGGTCCCGTCCACCATAGCTGATGATGTTCAAGCTGAGATGTCGTGAGGCCTCGAGAAGCGCAATCAGCTGGATTCGAAGCTCCTGGAACGTGTCTCCAATGTGCGTGCGATGAGAGTTCTTGAATTTGGGTGACACGATTCCTGACGTACTCCTTCCAGCGGGAGGCGTGAGAGTTGATCCATGTAAGTGCCACTTGAGAATCCGTCCACAGATGAGTAGATGCAATGTTGAGCTGAAGAGTTGCTTGAACATACTTGGCAAGCTTTGCCAGCATCAATGCTGCTGTGAGTTCGAGTCTCGGGATTGTGAGCTTCTTGAGAGGTGCTACCTTCGTCTTGGAGCACACCAGTGTCGACACTTTGAGATTTGTGGACGGTGAGATCACGGTGATATACACTACCGCTGCCATGGCGAGTTGAGAGGCATCAGAGAAGCCGTGGAGTTCCACGACTGAATTTGAGTAGGTATTGAACCACCTTGGAATTGAGAGCCTGGCCAGGCATGTGAGATCTTCTCTGATGGAATACCAATGAGCTGTAACTTGAGGTGGCAGTGGATCGTCCCAACGAAGTTTGTGTAGCCATAATTCTTGCAACATTATTTTTGCTCGAATTATAACTGGTGATAAGAAGCCGAGTGGATCAAATATTTGAGACACTTCTGACAGAATGATGCGTTTCGTTGGAATGCAGGATGAGCTGAGAGGTTTCGATGAGAATGTGAAGTTGTCCTGGAGACTGTTCCATTGCAACCCCAGAATTTTAGTGTGGCAGTCGTCGAGTGAGATAGTTGAGCTTGAGGCTCTTGAGATGGAGGATATTTCTTCGAGTAATGCAGGGTGCGTTGAATGCCATTTGGCGAGTGGAAAACCTCCCGCGTGACACAGGTCTTTAAGTTGATGTGCAATGTTGATGAGCTGCTCACCTGTGTCCGCGCCGCCAAAGATGTCGTCGACATATCGTGCGTGAGTTATGGAGGGTACAGCCAATGGAAAGCGGTGCCCTTCGTCCTCCGCCAGTTGCAGCAATGCTCGGACGGCCAGAAACGGAGCAGCCTTTGTACCGTAGGTGACAGTCGTGAGCTTGAATGAGATTTCCTTCCCTTCCTCATCCACCCACAGTATGCGTTGGAGATCTTGATCGTCTTCATGAACTTGGATTTGTCGATACATCTTTGTGATGTCTGTAGCAAAGATGAACCTGTGCTGCCGAATCCACAGCAGCACGTCTGAAATGTTGAGCAGAAGGTTACGACCTGTGTGCATGAGATCGTTAAGAGAATACCCAGATGACGTTGCACACGATCCATTGAAGACAACCCTCAGCTTGGTGGTTTTGCTGTCGGGCTTGAGCACTCCATGATGAGGAAGGTAAAAGATTGAATTGTTATCAGATGAGATTGATGGTGCTCTTACCATATGGTTGAGATGTTCGTACTCCAACATGAATTCTTGGTAGAGTTTTCGATACCCATCGTCCCTGTTGAGCTTGATGAGAGTGCGCTTCAAGCATGCATGAGCTGCCTGGTATGAGTTGCCCAACACACTAGGTGGTGACTTGAGAGGGATGCGAACGATGTATCGCCCTGTAGCATCTCTGGTGTGCGTTGTTCGGAAGTGATCCTCGCACTCTTGCTCTTCAGAGTTGAGTTGAGATGAGGCTTCATTCGGGAGCTCCTCTTGAATCCAGAACTTCTCCAGTAAATCACGTACTGACGGCTCGCCCTCTTGTACAAGTGATGCATGATAAGATGACTTGGTGAGAGAATTAGAAGAAGCCACTGGTCCAAGAATGAGCCACCCAAAGATTGAGAGTTGAGCGATGGGCATGAGTGGGGAGCCCTTGATTATGTTAGGCCTTATGATCTGTCCATATGTGTCAGCTCCGATGATGATGTCGACAGGTCGAGGCTTTGAGAAATCAGGATCTGCCAACGTGAATCCAGCCAGATGTGGCCAGTCAAGGATGGGCACCTCGGCTGAGGGTACCCTTGAAGACACTGATCTGAGAACATGGGCTTGAAGGGAAATTGATAACGGTCGATGAATGGAACGTAGCGTTAGTGAAATGACACCTCTTGTCTGCGTAGACTTCTTCCCTCCAAAACCAATGATTGAGATGGACGACCGGGATCGCTGTAGATCGAGCTGAGTGAGGAGCTCCTCCTTGACAAAGGTGAGCTCTGATCCTGAATCTATGAGTATACGAACCAGATGAGTTGACGTTGGTGAGATGAGGTGCGCCTGTGCAGTTGCAAGGAGTGTGAGATGGCTGCTTGCTGAGGGCGTGTGAGCTGAGTGGTCCGGGGTGAGCTGAGCAGATTGGTCGACGACTGCATTGAGATTTCAGCGTTGCTGAGACGTAGACTGTGATGCCTCAGTCTGAGGCTGCGGTTGAGCTGGCTTTTGAGTAGGAATGTGAAGCATCGTGTGGTGTTGAATTCCACACTCCTTGCACTTGTGGGGAGATTTACACTGTGCGGACGAGTGTCGACCGCAGCAGTTGTAGCAAAGCATGTTGTTTGCTACCACTTTCCTCCTCTCTTGCACACTCATGGCCCTGAATTGGGGGCACATCACAATGAAGTGATCCCCTTTGCACACGTCACAGGGAAAAGTTTTTTGCCTGGACGGCCCTTGAGAAGCAGTGTGAGATGACGCCTTCCTAGCCGCTGGCTTTTTGGACGACGTCTTCACCGTGGAGGAGGCGGGACCTTGGGAGGGCGGAGCCTCTGACCTCTCCAACGCCCTCACCTTGTTGCTCACGAAGGCCTTGATCTCCTGGAAGGTGGGGTATTCCATGGAGGATCCCATGGAGGTTTCCCAGGCTTCCCTCGTGCCTTTGTCCAGTTGACGGGCCACTAGATTCACTAGGAGGCAGTCCCCCAACGACGTGGTGATGCCCAGTGTGCTGAGAGACGCCTGCGCTCTCTCCACCGTTGAGATGAGCTGTTTTAGCGCCGGGGCATTCTTCGTCACCACAGGCTTGAGATCGAACAGCTTGTCCAGATGGGCCTGAATGAACAGCCGTTTGTTGGCGTATGACTCGTTGAGCATACGCCAAGCAGTGGCAAAGGAGCCTCCCTTGAGAGGCAGAGCCTCCACCTTCTCAAGTGGTTCACCCTCCAGTGATGAGAGCAGATATTGGAGTTTCTCAATTTCTGTGAGGTCCTTTCGTTTCACAATCAGGGCATCGAACAACTCACAATACGCAGGCCATCTCAGGTAGTCACCGTTGAAAGTCGGAATTGCGAGTTCAGGGAGCTTCCCTGGAGCAGACGTGGCCTCGTCCGCATTTTGCGGTGATTGGAAGGCTGTCAGCTCTTCCTTGAGCTTGCCCAGCAGCAATTTTATGTCAAAGCATAACTCCGTCTCCTGGAACATGAGCTTATTGGCATAATAAGGATGGTCACGGTGAGATCTGGGCCAAACCACCTCGAAGTACGAGTGCTCTTTCTGGAACGCCTTGTGAAGGTCATCCAGATGAGCTGCACACACCTTTAACTCTGCCAGAGTGGTGTTTGGTGCGCACTTGGGAAGTCGCTTCTTCAACGCCTTGATTGATTCAAGGCGTATGAGCTGAGTCTCAGCTCGAGATAGCACCTCTGAAGGGATGCCTGTGGGAGACGAGGTCCTCGTTTCAGCAGTTGAGCTGCTCCTAGGAGGATCCTGGGGAACGTCCAGTGTCACCAGAGGCGAGTTGGGCCTCGACGCTGTCTGAGACCGAGTCGCTGACGAGGGTTGATCGTCGCCTGGCATCTTGTACACGGCACTGAGCTGAGAAGTCACTTATTGAGAGTTCACTTGCACAATTCCTGTCTTAGATCCGGCTCGAAGGACCAAAAAAAATGTTTGAGAAATAATTGGATGAGCGTGAGATGAATCTAAGTACAGGTTAGAATGCACTTGAGACACAGATTGCGGTGAGAAACCTTGTCAGTTTTATTGTGCGTTGTCACAAATCAGTCACAAGAAATGAGTCACAAAATGAGTCACAAAATGAGTCACAAAATGAGTCACAAAGTGAGCTGAGAGGAGCACTGTTATATTATTGATAAAAGGCTCACAAGACGTTGAGCAAAATGTAACCACGCCGGTCCGGCACGTGGCGTCCACACGATTGTATTAATCGCGTGAGCTGATAGATGAGCGGAGCAGAGAAGTTATATTATGACGTGAGATGAGCTGAGCACGATTTATTTGGTAAAGGCACGTGAAAAGAGAACAATGTGGTACTGAAATTCGGAATGCGAATAACTGCGGTCCGTTACGTTCAAATCACATACAGAGAGTGATGAGAATGGCGGACAACCGCTCGCGCGTCTTCTCCGTTCCGCTAGATCTTCAACGCGGAACGCTGATTGGCCTATCGATCGTTGATGATTGGTCGATCGATGGGCACCGACGGGCGGCTCGCTCGTCGATCAGTGGCGCTGTGTCGCGGTCCGCGAGGTGCTGCCATGAAGTGAGTGTGGCGGCGTGGGAAACTATTTCATTCCCAAACAAATACAATTAAAATAGATAATAAAATACAATACAATATAAAACTCAATAAAAATATAAAAGAAAATAAAAAAATATATATATATATATATGAATATAAAAATATGAATTAAAAAATAAAAATACAAAAATTCAATATAAAAAATACATTATAAAAATAAAAAATATAATAATAATAATAATAATTTAATTTGTTACCCACTTTTGTGTTATAATTTAACGATCATATACTCTTTCCATTTCATTCCCGTGATTGTGTCAGTGTAAGTCCTACCCTTCTAATGTATCCTGCTGTGTCTTAACAAATTTTTCTATTTTACAAGTGTTTCCTAATCTATTTTATGTTGCATAATCATCTTTTATCACTTTCCTCTTCCACCCATCTTTTCCTTCTCCCTATTATCTCCTGTAGAATAGCCAAGTTTATCCTGTCTCATCTAATTACCTCTTTCCAATTGCTGCCATTCTCTCCACTTACTTCACATGCTTCAATCACGTGTTTCACTGTTTCTTCCTCTTTCCTACAAAGCCTACATATCCTTTCATCTTTCGATATCCAATATTTACATGTCCTCGTTTCACTACCCTGTATGAATCTTCCTATCCATTCTAATTCTCCTCTCCTTTTTTTCTTCTTCCCTCATAAGTATTTCGACTTATCTCCTGATTTGCTTGCCACCCCTCTTAATTCTCTTAGGAACTTTGACTCTTTTATTTTCATCTCTCTTTCTTGTTCTTGGATGTATATACTTATCTGCTCTATTTTCGATCACACTTCTTCACCAATAAAATATAAAAATACAATTGAAAAATAAAATAAAATAAAATAATAATAAAATAAAATAAAAGAAAATACAATTAAATAAGAAATATAATAAAAAAGAATAAAATAAAATAATATATATAATATAAAAAGAAAAAAACATAAAAATAGAATATAAAAGAATATAATATAAAAAAGAAAAAACATAAAAATAGATTATAAAAGAATATAAAAAAATTCCTCTTTCTTACAGAGCCTACATATCCTTTCACCTTTCGATAGCCAATATTTACATGCCCTCGTTTCACTACCCTGTATGAATCTTCCTATCCATTCTAATTCTCCCCTCCTTTTTTTCTTCTTCTCTCATAAGTATTTCGACTTATCTCCAGGTTTGCTTGCCACCTCTCTTAATTCTCGTAGGAACTTTGACTCTTTTATTTTCATCTCTCTTTCTTGTTCTTGGATGTATATACTTATCTGCTCTATATTCGATCACACTTCTTCACCAATAAAATATAAAAATACAATTGAAAAATAAAATAAAATAAAAGAAAATACAATTAAATACGAAAATAAAATACAGTACAATACAATATAAAAAACAATAAAATACAATTAAATAAGAAATATAATAAAAAAGAATAAAATAAAATAATAAATATAATAAAAAAGAATAAAATAAAATAATAAATATAATATAAAAAGAAAAAAAAAGAAAAATAGAATATAAAAGAATATAATATAAAAAAGAAAAAATATAAAAATACAATAAAAATATAAGATAAAATACAATACAATATAAAAAAATAAATATAAATGAATATAAATGAATATAAATGAAATTAAAAATATAAAAATATAAAAATACAATTAAAATAGATAATAAAATACAATACAATATAAAACTCAATAAAAATATAAAAGAAAATAAAAAAATATATATATATATATATGAATATAAAAATATGAATTAAAAAATAAAAATACAAAAATTCAATATAAAAAATACATTATAAAAAGAAAAAATATAATAATAATAATAATAATTTAATTTGTTACCCACTTTTGTATTATAATTTAACGATCATATACTCTTTCCATTTCATTCCCGTGATTGTGTCAGTGTCAGTCCTACCCTTCTAATGTATCCTGCTGTGTCTTAACAAATTTTTTTATTTTACAAGTGTTTCCTAATCTATTTTATGTTGCATAATCATCTTTTATCACTTTCCTGTTCTTCCCATCTTTTCATTCTCCCTATTATCTCCTATAGAATAACCAAGTTTGTCCCTTCTCCTCTAATTACCTCTTTCCAATTGCTGCCACTCTCTCCACTTACTTCACATGCTTCAATCTATATAAATTAATCTCTCCGCGCTGCGTTGGCGGTGGCGCGAGCAAGATCCGGGAGCATGTCCCGCAAACGCTCTATCTGGGGCGGTGGTGGCAGCGGTGGCAGGTTCTAAAACATGTAAACGCAAATATAATATTAATACATTCCGCACAATATCCTATCACAATATCCTATCACAATATCACTTACCAGCAAGCCATCAATGGCTGCAGCGATGTTGTCGCTGTCATCGGTGTCATCGGTGTCGGAGGATAAGGAGTCCTCGATGCTGTCCTCACCACCACCACCACCACCGACTGCTCCCTGCAAATCCTAGAACATAGAAACCTTGACATAATATTCACGTGTTAAACGTAAAAAAAACGTACAAAACATTGTTATGTACATACCTCCTGATTATTCCCCCACATCTCCTGGTCCTCGTCGGGCGCAATCCTGAATATTCCCATTATTTTTGGTTGGAACTATTGCCTTTAAAGAGACTGTTGCCGTCAAAGATTTGAAGACAACTGGGCTCGCTACATCTCCAGGCTCTTGCATTTAAAATCTTATCATGAAATCGAGAAGTGCGTAGCTTTGCAAAAGTAAGATGCTGTTGTTCTCCACATTCATTTTCGCTGACCATCCTCTCCTTCTTCACACGCATCTTCTTTCCCTTCTTCTTTGGACACACCAAGCGACTAGACCAAATCACTTTGATCATGTATCGAACGGGTATTGAACGGCTTTGAACATGTATCGAGGTGCGATTGACGTTCGATACATGTTCGAAGTGGTTCATTACATGTTCGAATTAGTTCATTACATGTCCAATATAGGTTCTATACACGTTCGAAGTGGCACGATTGACGTTCGATACATGTTCGAAGTGGTTCATTACATGTCCAATACACGTTCTATACACGTTCGAAGTGGTACGATTGACGTTCGATGCATGTTCGAAGTGGTACGATTCACGTTCAGAGTGGTACGATTCACGTTCGATTCACGTTCGATACCCGTTTGATACACGTTCGAAGTGGTACGATTGACGTTCGCGCGAGACGCTGCGACGCTAAGTATTGCTCTCTCTTTCCCTCCACGAATTTAGATTTTAATGTAATGCTCTCTCTTTCCTTCCTCCGAATACGTGGTTTGTAAAATGCCGATCTTTCCCGACATTATCCGAAACATCATCCGATAAAAATAAATTATTATTTCTCTGTGTTGGGGGGGAAATTCGATCACATATTGGTTTGGAAAAAATTTTCGGGGTTGGGCCAAGGTCATTTCCTTACTCGGCTAGGTATAAAAAATTTTCGGGCGCGGGTCAGGTCTGGAGAGGTCTCCGTGGCTGGCTATCGAAAGAAGAAAGAACAAAGGATATGTATGGTTTGTAAGAAAGTGGAAGAAACAGTGAAACACGTGATTGAAGCATGTGAAGTAAGTGGAGAGAGTGGCAGCAATTGGAAAGAGGTAATTAGAGGAGAAGGGACAAACTTGGTTATTCTATAGGAGATAATAGGGAGAAGGAAAAGATGGGAAGAACAGGAAAGTGATAAAAGAATATTATACAACATAGAATAGATTAGGAAACACTTGTAAAATAGAAAATATTGTTAAGACACAGCAGGATACATTAGAAGGGTGGGACTTACACTGACACAATCATGAGTATGAAATGAAAAGATTATTTCATCGTTAAATTGTAACGCAAATGTGGGCAATAAATTAAATTATTATTTTTATTATTATTATTATATTTTTTTTTTATATTGTATTTTTATATTCTATTTGTATGGAGAGAACTCAAAGATGTTGAGAATCGTGCGGTTTATTTAGAGATAAAGAATTGAGGCGATACAATACATACGTAACACTTTCGGCGAATGTTGTTGAGATATTACTGTTCTGTGTAACTGAGCACTCGGGTCGGTCACGAGAGCGTGAGTGCGTATGAATGTAGACTAGGTGTTGTGTGGAAGAGTATGTATGTATGATGTCGCGAAAAGTAAATAGGAAGTCCATCAGCTGTTCGAGAATGTTCATGTTGTCTTGCGATTGATGTGAAGAAGAGAAAAAGAGAAGGAGAAAGAACGAGAGATTGAGAGACAGAGAGAGAGAGAGAGAGAGAGAGAGAGAGAGAGAGAGAGAGATGGTTCTGCTGATACACTATTTATATTCTATTTTTATATTTCTATTGTTTAATTAATTGAACAATATGTAATCATTTTACAAATATTGTAATCTATTTGCTTGTCTGTCTCCCTCCTTCACTTGTCATCAATTTCTATCGACTCTGCATAATTCTTTCTATGATTCTCGCCTCCAATTCTAAAGACGATACTACGTAATAAGTCGCTGTATTTCAAACTGCATACAGTATCATTTTTATTTAATCTTAAGTCATGTGTAAGCTATGTGTATCCGCGGCTGTATCAAACTGCAGAAGATGTGAGGACAAACTTTAAAACTTTTGTTACTGTGTTGTAACAGAGCGACGCTGGCTGCGAAACATTATATACGCGTCGTGCTGCTAAAATAATATGTGATAGCGAATACTACATCGAGGATTATCTTGTAGATTGCGAACTGGTAGCACCTGTCATCAATGATATTTTAGCGGATGCTCGTAGGAAAAAAATGTTAAATTATATTCCATTTCTGTTTATATTTTTATATTCTTTTAATTGTAATTAAATTTCTTAAACATATTATTTCCCTATTTACTTATCCGTCTTCCTCCTTCTCACCTCACCAATTTCTGCTGACACCACATAATTCTTTTTATGATTCGTGCGTTCGTTACGCCACCAAATGATGTAATCTTGCACGGCGGTCCCATCACGGGGGATTCAAATTACACGTGATCGCGCGATACGCTGCGATGTTAAGATTGAAAAACATTTTTAAAAATTGTTAGCTTTAGAGTGTGTGTTTGCTACATATTTGTTCGGTAGATCGGTGAGTGAGGGGATTAAAATTATTATTTTTCTGCGTTGGGAAAAAATGTCTGTTGATATGGAAAAGATTTTTTCTGCTGATGCCGCATAATTTTAAGATTCGACGTTTCTACATGTATTGTATTTTGTTCTTCACGCTGCCACATGACGTCATCTAGCGCGGCTGCTCCAGAAGAGTTAGATTTCGCGAAATCTCGCGATACGCCGCGACGTTAAATCGGAACGCTTTGAAATACTGTTAGCTTTAGAATGCTCGCTACATAATGGTTCGGAAAAATATGTCTGTTTGCTACATAACAGTTTGCTATATCAGTGATTAAAAAATTATTATTATTTCTCTGTGTTGGGGAAAACTTTCCATCACATATTGGTATGGAAAAAAGTTTCTGCTGACGCCGCATAATTCTTTCTATGATTCGCGCTGCCAAATGTCGCCATCCTGCACGACTGCTCCAGGAGATTCAAATTACACACGATATGCAGCGACGTTAAATCGGAACGCTTTAGAATACTGTTAGCTTTAGAATAAAATGTGTTTGTATCGCTATGTAGCGCTGTCTCTTTCCCTCTCTCGAATTTAGCTTTAAAATATTGCTCTCTCTTTCCGACCCTCCGAAGACGTTCTAATCGAGGTTAAAGCGATCACACCCGAGATCGTCCGACATCGTCCGATGAAAAAATAATGTATTATGCTTGGTGACGCTCTGTATATGTACCATTTATTAAAGACTAATGTTAGAGCGTCGGCGTTGGGGGAGTTGGTTAGGCGGCTGACTCGTACCGCGGAGGTCTTGGGTTCGAGCCCCGTCGCCCGAGATTCTGTTTTTTCATTTATATTAATATCTTAAATTAATATTACCTTCCTTACCGACTGTGGCGATACCACGCCCGATAGTAGCAGCAATTCACCCGCGGTTCCTCCTCGATGCGGATTCGCTATCGATTCGGCGGTTATCGATTGATTCGATATCTGGTCTCGCGCTAATACCCCCCACCACTCCGCCCATCTGCATGACGTCATCCGCCGCCCGGTTGCCCGTCGCGTCGTCCGCTGCGATGGATTTCCTGCGACCTTGAAACTCAAATTTGAGTTTCAAGGTCGGGGGAGGGAAGGGGGAAATGGCCTTCAAACTCAAATTTGGGTTAGAACTGTCATAGCTATACTACTATTTCTTAAACGTATATTTTTTCTCTATTTACTTATCCGTCTTCCTCCTCGCCACCTAATTCTAATATTCGGCGTTTATTTCGTTCTTCACACCGTGAAAATGACATCATCGTATGGAGATGCTGGGGGAGGACTCATATTACACACGATCGCGCGATACGTTGCGGTGTTAAGATTGAAAATCATTTTAAAAAATTGGTAGCTTTAGAATAAGATGCGGTGGTGGTGGGGGGGAAGCAATTGCACCTCTATTTAAGCCAGTTCCCGGACGCTTTTCAATCAATCGCTCAGTAGCATCAGTGACTTTCGACGGAACAAATAGTGCTCTGAAAAAATGTATACCATTGATGAAATACTCGCTGGGTGTGAGGATTGTTTCGTTCCGATCGTGCGAGATGACGGTGTAGCTCCATGTGGGGAGAATATATATCGTGACCGGTAAGGTGTAATTTTCACATCTTCTCAAAATATTTATGTTTGTTCCTAATACGAGCGAGTACTTTCATAGCTTTGATTGTTCTCTTAGCCCGCGCCGAATATCACGTATCATGGTCAGAAGATACGCATTAACAACCATGGGTAGCAAATATTTGGAAATTGGAATCGACGTAGGTCGTACGGTCGATGTAGAAGTTCTTCTCGGCGACAATCATGGAAATCATCTCATATTATCATGGCATACATGGGGTCTACTATTCGACAACCGTGATAACATCGAAGAACGTTCACGATTACCTGGATTATCTTCGATGGGGATTGATAATTTATCGTTGGACTTTTTTCGGATCTCTGATTCGCCAATTATAAAGATGACAGATGGTGATGATACAGTGTATTTCACACTGGATACAGCAATATTTTTATTTAGTCTTCAGCCATGTATAGAGTATTTGTATCCGCGGCTGTATCAAACTGCAGAAGATGCGAGTGAAAAATTTGAAACTTTTGTTAACGTGCTACGGCAGAGCGATGTTGCCTGTGAAACATTAGATGCTCGTCGTGCTGCTAAAATAATACGTGATAGCGAATACTACGACGAGGAGTATCTTGTAGATTGCGAATTGGTAGCATGCGCCATCGGTGATATTCTAGTTGATGCTCGTAGGAAGAAAAAATGTTAAATTATATTCTTTTATTTTTATATAAATTTCTTAAACGTATATTATTTCTCCAATTTATTTACCCGTCTTCCTCCTCGCCACATAATTCTAAGATTTGTAGACACTGCATAAATCTATTTCGTTCTTGGCGCCGCATGTCACATAATGGTTTGGAAAAATATTTGGGGTGGGCCAAGGTCATTCACTCCCTCCGGTTAGGTCTGAAAAAGTTCTCGGGGGTCATTCCCTCCCTCTAAAAAGTTTTCGGCGGTGGGTCCGGTCTCCGCGGCGGCTCGGCCTGGAGTGATCCCCTCCATCATCGCAGCTTCCCCCACTCCGCGGCTCGTGCGCGCGCAACCGGTCTTCCTCTCCCCGCAGGCCCCGCGCCCATGTTTCCCTGCGCCGCGCTCCCCCGCGCGCCCTCACTTCCCCCCGCCCCAGCGCTCCCCTCAGAGGACCAGAGTTAGAACCCGCTTTGCTATACTACTCCTCTGGAATAGGGCGGTCTTGCTGGCGTCACGGGTGGCATTGCCCGTTGAAACAGATACCTACCTGCCAAAGGTCTCCGCCAGAAATGGCAGTTACTTTTTTTCGCACTTGCTTCTACACTCGGATGGCCGGTTCTTTTGGGAGGGATGCAAGTTGAATTGGTTAGGTTAGGAGGTGTAAAAGTTGCTAGACAAAATTTCAACCATAGGGAGCAGATTGTATTAGAACCAATCGGATTTGCATCCCTCACAAACGGCTGCTCTCTTCAAGAGGCCGTCTTCGCAGCAATACCTCCTCTCCAATGCCCACTTTCTCTCGCACGGATACGTCCACGCATGCTTTGGTTTTGATATCGAATCTCGTGTTTATACTCGGGAGGACCACGCATCGACAGCGGGCTACCCAGTTATTGAATTCAGGAGACGATAGAAACACTTTATTACAAAACACACATGTACTATAATTAAAGTAAATCGTATTCCTTTCGGGCAGGAGTACTGATAATGATCGAACTTGCGCCCCACTTCGCGCAGACCGATTACACGGAGGGTAGTCGGGTCACACACTGCACAAATGATAGAAGGGTAATTCTGGAGCAACGCCCGTAAAGGAGATGCAGCTTGGTACCCCGTGGCGAGGACAGACCTTCGCAGTGCCTCTACCGATGCTTATGGCTTTTTCCGGAAAAAGATATGAATCCTGGGCCGAACGTAGCGAATTGAGGTCGAGCCACCGCAGTCGAGGGTGAAATATCCATTACAGCGTATTAAGAAATTCTTTTCTTCATCGTATCGAGAGGGAAGTGACGTGAATGGGTTCCTTATGTTTTTCTGACGAAAATCTGTAGCGTGCGTAGCGCCGAGTTTCGAGCGGAGTAGAAGGGTCATAAAGTTCAAACGAAGGTTTCGTAGCCGTTGGACTTTGCCAGGCGACGAAACCTCCCCTGTCTCAGGACTCGGGGTTTTTCCCAATTTTGCACACGGTACGCGTTGCTTTCGGTTTCCGAAGGGACGCGACCGTGGACAAGGCATTCGGCTACGAGTAAGCGCCTTGAGCAGTCGTGTTTATCATCCGCTCAATTGAATTCTGAGGACAAGTTTTTGTATCTTACCTTCACCAATAAACAATATTCTTTGTTGAGTTTAATAAGACGCGTCATTAATTACCACCCTCACGTCTAACACCTCAAATTGGTGACCCCGACGTTATTTAGTCGGAAAGAGGTAAACGTTGAGGTTTAGCCAAATCATTTTTTCCCCCCGCTGTTTGTGTGTGCGTGACGATGCCGCTTAATAATGAGGAAAATAACGTGCCGAACACTTCAGCCGGTACGAACAGTGATAGTGGAAGTGTGAGTTTGCTTACGCATCACTCATTGAGGATTCCACAGTTCTGGCCACATAAAATTGTGTTGTGGTTCAGGCTGTTGGAGGCGCAGTTTGCGTCTGCGCGCATCACTAGTGATGAGACCAAATTTAACATCACTATTGCGAATCTCGGGGAAAAACATATAGAGCAGGTCGAGGATGTGGTGATTAATCCGCCTGCTGCTGAACAATATGAACATTTAAAACGTGAACTGATCAAACGGCTCACTGAGTCTGATGGTGCTCGTGTTAGAAAATTATTGGAAAGTGAAGAAATCGGTGATCGGACACCTTCCCAGTTTTTCCCTCAATGAGTGATGCGTAAGCAAACTCACACTTCCACTATCACTGTTCGTACCGGCTGAAGTGTTGGGCACGTTATTTTCCTCATTATTAAGCGGCATCGTCACGCACACACAAACAGCGGGGGGAAAAAATGATTTGGCTAAACCTCAACGTTTACCTCTTTCCGACTAAATAACGTCGGGGTCACCAATTTGAGGTGTTAGACGTGAGGGTGGTAATTAATGACGCGTCTTATTAAACTCAACAAAGAATATTGTTTATTGGTGAAGGTAAGATACAAAAACTTGTCCTCAGAATTCAATTGAGCGGATGATAAACACGACTGCTCAAGGCGCTTACTCGTAGCCGAGTGCCTTGTCCACGGTCGCGTCCCTTCGGAAACCGAAAGCAACGCGTACCGTGTGCAAAATTGGGAAAAACCCCGAGTCCTGAGACAGGGGAGGTTTCGTTGCCTGGCAAAGTCCAACGGCTACGAAACCTTAGTTTGAACTTTATGACCCTTCTACTCCGCTCGAAACTCGGCGCTACGCACGCTAACGATTTTCGTCAGAAAAACATAAGGAATCCATTCACGTCACTTCCCTCTCGATACGATGAAGAAAAGAATTTCTTAATACGCTGTAATGGATATTTCACCCTCGACTGCGGTGGCTCGACCTCAATTCGCTACGTTCGGCCCAGAATTCATATCTTTTTCCGGAAAAAGCCATAAACATCGGTAGAGGCACTGCGAAGATCTGTCCTCGCCACGGGGTACCAAGCTGCATCTCCTTTACGGGCGTTGCTCCAGAATTACCCTTCTATCATTTGTGCAGTGTGTGACCCGACTACCCTCCGTGTAATCGGTCTGCGCGAAGTGGGGCGCAAGTTCGATCATTATCAGTATTCCTGCCCGAAAGGAATACGATTTACTTTAATTATAGTACATGTGTGTTTTGTAATAAAGTGTTTCTATCGTCTCCTGAATTCAATAACTAGGTAGCCCGCTGTCGATGCGTGGTCCTCCCGAGTATAAACACGAGATTCGATATCAAAACCAAAGCATGCGTGGACGTATCCGTGCGAGAGAAAGTGGGCATTGGAGAGGAGGTATTGCTGCGAAGAGGGCCTCTTGAAGAGAGCAGCCGTTTGTGAGGGATGCAAATCCGATTGGTTCTAATACAATCTGCTCCCTATGGTTGAAATTTTGTCTAGCAACTTTTACACCTCCTAACCTAACCAATTCAACTTGCATCCCTCCCAAAAGAACCGGCCATCCGAGTGTAGAAGCAAGTGCGAAAAAAAGTAACGATGCGCTTCTCGATACCGCAGATGTACCTACCTAAGTAGCATTTCTGACGGAAAAGAATTGTCCAGCCTGTGGGCCTGCCATTTCGGGCGGAGACCTTTGGCAGGTAGGTATCTGTTTCAACGGGCAATGCCACCCGTGACGCCAGCAAGACCGCCCTCGGTCCTTGCTATTCCAAAAGGTTTTCTTGCAGTGAAAATCAGTAAATTTGCAAGCGCAATATCTCAAAAACCAGTGGATATAAACTGTATACATTGATGCTTATTGAATTTGTCTTGGAACGCACTATCAACTCAGGTCTTCAAAAAAAAGAGTTCCATTTGAAAAACCGAACTTGACCATCGTATCTTTTATAATAATAATCGAAAAAAAAATTCGTTCGGGCTAATAAGTTGGCCCCCTCGAACCATGCATGCCATATTTTTTCATATTTTTACGTCCAATACTTTAGGAGAAATCGCGCTGTCCAGTGTTCCCGCGGACACCCTGTATATGCCTAGAAACCCAGAGAAAGAAACGAAGTAAGGTTTTATTCACTGAACTGTTTGGCTTGTATTGAAGGGATTGTTGTGCATTGGAACGCGGCATATCAGACTTGCATTAACTTCCGCAGTCAAGGTATAAATAAATAAACGAATAATTTTTAAACAATAAACAACTTAAATAAACGTACAATTTTTTTTATTTAATTAATGCAAGGACGCAGTTCCAATCCGTTTGAATGAGGACGGGGAATACTTCTGCAAGTGCATATGAAATTACAAGAAATAAAATAATTTTATTTAAATAACATTTGCACAGTTTAATTATACGTGGTAGCATATTTAGTACATTGGATTACATACATACTTCATACATGTTGCACGCATACTATGTACATACTACATACACACTATATTCATGCTATACATATACATTACTTATTATGTACATGGAACATACAGTATAGGCATACAATGTACTGTTGACCCTACGCACATACTAAATGCTACTATATAATCAAATAT
Source organism: Andrena chrysosceles (assembly GCA_963855975.1). Lineage (NCBI taxonomy): Eukaryota > Metazoa > Arthropoda > Insecta > Hymenoptera > Andrenidae > Andrena > Andrena chrysosceles. The sequence continues at coordinate 64,346,408 of OY979767.1, read as the reverse complement.
CTACAAGGTAGCATACGGATTTGAGAAGAAAAAATTTATTGTTCAAATGAGAGCAAGGTAAATATCACTATTCATTTTTTACCTAACGAGGCAAACGTACAACATTTATTATATACGAATGGGTTATCGCATAAAAAAATGATGTCCCACATTTTAGATAATACCATTAAGAATACGTGTACCAAGTTTGAATTAAATCGGACAAATAGTTTTCGATCTGCTCGAACTTCTTTCGGACCGCTCGTTTCTTTCCAAGCCGCCCGGTTTCCTTCGGGCCGCTCGCTTACTTTCCAAGCCGCCCGGTTTCTTTCGAGCCGCTTGGAAAAAATTCAAGTACTTGGTTCTATCCGAGCCGCTCGGTTCTTTCGGGTACCTGGCTCGGCTCGGAAACCAAGTCCCGGATTGGTTCGGATTTCAAGCTACCCGAATATTCAAGTACTCGTACAGCTCTAGTAGAAATAAGAATAGGTGTGCGTTAGCTACGAAAAAATTCTGGAGCTTTATTGGTCAGAACATTGATTCTTTTTCCATAGCTCCATCTCATATTGGTCCACGCATAGCATTGTAACGCACACAACTATTCCGCTAAGAATAAATAACAGCCAAACGGCTAGGTTTAGGCGGAGCCGAGCAGCGTTCCCGTTACCCCACCATACCCTTCGAGGGCCACGCAACTCCAACTGACAAATCCACGATCGTCAGGTGGTGGTGGTTGATTTCTCCGCGATCGCTGCTCGCGAAAACAAATTCACCGGCCAATATATATGGCTTCGACCTTAGGAGACTAACGGTCTCTTTGTAACCAAATGGTCGATTTTCGTATTTTAATAGGCACAAAAATGCCCGCCTCCATCACCCCCAGAAAAAACAGTCCGTCGAAACTTTGCCGAAATACACTTGCGGGAACAAAACTATTATTGCGTCGCTCGTCCCGCTCAGTGAGCGCGCTGTATACCTACCTATTCTGCACCCCATAGCTTTTCAAATATTACGAGTTGGAAATAATCCTTTTGCACACGTATTACCCATGTAATATACTTGTTGAAAATGCAAAAAAATCGATTTTTTGCCCGTCAGACCAGAATACCCCCTTAAAGAAAGGATTCCCTACACGCGATTCGCTGCGGCGGCGGATCGCGGCGGCCAAATCCTGAGCACCGCTCTTATGCAGAAACGTGTATCTGTTTTCCTAGGCACGTTTTCCGACCGCTGTGTCAGTGCGTCTGTCTTGGCAGCTACCTAAGGTCGGTATCAAATATATTGGCCAATGAATTCGTTTTCGCGAACAGCGATCGAGGAGAAATCATCCACCACCATCTGACGATCGTGGATTTGTCAGTTGGAATTGCGTGGCCCTCGCAGGGTATGGTGGGGTAACGGGAAAACTGCTGGGCTCCGCCTGAACCTAGCCGTTTGGCTGTTATTTATTCGTAGCGTAATAGTTATGTGCGTCACGAAGCTATGCATAGACCAATACGAGATGAAGCTATCGAGAAAGAATCAATCTGCTGATCAATAAAGCTCCTGAATTTTTTCGTTGCTAACGCACACCTATTCTGATGTGTGTATTTCTACGCTGACAACTCGGTTTGGTCTACACCCTAGAAGCTTGGCACCATCCCCACCACTTCTGGCTCACTCTTTTTCTGCGAAGGCGAGAGCGAGATGGAACGAGAGCGAGTCAGAAAACGTTGGGAAAAGGAGCACCGATACAGGCAAACTCTGTGGTGGGAGAATACCCCTCACGAAATTCACGGGCCAATATATTTGATACCTTAGGCTACACGAGACTCAACACAATGCGATGAGTGTCTGTTTTCCGCCATTATGGCGGAATCTCCTAGCGACTCCTCCAAACTGAGCGCGAACCATCGCCACAGTGGGACAGAATTCCAAGAAATAGGGTAACTAGTCGAAATCCAAAAGTTATGGGATTATATTTTCTTTACATATATTTTTTGTAAACTAATAATATGAGATCCTAAAAAAGGGAAAAATATCATGGCGGCTACTTCTAATCTGTGTGTAAACACGTGTCAAAGTTTGTATGTTTTTATTTTGGGCACAATTTTGAATTTCGGTGATATAAAAGAAATATTTTTTGGGAACCGAAATGAGTAGTATCGTTTCCGAGAAGCCAGCGATGCCCCGATGGGTGGCCCGAGATAACGAGCATTCATCGCGTTTTCCAAAGTTCGCATGGAAGGGGGTGTTCGAAACCAATGACGTTGCGGGCATGTCACGGATGGAGAATACTCTAGTAGTGTGCGTGTAGGCTCGTACCCGTAGGCTTTTACAACTGGGGCTCTTGGAGCCCCAGTGTTCTACATTTTAGGAATTGGGAAAATAAACAGGAATTGACTAATTATTAGACAATAATATTATATAATTGGACGGATTAGAGTTGAACAGTCCCACTTACACATCTGATTAACAAACAGTTTCTTATTAAGGGGGGAGACCACTGTCTCAAATCTGAAATTTTTTTACATTTTCTGAAAGGCGTATGTTTCAAGAATGTTCTCTCCAAATTTGATGAAGAAAATCACAAAATTGACGGAGATATGGTGTTTTTCGTGAAGCGGTGTCAAACGCGCGACTCAGCCACGCGGAACTTTGAACGCGTTTTTCTCAGAATGACATTTCTCAACCGCGCTGACAGTCTACAGAGAAAAGTATACGTCCAATTGGCTTGATCAAGGACATTTATTGTACGGAAAACCCGTCGCTATTACGTGACGATCAGACATTTTCAATTTTCAACCTGCTTCTATTTTTTTTAGCAACATTTCCCCAATTTTGTACCCCGAAAATACGACTTTTTTTTCATTGGTCCGCCATTTTGTTATTTTTTACAAATTCGACATTAAAAAAAAAATTTCTTACCCTTCGAAATATACACTATTGACTATACTAAGCAATAAATTGATTTACTTGCGTTGTTTGGTTGAAATAAATTCCCGAAAATACCCTTACATTTCGGGCCGAGACAGTGGTCTCCCCCTTAAACGATTTTTACGCAACTTCAATACTCTGTTTGTATGTATGTTTGTTTAGTTCAAATCTATATAGGAGCTCATTTTTAACCCACTTCCAACTATCCAATAGACTTGAAACTTTGCAGACATACGTATTTTGGATGACAATACAAAATTATGAAGAAAAAGAAATCGCACCAGGGGTTTAAAAAAATACGCAGGCATGAATAAATATAACCCATAACCACATATCCAAACGACTTGAAATCAGCCTATAACCACAGCATGTTATGGTTACATGCTGATTTCAGGGTACGAGCCTACACGCACACTACTAGAGTTTTCCCCATCCATGACATGCCCGCAACGTCATTGGTTTCGAGCAGTCCCTTCCACGCGAGCTTTGAAAAATACGATGAATGCTCATTATCTCGGGCCGCCCATCGGGGCATTGTTGCGATAAGCAGTAGCAAATAATTAGTTACATATAGTTGTTTCCAGTAGAAATCCGTAGAAAGAATATCAGCAATTAGTATCGGCTTTTTAATTAGGTACCATCTGGAATCTTCCAAGCAAATATCTTTTTTGTTTAATAGTCAACATATATTTGTCCTTGCAACTGCGAAACAAGATTTGGCAATATTTGCCAATCATGGAGTAATTACCTGTATTCTATGTCGCATAGTGGGCCTGAATCTCAAGAAATACGAGAAAAATTCAATATCCCATTTTTTGCACTCAAAATACCGAACAATGAAGGAAATTGATAAAGGAATGTTAGAGTTATGCTTATAAGAAAATACTTTATTTGTAATTAAAGATATATATGAGAACTATAATAGTAAAGAATTAAATTGTTCAAGTTATACACTGTATGTTAGTATTTATGGCCACGTTTCCGAATACGTTACGCGTCTCTTCCATAGGAAGGGCATTCGAACAGTAACAGTATACAGGGTGATTGGCCCGAAACGCCTGATCCGCCTCGCAACCGTGACGAGGCCAAACCCAACCACCCGTGGTGTCTCTCCGAAGACTTTCGACCCTCGGACGGGTTGGAGTACCTATTAGGAAGTGAGAAATCTTCGAATTTCTCATTTCTCATCAAATCTGTGCGAAAGTAACGCCAATGAATTCCTGGCGTTCCGTCGATTAAAATCATGCCAAATATCATGCAAATCGGACTACTTTAACACAAGCTATTTGTATTCCTTATGTAAAAGTAGTCCGATTTACACGACATTTGGCATGATTTTCATCGGAAAACCACAAGGAATCCATCGGCGACACTTCCATATACATACGATAAAGAATAAAGAATTATTTTATTTCTGAAACATAAACAGGGTAATATGGTGGGCAGGGACAACACCCCGCAGTGCCCATCGAATTTTATGGCTTTTTTCGGAAAAAGGTATGAATCCTGGGACGAACGTAGCGAATTGAGGTCGCCGCCTCGTAGTCAAGGGGTGACATATCCATTGCAGCGTATTAAGAAATTATTTTCTTCGTCGTATCAAAAGGGAAGTGACGCCAATGGATTCCGGGCGTTCTCCCGATTAAAATCATACCAAATGTCATGAAAATCGGACTACTTTTACATAAGGAATACAAATAGCTTGTGTCAAAGTAGTCCGATTTGCATGATATTTGGTATGATTTTAATCGACAGAACGCCAGGAATTCATTGGCGTCACTTTCGCACACATCTGATGAGAAATGAGGAATTCGAAGATTTCTCACTTAGGTACTCCAACCCGTCCGAGGATCGAAAGCCTTCGGAGAGACACCACGGGGGGGGGGGGGTTGACCTCGTCACGGTATGCCAGCCGGATCAGGCGTTTCGAGCCAATCACCCTGTACACAATGCCAAACACTCTCGAGACGGCCCAGTAGTGTGCGCAGACCGTTACTGCGCACCAAGTCGTGTATATTACAGAAAAGGAAGAAATTAACTATACTAAACGGACGAGACATACTTTTGTCCAACAAGGAAAAGTTAACATATAACTCATACGAAGGTTTGACGTTATTTGAAAAAATAACGTCAATTCGTCAATAATTCCAATAAAATTAAAAGAATTTCATAAATATACCATGGAAATAAATCCTACTTTTTCGCTATTTTAATTAATAATTCGATTCTGGAGGGTGGACAAACGAAAACTTTGGGTGAACAAACGTAATCTAATCGTGGACAATAATAAACCACTTGAAAAGAAGTAGAAAATGTTCATAATTCGTGGGTGTGCTGATGACGAATTTTCTTAATTTGGTCGGATCTTCTTTTTTAAGGGTGGACAAACGAAAATTTTGGATGGACAAACGTGGACAGATCGTGGGCAATTATTTTCCACTGACAAATCAGTAAAAAGTTTTCATGGGGAGTGCTGGTGAATTTTTTTTATTTCTTTATAACTTTTGTTAAAGGTGGACGAACTAAAATTTTTGTTGGACAATCGTGGACAAACGATGGACAAACGAATGGCATCGATTTTTTCCAAAAATTCGCATTTGGGGGTGTCAACCGCACAAACCTAATGCCGCTCGGTACCCCGTGGCGAAGATAGGACCCCGCGGAACCTCACTGAGTGTTTATGGCTTTCGACCCTCGAAGCGGTTGGACATTATTATAATACCCAAGTAGAAATGCGAAATGCTCAAGTCCCATATTCCTCATCAGATCTTTGCAAAAACGACGGTAATCGATTCCTTGTGTTTCTCCGATAAAGAAAACACCAAGGACGACGCAATTCGGACCATACTGAAGAAAATAAGAAGAAATATTGAGTTACATGATTTCAAACTAACTTCGTTAAAAATAGTCAGATTTACATGATGTTTTGTATGATTTTCATTGAAAAAGCGTAAGGAAGCCATCGGTGTCACTTCCATATCGATAAGATAAAGAATAAAGAATCTGGTTTTTCTGAAACAGGTATGCCGACCATTATAATAGACCCTTTCAAGTGCTCGAACCGTGCTGAGTCCCTTAACACGGTACCTGAGGTGTGTTCGCCGCGGCGATTGACCACCGCGATCCACCGCCGCGGCGAATGGCGTCTAGGAAATCCTACCTTTAAGGTGCGATCCAACGGCGCGTGGCTCGTCAATTCTGCTTGGCCAGTGCGTGCAGTGACGGATTCCGGGGCCTTTGTTAGAGGGGATTGTTGGAGGATCATTTAATTCCACTCTTCTCCACGATCCAACTCACAGCAGCACCTCCTGGACTGCGGACTGCACGGCTGATTCACAATCGATCCACCAATCAAACGTCAGCAACAATCTTTCAACCAACCACGTTTCCTCACGTCGGTCGATCCTCGAGAATGTTCGAGAAGACGCGTAACGGAAACGATCGTCCATCTTATTTTGAATCCTTCTGGTTCACACAGCGTGCTGAAAAAGACGTGTCGCTTGCGATTTCGGATTTTCTAGTTCAACTTGTGAATTCTCAATTCTCAACCATTTAAATTGTGCCGTTTTAATTGTACATTCTTTTTCACGCTCATTTCTCATCTGATTTCATATTCAAAACGTGCGCGGAACGATTGTGGATCACCATCGGTGGACCATCACGTGGTGATAGTCGTGCGTTTTATATTAAAATCAGAAATTACGTGATCATTATACAAACTCTCAATTACTCAATACTCATCTATATATCACTGAACTCAACGAGTGTTTTACAAATAAAGCTCAACGCAATTTTATCAAACATTAAGTGCTGTAGTGTTCTGTGTATTACTTAACCGGTTAACTGGCACGGTTTTTTTTTTACTATTCGTGCCCAAACTGGCAACATCGAAAAGTTAAGTGAATCACACAAAATTTGGTATACAGGGGTTTTTTGAGTCGCTGAATCGAATTTTTTTCATCTGACACCCCCAACCCCTAAAAAATAGGATTTAGGGGTGAGTTTTTTCAATTCTGTACTCCACCTTTTTATTATAAAAAGTTTTATTTGTGAAGTTTTCATGTCTATAATTCGATTGCAACAGTTATAAAATAAAAGAAACATGTACGAATAATTTATACAAATCCTAATAATTCGCTAGTTATTTTGGTTCGGTCATATTGAGTCTGTCATATTGAAATTTAAAATTCCAATGCCAAATTCAGATTCAGCGACCCCAAAAAACCCTATATACAATTTTTCTAAATCCCGATAATATTTTAATATTTGGCAGCTATTTTTGGGTCGACCATTTTGAGTCTGCCATATTGAATTTTACAATTCCAATGTCAAATTCAGATTCGGCGACCCCAAAAACCATTACATATCAAATTTCATTCAAATTGTTTGAAAATCAAAAAAGTTATTCCATTTGATCAATATATGATACATAAGCAGAATTGGCCAGATTTTTGTTATCATATATGATACATTGCCAGTTAACCGGTTAACCTAACCGGCGATCTGCATTCACCGCGATTGACTATCACTTTTACATCCAGGGGTGAAATACGTGAAAGTACAGGGTCATCGTTTAATCCTGCAACCCGCGCGCGCGCGAACAGACGAAAATGGCAACACCGCCTCACGGACGCATTCCACTACAACCATGCACCGGCCCAGCGCAGAGCTGCCTGCGACCGTTGGACAAGAGTGATGCCCGAGCTTCGAAAATTTTACCGTCGCAAAGAGCTAGGTATTGGGAATTTCCCGACCCAGGTAATCGAGCCGCGCGCTACGCTTTTATGATCGGTCTACCACTCGCACCCCAGATCACTGTAATGAGGTTTGAAAATAATGTCAACAGATCTCGTACCCGTCTCAATTTCAAAAATTTTAGCCACGACAGGGTTGACGGTTCCTTGTACGGAGAGATTTTTCGCCACCTGCTTATAAAAACCATAGTAACGGCACATCGTTCCAAAAAATGACATTAACGGAAGCCGGTATAGGCGTGGCGTTGAGTAGCTAAAACATTCTAACACAAAAATTCTAGAAAAAAAATTCAAACACCGCTACAATCAAAGACACGTCGCATTAGTTACCCCTTACGTCTGATCTAGGTATGCACCGCATTAAGGATAAAATCATAAAAAAGAAAACCAGAACAATAGATTCTGAGGTCTGCAGAACTAACACATAATTGAATAAAAATTTAATTTCTCAATTTATAAATGTAATGATACAGAATCAACTAGCCTATTGTTTATCAACACCACGAATTTTAAAAACAGCGTTAAATACATTATCAAATAAACAGTTTCCAACAGCTTTTTAAACAATTATGGTTAAAAAATTGATAAAAGAAAAATTAAGTAAACGTAAAATATGTTAAATTATCCATCATTAAGAGGGATTAATTTTTCCTCATTTTTTTGGCGCAAATTGCATTCCGATATGTCTTACAGTTCAAAAGTTATACGAAAAAGACCCCCAAATTTTCAACCGGGGCCGGGAAATTCTGAATAGTTCTTTGCAACGTTAATTTGACAGGGACCAGCCCAAAATTCTCGAAGCTCGGGCATCACTGCTGTCCAGCGGTCGCTTGCAGCTCTCCGAACGCGGGGACGGTGCATGGTTGTAGTGGAATGCGTCCGTGAGGCGGTGTTGCCATTGTACAAGTTCGCGCGCGCGCGGGTTGCAGGATTAAACGATGACCCTGTACATAAATATAGTTTTTTAACCTCCTTTTACATGATTTAAAATTTGCTCGTAATTTATATTTCAATATCTCTATCTGATACTATAGCCTAAATAATTAAATGCAAATTAATTATTTATACATAATAGTACACAATGTCATAATATTTTTCTATTGCATTACTCTTGGGGGGGAGGTCGCCCCTATCGCCCCCTTCTGGATCCGCCCTGACGTCAGATCCATAGTCATCTATGTCCTCATTAGGATACGTTCTGAGGTACAGAGCCTGACATCAGGACCCTGACGTCAGATGGGCAGCAGATTCGCATCAGATCCTGCCGTTCGCCTGACACGTATAACAGCGCCATCTGAAGGCCAGAATTACCAAACTATTCCCTACGCGTGACGCCACACGGCTGTCCCTACCCTTAAATAACCATCAAGCAAATTCTACAGTATATTAAATAATTAATGCTACTTATTTCAAAAAGTATTTATACTTTTTTTATTAATATACATGATCGGTGATTACAATTGTTACAAAATAATATAAGTAGCGCATATAAATCCAAAGAGGGACTTTCAATATTTAAATTTACAAATCCACGTCCCGTAACCACTGGTACCTACCCAGGTAGCACAGGACGTTTTAAAAACGTCCATTTTATGTCTGAACGTCTACGGCTTGATTTGGGAAAATGGACGTTTTTAAAACGTTTTCTGGGCGTTTTCTGGACGTATTAAAAACGTCGAGAAGACGTTTTAAAAACGTAGTTTGCAGACGTTTTAAAAACGTACTTTGCGGACGTTGTAAATACGTCTTTTGCGGACGTTTTAAAAACGTATTTGACAGACGTTTTAAAAACGTCCAGAACAGTCCAGAATACGCTTTGATTACGTCCGAAACAGGCAAGTGTAAGACGTTTTTAAAACGTTTTGGTTAGGTCTGGAACAAGCGTTTAAAATATTTTTTTAAGACATCTGTGTGTTGTTTTAGAGATTAGTTAAAGGAAACCAGGGATTGTAACCGCTGTCTAAATAACCCATACCATCCACGAAGTATGGATAGATCGAACACGTAAAGCCTAATTATATCTCCATACATACAAATGTTTATGAATGCTACCAGCGGCCTTAGCCGTGATGGATACACCGGTTCTCGTTAGATCACCGAAGTTAAGCATCACGGGGCGGGTACTGGGGAAGGATGGGTGGACCACCTTTCTCCCGGTACGCCGGTGCTGCTGGGACTGGAGGAAGAGAGAGAGGAGCAGTGTGGATAAGGTGCTTGAGGCGCGCCATCCCACTGAGAGTAATAATGGAATAAGGAACCATGAATATAAAAAGGACTATAGTTCGTTGGGCTATATGAGAGATTTTCTCGAAATGCCACTCTGGAATAGGATACACAATAGTAAAGAGTGTGTCTATTCCAGGAAACAATATCCCCTATCCCTCTTTATGAATGCTTCCAGAACAATGGAAAACAAAAAACAGATGCATTTGTTTAAATGTTTTTGACCGAATGTTTGCAAGCAGGTTTTATACAGTTTTTATATTGTTTTCATTTAGTTTTTATACAGCTTTCATAATGTTTTTGTACAGTTTTTGTATATCTAGTATATGTAGTTCTAGGTTAGGGTTTAAGGGGGTTTGTGTCTCCAGCGAAACTGTGTTACCGACCTGCAATTTGAGAACTGAATTTAGCGTCTTCTACTCATCAACAGCGTCTAACTCATGAACTACTCTAAAGTGTGTGAAATGTTGCATGCATGCTGCACCCGTTATACTATTAGTACTGAAAACGTTTTAAAAACGTCCAGAAAAGGTATTGAAGACGTTTTAAAAACGTTCAGAAAGGGTACTGAAGACGTTTTAAAAACGTCCAGAAAAGGTCCTGAAGACGTTTTAAAAACGTTTTAAAAACGTCTAGAAAAGGTACTGAAAACGTTTTAAAAACGTCCAGAAAAGGTACTGAAAACGTTTTAAAAACGTTTTTAAAACGTCCAGAAAGGGTACTGAAAACGTTTTAAAAACGTTTTTAAAACGTCCAGAAAAGGTACTGAAAACGTTCTAAAAACGTCCAGAAAAAGTCCTGAAGACGTTTAAAAACGTTTTAAAAACGTCCAGAAAAGGTTCTGAAAACGTTTTAAAAACGTCCAGAAAACATTTTAAAAACGTTTTAAAAACGTCCAGAAAACGTTCTGGTTTGTGAAAATGGACGTTTTTAGGACCTTTTCTGGACGTTTTTAAAACGTCCCAAACGTCCGACCTGGACGTTTTAAAAACGTTTTTAAAACGTCTTTGTGCTACTTGGGTAGTAGGGGCGATATCAGAAAATTTCATTCAATATTTTCGTCTTCTTTTTTGTGTAAAAGCATCATGTTTCCTGTTGTGTTAGCGCTGAAAACAAACACAATATTAGTATAAAATTAAACGTAACGTATGAATAAACAGGAAACATGCGATACTTACTTCAGCTTCATCTCCGCACAGTACACACCCTAGGCGATCATGCATGCTCCTGCGAACATTAACATTTATAAGAAAACATATGTTAAATTATTATCTACTAAACAAGACGCTAAACATTCGCACGTCGCGCGTAACCCTACTTTTCTATCTCGCAGATAATAATGTAAATCTCGATTTCCGCGACGTAAATAATTGGAAATTATTCAATTCCATAATGACGTTTACCTTCTCGATACGTCGAAATGATTTGTCTGGATATTGTTGCTTAGAATCGCGTGAAATAATTATTCTTCGAGCGTATGTACGACTTAAATCAGAATAGATACCACTTTGAGCAAAGGGTATGTAGGTATGTAGATGTACCACGAGTACTAATGTGGTATAATGGCAAAGAGGAGGTATAATAAGAGGCGTCACTCGACAAGGACAGAAATAATCTGGGGAAATTACTAAGACAACCAATCTAAATGCCCCATTCGGCAATGATTGGTGAACTTTGGCAATGATCGGTAAACTTTGGCTATTGCCGAATAATCAGCCAATTGCGGTAAGGTACATTTAGTCGATTTTAAATATCCCGCTCGAATAGACAACCAATTTAAATGTCAAGGTCAAGTAAGGACTTCAAAGGTTCCACCTGGAGTGACGCCTCTTATTTTACCTCCTCTTTGATAATGGGCTAAGCTCGGATTGACTGCGCCATACTGCCGAAACTCGTGATTGGTCAAGACACTACGTCCAGTTTGTGTTCGTTTTCGAGGTCTGAGGTGGCAATCACTGGCAGTGGCAATAAGTGCCGACAAAATCGAAAAATATTCCACGCGATTCTGAGCAACAATATCCAGATAAATCATCTGGACATATCCATAAGGTAAACGTCATTATGGAATTGAATAATTTCCAATTATCTACGTCGCGGAAATCGAGATTTACATTATTATCTGCAAGATAGAAAAGTATGGTTACGCGCGACATGCGAATGTTTGGCGTCTTGTATAGTAGATAATAATTTAACATATGTTTTCTTATAAATGTTAATGTTCGCAGGAGCATGCATGATCGCCTAGGGTGTATACTGTGCGGAGATGAAGCTGAAGTAAGTATCGCATGTATCCTGTTTATTCATACGTTACGTTTAATTTTATACTAATATTGTGTTTGTTTTCAGCGCTAACACAACAGGAAACATGATGCTTTTACACAAAAAAGAAGACGAAAATATTGAATGAAATTTTCTGATATCGCCCCTACTAGGTACCAGTGGTTACGGGACGTGGATTTGTAAATTTAAATGTTGAAAGTCCCTATTTGGATTTATATGCGCTACTTATATTATTTTGTAACAATTGTAATCACCGATCATGAATATTAATAAAAAAAGAATAAATACTTTTTGAAATAAGTAGCATTAATTATTTAATAAACTGTAGAATTTGCTTGATGGTTATTTAAGGGTAGGGACAGCCGTGTGGCGTCACGCGTAGGGAATAGTTTGGTAATTCTGGCCTTCAGATGGCGCTGTTATACGTGTCAGGCGAACGGCAGGATCTGATGCGAATCTGCTGCCCATCTGACGTCAGGGTCCTGATGTCAGGCTCTGTACCTCAGAACGTATCCTAATGCGGACATAGATGAATACGGATCTGACGTCAGGCTCTGCGCTCTCACGGCAGACCCTGCTGCCAATCTGACGTCAGATCGCATACATCTGGTTATCAGGGATGTAAATAGTATTTGTCAACATTTAGAAACAGATAATGGTTGTGTATATCACAAAAAAAATAAAATAGTATACATGAAAAAGTCGAGGAAGAAAAACAGTATTGTTAAAAAATAAATATAAAAAATCCCAAAAAAGACAAAGAAACATGAAAAAGTCAAGGACGAATAAAGTATTATTATCAAATAAATATAATCACATAAATAAAAAAGAAAATAATATAATTACAATATAAAAAAAGATGTGAAATCAAAATGAGCTGCAAGTACATCACAAAAAAAGAAAATAATATAATCACCCAAAAAAGAAAATAATATAATTACAATATAAAAAAAGATGTAAAACCAAAATGAGCTGCAAGTACATAAAGGTGCTTTCCAACTGCGCTTGAGATGACACAACTACATATACACAGCTAAAATGCTGTGTTATTCCATTATTCATATCGCGGACATTTTAATTAACCCATCAAATAGAATCCCATTTAAAAACATTGTCGTTAATTAATAGCTTTACAAAATTAATGATACACAATAAAAGACAAAAAAAATGTCCGCGGCCTGGAAGTCAAATACTTGGCGTGGCCAGGCAAGGTCAAGGTGTCGCTGAATAAGAATTATTTAAAAACGCAAAATAATGAAAGTGTATTCATATTGTCAGAGTTTTAAATTGACAAATGATGTGAAAGCTTGTCAGGGGAAAGGTATCGGTGTCGATGATCTTACAATTTTTTTAAAACGCAATATAATGAAAATGTACTCATATTGTCTGAGTTTTAAATGGACAAATTATCCGAAAGCCTGCGAGGGGGAAAGTATGGGTAATGATTGATGATCTGAGAATACCTTGCCTGGCCACGCCAAGTATTTGACTTCCAGGCCGCGGACATTTTTTTTGTCTTTTATTGTGTATCATTAATTTTGTAATGCTATTAATTTACGACAATGTTTTTAAATGGGATTCTATTTGATGGGTTAATTAAAATGTCCGCGATATGAGGAATGGAATAACACAGCATTTTAGCTGTGTATATGTAGTTGTGTCATCTTAAGCGCAGTTGGAAAGCACCTTTATGTACTTGCAGCTCATTTTGATTTTTCATCTTTTTTATATTGTAATTATATTATTTTCTTTTTTTTGGGTGATTATATTATTTTCTTTTTTTTTGTGATGTACTTGCAGCTCATTTTGATTTCACATCATTTTTTATATTGTAATTATATTATTTTCTTTTTTGTGTGATTATATTATTTTCTTTTCTTGTGTGATTATATTATTTTCTTTTTTTTTGTAATGTACTTGCAGCTCATTTTGATTTCACATCTTTTTTTATATTGTAATTATATTATTTTCTTTTTCATTTATGTGATTATATTTATTTGATAATAATACCTTATTCGTCCTTGACTTTTTCATGTTTCTTTGTCTTTTTTTGTTATTTTTTTATATTTATTTTTTGATAATACTGTTTTTCTTCCACGACTTTTTCATGTATACTATTTTCTTTTTTTTTTGTGATTTTTGATAATACTCTTTTTTGTCCTCGACATTTTCATGTACTTGGCGTATTTTTTACTTTTTTAAAGGTTTTTTGGGGGACCTCACTTCTTTTTACAAAGCTAATTCATGTACTTGGCGTCATTTTTTTACTCTTTTAAAGTTTTTTATGGAGATCTCACTTCTTTTTACAAAGATAATTCATATACTTGGCGTCATTTTTTTTTACTTTTTTGAAGTTTTTTATGGGGATTCAGAATTTCAGCTTCTTCTTTTTTACAAATTTTTCACTGTCACGGGTACTAAAAGTAACGATAAAGTAAGGAAATCGCAATAAATTATAAATTCTGATCTATCTTCGTTACACGCCCACGCGTTTACGGCGCACTGCAGCCTATCGAGTGATGTTAGAAGATAAAGCGCGTTTGTAGCCAGTGAAGCTTACCTACGCAAAAAAAATATATATATGTATTATATGAATGTATAGTACTTTGTGTGCAGTAGGGTGGACCTTAGTTACTCTTGTCGAAAAATAAATTTCAAATTTTTGGCGGGGACACCCCCCAGTATGGTGCCACTGGGTGAGAAAATAATGTGTGTAAAATTTGAAATCGATCGGACAACGGAAAGACGTGCCTCATCGCAGTTGAAGTTTTTTTATTTTTGGAACTCGTTTTTCTCCATTGTTGAATATCGTTCATATACATTTTTATATATCGTTGAATTTGACTTTTTACGCTCTATAACAATATAGAATCAAAGTATAAGGTCACTTACAAAAAAATGACTCATGAAAATACTCATGACCTTGAAATCTCAAAAATTGACCTTCAGAAAAAACTTTTTTCTTTGGCATTATTTTTATCTTGCCAAACAGTACAACTTTTGTCTAAGAAATTTTTTCATATCTCTATAAATAACAGATTTCAAAAATTTAATGGAGTAACTGATACTTTCATCAAGATTACATTGTTTCTAATTATTTAATATTATTTTTAGTTTATACGCGCGGAGTAGATTGTGTAAATGGTCATGAAAAATTTGAAAATGCAGTTGTATTTGCATCAGGTAGGTAGTTGGAACCTCTAAGAATCCGTTAGTTTTCGATTTGCTCTGAACAGAAGATCCAGAACCGAAGGTTTAGGAGGTGTCAGGCCTTTGGAATAAAAAACTGAATTTCATAGTGTAAGGCAGGGTTGTCTAACTGACGACTCACGAGATGTCGGGGGCTCCTCCGCCTTGCGGCCACGCTGATGATCGCAGTAAAATTCGTCCGTCCCTACACAGACATAAATACATTCGATTGCTACGGCCGGCCACGGCCATACGTTGGCCGTGTATTACATATAATTATAATTAATACGACAATACGAACTGATATATCCTTAACAGCGAAGACCAAGAAATGTATTATCGAGTTGCATTGTGTAATTTGCAAGCAGATCCGTTCGTTCATCAATGTTTGGTTCTACATACAGATGCGAAAGTGCGTTTTCCGTTATGACAAAAATAAAAAGTAAATATCGGTCAAGATTAGCGGACCATTCATTATCTTCGCTGTTAAGGATACCCATAACAAAAATTGATGTGGATATACCATCCCTTGTCAATAATATGACGCGGCCTCAATGGCACGTTCACATTCACAGAGACGAGTAAAAGTAAGTATATATCAATTCGTATTGTCGTATTAATTATAATTATATGTAAACGTATGGCCGTAGCCGGCCGTAGCAATCGAATGTATTTATGTCTGTGTAGGCACGGACGAATTCGACTGCGATCGTCAGCGTGGCCGCAAGGCGGAGGAGCCCCCGGCATCTCGTGAGTCGTCAGTTAGACAACCCTGGTGTAAGGAATATGGGATTTCGACTGTCTTTCGATGTGTTTCCAAGCGGTCATTTAGCCGTCGTCGTGGAGGGTCTTGGAAAAGAGAAAGCGTGAGCAGCACTTGGGGGCAGGGCTTGAAAACTGTTATAATATCGATTTCGGTTCTGCAAACGGTTATAAGAACCTTTATTCGGAATAACTGTTATGAAGAACCAAAATTTCCAACTATTATCTCTTGCGGTTACGGTTCCTATTTCCCTCCTCATATCGGTTCCATAACCGTTATTTTTTCGTTTCTGTATCTGTTCCATAACGGTTCCAGAATCAATTCTTGTATCGACTTTTCCCTAATTGATATCATTAATTATTGTAACTGCAGATTACTGTATATGCGTTTATTTTTTACAAAATTCTTATAGAAAAAGGAGAAACATTTATAGATATATATCATTGATTTATAATAAAGCGTTGAAATAAATAAATCAGCTACATATTTTTTACATTTACACACACACTATATTATTCAGAATAGGAAGTTAAATGTTTCTCCTGTTTCTATAAGTATTTTGTAAAAAATATGCAGATATAAAGTAATCTGCACAAAGTCGATACAAGAATTAGTTCTAGAACCGTTTCGGAACCGATATAGAACCGAAAAAATAACGGTTATGAGACCGATATAAGGAGGGAAATAGGAACCGTAACCGAAACAGATAGTAGTTGGAAATTTGGGTTCTTCATAACAGTTATTCAGAATAAAGGTTTTCCATAACCGTTTTAATCAGAACCTTTATATATCAGTTTTAAACAGTTATTTTCGGAACCGTTTCAAGCCCTGCTTGGGGGTGTCATAAACCCTTTGGGGGACTGCGACAGGGCCCAAACAAGGGAGGCTCGAGGCGACTGCGTTGCCGAGGGGCATTCTTGAATGTATCATTGTCGACGACGCATCGTTGCTTTTTCGTGAAATACAGTATTACAAAACGATATATTCGCTTTTCATTGTGTTATACTTTTTAAATCTCTTACAATAGTGCCTATTTCCCGAGCGTTCAGTGAAGTAAATTCGAAAATTCGAATCAAGAATGCAAACCAGAAGCGAAAAATTATTTCTATTAGATCATGACGAAAGTCAAATAATTGGTGCCAAGTTGCCATCTAATGTACAAGTGTTACGAGTTTTGTTTTATAACATACGTAAGGTGCGACTAAAACTTCATACAAGTGCTTCTTTAGTTGTAAAGGAAATTGAGGTCATTTGGGAAAAAGCACGGATCCCTACAAAAAAGACACAGCATAGCATTACAAAATTAGAATCGCTATACAATGATTGGGGGGCGTTACAACGAAATTCTATACGCCGAAGTGAACTTCAAGAAAAACGAGAGCAAGATTTTCTCGATAAAATGGATGACCTCTTCGATATTGCACACGCTGATGCATTACAATTAATACAAATCGAAGAAGCTAAATTATTTTTGGAAAATCAAAGAAGGAAGGGACGACCTGGGTCAATGATTGGAACGGATCGCGTGATATTCAAGCAAGAAAAGAAACAAGCAATACGAAAAGACCAACAAGAATCCAGACAAATGCAATATGAAATGAGTGTTGCTGAAGGTACATATTTCTTATATATTTAATTTTTATACATCCAAATATTGTGAATTATATTGTTTTTATATTACTTTTACTATTTCTATTAACATTTTGATTTTTTTTAAAACAAGTCAGAACAGTAGAATTTCAATCATCATCATCATCATCATCATCATCCATTGAATATCAAAGTCAGTTCCCTGGCAATGAAAATATTGGAATTGAAGATCCGGTTGATTTACCTGGTCCGAGTAACTCCAAAAGAAGGCGTGCTCAAAAACAATTTATAACGCCAAATCTGGTTGCGATGGTCGACAGATGCAAAGTGAGTGATCGCGATAGTATTGGCATCATCACAGCAATTGCACAAGCTCTCGGACATAATATAGACGATCTAATAATAAATCGAACATCTATTCGCCGCCAGAGAACTAAACATCGTGCAGAACTTGCAAATAAATTACGCGAGAAATTTAATGATTGCGAGCTCAATGCAATTACAGTCCATTGGGATGGAAAGCTTTTACCAATTTTAAAGGGGACAGGAAAGATCGAAAGACTACCAGTGTTAATCAGTTCCATTGTTGTGGAAAAATTACTAGGAATTCCAACGATTTCGTCTAGCAGACGATCAAGCTTCTGCGGTGTATGATTTATTAGAAGAATGGGGATTATCCAACAAAGTACAAGCACTTTGTTGTGATACTACCGCCTCAAATACTGGACGCTACCAAGGAGCCTGCGTTCTTCTTGAAAAAAATTGGAAACAGAAATTCTATATTTGCCCTGCAGACACCATATATACGAAGTCATTTTACATGGCGTCTTTAAAGAAAAAATGTACCAGTCTACCGGTCCAAATGTTTCACTGTTCAAAAATTTTCAAAATGCTTGGCCAACAATCAACAAATCAAATTTTGTTTCCGGAATTGAAAACCAATATGTCCGTCAAACAATTGCAGATACAGTTATTGAAGAAACAATCAAATTTTCAATAGACGTTTTACAAAGAGAACAACAACCTAGAGAAGATTACAAAGAATTTTTACAATTAATAATTATTTTCCTCGGTGGGACTCCACCAAAAAATATAAGTTTTCGAGCCCCAGGAGCTTTCCACCACGCTCGATGGGTGGCAAACGCTTTATATTGCTTGAAAATATATTTATTTAAACACCAGTTTTCAATAACTGTGGAAGAAGAAACTGGAATTCGTGATATATGTCTCTTTCTGGCCACTTTTTATATAAAACCGTGGATTCGAGCTACAATGGCAGCGGAAGCTCCACGACAAGACTTAGAATTTTTGCAAAAACTCTATGCGTACCGCACAATCGATGAAAAAATAAGTCTTATAGCTGTAAAAAAAATGTGCAACCATTTATGGTATTTATCAACAGAAACGGCAGCGTTAGCATTTTTTGATAAAGCTGTGGGAAAGAACACAAAATTACGAATGGTGGAAGCGCTTAAAGGTGAGATCAGACGGCGCGTGAATCGGCGAACTTTGTGCGTGAATCGCCGATCCACGCGCCGTCTGATCGGTCATGGCTCGGCTCGCCCAGGCTCGCCAAGCTGACTTGCCGAGCTAGACGAGCCGAGCCAGCTCGCCAAGACACGCGCCGTCTGATCGGTCATAGCTCGGCTCGCCCAGGCTCGCCAAGCCGACTTGCCGAGCTACACGAGCCGATCCAGTTTGCCAAGCCACGCACCGTCTGATCGGTCGGGCTCGCCAAGCCGACTTGCCGAGCTAGACGAGCCGAGCTAACTCGCCAACCCACGCGCCGTCTGATCTCACCTTAATACTGAAGTCGACGAATCGTGCAAAAAATATACAATAAATCCAAATGATGTGGGAAACTATATTGAAATAGGAATTGACCATTTTATTTCTGAATGTTCAAAAAAAAATTTCGAACGATTCTCAATTTCCATTGAATTTTTAAAAAAGGATCCTAATGTATGGGAAAATGAAAACGATTTTCTATACAGATTGAACATCGTTCAAGGCTTAAAAGTTGTTAATGACACTGCTGAGCGTAGTGTTAAACTTATGCAGGAATACAATCAGTTATTGGCCAAAAACGGGGAGGAAAAACAATATATATTACAAATTGTTTCCGAACATAGAAAACAGTTTCCGGATGTAACAAAACGGTCACTATTAAAAGAAATATAAGATATTTACTCGAAAAAAATACTTTCATTTTTTATTCCTCCAAATATTCTTTTTCAGTTCCGAAACTACTTTCTTGTATTATGTATTACATTATAAGTAAATTATAGTATTCGTATTATATTATATTGGGAATTGTTTAAAGAGAAAAATTAAAGTATCTTCATTTGCGAATATATGAAAAAATTTCTTAGACAAAAGTTGTATTGTTTGGCAGGATAAAAATAATGCCAAAGAAAAAAGTTTTTTCTGAAGGTCAATTTTTGAGATTTCGAGGTCATGATATTTTTTTTGGAAGTGACCTTATACTTTGATTCTATATTGTTATAGAGCGTAAAAAGACAAATTCAACGATATATAAAAATGTATATGAACAATATACAACAATGGAGAAAAACGAGTTCCAAAAATAAAAAAACTTCAACTGGGATGAGGCACGTCCTCCCGTTGTCCGATCGATTTCAAATTTTACACACATTATTTTCTCACCCAGTGGCACCATAGTGGGGGGTGTCCCCGCCAAAAATTTGAAATTTATTTTTCGACAAGAGTAACTAAGGTCCACCTTAGTGTGCAGTACATAGTGCGCGAAGCAGCTTTTGGCGCTGAAAGCAGCCTTTGGCGCTGAACGTATTTATCATTGAACTGCAATAACAACCACAATTAACATCTTTCGAAGAAAAATATGTATGCATTTTTAGCATTTCGTGGCCAAGCTTGTTTTTCTACTCGTAAATCATCAACGAATACCCACGTCCGAATTTTTTAATATAATTCTAACGTAGAAGTACAAATAATAATACACTTTTTCGTCTGCAACTTTTTCATGTACTTAGCGTGATCTTTTACTTTTTTGAAGCTTTTTATTGGAATCTTACATACAACTAAATCTAACGTAGAAGTACAAACAAGCGTTACTTTAAATTTACTTACTGTAAATTTAAACGTGTAAAAAGCCTTGTTATAACTTTGCCTACGCTTTATATGACAAGGAAACGTAATGTTACTTAGCGCAGGCATGGAACTAAAGTGAACGCAGTGGCCGATTTTCAGAGGCAACGCCTCCTTTCTCCTGCCGCACGTCTTGGCCCCCGCGGCGGCCCAGGAGCTTGGAGCGCCTCAGGCCCGTACCATATGAACCGCGCGTGGCGCGTTGACAAAAAAAAAACGCATCGACAATCGTGCTCTCTGGGACGATGTGGAAACCTATTGATACAATGTCATCCTAATACGCCACGCGCGGTTCATATGGTACGGGTCTGAGGCGCTCGAAGCTCCTAGGCCCGCCGCGGGGGCCAAGACGCGCGGCGGGAGAAAGGAGGCGTTGCCTCCGAAAAACGGCCGCTGTGTTCACTTTAGTTCCATGCCTGACTTAACGCAAAACGTAATGAAGAATTTCGATAGATCGATGTACTAAAAAGTACTCTTTGATCGTCAAATGTTTACCTGGTCTCTTGGCCAGTTTCAGCTTCTTGTAGCATATTAACACAATAAAAAGTAACGTTACTAAGAAATATTCCTATATTTTATTTAAAACCTATTTTAAAAATCTTTTGATACATGAATACTACGACCCCCATATATACTGTTGTTCTAAATGCGATTTCCACATCCGTGGCGTCCTCTTGTTAGCTTCCCGGCTTAAAAATCAACAATTCAAAGAGCCCGCGGCAGAATGTGTCCGTATCTATGCCAAAAGCGGGCTCCTTAAAAACAATAGAGCAGCGCAGGAGCTCGCCTCATCGTTGCACGTAGCGAGAAATCCCATTCTTGATCGTAACTGCATGTAGAGGAGACGTAAAATAATGGCTCAAAATGTAAGTAATAAAAAGAAAATACTATTCATATATTCATAGCAAAGCTATCGATATTCGTATTCTATAGCCCGGTTCTCTGTATTCGTTAGTTTTATTCGTAAGATATTCGTGAGATTTATACATTTATCGTTAGTTTATTATATTCGTGATTCGTGAGATTATTTCGTCACATAAATTCTGATTACAAGCTGCGTATGATAGAAGGAAGTCATACATCTAGCGCAAGGATACGTATTGTTCAATAGCAAATTGGAAATTGGAAATTCGGATTATATAAAAATTACATTACATTACAAAATATGTTTCTTCTCATTACTTCACGAACCTTCCAATTATTCAACATACAAAAAACTGTAACATATTAATATTTTAACGTATTATAAGGTGGAGGAAACTCAGAGTGAGTTAAACGAACGGCAGAAGAGATCGCACAATCTTTTGATTTTTGGACACACTGAAACTGAATCAACTACTACGCCCGGTGTTTAAACAAACATTAGTAGGTATAGTATGCCGATTCTGGGACCGGGTGGTGAGGGGGTGAGGCGGGGCGAGGGGTACCGCGCTCTTCGGGGAGATGGGCGCGGGGGTGAGGCGGGGAGGGGGGTACCGAGTTCGTTGGTGAGGGGGATGACGTCACAGGGGAGGGGGATTCCAAAAGGGCGTCGACCGAGTTCGTAGGTGAGAGGGGGATGACGTCACAGGGGTAGAGGGATTTCAAAATTTTCAAAATGGCGCCGCGCGCGCAGGTGGAGTTCGTGGGCGAGGGTGCTGACGTCACAGGGGAGGGGAGGGGTGGATTTTCAAAATTTTATTGGCGCCACCTATTGGATGTTTAAGGTACTTTGGGTCCGCGTCGGTAGTTGGCCCGTCTTGGTAAATTTTCCATGTTTTTCATACATTTTGTATTGGCGCCACTTGTTGGATGTTTAAGGTACTTTGGGCACGCGTCGCCGCCGCGCAATCTCCGTGCGCGTGCGGAGATCGTTGCGCAGGCGCGACCGCGACCGATTCGTGGAAATTCAAATCGCGTCTTCGACGATGATTTCTGAGAAAAAGGGTGGACCAGGAGAAAAGATTTTTTTGTGAGGAAATATTTGAATCGTGGGACCGATACAGCACACGTGCAATGATGTAAACATAGAACGATAATTATTGTAAATCAATCATCGCGATAGCCTATGGAATAAACACGACATTGCACCGTGCCATGCCGCGTGTTTATATCTGAGCAGGATTGCACGCATTTTTGGTGCCTACGTGCACGCGCTTCATGTCATATGTTTATATTTGAATCGTGGGACCGATACAACGCACGTGCAATGATATAATCATAGAGCGATAATTATTGTAAATCAATCGTCGCGGTAGCCCACGGAATAAACACGACATTGCATTCGATTATGATTTCCGAGAAAGAGGGTGATATCTGAGCATTGACTTTTCCCAAGACCATGCCTCTAAGAAGTATCCTCGAGAAAACGCAATGTCCCGGAAGCAATAAATTAGGCGTTGCGATAACGCAACCCACTGAGCGATAATTATTCGGGGTAGAGTTCCGAGTATTTTCACGATCGAGAACAGAGAAACGTCTCAAGTACCCTTCTCGAGGGTCTGCAAGTCAAGCGTCGTGGAAGCGTGTAAGGGCGAAAAGATTTTGTTTATTTCACAGGGAAGGTGGAAGTTCGGTGAGTATTTCTGACATATTAAGATTTTTAAGATTTAGTAA
This sequence comes from Andrena chrysosceles, assembly GCA_963855975.1. NCBI lineage: Eukaryota > Metazoa > Arthropoda > Insecta > Hymenoptera > Andrenidae > Andrena > Andrena chrysosceles. The sequence continues at coordinate 64,322,990 of OY979767.1, read as the reverse complement.
TTTATTCAACTTAATTATCCCACTCGACTACATCGTCAGTGAATAGGGCACTATCGTCGTCGGTAAAAATGGCATTGTTAACAATTTCATTAAATAAATCCTCATGGGTATAAAATGAATCATCGCCAACTTGCTCGGGGACAGTCTGAATTGCAATATCGCGAGCCTGAAGCCCTGATACTGCATTCGCAAAAACCGCGTCAAAGTTAATCCGTTTCGCATTGACACATTTTCGCCAAACTACACTTTTTGGATCCATCAAACTGTTCAGTCCATATACATTATTATAATCAATGTCATCCCAATCATCATCATCATCATCATCATCATCATCACTAACATCTAAAAAGAATGTTTTTTTTTTTTTTTATTTAAATCTCATAAGAGATTTATTAAAACAGTATTACATGTAATACACAGTATTTCAGGGAAGAAACAACAAAAAGAAAGATATCAGTATGTACATACAGAAGTATACATTAAGATTGAACCATTATTCATCCTAGATACGCAAATTACAGTTATTTAGGAAAACCAGAATGTAGTGACAAGCTTTAATATTAGGACTAGCAATTAACGACGCGGCATCGAGCGGCAAATGAAGATTTATTTTACGCAGCTTAAATAATAGTTTCGTTCTTTGAACATTATATAAATTGCATTGCCATAGGACATGATTAAGAGTTTCGTCTTCGAGATTACATTTACATTTAGGACTATCGATAAAACCAATACGAGCTAGGGAAGCGGCCAAATGGTAGTGATCCGCTCTGCTTCTGTTTACAGTAACAATAAATTGCCGGGATAGTTTTTTTTCCCATACCACGGCATGCGATTGTCACTATAGTAGTGTTGAAAATAGAATTTACCTTTATATATCCCTTGGTCCTTTATTATTTTGGCTGTATGTGAGGAGGCTCTTTGTTTGAATAATTCCGAAAGATCAGTAAAAGGTATTCTTGGGATGTCTAATGAGCAGGAGACGGTAGCATCTTTCGCCAGGCCATCCACAATATCATTACCCCGGATCCCCGAATGTGACGGAATCCAAAAAAATCTGACTTCATTATTAGGATTGTCGTGGAGAAATTGGTTATATTTCTTTTTTATATCGAGAATATAGGGGTTAGTTCTGACATCATACTTAGTGGATTGAATCCTTTGCAGCACGCTGAGAGAATCCGAAAAGATGAGAAAATTTGTATTGTTATTGCTTAACGCAATATCGAGAGCATCGTTTAAGGCAATACATTCAGCTGTGAACACTGAGGCATTATGATCAATACTTTTTGATGAGCGAATATTTAGATCAGGGCAGAAGCAAGCGGAGCCGACATAATTGGAACTTGAGATTTTACTGCCATCAGTGAATATGGAGAAAGCGGAGGAATCCCTTACCAATGCATCCAAACACAGATTAGGGTCTTTTTCTTTTTTGAGATCCAAGCCGAGAGAATAGTCAAATGGAATTGCAGTGACCAGCGTACTGAAGTCATGACAGAAAATATTGAAGTGATTTCGAGAATCTATTCTGTTAGAGTAAACCTTAGAGTATGATATGCATTTATTTAGTATTCCATTTGAAAAGACAGATTTGTTTTTGACTATGTTAAAATAGCATTTAATTGCATTGAGACAAAGTGAGTTGTTATTAGAACAAACTTTTGCAAGAAAGCAATTGCACAGGAACATAGCACGTTCCGTTAAGAGAGGAAGTTTAGATTCAGCTAGCATGATGTTAGTGGGAGAGCTTCTGCGGTAGCCAAGGGCTAGCCTTATAGCCGAAAACTGAAGCTTTTCAAGCTTGTTAGACATACTTTGCCGTTTTGGGAAGTAAATGAAACTACCATATTCGAGAATAGAACGGATGAAACTTTTATATAAAGTAATAAGGGTGACAGGGTCAGAGCCCCACCAAGTACCGCGTAAAAATTTTATTATATTGAGGGAGAGCGAACATTTTTTGATTATGCGATCGACTTGAGGAATGAAGGACATTTTGTAATCAAATGTAATGCCCAGGAAGCGAACAGAAGCGCTGGATTCAACAGAGTGGTCACCAATTTTAATGGCAGTGGAACCGGGGACAATTTTTTTGTTATTAAAATGAATGAGAACAGTTTTACAGGGAGAGAGATCAAGTCCTAGATCGAAAAGATTTTGTTGTATTATTTTGATAGCTTTTTCAATAGCTTTGGTACCTCTCTTAATAGATGAAAATTTGAGGAAGACAGCAATGTCGTCAGCAAATTGGGAGACTGAGATGCAGCTGTGCACGTCGGCCGTAACATTCGTAACATATAAGATGTATAACAACGGACTGAGGACACCGCCTTGCGGAACGCCCTTGAAAACTTTCCTATGAGCATCACCAGAGAGAGTTGTAAAAATAGATCTTTCATGAGTCAGGAATTTTATAAACTTCAGTATCTTGAATGAACATCCCAGAGACGCAAGTTTGCAAAGTAAGGTGTCAATACAGACATTATCAAATGCACCCTGAACATCAAGGAATGCAGCCAGAACCTCTTTTTTCTCAGCAAAGGCCTCATTAACCTTTAAAGCTAGGATGGTAAGATTATCAAGGCAAGATTTGCCATTTCTGAAACCATGCTGATTGCGAGGGAGAATATTATTATATTCAGCCCACCACTGGAGTCTGTTTTTGATTAACGTTTCGAAGAGTTTGCAGAGACAAGAAGTGAGGGAGATCGGGCGGAGGCCAACGCCATCAGATTTGCCAATAAAGTGGATAAACGAATGTTTCCAGCTTGACGGATACTCATTATCCTTGTACATTCTATTGTAGATATCGAGAAGTAAGATTTCATATTTTGCGGGAAGTTTCTTTAATATGTCAAAGTCAATGCCATCAATTCCAGGAGCAGATTTGACTTTTTTAGGGCCTAGAGCAGAACGAAACTCTGACAGGCTAAACTGGGAGTCAAAGAAAGAGTTCTGTTGGCAAGGGGGTAGCCATAGAGGATCCGATGAAGCCCAGGGAGGACTGATCTTATCCAAAGCGAGCTCAATTTTATTTACATTATCCGCGTTATTAGCACAGTGTTGAGGAGTTATTTTGGTCCAGCTATTTTTAAAAATTTTACATTTGTCCCATACATATTTAGGATCAGTTTGTAGGTTGATGCTTTCAGCGAATGACTTAAAGCCATCCCTTTTCTTTTTTTTTGAAAGTTTTGGTAGCTACAGCACACATCTTTTTATAGTTTAATAAATCTTCTAAGTTGTGCGTGTGTTCCCATTTCTTGAAGGAAGCTGTACGGAGTCTTTTGACTTTATCGCACTCGGCGTCCCACCAAGGGGCCGGGTTACTCCTTCTCCGATGCGGACAAAACTTTTTTGCAGGAGTGCAGCATTTGACCGCTTCAACAATCGCGCACGTGAACATACTATACTTTAAGGTAGGCGGAGCAATCTCATATTCGGTAGAAATAAATTGAGGGTAAGAATTTTCTAATTCTTCATCAAACTTTAACCAGTCTGTACGAACAGATTTGAGCTTAAAGGATCTTTTGTTATAGAAGCATTTATCTATGTTAACGCTTATGTAGATAGGGAAGTGATCAGAACCCCAGGTTTCATCACAGACTTTTACTTCAATTTTGTCAGAGAGGTTTACGGAGGAGAATACAAGATCAAGATTGGATTTTAGAGAACGATGGATATCAATGTGAGTATCTGTGTTATCATTGTGTAAGAATAAATCATTGCAATCTACGGCAGTTTCAAGTCTCGACCCGTTGCTATCAGTGTATCGGCAGTTCCAATTTTTGTTATGTGCATTGAAATCCCCCAGGAATATACAATTATTGTTTTTGTCAACATTAGAAACAATACAATTCTACTGGTCCTGGGAGAGGATGAACCCTGGGGTTCTGTAACAGATTATTAAGTCTAAAGCTGTTTTGAGATTTGAGATGCGAATACCGCAAATCTCAACAGACTGATCCGGAGTTTTTAAATTATTTATTTCCGAGAAAAAAAATTTCTTACGGACAGCAACCAAGATCCCGCCACCTCTAGAGTGCGTTCTGTCCTTTCTGAAAATCAAAAAACCGGGAAGGTAAAACCTATCCGAAGGAGCGAGCCAAGATTCGACGCAGATTAGAATATCAGCATCGAGGAGTTGGGTTCGGATTTCTGGAACTCTTCGTTGGATGCTTCTGGCATTCCAAAAAATGATGTTGAGCGGCCTGTTGTCCATTAGTAGAGAAAGCGTGGGATGAGTAGATGTGATTGAAGAGTCAAGAGCAGATTAAAGATCTTGCGTATCCATAGAGCACGAATCAGTACTAGAACCATCCTCCAGATCGGAATTCTCACTGGAATTTATGAGTTTTTTTAAGATTCTGATGATGCGATTTTTTAAGTTGCGCTCGGTAAGAAGGTCCTTTACGTCTGATAACATGGCGGTTAATGCAGGGATATCGTGTGTATATCTCAGGGCAGTTTCCCTCACTTTTGGATTATCATATGTGGTAAGAAGAAAATCAATAGTATCATCAAAATCGAGCGGATAGCTATCGGAGTTTTTTGAAATTAGATCTTTGGCCGGCAACATCTGAGAATATAAATCTATGATCGAGATTTCAGATTTTTTCTTTTTGGACCCTGTTTTGATTTTTTTTGTAGCCTTTTTCTTGATTATGGTGGAGGCATCGTTTTTGTTTTCATGCTTGTTTTCCGGACCGCAGGCAGACTCCGTGGCGGATGTAGAGCACGTCAGCGGCCTTTTAAGGGTTGCAGGTGGAGGCATGAGGAGAAGAGGACTAGCTGGCTGGGAAGATAAAGATTTATCTTCAGACGTGATTGGACAATTGTTGAGAATTTTTTCCTTAACGCATGGTGAGCTAGTAATAGAGATGCCTTCATTTGCAAGGATCGATAGACTTGGAGAGTGTTGAGGAGCAGTATTAACATTTTTACAAAACTTGGCTAAGTGGCCCTCTTCTTTGCAAAGAAAACAAGACAATTTCTCCGTGGATAGGTAGATCCAATAGTTGACACTGTCAAAGTTTATCTGCAACACGTCAGGGAGGTTTGAAACGTCCTCCGGATGAATGTATACCTGTCTTCTAAAACTTAAGACGTGAGCATAGCTTGGATCATTGATGCCGGCTCTGATAAAAGTAATTTGAGAGGACAAGCGAATATTATGCTTGACCAATTCTTCTTGGACGATCTGATGAGGAATAATAGGACACACGTTAGAAAGAATAATACGTTTCGCCTTCGAGATGAGCGGACGAATTTCCAGCACGTGATGACCAATAACAATTTTTTTGTTTGATTCAGTGAGTTTATCTGCATTCTCCTTACTGTTTAAATATAAACAGACACGGCCATGCGAAATTCTTGAGACGAATCTTATGTTCTTCGGGTCAGTGATTTTCCCAATTGCAACAGTATATTCTTGAATCGATATCCCTTCGACTGAATCAAGTACAATGGCCTGTTCTCTGGTGGGGAACTGCGTCTGCTGCGCTATTTGAGCGTACGACGACGTTGAGGGAGATTTCTGTTTCATGGGGTCCATGATGATAAAATATTCAATAACTGTATAACTTTTTAGTAGCAAGTGCCCCTGTTAGCAGAAACACTAGCCAACGCGACGCTTCGCCGCACCACAAAAACGGGGGGGGGGGGAAGAGAGAGAAAACGAGAAAACAATAACACTGCGCGATAGCCTATAGGTAACACACGCGAGCACGAGCAATAACCAAAACACGACCATCCGCCTTGACGGCTCGCGGTGAACTCAAGAATGTTTTTTGCCGCGCATGCCTATTTAACCAATATCGCTCGCTCCCGTAGTTGTCAGCCGGTATCTCGCCGCCGTATATACCAGTACCATTGTAAAACACTTTTAAAAAAATGTCGCCATCGTGAACAACTTCCGCTTCTTTCAGTTCTTCACCACGAATTTCTTCGGTTTGAACCGCAACATTCCGACACGCAACATATATTTTGGGGTTGTAGTCATGTATAGGCAGCACAGAGGAGTTGAAGATCGCAGCGGCAGCTGGATGATTGAATTGCACCGGCAATGACATAATCTGAAACCAATTTTTCTTATAATTCTCAAAGTTGCTGACACAACGATTCACTAAAATATGGTAATGGAAACTTACGGTATTAATCGATTATATTTCCGTGCGTTGAACGGCGGACGATACTCTTCAAAGCGATCTCGCTTACAACAACAACAACAACAACTACTACTACTACTACAACAACACTTCGATGCGACAGTCTCCAAGGCAACTGCAATCGACTGAGACACAATAAATTTTTAAATCGTTTCTTGTAGCAACGTATGACACGACTAATGCAGTAGCATGAGAGAACTGATTTTAACGTGGCCGTTCCATGATCACACATATGAAAACACAGAGCAATAATTATTCGATGCTGCATTCGTGTAAGCAACCATCGTAAATATACAGCGATAAATATTCGGGGTAGTGTTCCGAGTATTTCATATCGAGGAGGCTGTAAGTCAATCGTCGCGATAGCCCATGGAGTAAACACGACATTGTGCCGTATGTTTATATCTGAATCGTGGGAGTAGTACAACGATTGTGTAAGGGTGGGGAAAAATTTGAGGATACGTTCGAACTGCATCTAACGTAAACATAGTGCGATGGCGTCATAAGGATCTCGGATAGGGTAGGTGGCTAGTATATTAAATCCTTCAATCGCTCGGTGAATATCGTGAAATACGTTACGCGTGCATAAGTATCACGGGACATGAGCTCTTTCGTGAAATCGTTCGAATCGTTGCAGGATAAGATTCCACGGCTGCGTACCGAAGAGCAGTGCTATGAATGGTTAATATCCTGTGGCGAGTGCTTGCACCTCATCCACGAGGATTTGAAGACCCGAAAAGTATCGGAATCGGAACAACAACGTTTGACATTACTTACGAGTAGTTTTGAAATAGTGCGATCGTGTGTTCGAATACGTGTGTGAACGAGACGCATTGCTCGCGTCATCGTCTTCCGATAACGATAGCGATGGTGAGGAAAACCATTTATGGACGTTGCTGCAGTTGGATGACGAAACGTACACGTGTTAAGTGTACCAACATTATCCGAGTCGTCATGGATCAGCATCTTTCATCATGGATTTATGCAATTGTCGCGCGAACATCGTCAATTGTTATGTTATATCGCGCGATACAGTACTGTGGGTAAATGCACATTACATTGCATCGTTGCTGATAAGGACGTGTACCTTAAGCGTACGAAGTACATTACCGCGATCGTGTGTACGCCGTTGACGCTTTTACATGACATTGAGAACGGAATGGTCGAAGTACTGAAAGTACTGAGTCCTGATACAACAACAATTCCAGTGAATAGGGTTTTGGGTCGGGAATTGGCCCGATATTTGGATGATCGTACGAGCTTGCCGCGAAACTCGACACTCGTCCTTCTACCGCTGAGTTTTCGATTTCCGGATTGCGAGTATGATCGTATCACCTGGAAAAGCCGCATCATGAAATAAGGTGAAATCGAGAGTCTCTGGGAAGTTAACTATTTGTGAAGAAGTGAACTCTTTGTGAATAAGTGAATATGGAGGGGTTCATGGACACGTACAGGGTTTTGTCCCGGATGTCTAAGCTTTTACGCAGTATTGCGGAATTCTGAGACTGGACTGATCATTGCGACACGTGCCTGCAGCTCATCGCCGAGTACCAGTGCAGCGGAGGAGTGTCCGTGGCCGCAAAACAACGCCTGGTGTCGCTGATCGCGCGAATAAAGACATTGCGCGTGATCGTGCGGGAACAGTTTTCGCGAGAAGGATGTAGGGTTTCGGCTCGACCGATAGCACCTAAAGTCGTATGGGAAGACGTGGAATCCGCGTTTATTGGACGTATTTCAACCGGCGCGGTCATCAACGTGGGACACGTCGATCCGCGTCGATTTTTTAGAGGGTGCTCGACGAACTCTAATCTCGCACGTTACGGACGCTATCACGACGCATAAGAGCGTGTCCGTGAATACAAACTTGAACGCGGAGTTTATCTTGGGTGAAAATACGGACATGAAAAGTTTCGGTACGCGAAATCGTGTACTGTTAATGGCTTCGAACGTGCGCGGGTGGTACTCGAAGTACGTGATCGCTCCCACACTAGTGATGCTCGAGGAGTTTCAAGATCGCGACAGTGGATGGACCCTAAGGTCTGTGCTAAATATTCTAGTGAATATTAATAATCATAATTCACTTCGAGCCGGTTGCGACGTACCGCTTCCGCACGCCGTTGTGCTGGAAAAAAAGCGGTTGTGAACGTAAAGAGCTGGGACAATGCGTGCTTTTTGTGATCTGTCATCGCCCGTTTGTATCCTGCTGCTGCACACGAACGTGAGTAGGATCTCATCGTATCCACACTACTCGAAGGTGTTTCGCACGCAGGATATGACTGTTCCCGTGACGTTGGACCAGCTGGTCAAGTTCGAGAGGTTCAACGACGTATCCGAAACGTGTACACGTGGTCGGACGGAAGCTGCATGCCTCTGAGTTTGACGGACAAGCGAGAGAGATACGCGAACCTACTACTGGTGCAGGATCCCAAGGAGCCTCAACTTTATCATTTCGCGTGCATTCGCAGCATGTCGAGACTGATTTCGAAGCAGCTCAGCAAACATAGGAATCAAGTATTCTTTTGCGAAAGGTGAGTAAAGTACGGAATATTTTAATAGATGTATTATTTATTCTTATGTTCTATTATTAATGCTATTGTTATCGTTGCAGATGTCTCAACTTCTTCCATTCGTCTGAGCAATTGACCAAGCACAACGGGGACTGCCAGCGTCTGAACGAGTGTGCCGTCGAATTGCCGTCCCTGGATGATAAATGGTTGCAGTTCAAGAACTTCAAAAATAAGGAACGAGCGCCATTCATCGCGTACGCGGACTTCGAATGTATGCTGGAGGACGTCGAGCCTGCGGAGCGGAATCGTACGTACACGTATCAGCAACACAGAGCGTACAGCGTGGGATACTACGTTCATTGTTCCACCGACGCGTCTCTGTGCCGTTATCGCGCGTATCGTCACGACTTCGAGTGCGTGAAGTGGTTCGTGCAGGAACTACGTGACTTTGCGAACATTGCGTATTCGTGGTTGCGGAACGCGAAACCGATGAACTCGTTGACGAAACAACAACGTCTCAGTTTTGAAAACGCGATCGTGTGTCATGTGTGCGGACAACCCTTCGTCCACAAGGACAAAAAAAGTGCGCGACCATTGTCACTCGATGGGCGAGTACGAGAAACCCATTGTATAGTATGTTTGCATGTAGTATGTTTATATGTTTGCATGTTGTATGTTTATATGTTTGCATGTACATATGTTTATATGTTTGCATGTACATATGTATATACGTTTCTTTCTTTCGTTCATGTTATTTATTTATTTATGAATATCTAATATATGTATAGCGTAGAATAGCCAAAATTGTATTTTATACGAGTTAGTATATACGTATGTATGTATATATTTTTTCTTACTTTATTAAGATTAATTGTACGCATATACGAGATGAAGAAGGAGAATGTGAGTAATTGAATAAATGGGCAATGTATATACTTATATATATTTATATGTATTTATTTATTTATTTGTTTCAGTAACACATAGTGCGTTTATAATCGGGAATCATAGAATATCCTTGTCCCTTATCCACGAGTTCCGCGACGAATCATATCCAAGCCATTTAACGTACACCTGGTTTCCCTTGCGACGAATAATCTTCTCGACTAGATGGACGTCCGGATTCGCGACCGAATGCAGTTCGTACTCGTAGAATCCACCCGAGATCGGCTCTCCCACGGAATCACGCAGTATGTACGTCACCGGGTAGGTTCGTTGTACGGTTACGATTTTGAACACCTCGGTCGACCAGTTCGGACTGTACCCGTTCTCGAAGAGGGTCTTGAACTTGCTCCCGCGTACCTTGTCACCGGCTTTGAATTTTCTGTGTCGTCGAATACCTTTCGATGAGGAGGGCGAGAGGGGTTCATTCGCGGCGAACGACAAACGCGACGCGGGGGTCACGTCAACGTGTCGGGCGTTGATCGTTCGGTGCTTGCTATGATTGTAGGTGCGTACGAGCGCAAGTAACAGGTCGATCCGACGATAGGACGCGTTCAAGAAGAATTATTTCCACATGAGGTTTTTCAGCGTACGATTGAAACGCTCAAAGATCGACGCTTTCATCACACTGTACGTGGAGTAGTGGTTGATCCCGCGGGTCTTCACACATCGTTGAAACTCCGCGTTGTAAAACTCCTTACCCATGTCGGTTTGTAAATTTCGCGGACATCTATCGCTCTGCCGCAATGCGATCGTGAACGCGGCGGTCACGTCGCGTCCGCTTTTTGTTTTTACGGGTACGGCCCATGCATACTTGCTGAACGCATCGATGATCGTTAGTATGTAGTGATATCCTCGATTTTGCTTCGCGTACGGACGCATCTCCACCAAATCCGCCTGCCACAAATCATCGCAGTTGCGAATCACGACGCTCATGCTTCGCGGGTGATCGGGGGTTGGTCGCGACGTTCCAAGGACGTTAGAAGTAATATGAGTTCCTCGAATGCTCGCAACACGCAATCGATGCACGTTTTTCGCGGACCACACATACTTGCTGAACATATCGAAAATCGCGAGTTGATGTTGGTGTTGTCGGCGTTGGCGTTGATGTTGGTGGTGTCGATGTTGTTGTTGTTGATGTTGTTGTTGTCGATGTTGTTGTTGATGTTGTTGTTGTTGATGTTGTTTTCAATGTTGTTGTTGATGGTTTTAGGAGGAATATAGGTAAACAATTGCGGTTAGTTCCGGAAAAAACAAATTTGGTCGCGGGTTAGTGCTGAAAATTTGTTTTTTCCGGAACTAACCGCAATTGTTTACCTATATTCCTATAGTCGATTTATATAGGCTTTTAAAAAAAGTCTTTACTTAAACGTACACTTTTAAAATTACAAAAACATGTTGGGCGAAGTTATCCGCTCAGTTGATGTGTCTTTGCCCACGTCAAATTTTTCAGTGAAAACATGCCTAAAACTAATTATTGAGTTATGATTGAGCAATCGTTCTTATTCTAATGGATACACAAGACTAGTATTATCAAAACATGTTTGTAAAAAAAAATTTATTTAAAAAAAAGCCGAAATGTTGTCGCTGAATGTAGTCACCCCACGCCGAAAACACGCTTTTTTCATTCTCGGGTCGTCGCTAAGATCCGTCTTGTCGTAATTAAGTATGTTCGCTTTCGGGACGCCTTCCAACATTTTCTCTAAATGGTCAAAATATTTGACAACCGGCTTGACACCAACAGCCGCTCTCGCGCGAGAAATATTTTGACACCCTCTTTCGGCTAGTTCCGTTTTGTGTCTTCTCACGAAGCCCATGTAGCATTCCTGTATTGTCAACGAATTTAACAATATTTTCCCGTCCCTGTCCAAATAGTCTTTAACTATTAAACGAATATCTATGGCGCAAAGCGGCGCGGCATCCCCCAGTCAGCGCAGGTTACAATATGGTGGAGAATTTTGGGTTCCTCCGACGCCGAAAGACATCTCTGTGCCCCGCATTTTTTTACGAATAAACCCTTGAACTTATTGTCGAGGGTTTTCCGGGGAATCTTATGAACTTCGGCGGTTTTTCTCCCCGACTCACCTTCTTCCGCCATTAGGTACTTCTAACGCCAGTTCAAATTTTTTGTCGGATTTATTTCGGTATGACCGACTTCCAAGCTTAAGTTTATAAACTCTCGGCATCTCCTACAAGAAAAACAGATAAAATATGTGGATCATATCAAGTATTTAGCATTGTGTAACAATTTTGTACGAGATTTTAAGGTTTATTTTCTCTCAACAGCACAAACTTAGGAGATCACAAAATTCACTTGGAAAAAATTTTTATTTGAGTAATTAAACTTCTGACTGAAAAATTACCACATGATTGAATTCGCTATTTTTTTTCCTTTGACCTTGGAGAAATTATTGCTTTCGATTACAAAACACCATACGTTCTAATTACTTCACAATAAAATAAAATAAAGTTTTTCCGAAAAGTGGGCAATGTCACCCCGTCGGGCAAAGTCACCCCAGTTTATGGTACGTATATACTAACACGTATAAAATACAATTTTGGCTATTCTACGCTATACATATATTAGATATTCATAAATAAATAAATAACATGAACGAAAGAAAGAAACGTATATACATATGTACATGCAAACATATAAACATATGTACATGCAAACATATAAACATACAACATGCAAACATATAAACATACTACATGCAAACATACTATACAATGGGTTTCTCGTACTCGCCCATCGAGTGACAATGGTCGCGCACTTTTTTTGTCCTTGTGGACGAAGGGTTGTCCGCACACATGACACACGATCGCGTTTTCAAAACTGAGACGTTGTTGTTTCGTCAACGAGTTCATCGGTTTCGCGTTCCGCAACCACGAATACGCAATGTTCGCAAAGTCACGTAGTTCCTGCACGAACCACTTCACGCACTCGAAGTCGTGACGATACGCGCGATAACGGCACAGAGACGCGTCGGTGGAACAATGAACGTAGTATCCCACGCTGTACGCTCTGTGTTGCTGATACGTGTACGTACGATTCCGCTCCGCAGGCTCGACGTCCTCCAGCATACATTCGAAGTCCGCGTACGCGATGAATGGCGCTCGTTCCTTATTTTTGAAGTTCTTGAACTGCAACCATTTATCATCCAGGGACGGCAATTCGACGGCACACTCGTTCAGACGCTGGCAGTCCCCGTTGTGCTTGGTCAATTGCTCAGACGAATGGAAGAAGTTGAGACATCTGCAACGATAACAATAGCATTAATAATAGAACATAAGAATAAATAATACATCTATTAAAATATTCCGTACTTTACTCACCTTTCGCAAAAGAATACTTGATTCCTATGTTTGCTGAGCTGCTTCGAAATCAGTCTCGACATGCTGCGAATGCACGCGAAATGATAAAGTTGAGGCTCCTTGGGATCCTGCACCAGTAGTAGGTTCGCGTATCTCTCTCGCTTGTCCGTCAAACTCAGAGGCATGCAGCTTCCGTCCGACCACGTGTACACGTTTCGGATACGTCGTTGAACCTCTCGAACTTGGCCAGCTGGTCCAACGTCACGGGAACAGTCATATCCTGCGTGCGAAACACCTTCGAGTAGTGTGGACACGATGAGATCCTACTCACGTTCGTGTGCAGCAGCAGGATACAAACGGGCGATGACAGATCACAAAAAGCACGCATTGTCCCAGCTCTTTACGTTCACAACCGCTTTTTTTCCAGCACAACGGCGTGCGGAAGCGGTACGTCGCAACCGGCTCGAAGTGAATTATGCTTATTAATATTCACTAGAATATTTAGCACAGACCTTAGGGTCCATCCACTGTCGCGATCTTGAAACTCCTCGAGCATTACTAGTGTGGGAGCGATCACGTACTTCGAGTACCACCCGCGCACGTTCGAAGCCATTAACAGTACACGATTTCGCGTACCGAAACTTTTCATGTCCGTATTTTCACCCAAGATAAACTCCGCGTTCAAGTTTGTATTCACGGACACGCTCTTATGCGTCGTGATAGCGTCCGTAACGTGCGAGATCACAGTTCGTCGAGCACCCTCTAAAAAATCGACGCGGATCGACGTGTCCCACGTTGATGACCGCGCCGGTTGAAATACGTCCAATAAACGCGGATTCCACGTCTTCCCATACGACTTTAGGTGCTATCGGTCGAGCCGAAACCCTACATCCTTCTCGCGAAAACTGTTCCCGCACGATACGCGCAATGTCTTTATTCGCGCGATCAGCGACACCAGGCGTTGTTTTGCGGCCACGGACACTCCTCCGCTGCACTGGTACTCGGCGATGAGCTGCAGGCACGTGTCGCAATGATCAGTCCAGTCTCAGAATTCCGCAATACTGCGTAAAAGCTTAGACATCCGGGACAAAACCCTGTACGTGTCCATGAACCCCTCCATATTCACTTATTCACAAAGAGTTCACTTCTTCACAAATAGTTAACTTCCCAGAGACTCTCGATTTCACCTTATTTCATGATGCGGCTTTTCCAGGTGATACGATCATACTCGCAATCCGGAAATCGAAAACTCAGCGGTAGAAGGACGAGTGTCGAGTTTCGCGGCAAGCTCGTACGATCATCCAAATATCGGGCCAATTCCCGACCCAAAACCCTATTCACTGGAATTGTTGTTGTATCAGGACTCAGTACTTTCAGTACTTCGACCATTCCGTTCTCAATGTCATGTAAAAGCGTCAACGGCGTACACACGATCGCGGTAATGTACTTCGTACGCTTAAGGTACACGTCCTTATCAGCAACGATGCAATGTAATGTGCATTTACCCACAGTACTGTATCGCGCGATATAACATAACAATTGACGATGTTCGCGCGACAATTGCATAAATCCATGATGAAAGATGCTGATCCATGACGACTCGGATAATGTTGGTACACTTAACACGTGTACGTTTCGTCATCCAACTGCAGCAACGTCCATAAATGGTTTTCCTCACCATCGCTATCGTTATCGGAAGACGATGACGCGAGCAATGCGTCTCGTTCACACACGTCTTCGAACACACGATCGCACTATTTCAAAACTACTCGTAAGTAATGTCAAACGTTGTTGTTCCGATTCCGATACTTTTCGGGTCTTCAAATCCTCGTGGATGAGGTGCAAGCACTCGCCACAGGATATTAACCATTCATAGCACTGCTCTTCGGTACGCAGCCGTGGAATCTTATCCTGCAACGATTCGAACGATTTCACGAAAGAGCTCATGTCCCGTGATACTTATGCACGCGTAACGTATTTCACGATATTCACCGAGCGATTGAAGGATTTAATATACTAGCCACCTACCCTATCCGAGATCCTTATGACGCCATCGCACTATGTTTACGTTAGATGCAGTTCGAACGTATCCTCAAATTTTTCCCCACCCTTACACAATCGTTGTACTACTCCAACGATTCAGATATAAACATACGGCACAATGTCGTGTTTACTCCATGGGCTATCGCGACGATTGACTTACAGCCTCCTCGATATGAAATACTCGGAACACTACCCCGAATATTTATCGCTGTATATTTACGATGGTTGCTTACACGAATGCAGCATCGAATAATTATTGCTCTGTGTTTTCATATGTGTGATCATGGAACGGCCACGTTAAAATCAGTTCTCTCATGCTACTGCATTAGTCGTGTCATACGTTGCTACAAGAAACGATTTAAAAATTTATTGTGTCTCAGTCGATTGCAGTTGCCTTGGAAACTGTCGCATCGAAGTGTTGTTGTAGTAGTAGTAGTAGTTGTTGTTGTTGTTGTTGTTGTTGTTGTAAGCGAGATCGCTTTGAAGAGTATCGTCCGCCGTTCAACGCACGGAAATATAATCGATTAATACCGTAAGTTTCCATTACCATATTTTAGTGAATCGTTGTGTCAGCAACTTTGAGAATTATAAGAAAAATTGGTTTCAGATTACGTCATTGCCGGTGCAATTCAATCATCCAGCTGCCGCTGCGATCTTCAACTCCTCTGTGCTGCCTATACATGACTACAACCCCAAAATATATGTTGCGTGTCGGAATGTTGCGGTTCAAACCGAAGAAATTCGTGGTGAAGAACTGAAAGAAGCGGAAGTTGTTCACGATGGCGACATTTTTTTAAAAGTGTTTTACAATGGTACTGGTATATACGGCGGCGGGATACCGGCTGACAACTACGGGAGCGAGCGATATTGGTTAAATAGGCATGCGCGGCAAAAAACATTCTTTTTAGATGTTAGTGATGATGATGATGATGATGATGATGATGATTGGGATGACATTGATTATAATAATGTATATGGACTGAACAGTTTGATGGATCCAAAAAGTGTAGTTTGGCGAAAATGTGTCAATGCGAAACGGATTAACTTTGACGCGGTTTTTGCGAATACAGTATCAGGGCTTCAGGCTCGCGATATTGCAATTCAGACTGTCCCCGAGCAAGTTGGCGATGATTCATTTTATACCCATGAGGATTTATTTAATGAAATTGTTAACAATGCCATTTTTACCGACGACGATAGTGCCCTATTCACTGACGATGTAGTCGAGTGGGATAATTAAGTTGAATAAATTACTAAATCTTAAAAATCTTAATATGTCAGAATTACTCACCGAACTTCCACCTTCCCTGTGAAATAAACAAAGTAGTAAGACAAAGCGGGTTCCAACCCAGGTCCTCTTAGGTGAGCGCGGGGGCGGGGGGAAGTGAGGGCACGCGGGGGAGCGCGGCGGAGGGAAACATGGGCGCGGGGCCTGCGGGGAGAGGAAGACCGGTTGCGCGCGCACGAGCCGCGGAGTGGGGGAAGCCGCGATGATGGAGGGGATCACTCCAGGCCGAGCCGCCGCGGAGACCGGGCCCACCGCCGGAAACTTTTTAGACCTAACCGGAGGGAGTGAATGACCCCCGAGAACTTTTTCAAACCCCGATCCACCACTGGAAATTTTTTTCCGAGCGAGAGCATGACCTTGGCCCACCCCCAAATATTTTTTATTAATTTATTTTTATTGAGAATTGTTTCGAGCAATGTCGACGTTTTACGAACCGCGTCTTCGGAGGAGGGAAAGAGACAGAGTATTACTTTAAAGCTAAAATCTGGGAGAGGGAAAGAGACGGCATTACATAGTGGTACAATCACATTTTATTCTCAAGCTAACAGTATTCTAAAAACGTTCCGATTTAACGTCGCGGCGTATCGCGCGATTACGCGTAATTTGACTCCTCTGAGACATCTGCATGCGATGATGTCATTCAACGGGCGCGAAGAACGCTCGAACGAAATACACGCCGAATTTTAGAATTAGGAGGCGAGGAGGAAGACGAGTAAATAAAATGGAGACAGAATATGCGTTTAAGATATATATATTGTTACAAAAAAATAAAGAAAAATATATAATATAAATGTAAATATAAATAAAAAATATATAAAAGAAAAAAACTATGAGGGTGATGGTGAGGCGGGAGGTGGGGAGGGGGGTGATAGGGGCGACGGGGGTGATGGTGGCGATGGGGGTGATGGTGATAACGGCGACCGCGGTACCCAATATGGTGCCCACCTGATCCGGTCGGGGGAGAGTCGCGCTGCCGCGACCACGCCGCTATGGGGCCGATTACCGGCCCCGACCGCCGCATCTGGGTCCCGATGGGCGCAACTTGGTGCGCCCACGTCTCCAATTCCGCCAACCAATCCTACATGACATGCAGCGGTATGTCCTAGAACATAGACACAAACATCGATATAATATGGATGCATCAAACATAATAAATATCAAACGCACACACCAATACAAAGTATTACATACATGCGGAGGCGGCGGCGGTGACAGCGGTGGGGATTGCGGTGGCGGCGACGGCTGCGGCGACGGCTGCGGCGACGGCTGCGGCGATTCCCAATCCGACGACCAGGTGGGCGACGGCGGTGGCGATTGCTAGAAAAATAGAAATCTAGGATATAATAATGACATTTTAACCCTCGGAAGACGAACCCCCGATTTAAGAGCACTTGGATTCAACGGTTAAACGCGATAAATGTTAAAAAATATTGATATGTACATACCTCGGGGTCGCACTCTGGTGCTATCCGCGTTATTCCCATTATTGTAACAAAAAAAAGAAAAACTTGTCACAAAAAAAAATGTTAACTGTTATGAACTTTTGCCTGTCAAGCTTTGAAGACAACTGGTCTCGCTGCATCTCCTGGCTTTCGCATCTAAAATCTTATCATGAAACCGAGAAGTGCGTAGCTTTGCAAAGTAGGATGCCTTTATTCTTCACCATCTCCATCACAAGCCACCTGCATTTTCGCTGACCATCCTCCTCCATGTACTTATCTTCTTCTTCACTGACCGTCCTCTCCTTATTCACACGCATCTTCTTTCCCTTCTTCTCTGACACATCATTCGACTAGACCATATCACTTAAATGTATCCAACGTCTATCATACCACCTTGATCGGGTATTGAACGGATATTGAACGGATATTGAACGGCTTTGATCGTGCATCGAACGGGTATTGAACGGCTTTGATCGGGTATTGAACGTCTATCATACCACTTTGATCATGCATTGAACGGCTTTGATCGGGTATTGAACGGCTTTGATCGGGTATCGAACGTCTAACGTACCCCTCTGAACGCGAATCGAACGTGAATCGTACCACTCTGAACGTGAATCGAACGTGAATTGAACGGGTAATGAACGGCTTTGATCGAGTATTGAACGGTTTTGAACGTATATCGAACGGCTTTAAACGGCTTTGATCAAGTGTTGAACGTGAATCGAACGTGTATCGAACGACTTCTGCATAACTATCGTCTTAATCTAGCGTACATCACATGTAGGAGGTTGGGGAGGGTGAAGAAAAAACATTTTCATATACATTAAAAATTGATTATATTTTATTTATGCATTTCTCTGGTGTTTGGACCACCAGTTGAATAGTTTAAATACATTTTGCATGGCACAATGTTTCGCGTGTCTACCACGTCGCAGAGTATTAACTATATGGGTAAAATTCCGAGTTGAGAAAAAGTTTTACATTGGCCAATTTGCAGTTGTTGAACACAGTAACGTCTTCGCTCATCACATTCCTTCGACCAGTCTGTAGAGCAAGGATCACGCATCTCCAGCTGTGCAGATGCCTTCACGGCCCACGAATGCTTGGTCGTGCTCTGTAAGAGAGGATACTCGTACAGATCCCACGATTGAAAACAAATGCTCAGGTTTTGTCCACGTTCCAAAGTATGTAGCAACGATAGCTTATTAACATCATTTAACGTCACATGGGGCATCCGCCATTGTAGTTTAACCAATTCAATTTCTGGTTCCAACATCGGCGATCCTATCAGAGCATTGTTGTCGTTGCGCGATCGTATTAAAATCAATTCGTGACGCGCATTAATAATCATGCGTTTGTAGTCCTCACAAAATCCCAGCAAATATTTGAGTGGGATGCAAAAATTGAAATGACTTTTCACTATTGGCCCATCGCGCCGTTTCAAGCCCCATCCGACATTCTCCATATTTTTGTCTTCGCCAGATGTCAGCGATACATAGTTTTTAAGCGTGCTAGTTATTCCAACGTTTCTGTTGCGATCAATCTCCACGCCATTCAGCTCGTATCGAATCTCATCGAATAAGAACCCCATGCAATTATTTCCTAACGTCACCGTTAAGGGGGGAGACCACTGTCTCAAATCTGAAATTTTTTTTATTTTTTTTTACATTTTCTGAAAGGCGTATGTTTCAAGAATGTTCTCTCCAAATTTGATGAAGAAATTAGCAAAATTGACGGAGATATGGTGTTTTTCGTGAAGCGGTGTCAAACGCGCGACTGAGCCACGCGGAACTTTGAACGCGTTTTTCTCAGAATGACATTTCTCAACCGCGTTGACGATCTACAGAGAAAACTATACGTCCAATTGGCTTGATCAAGGACATTTATTGTACGGAAAACCCGTCGCTATTACGTGACGATCAGACATTTTCAATTTTCAACCTGCTTCTATTTTTTTTAGCAACATTTCCCCAATTTTGTACCCCGAAAACATGACTTTTTTTCAGTGGTCCGCCATTTTGTTATTTTTTACAATTTTGACATTTTGCGATCGTCACGTAATAGAGGTAAGCTTCTAGTTTATAAATATTATTGTTTTTTTGAATTCCGATTAACCATATGGCCTGGCACTGTCAACGCGACAAGCATATTTTTGCCGCAGCGTAAATTGAGACGAAGAGGACACAGGAAATGAATTCATGAACTTGATTGAAAAAATTGTTTTTTTACCCTTCGATATATACATATTAACTATACTAAGCAATAAATTGATTTGCTTGCATCGTTTGGTTGAAATAAATTCCCGAAAACACCCTTACTTTTCGGACCATTAAAACTCGGAAAAATCGATTTTTTCTTTTTTACATTTTCTGAAAGACGTATGTTTCAAGAATGTTCTCTCCAAATTTGATGAAGAAATTCGCAAAATTGACGGAGATATGGTGTTTTTCGTGAAGCGGTGTCAAACGCGCGACTGAGCCACGCGGAACTTTGAACGCGATTTCCTCAGAATGACATTTTTCAACCGTGTTGACAGTCTACAGAGAAAACTATACGTCCAATTGGCATGATCAAGGACATTTATTGTACGGAAAACCCGTCGCTATTACGTGACGATCAGACATTTTCAATTTTCGACCTGCTTCTATTTTTTTAGCAACATTTCCCCAATTTTGTACCCCGAAAATACGATTTTTGTTTTCAGTGGTCCGCCATTTTGTTATTTTTTACAAATTCGACATTTTGCGATCGTAACGTAATAGAGGCAGGCTTCTAGTTTCTAAATATTATTGATTTTTAGAATTTCGATGAACCATATGGTCTGGGGACTGCCAACGCGACTAGCATGTTTTTTTCGGAGCGCAAATTTTGACGGAGTGTATACAGACAACCGATTTATGAATTTGATTAAAAAAAAATTTTTCTTACCCTTCGATATATACACTATTGACTATACTAAGCAATAAATTGATTTACTTGCGTTGGTTGGTTGAAATAAATTCCCGAAAATACCCTTACATTTCGGGCCGAGACAGTGGTCTCCCCCCTTAATGCATCTTTTGGCTTATTTATCTTCAATTTCCCCTCCACATAGAGGAAACTTTCACACGGCAATGTGTATAAATCCTGCTGTTGTATCGGTATTCTTATCTCATCGCTGTATGCAAACGTCGTGTTGACGTATGGGTTGTATGTGTGAGTCTGAAGCTTGACGATGCGGTCATCAAACGTCGGCTTCCCTCCAATACTTAGCCGCTTCTTTTTAGCGTGATCGGAGCTGTTGCAGTTGTTGTTGTTGTAAACAATTTCACTTGGAAGAAACGGGTTTCTAGAGTCGTTCAATACAAGCATCTCTTTCGTTCGCACCACATGTATTATCGTCGTCGCCGTCGTACGTGCAATCTGATGGTAATCTCTTCACCTCGAAAATCAAGCAACCGTCCGTTTTGATCCACAACGCGTATCGTTAGATCCGTAATGATCCGTGCGGTGATTGGAAGGTAAATAATATGCGCGGGCGTTTCCGATATCTTATGTCCTGGTGGAACTGTCGGAGAAAATTCGTGTATCGTATGTACACGCCTCCCATTGTTGTACGCGCCAGCGGTCACGCTACATTCTATACGAACAATGTTCACGTTCATGATATTAATTGGATTCGTCGAGAATCCCAGTAGCGATCCAATGTTATTGGGCTTTGTAAAATCTACGGCGAACCGGCAGTACAGCTCGCTTTTCATGGTATTGTTGTTGGGACGCAACACTATTGGATATGCATCGTTGTCACCATCATCGGTACCGTCGAGATTTTGAGGATACCGTTCGAGTAATCGCTGCTTCAAATACTTGGCAATGGCGTCTAGTTCGTAGGAGCCGTGGGGAATCGTAATGTATTCATAAGAGGCGTCGACGCTATTGTTGATATCATAGTTTACGGTGAAGTAGAATTTATCATTGCTCGAGTCGATGTTCGGTATGGTGTGATAAGTTTCAAAGGTTGCTAGACCAAGCTCGTAATCATCGACGCTCAAATCTATGGGTGGAAAGTAGCTCACCGCGAGGGTGCTACTCTTGCCGGTTAGAGTGAATGTTAACGACATATTCCGAACTGTACGGATCGTGAACTGGTACTGAATCAGAGTGGTGGGAAGTCAATCCTTAAATTTGGTACCGATCGTTTGTAGAAAGCGTAGACATAGTTGTCCGCAATTGCTCTGATCGTACTTCTGATAAGACGTTCGATTGTATTCAATTTTCACAGCATCCTTATCCAGATATTACACCAATTCCTTGGGCGGTCGAAGATTTCCAAAGCTGTCGAAATATATAGCTCGACACCCTCTCTTCGCATATGCTACCCAATGAGTCCCCGACCCCTCGACATTGTCCAAATTTACAATACCGCTCTCGTTTCGACGTATTCCTCCGACTGGTAACGCGTTTCGCATAAAAACACCTCTAAAGAATGGAATACGCATACGTTTTGCCAACTCCTCCAATTGTACATCGGTAGTTACTCCCGCGGGCATTTTTATTTTCTTTTCGACGTTTTTTTTTTCGTTTCGATATTCCCTGTCCACGCTTGTATGGTGCGAGATAAAGTCCGCGACCTTCCATGGGGCGATTATGACGTTGCATTTCCTGCAGCTGATGTTGCGCCGCCTTATTATCGTTTACCGCCTTGGCGATCCCCGCCGCTCCACCAGCCAATGGTCCGAGAACACCTAACAGCGGGAGAAGTGGGAATATACCACCCCGTTTTGCCACCGAAGAATCCGCTTTTTCGATGCTCTTTTTGGAGTCCCTTTGCGCAATTTTGTTTTTATCCCCATTCCGATTTTCGTCTTGGCCTTCATAGCCGCCCAAACAGCTGTAGCAGCACCTCTTTCACCCAGAGTCGAGTCTCGCGCAACGATGCGTTTTCGCGCTTTGTCAGCGAGAACGTTATCTGCCGCGTGTCTTTCACCGAGATCGTTGCTACGCGAATACGCAATATCGTGTTCGCGACACGCTGCGTCCAACGGATTGATACCTTGATCCCCTCTAGCCAATCGTTTTGCCAGATGAGTTCCCGGGCCGCAAAACTGGTATCCCGGAATATGTAATTCGATAGATAGCGCGTTTATCGCTCGATTTAACAAACCACAACCTTTCTTTACTCTCGTCGGTGACATTCGCTACAGTTTTTAATCAATGGTGCTGGACCGTCGATATGCGTTCGCTGCCAAGGACGATTATAATGCTCCAGACACCGACGATACTGCCGAACCTCAGAATCGGCTTTTATGTGCTCGGGGAGTCTGTCCCACAACTGATCAATGTGTCTCCCAAACTCTCGGAGTAGAATAATTTTTGGTATATATTTCAACTGCTCAGAGGTTAGGTCTCGAATATCGCAATTATCCGACAGGATCAGAAGCATTTTGAATACTGAGCTGTTTTGTGTCGGCGTGGACCTATAAATAGGGCGCTTCGACGTATCAAAATCATTTTTCACAGTTTGCGGGGAGGATGCGATTCGTGCGACAACCTGTAACGATACGCGTGACAAATTTTGACGATAAATCACGAGTGATGTCTTCGAAAACCAGACGCAGACATGGTAGCATGCTACCAAACACTATACGCTGCCTCGTTTGTGGCCCATCAAATTGCGGAAAGACCAACGTGTTGGTGAGCTTGTTGGAAAGTCCTCACGGCGTCCGCTTCGAGAACGTGTACGTGTACTCCAAGTCGTTGCAACAGCCGAAATATCAGTATTTGGAGAATTTATTGACTCCGATAGATGAAATTGGCTACTTTACGTTTTCGAATAACAGTGACGTCATCCTAACCGTGTGAATCGCTTCCGAATTCTATTTTCATCTTTGATGACGTGGCATGCGACAAGCAACATACGATAAGGGAATACTTTGCAATGGGGCGCCACTCAAACATTGACTGCTTCTATCTCTGTCAGACGTATGCAAAGATACCCAAACATCTTATACGCGACAATGCCAATCTGTTGATTCTGTTTAAGCAGGATGGTACCAACTGGAAACATGTGTACAACGATCACGTAAACACTGACATGTCTTACGAGGATTTCTGCGCTTTGTGTCGTAATTGTTGGCAACGGGAGTATGGTTTCGTGGTAATAGACAAGGATAGCGCGATGTCCAAAGGACGTTACAGAAAGGGATTTAATGAGTTTGCCGTACCGTGAGATGGTCAATTGTCGTCAACACGTCGGTGGGAATGCAACGTCAGCGGTACAACGATGATTGATATCGATACTCTGGAGATTAAGGATCGCGAGAGAATAGCGAAGGAAATTGCAAAAACTAGCGAATCCATTCGCAACAAACATCAGGCTTTGAAGACAGGCAAGATGGAGGAAGATGTCGCGTTGGAGAAATACTTCAAACCTATCGTCGAACCCTTAAAACATGTTGTGGAAAATACCTCAGCGACAGAAGCTGACACATCACCACCGATGAGCATAGACGTTGAAGGGAATGAAACATTAACGCCTAAAAAAATCCATCCGAAAGGGAACACATCGCGCAAGACAAAGAGGAAACGGCACATGTCGTCTGAATATTCACCGATAACCTCTACACCAGTTCAATCGAAGCATAAACGGCGGAATGCTACATCAAACGAGTCTCCCGTTCCTCACACACCAATAAGTACATTTCCCAGTGTACAATCGCTCGCAACCATTGATGACGACGTTTTCGAAACTAGTCCCAATAAGTCGTTTGTAACATCTATCAGACAGCAACTTCAAACATCCGAGGGACAAGAAACGTTTCGCAGTCATTTCGGTCCGCTGGGGCAAAAATACATGAGCGCGATCCTAAGTGGTGATAAGGATACAACAATGGATTATGTGTATGGCGTATACTTTGGCAATAGTGGAACGATGCTTGGGGATAAAGCTTTCGATATAGACAAGGATGATAATATAATCATAGATGGCGTAAGATACGGAGGAACATCCGGTCTTTACGAACTGATTTTCAAGAGAATTCCCAATGATGCTATATACACCGATGCTGATAAACAAAAATATAAAAGTATACTGCTGGCGACGAATGCCCACAGACGCGGTCATGGTGCTAAAAATCCCATATTGAGCAACAAGGGATACAAGTACAGACATGTAATTGCACCGCTAATCCCCCGCGCATCAGTCAATAAAGCAGGGAAAGGTCTTAGGACACCACGAGCCATGGTGGTAAACGATAACAAGATCGATTACGTACACTGGGACGATCTCAACGAGCTGGTGAATCGATTGCGTTTGCTGAAAGCGTCACGTCAGACGGGTAACTCTCATGATCCCGAAATTCTATCGATTGTCGAGGAACTACGCGAGGTAGGCCTCATTATATAAATTAAGCCGCACGCCAATGATGTGCACTGTATGCATCGAGATGCCGATCAACAAATTTGGGGTATCGCTCGAGAAGAGTGGAGTAGCTAGAATGGACTATTACAAATGGAGTGGTTTGCTTCGAAATTACATGCGAGATAACGCTCTTTGCGTGGTTGGTGCTGACTTTGATACAAAATCACGCAAGATACGACGCGTAGCTCAACCGGTGGCTGACACCGATGCCGTCAATAAACTATACATGGAAAAGAACATTAAACTTTTGAGAGAGCAGCAGGAAGAATTAGAGAGGAAACTGATCGCGTTTCAAAGAGATATGCTAACACTGCAAAACAGCGTTCAAAAGATATCGCAGGCGTCGAATTCTATCCCGCAGCAGCGCTGCGAAGGAGAATCATGCGAGGCGGATGAACTTGCCCCTAGGCCGATTGGGAGCACTTAATGCACGTGCCCGATAATTATCGCATCATTCGTGTCAAAAACACCTCTGCGATCAAACATGCAGCCATTATCGAAATCCAAGAGTAAAGAAAATCACGGCCACAAGAAGCTACAACTCGTTGAGGAATTGCATGCTCCAGCTCGAAGACATTTTCCGCGGAGGCGCGTCATAGTGCATGGATACGATGATCTGTGGCAAGCTGACATTGTAGAAATGCGTCCATACTCACGATTCAACCAGGGTCACCACTACATACTCACCGTCATCGATGTGTTGAGCAAGTATGCATGGGCGTTGCCGCTCAAGACTAAAAGTGGCGCTGAGGTGACTAAAGCGTTTGCAAAGATATTTAGAGATCGATATCCGAAAAATTTGCAAACCGATCAAGGAAAAGAATTTTACAACGCTGATGTGCAGAAACTCTTGGCAAAGCATGATGTTAATCATTATTCGACGTATTCTGTGATGAAGGCCTCCGTCGTAGAACGTTTCAATCGAACTTTGAAAAACAATATGTGGAAACTGTTTACGCTCAATGGAACCTATAGATGGACCGATGCGCTACCAAGTCTACTTGCAGAGTATAACGCACGAAAACATAGAACCATCGGAATGCGTCCTTGCGATGTTACCCCTGCGATCGCCGATAAGCTGCTAGCCACCGTATACAGCAACATAAAGATCGCTGCTCCAGCGAGATTCAAGTTGGGCGAGTTTGTGCGCGTGAGTAAATTTAAAACCATATTCGATAAAGGCTATACGCCGAATTGGACAACGGAGGTGTTCAAGATAGCCAAAGTACAAGCAACTAATCCCGCAACGTATCTGCTGGTCGATTCCTGTGGAAAACCTGTTGCCGGAGGATTCTATGAACACGAGCTGCAACGCGTCACCGATCCTGATGTATATCTAGTGGAAAAAGTGTTGCGTATAAAGGGGGATAAGGTGTACGTCAAGTGGTTGGGATTTGATATATCACACAATTCTTGGATAAATAAAAATAATGTATTGTAAAAAATAATATATGGTTCAATAAATACAATGATACATATATGAATGCGTTAATAAATACAATAATAAATACAATAATAATTTTCTATACATGCGCGAAGAATTTTATATTATACACTAATTCCACTATTTATAATAATCGAGTTAATAAATACAATTTCTATTTTTTACAATGGGATATTATAATGTCCCCAGGGCAGAGTGTCGATCGAATCGGGTACGATATACCGCTTGTCGTCGTATGGACTTAGAGCGATTTTAGAATACGAAATGGTGTACACTTTATGAAATTTAGACCGTATGCATGATTGTCTGCGAACCATTTCGATCTCCCTATGCAAACATTGCGCGTAGTCATCGAAAGTTATCGTTCTGGCTATGACGTTGGTCTTGACGCCTTTGGCCTTTTTCGTATCTTTTTTGCCGTCTACGCGAAGTGCATACATTTTCGCTCTAAGACCTACGAATTCGGTCATTATCGCACCGTTATTTTCATCCTTCATCAGCCCCGGAACCTTCTAATTTACGCGCGGCATATTATATGGATTGTCGGTAGGATAATCGCTCGTGTCGAATCTATCGATATTGTGTTTCATGGACTCGTAGATATCATCGCATTGAATGTGATAAATGAGACTACCTGTGTCGGTATATAGAATTTTACAATTTTTTCCATGCTTGGGCGACATGTACTCGTGGTGAAATTCGTACAAACAAATTTTTGATATGTCCAGAATGCACATACCCACGTATATCGGCTTGTTGAATTTCACCTCGAGTTTTCGCAATTCAACAGCTATTAAATTTTCCGAAAAAACACTTCTGCTGTGGAAATTCGGTTTCGCAATCATTGCCTCCGCACCATATCGCCCTTCCCAATGTGTCAAAAGTTTTACATCCACGTGATTTCGTACATTTTCCATAGTTTTACCGAATACCGCGTTGTTCATCAATTTGTACATTGACTTAAACCCCCACGTATACCGCGTTCGATAAACATAACCATATCGATGTCTGTGAGCAATTCGAATGTAATTTTAGTATGTTTTAGCATTGCATCCCATGTGAAACCAGGTAGAGTATAATAATGTGCTGAATCTAATCCGTAACTCTTGATACAACTTTCGCGAAAAATTTCAAAAATATCTGCCAATAACAAGACATCAGTTTTCAAATACAAGTCGCTGTATTCGCCCAAGGTTCTAATCTCGAAACGCTGCCAGACAGTTTGGGCGTGCGCATAATCGCTCTCGGATACAGTCTCACCCGTTAACGAACTGTAGAATGATTCGCGCGGCGGTAAGCATGGGTCCTGCAGCTTGTCCTCGCAATCGAGGTATTCGTACGGAAAGACACCCTTTCGTGTCAATAAATTGAAATCCTCGGTGGATAATGTTTCAAATTGTGATTGTAAAATTTTTAATTGATCTGTGCTAAGAAAGGATGCTAATTTGTCGAGACTGGTGTTGAGAAATTTGTACGAATCGATGAACCGCAATTTAATACAATTTCGCGAGTGTGAATCAGCCGTATCTTCAACATTTTTTGTGAAAGAAATATACTTTTCTTTAGTTATGGGTAATACGTCAACGTGACCTTCGAAAGCGATAGCTATTTCCTCGATAATGAAATGTGAATCATAGCCGGATAAATTGTGGAAAACTATGGGGATGTAAAACGCGTTTTTATAATTTAAATTGCACTGCGTATGTGCTGGGCCTCTAAACCGTCCGGACAGATGGCAATGATCGTGGACTCGTACATCGCTAGCCTCGAATGGTTTTTCGCAAATATGACAGTGTGTTGCATTGTGAAATGTCGACAACTGTTCGGGAGTTAAATCCAGCATTGGAACATTACTGGCCAGAATGGGTTTGACAAAATTCGCGAAATTTTTCAATTCGTCTACGAACCATGAAAAGCAATCTGTGTCGCGGCGACATCGATATGTCGACAGCTATGTATCGTACGAACAATGCATATAATATGCAATACTGTGTACTTTATGGTGCTGATACGCGCATAATTTATCATCCATTCAGTGACTGTCCTCCGTTTTTTCGATGATGCATTCCAGATCTGCGTACACCACGAAAGGGAGCCGCTCCTTCCTGCAATGGTTGTCGAAGTTGAGGAGATTTTTGCCTTCGCTGGGCAGCAGGATGGCGCAGTCGTTCATCTTGCCACAGTCCAGCGAATGAAGCTCCAACTTCGCGGCAGATCCGAAATAGTGCATGCATCTGTATACCCAAAATTTTTTTTTATTTAATTTGTTTCGCGAGACATTTCATCATTTTATATACATACCGATCACAGATGAATTTCTTGACTTTATTCTTGCTCAGCTGTGCGCTCACCAGCCGGGACAAGTTCTTGATCCATACAAAGTGTCCTACATCGCCGTGCTCTTGATTAGGTGTGTAGAGCAGATTGACGTGTTGATCCCTTTTTTGGTTGGTGAGGCGCAACGGAAAGACCGTCTTCGTCTTCTCCATCTCGAAGGTGTAGACGTTGATGGAGATTTCGTTCAACCGCTCAAATTTTCCAATTTGCCTCAGGGACATTGGGAACTCAATGCCCTGAAGATTTAATATGGAAGTATAGTGCGGGTATGAACTTGGGCGATCGGGATGTCTTTCCGCAGGATGGAGAGCGGCGACCACTGCCCATGCGAAACACGCATTGTCCGGGGATTGCACATTGATCGTTGCATTCTTCAACAATAAATCCTGTGGTAACTTGAAGTGGCACCCCGCGCGCAGCGGATTGTACTTGTTGACATTGACGGTCAGGTTGAAGATTCTCATCAATGCCCATCCGCTGTCGCGTTCCTGGAACTCTTCCAATGATGTCAGGGTGGGTTCGACGACGCTTCGTTGGTACCACTCCTGTAGATCGGATGTGCGGAAGAGTTCGCAGTTCCGGGTGTTGATGCTCCTACTTGCACGTTTATCGCCCGCCACAAATTCGCCGTTGAACACTGTGTTCACTTTGAGGTTCCGCTGTTTCCTCAAAGCACCCCGCACATGTTCCAACACAATGGTTCCTGCATCCTGGAGGAAGTTGCGCGGCTCGATATAGTTCGAATTTAGCACGGCACCGGTTAATACGCGACTATCGAACGCAGCGTCTTTCGTCTTCACCGAATTTCGCGCCACAAAAGTCCTGTGCTCGAATATCCTGCACCATCATGCACAAAACGGCCGCGCAACGAATATTTTAGTCCTTCGAGCTGCGCGATTCGAGCAACCAACGATTGCCGAACACCGATCGATAATCGAGGACGTTTTACGCGGCTGTGTTCTTCTAAAGAATCGATGCACTCGTTGCACCGTTCTTCCCACGCGAGGTATTCTTCCCGCGAAATCAATCGAGCGGATTGATCCAATAATTGGCGGATTACTTGCGCGAATTCTTCCATGATCGTAAATGGAATGTAAATGTAATGTCTTTTCCTCGCAACACGTTGCAACGATTTGAGGTTTTGTACAGTTTGGAGCACGCTTTTATGACCGGTGTCATGATTTGCGATCTCTGTCTTACTCTTTTGACGATCCAACCCAACATGGTTCTATGCAGTTTCTGCTGATACAGCCAAATTCTTTCTATGATTCACGCGTATGGCGAATTGGCGCGCAAAAGTATTATATTACATTCAGCACGTGTTGAGACTTTTATCCTTGAGGATTGGGGCTCAAGTTACATACGATCTTTCGATATGCTGCGACGTTAAGATTGAAATACATTATGGAAAAATCGGATGCTTTAAAATAAAATGCTGTGGTGGGGGAAGCAATTGTACCTCTATTTAAACCAGTCTCCCGAACGCCATTCATTCAATCGCTCAGTAGCCTCAGTGACTTTCGACAAAACAAATTGTGCTCTGAAAAAATGTGTAGTACCAGTGCCGAAGGAAACGCCGGACACATGAATTATTACGTTCCGATCATGCAAGATGATGGCATAGCTCAATGCGGGGAGGATACAGATGCTTGGTAAGGCTTAATTTTCACATCTTCTCAAAATTTTTTATGTTTATTCCAACACTTTCATAGCTTTGATTGTTCTCTTAGTCCGCGCCGAACATCGCGGATCATGGTCAGAAGATACGCATTAACATCTATGGGCAGCAAATATTTGGAAATTGGAATCAGAGTACGACCTACGATCGATGTAGAAATTATTCTCGGCGACAATCGTGGGATGTATCTCACGTTACCATATAATACATGGGGTCTCCTATGCAACAATCGTGATGCTATCGAAGAACGTTCACGATTACCTGGATCACCTTCGATGCAGATGGATCAATTAACGATAGATTTTTGTGATATCTATAATTCTCCAATTGTAAGGATGAGGCTGCATAATAAGCCGCTGTATTTCAAACCGGATACGGTATCATTTTTATTAAATCTTGAATCATGTATAGACTATGTGTATCCACAGCTGCATCGAATTAGCAGAGATGTGGAGGCGAAATTTAAAACTTTTGTTAACGTCCTACAACAAAGCGATGTTGCTTGTGAAACATTAGATGCGCGTCGTGCTGCTAAAATCATATGTGATAGCGAACATTACTGTGAGGATTATCATGTAGATTGCGAACTGGCAGCATGCGCCATCAATGATATTCTAGCTGATGCTCGTGGGAAAAAATGTTAAAATTATATTCTTTTAATTTTAAATAAAATTTCTTAAACGTATATTTTTTCTCCATTTACTTATCCGTCTTCCTCTTCGCCACCTAATTCTAAGATTCAGCGTTTATTTCGTTCTTCACACCGTGAAAATGACATCATCGTATGGAGATGCTCGGGGAGGACTCATATTACACACGATCGCGCGATACATTGCGGTGTTAAGATTGAAAATCATTTTAAAAAATTGGTAGCTTTAGAATAAGATGCGGTGGTGGTGGTGGTGGGGGGGAAGCAATTGCACCTCTATTTAAACCAGTTCCCGGACGCTATTCAATCAATCGCTCAGTACCATCAGAGACTTTCGACGGAACAAATAGTGCTCTGAAAAAATGTATACCATTGATGAAATACTCGCTGGGTGTGAGGATTGTTTCGTTCCGATCGTGCGAGATGACGGTGTAGCTCCATGTGGGGAGAATATATATCGTGACCGGTACGGTGTAATTTTCACATCTTCTCAAAATATTTATGTTTGTTCCTAATACGAGCGAGTACTTTCATAGCTTTGATTGTTCTCTTAGCCCGCGCCAAACGTCACGTATCATGGTCAGAAGATACGCATTAACAACCATGGGTACCAAATATTTGGAAATTGGAATCGACGTAGGTCGTACGGCCGATGTAGAAGTTCTTCTCGGCGACAATCATGGAAATCATCTCATATTATCATGGCATACATGGGGTCTACTATTGGACAACCGTGATAACATCGAAGAACGTGCACGATTACCTGGATTATCTTCGATGCAGATTGATGATTTATCGTTGGACTTTTTTCGGATCTCTGATTCGCCAATTATAAAGATGACACATGGTGATGATACAGTGTATTTCACACTGGATACAGCAATATTTTTATTTAGTCTTCAGCAATGTATAGAGTATTTGTATCCGCGGCTGTATCAAACTGCAGAAGATGCGAGTGAAAAATTTGAAACTTTTGTTAACGTGCTACGGCAGAGCGATGTTGCCTGCGAAACATTAGATGCCCGTCGTGCTGCTAAAATAATATGTGATAGCAAATACTACGACGAGGAGTATCTTGTAGATTGCGAACTGGTAGCATGCGCCATCAGTGATATTCTAGTTGAAGCTCGTAGGAAGAAAAAATGTTAAATTATGTTCTTTTATTTTTAAATAAATTTCTTAAACACATATTCTGTCTCCATTTTATTTACCCGTCTTCCTCCTCGCCTCCTAATTCTATGATTTGTAGACACTGCATAAATCTATTTCGTTCTACGCGCCGCATGTCACATAATTGTTTGGAAAACTATTTGGGGGTCATTCCCTCCCTCTAAAAAGTTTTCGGTGGTGGGTCCGGTCTACGCGGCGGCTCGGCCTGGAGTAATCCCCTCCATCATCGCGGCTTCCCCCACTCCGCGGCTCGTGCGCGCGCAACCGGTTTTCCTCTCCCCGCAGGCCCCGCGCCCATGTTTCCCTCCGCCGCGCTCCCCCGCGCGCCCTCACTTCCCCCCGCCCCCTCGCTCCCCTCAGAGGACCAGGGTTGGAAACCGCTTTAACATACTACTCTCGATGACGCGCGTAAGCTTCAATCTGCGCTTGAACGATTGGAATCTTGGTGCACGGATAACTTAATGACTCTTAACATATCAAAGTGTTTCGTAATGAGATTCTCTCGTCGAGATAGAGTTATATTATTTCCATATTCATTTATGGGTTCTGTTCTTCCAGCCGTCGACACCATATGCGATCTCGGGGTTCATTTTAATAGCCGCTTCGATTTTAATGAACACATTAGCCATATTTGTAATTCCGCAAGAAAAACACTTGGGTTTCTGAAGCGTTTCGCGATACACTTCAGGAATCCGTTAACGTCGAAAACCCTGTAATTTTCTCTAGTTAGAGCTCAGCTGGAGTATGCTTCGCAGATATGGTCCGCGAACACGGTCAATCGGAAGTATATGATAGAAAAAGTTCAGCATACTTATTTGCGATTCGCGTCTTACCAGTTGGGGAAGCCTCTGAGTTTTTTGTTGCACGACTATACAGATATAGCAACTCAATTGGACATGGCGATACTGGAAGTTCGCAGGACAACTAGCGATCTTGTATTTTTGTATAAATTAATTAGTGGCCACATAAAATGTCCGAGCCTGTTAGGAGGTGTGAATTTTTATGTCGCGGGCAGAGCTCTTCGTCAGTGCCCTCTATTATAGAATAGAGGGCACTGACGAAGCATAGGCGAGACGGTACAGAACCAATATCGGACATCTAGATGTAGTTACTCGGAGTTGTAATTATTTCGACAAACTTAATGGCGACTCTCACTCTCTCGACCTTTTCTCTGGATCCCTGGCATCCTTCAGAACATCAGTGTTTAGGTGTCTTGAAGGCGGTCAGGGGTGACACTACTTTATAAACTTGTATATATGTATATATTTTAAGCGTAAACAACGTTAAGTTCAACGAAGTGTTACCTAGTTGTAAGTTTTTCTTATTTCTTCGCATGTTTCTATGAGTGTATTTACAGGGTTATACCCGTTAATAATAATAATAATAATAATAATAATAATAATAATAATAATAATAATAATAATAATAATAATATTAACATTATTTTGCGAATGATTTGCAGTTGTAACTAGTAAAACAACAAGATATTGCACACGTTGAAGCATATTCTAACTTGTAACGCCAGCAATTAGAAGTATGAAACACATCACGCAAGAAGTAATTTTGATAGAAAACACAGTTTTATAATTACAAATTGTAAATTTTTTATTGATTCATAAAGTATACAGTATAGGGTTATGTATGGAATAGCATATCAGGTAAATGGCCTCCACGGCTTTGCTGGCACATACGCACTCTTTTGTTGAAATTTTCAATCACCGTTTTGCATAAATGTGGCAGAATTTCGTTGATACAGCGCTCAATTTCCTCCTTCAAGGCGTGGGTGGTCCTGGGATTGTTGGCATAAACCTTAGACTTCAAAAAACCCCAAAGAAAAAAGTCCAACGGCGTTAAATCGCATGATCTGGGCGGCCAATTCTGATCACCAAAACGGGAAATTACACGACCAGGAAATGACTCATGGAGTAATTGAATTGTTTCTCGGGCTGTATGGCATGTGGCACCGTCTTGTTGGAACCACATATCGTGCAAATCCATATCTTGCAATTTAGGCATAAAAAACTGGATTAGCATGTCGCGATAGCGAGCACCATTAACTCGACGTGCGTTACGAAAAGTAGCACGTTTCAATTTTCTTACGAAAAGTAGCACGTTTCGGTTTGCCACGAAAAGAAACACGTTCCATCGTTTCTGACGAATATTAGCACGTTTGGTCTTCTGCCGCGAAGACTAACACATTTGACTGCCTCGCCACGAAGAATAGCACATTTCGTACTGTTGCGACGAAAACTAGCACGTTATACTGTTTCGCCACGAATAATAGCACGTTTGGGAATTTATGGCGAAAACTAACATATTATCCGGTTTGGCCACGAAGAATAGCTCGTTTTGAATTATACTGCAGACTGCAGAAACTATCGCGTTTCAGCGCGTGGGCAGTTTAAAAAAATTCAACTGTTGAAAATATTGTTTAATAAATAATAATTCCATCTAATCTCCAAAAGACAACACATATGAAAATATTAATCTACATAATTTAAGTAAGGGAGGGTGCGGGAATTGCGAATGCGGGGTAAACGCGAATATGCTACTTTTCGTGGCAAACCGCTCTAACGTGATAGTTTTCGCAGCGAAAGACGAAACATGTTATTTTTCGTGGCAAACCGCTCAAACGTGCTAGTTTTCGTAGCGAAAACCGAAACGTGATAGTTTTCGTGGCAAAACGCTCAAACGTGCTAGTTTTCGCAGTGAAAGACGAAACATGCTATTTTTCGTGGCAAACAGCTCAAATGTGCTAGTTTTCGCAGCGAATACCGAAACGTGATAGTTTTCGTGAGAACGAAGGCAAACGTGCTACTTTTCGTAAGAAAGTTGAAACGTGCTACTTTTCGTAACGCACGTCGAACTGTTATTGCCTGACCAGCTGCATTTTCGAAGAAGAATGGTCCGATGATGCCTCCAACCCAAAATCCGCACCACACAGTGACACGTTGTGGATGCATTTGTTTCTCAACAATCACTCGTGGATTTTCTGAACCCCAAATGCGACAATTTTGTCGATTAACCGAGCCATCAAGATGAAAATGAGCCTCATCGCTGAAGATGATTTTGTTCGAAAAATCAGCATCCACTTGTTGTTGTTCCATAATCCATTCAACGAACTCTCTTCGCTGTCCGTGGTCAGTAGGCTTCAGTTCTTGAGTCAATTGAACTTTGTAAGCATGAAGATGCAAATCTTTCGTGAGAATACGCTGTAGAGAGCTTCTCGAAATGTCCAATTCTTGACCACGGTGCCGAATTGATTTCCCTGGACTCTCAGCAACACTCTAACAAACTGATTCGATGTTTTGTGTTGAACGACTTCTTAAAGGACGGCCAGAGTGTTTAAGATCACTAATTGATCCAATCTCCCTAAATTTTTTATTTAATCTCTTCACAGTTGATGAAGTTAAATCACTATTCCGACCATATTTTGTACGAAAATTGCGAACTGTAGCTGCCAAACTTTCATTATTTTTAAAATATTGCTCAACAATGAAAACGCGTTGTTCTTTCGTGTAGCCCGCCATTTTTAATAACCCTGCACTGTCAGTTGTCAAGCCGTCTTTTGTTTTTCGTTGGCAATACATTACTGCACAAACGGCGCCAAATTCAAATCTTGCGTGAATTTTGGGACACCCTTTATTACTTGCTATACAGTTACAGTCTACTTCCATTGATAGTTAACATAGGCAAAGTACCTACCAAAGACTTTTAAAATGTTGTACTTTACATGTTTGTTTACGTTTATTATTAAAACGTTGAAAATGAAGAAAAATATTAGAATTTATCAAATTTTTTCATTTCTAATTTTCTTTTGTATTTCAGCAATTTTTTGTTGCAGTTTCTTTTTTTCTTCGACTAACTTTTTCTTTTCTTCTTGCAACAGTTTTTTTTGTGCAGCCTTTTCTTCTTTCAGTACCTGTTCTTTTTTTTCATTTAGGCTTTCCACCATTCATCCGAAGACCCAACTGACGGTAGTTTTTGTTTTCCAGATTTTTCTAACTTCGTACGCTTTTTTTTATAAGTATTCAGTGGGTAGAATGAAAGCATTAGAAAAACTTTTTTGTTCATGAGAGTTATTTTTATCTGTAAAAGTAGCGGAATAAAATTTATTATTTTAATACTTACTACTATTATTCTCTTGTAAAACTTGACAAATACCATATACACTACCATTATTTGTTTCTAAATGTTGACAAATACTATTTACATTGTCATTATTTTCTAAACCTTGATAAAGGCTATTATTTACACTACTTTCATTTACTGCCAAAGCTTCACAACTGGTACTACTATTTACATAATTATTAGTTTCTTCAAAACAAGCATCAACAATATTTCCTGCGAAAATAAATAATAAATAGTATTATATACTTCAAGAGAATGAAAATATTTAAATGTATTTACAAACGAACCTGCTTGATTAATTTCCTGTAATAAACTATCATGAACTACAGCAATATCATCTTGCAATGCATTGTTCGCTTTACTAATATTATTTTCTGATATATGCTCATTCATATAATTTTCTAAAATTATGCTATTATCTAAATATACAATGTTGTTGACTTTGTTGTTGTTCTTTGTTGCGCGCCAGTGTGATCCATTCCATCACGTAGACTTGCTGTAACAAAATGAACACAAATGCAGGGACTGTTAGATAGTTAAAACTCAATGGAGATCGTAGATCGCACATTAGTAAATTAATAAGGTTTCTTTGCTATTACCATTGTGGTTTGGGCCTATTCGCCGACAGAAAACATAACTGTTCCACCCTGTGCCACAGGAGGCATGTCCGCTTCTCGGTAACTATGTTGCCGGCACGCGAAAATAGCCTCTCGCTATAAGCTTGAGATGCCGGCACGCCCAAAATGTTTTGTGCCGCACGGGCCAATTTCGGAAATCGCGTTCTATTCTGTTTCCACCACTTCAAAATACACGTTCCCGGATCTATAATTTTCTCCTCCGTATAGGTTTTTATTTCCCCTTGGAGAGTATCGTCCGGAGTCCCCAGCTCGTGCCTCCCAACATCGGCATAATAATCTTCTAACGTCCCTAACGCTGATTCTGTCATAGAAACAAAATATATAACATACGACATGGAACATAGTATCACATAATCATATCATTGTTTCACACATACCTGACGTTTCGCTCGACGATGCGGTTTCCTCACTCACGACATTCACGTCGCCTACCTCCAGGTACTTATCCGCAAACAAATACAGTGTCGTGTGAGCGGAGTGTTTGGCTTCTGCCGACAATAGCCGGTCTTTAACGCGAGGGTCCAGAATCATTGCGACTGTGATCGTTTCGGACGTGTCGATGAAATCAAATCGGGCGTTCAACTCCTCTAATAGGTATTTTTGGAATTGCGTGTTTTGACACAGTCTCATCCATACGGCAGGATAACCACTTCCGTATGTATTTAATTGAAGAAATATACCGGCAGAGCGTTGACGAATCTTCCAAGGTCATCATCAGCGTTGCTTCTTTGAATAACCTCAGTAAATCGCAATATTTTTCAATTCTGGACCACTCGTTACTCGTTATGATGTCCGGCATTCCTCGCTGACACAACACTGCATTAAGTGCGTGTTGTACCTGGAGTAAGCGAAGCAGCATGTCGTACTGCGAGTTCCATCGCGTCTCCACGTCGCCGATCAGCGTTAGGGGCTTGAGTGTTGGATTTCGCTGCTTTTGGGCCGCATTCAATTTATCATATGCCACCGTAGAGCGATGGAAAAAAGTAACGATGGTCTTGCACTTCTTTAATATGGCAACGAGGTCCTCTGATCTTTTTATCGAGTCCTTTACCATTAACTGAAAAAGAAACTCGTTGCATTAAATATGTAATGTTAATGATTTATTATTCATTTCAGCATTCAACATAGTTAGGCATAATAATAGTTGCGCTGAGCCTCGCCCATTCTGTACTTTGCGTTTCAAACTCCACTGCGTTGTACCATATATTATAAAAGAATAAAGATGATTTATTATTATTATTATTTACCTGCAGAGTATGGGCGTAACAAGGGATACGCTCCCACTCATCGCCCAATGTAATCGCTTTTGAAATATTGGCCGCGTTGTCAGTAGTGAACACAATTGTGAACTCCTCTCTGAGTAGGCCCAACTCTGTTAAACATTTACGCAAGTGAGCGTTCAAATTTTCGCTCGTGTGCGCCTCTGTGATACACTCTATTTGTAATGTGCAGTTGTTCAATTCGAAATCTGCATTTATGTAATGGACAGTCAGTGAAATAAAACGCTCCTTCGAGCGTGACGTCCAGCCGTCCGTAGTAAATGCGAATGTCCGTGTCTAATCCAAAACAGTTAAAAGATGTGTAGGTGTATCTCTTTAATATAGTCACAAATGTTCTTCAATATGACATAAAAGATGGTGATAAATGGCATGAACATTGGAGAAGTTATACATACAGTTTTCATATCCTCGTTGATCATGTCATGCAGTTTCTTTCGTCCCGCTCCATATAACTGCGGTACGATTTCGTCGGCGAACGTGGCCCGGCCGGGGATCTCGTATCGAGGCTCCAGAATGTTCAATAACTGTTTGAACCCCTCGTCAGACACCACGGAGAACGGTTGGCAATCCGAAATCACCATGCAGGCAATTGCATCGGTGATTTGCTTTGCTCGCGGCGACGACGCTTCGAAGCATCGGCACTTGCGCAATTTCTGTGGGCGAATTTCGCGGTATGAGTGACGTGGGTTTTGGGAAATTGTGTAATTGTACAAAATAAAGTTCCATGTATGAGTAGAAGCATAAGTAGTTAGTTTCTTACATACCGTTTACATTGGCCGTGGCTTGAACCTGACGGTTCTCATCCCTCTCTGTATCTCGGAATGCATCTGCGTGTTGCACTTCCATGTGCCGGCGAAGCGATGTAGTGCCTCCTGATTTTGTTTTATATTTCTTGCCACAAGTCTTGCACAGACTCTCCTCTCGATTTAATTTAGTGAACCACATCCAGACAGAGCTCTGGTTCCTACGCTGTGGTCTGTTATCAACGAGAGCGTTGAGGGAGGACTGAGCCTCGCTCGGTCCGCTTTCTGCCACATCCATGGCCTCGGTTCCACCGATATTTTCCATTATAAATGTTATTTACTAAATGCAAACGCACGAAATTCAATAGAGCTGTGGGTGAGTGTTGGCTCACCGACCGATACTTTGCGAGTGCTTCTTGTCGTGGAAAAAATTATCAAAGTTGGCTCGGATGGTGTGTATTCTTGGAAGGGGAAACTAGTGTCAAAATGCATTGATTGGATGCTAATTGCCAGAGTCGCTCATTATTGGTTGCCTTCCGCTTCGGCTCTTCTGGGTGGGGGTGCTTTCTGTACTGCAGGTACAGGTAAAAATGCCTGGCGCTCCTACGCACGCGGAGGACCGTTAACGCTTGGTATCATGATTTTTTTATTTCACCCAGAAAAATTCTTATCGTTGCATTTTTGCCCACACTTCATCGTAAAAATAAGTAAAAAAATCCTAGTATAACAGTTATTAAAAAAATGAAAAATGTGTGTACAACGCCACTGTTAAATCATGCATAAAGGTACCTATGTATTATAATGTTGAGCCAATGCTCTTTTCTGCAGAATGTTACACAAGTGTTACATACATTATTATGTTCGACATCAAATTTAATCGAAAAGAAAATCGAAATAATTGAGAGAACAAATTAGCATTTACTTGGTACTTTCAGTGGTCCTGGCGAAATTATATGAAAATACATTATATTAAATGAATGATAATAGATTAATGATAGATAATAATTAGAAAAAAATTAAGAAAATTGTATATTTCTGGCCATTTATTTTTCAATTAATGTATACATAATCATATATTCCGCAAAAATAGAGTCGCGTAGTATACACATGTGTGATCTGTCGATCAGTCTTTGCAGTGACATGTTTAGACTGTCTCGTTGGTCAAGGTATGAAAGAAACAGTGGTCGCTGGTTGCAGTCACTGTGAAAATTATTATTGCTTCTTCAGTTTTTTAAACCTTCTTGTCTACAAGATTATCGTAAATGTAATGGTTAATTACCCACTGTTGTGATTTCAATAGTATTATCATTAATTTTTTTAACGCGACTGCAAAATGACGCGTGACGCTCGTGTGCAGTTTTGCACCGGCTACAAAATCGTCATGCAAGTAACGGCAAGAATTTGGTGGTGTTTTCCCAATGAAGATGATATCAAATGTGATAAAGTTTTCTTAAAAAATATCCAGATTCATATCGTACGTACTTGGTATCATCGGAAAACATCAGGAAAGCATCGTTGGTATGAATCATGTTCATGAAGATCTAATGAGAAATACAGAACTTGGTATTTCGATTAGTACATGACTAGCGCCCATCTCCTATTTTCCCCTTTGTAATTGTGTTACCCTCCAATTTTCTTCTTTATTTCCGCGTCACCTTGCCCGCGCGGATTTAGCTGCGGGTATAGGTAAAATGGCCTTTCCCCCCTACGGCTTAGGACCTTTCGGGATATATGCCGTTACCAATAAAATAATAAAACGTTTCGTACCGACCGTAGCAAAGTTAAATTTGCCACGTTTATTAGTTAACGAACTCCCCTGAATTGTACGCCTTGTGCATTCTTTTCGCCGAAGCTATTAAACACGCCCTTCCGTTGGAAAAAAAATTCAAACGAGACGTGTACTTTCGTCGAAATTGCCGCTGTATGAAATGAGACAAATTCAATGATATGAATTTTGCCGTACTTGCTTCTTTTCCATGCAGATCGTTCGCTCACACTCGGCGTGGGGCTGTTTACGTTCAATATAATTACATCTTTGTCTCGTAATATTTCTCTCGCCTCCCTTCTATCAATACCCGAAGTCGGTTTCTTTTAACGGGCTAACGATTTTACGGTCTTCCTGGTGGCAAGATGCCTTGAAGTCCGCTGACTGCGCGTGGTCCTTGTGTCGCTCCGCGAGGTGTATGGATGTTGG
Source organism: Andrena chrysosceles (assembly GCA_963855975.1). Taxonomy (NCBI): domain Eukaryota; kingdom Metazoa; phylum Arthropoda; class Insecta; order Hymenoptera; family Andrenidae; genus Andrena; species Andrena chrysosceles. Next base: position 64,281,614 of record OY979767.1, on the reverse strand, counting down.
ATAATACTTTTTAAGGGGGAAGCCACTGTGAAAATTTGTTTCTTCTCATTTTTCTTTTTGTGCATGTTCATAACATTTGGGGTCCCAAAAAGTATGCCTCATAATTTCAAAGTGGATCCCGAAAAATTCGAAAAATTTTCTCTTACTGGAAAGAAATCCATAAGAATCTGATGAAAATGTAAAAACATCTTTTCACACGTGTTTCGCGAAGACATTTTTTATGGATTTCTTCAAACCGAAAACAGTTTTTAAAAATATTTTAAGAAACTTTTAAAAAACATTCTTATGAATTTCTTTCCAGTACGGTCTTTAAAAATTTTAATCATTCTTCGACCTGAGTTTATCCGTACATTGGTTCTCTATCGGTTCGCCGTCACGCAGGGCAATACGGTTATAAACGGCGACTCTGGCCGAACTACCTGATTGATTTTTGGGGACTAGGGATGCTACCCCAGTCAGGCCCCTCAGTGTTTACTTCAATATACCAGAAGTAAGAAAGGTGCCATCAATGTAGCAATTAAGGGGGGAAGCCACTGCGACGGTAGAAAACAAAGGCGCCGCTGCTGGTATTTCAATCTGGTAGCATAAAATATTAGTCAAATATATATTGAAGAAAAATACTATTGAATTACTAAACTTTTGAATATATATGTAACTATTACGCCAGGCATGGAACTAAAGTGAACGCAGCGGCCGATTTTCAGAGGCAACGCCTCCTTTCTCCAGCCGCATGTCTTGGCCCCCGCGGCGGCCTTGGAGCTTGGAGCGCCTCAGGCCCGTACCATATGAACCGCGTGTGGCGCGTTGACAAAAAAAACGCATCGACAATCGTGCTCTCTGGGACGATGTGGAAACCTATTGATACAATGTCACCTTAATACGCCACGCGCGGTTCATATGGTACGGGTCTGAGGCGCTCGAAGCTCCTAGGCCCGCTGCGGGGGCCAAGACGCGCGGCGGGAGAAAGGAGGCGTTGCTTCCGAAAAACGGCCGCTGTGTTCACTTTAGTTCCATGCCTGTATTACGCTATTAAACTTTATAACATATGAAACTATTAAATTCTAATGGCGAGGTTCACCAAGCTAATTTGTAAACAAATTCCGTATCTGCAAAAAATATGAAAAATATGCAGAATGTGCAACGTATATCCAGAATATTCAAAATGTGTAAAATCGAAAATATATTTTTAACATCCTCTTAATGACGAGACATACTTCTGTCAAAATCCGGCTTGTTTAAGTCAGTCCAATAAAAACATGCATTTACATATACAGTGGTCCCCGGATTATCGAGAAAGATTCGGGTCTGGGGATTCTCCATAAAGCGGGGCAGGGGAAGTAGTTTGCGCCTAATAAACTGACCCTTGTCAGGACCCTCGCCCGAACCTTTCGACAAGGAGAGTGAACGACGTAAACCGAGAGTGAGTGAAATACCGCACCCGTGGGAGACCCTCGGTCTACGGCGAATTGAGATTCAGTATTGAATATGAAAATTTTCATATTACTGATTACACTTTGATGGGAGTACTACCAATGCATTGGGGAGCTTATGTCGACGAAAATGAGTCTAAACATGAAACAATTCGGTCAATTTTTTATTATTTTATTATTTTTTATTATTCAGTTCCCCGGTTTAAGGGAAAAGCACGCTTCTGGTGATTAACTCACAATTATCTAAGTAATTTGCCAATTCTTGTAGTATTTGCAGGTTCGATTGGATGATTGTCCGTCATATGTGTCTTTCCTTGGATATTGAATAACATTTGATACTGTAAAAACATTAATATTATTTGTTAGTGGAATAAAGAGATCGGAATATCATACATTTTAAAAACGATTAGATACATACTTTTTTGGTATTATTAACGTAGATTCTTGTTGTGTTTGTATGTATGTATGTACATAGTGTGTAATGTAGTGACATTCACTAAAAATGAACCGAATTTCTCCATATTTGAACTCATTTTCATTGGGAAATCCTAAAAAATCCATTGGTAATACTTTCATGAACTTTTATCAAAAACATGAACATTTTATTTTTCTTTACTGGGTATTTTACCTAGCCCAGTGATTTTATTGCTCTCGGCAGTCAACGGGCGGTCTACCTGGGACCGAAGGCCCTCGCTCGCACCGAGGAAGCAAAACTGTGGGGTGGGTAGGTCTTTCCCGATGATCCGGGGAAAAAAGCTTGTCAATAATCCGGGGACCACTGTACTTCCGCAGTCTATATTATAATTGTGTTAGGTTTACATAACCTATTTCCAACCTATCTGCTCGATGTACAATGTACAGATATACATTCGGGCCGCCTCGGTTCTTTCGGCCTGCTTGAAATAATTCAAGCCGCTTGGTTCTGTTCGAGCCGTCCGCTTACTTCGGGCCGCTTGAAAAATTCAAGCTACTTGGTTCTATCCAAGCCGCTCGGTTCATTCGGGTACTCGGCTCGGCTCGATCGTTCAAGCCGAGTTAGGCTCGGCTTGCTTTTTCCGGGTACTTGAACAGCTCTACTTGAGAGTGGCTTTCATATTGGATAATCAAATATATAGCATTCCATTTAAAAAACTGAGGGTCACCTTCGTTTCAAGGAAAATATTGCGAACACCTAAAATTGAGTTACCGTTTTATGTTGTGTATAAAAAACAGTAAAAGTTTTCGTTCAGTTTTTTTACAAATACTTACCATATTGGAGAAAACTGTATAAGAATACCACTTGGTCGCTGTGAGCACCGCACGGCACAGCCAGTCGAGGCCGGTGTGATTTGACGCAGCGCCAACTTTCGGCAATTTTTACAAGGTCAGTTTTAAAATGTTCATATTTTTGAAAATTAGTCCATCAAAGGAAAGGATAGAACTATATTCTCCTATTTTTTCAGATCTTTAAAATGGCGCCCGATATTAAAAAACTGCATTTGTTCAAAATAATTGCACAAAAATGATTAAAAAAAATTATTTTTTAAACTGAAATAATTTTTTCATAAAACTTCAATGTCTTCTCTATAAGCGCCGTAAAGTTCATCTCCATCCGTTTACTACTTCCATAGCTATAATTTACTAAAAAAAATGTTAGCACTTACTTTCAAACAGCTGTAAAATCGAAATTTTTCCAAATTTTGAAAAATCCTTTGAGGTACATTTAAATATCACTAAAGACTACAACATATTCAAATTTCAGCAACATCCGAAATGTTACTCCAAAAAGTGTCCGATTTCGCGTGGAATGTCCCGAATATAAAGATGCCACGACAATTGTCACATGCGTTTCATAAACGGTACAGGCAGCAGAAAACGGACCGTTAATTTGAAACGCAGATTTCAACTGTTTCATAACTACGGACATTCGAAAAATTCAAGTACGCTATATGAAACAGTCATTTAAATAATAAAAAATACATCGGAATCGATTTTTTTTTAAAGAAATATAAAATCTAAGGTTCTATTATCACATACACCAATAAGCATATTCGAAAATAATTTAAAACTGTAAATATCCTTAAAAGAATCAGTCGCAGATATTAGCGTTTTTTGTGCACACAGAAGCTAGTTTTTGCGAGTATCGGAAGTAACTTACTTATTTTTGTTTTTTAAGTTAATTATTGCATATAAATTGTCATAATCGTAAATTTTGCAAACAGAAATATTTGCAAATGTCAATAAAATATTCATACTTATTTTTATACTGTGTGAGTCTTTTTTACTTTACTATTTGTGGTACTGTTTCAACAGGGGAACGTAGTTAAGAAGGTGTTCCATAATCGGTACGTTTACCTTATTCGTTGACTTTGGGAAAGGAAATAGAGCAATCGGTCTTTTAGTTGAAGAGCCGAGCAATTAGCGCCTCACGAACAGCGAATCCATTCAAATTTCGTTGATTGTGAGGTGCAGGTACAGGTACTTCTTCGTCGTCGCCGATGAATAAGTCCTCACTATCCGGCAATACGTCCTTGAAGATCAAAAACATGTTGTGTAGCACGGCGCATGCTACAACAACTGCGATGGAGCAAACGAGCTTTGTCGACAGACCTCGCGACAAACATGGAAATCTACGTTTCCAAATGCCGAAGGTCCGTTAGACAATGAGCCTCGTTCGAATTTGGATGTCGTTATACCTGCAATGATATAATATTCAATAAATATAATTTTTTTTCGTACAGCAAAACTTAATAATTCTAATGAAGAAAATATTTACGTTAACTCTTCGTCCGTTTGAGGATTTGCAAGTGGGATCATTAGAAAGGGTAGGCAAGCATACCCTTTACCACCCACAAGCATTCCATCCAAACGTTGATCCACGTATCGCATGCGTATTGCCGAATTTTGAAAGATTCGGCTGTCGTGACCGCTACTCGGCCACTCTGGTACGATGTTCAAGAATTCCATTATTGGACCAACAACAACCTGTAACAAAGATGATATTTAAACAAAATAGAAAGAACTACATGGAGACTGAACATATGAAATTAAAACACGAATGAAAACCTACTTGCACATTAAGTGAGAAATATCCTTTGCGAATCCGAAATATTTCAGCGATATTGTGGAATCGCGTGTGCACTAATCTCATCTCGCTTTACCGTCTATTTTGACACATGTGACGTCATACAAGGATTTACTTATTTGAACAAGATTTTCCTTAAGCAAATGCTTAAGACACGACGTCAAGACGCAACTATGAATCTAGGTGGCACCTTGAGCAAATGCTTGAGATGGTCTTGAGATCAAGACACGACTGTGAATACCGCATATAGAGGGATAAATCTTTTTCGTGGTAAAGGAAATAAGGAACCAATATTAAAAAGGTATGACAAATAAGTTTTGACTTTGACAATCTGTCAAATGAATCCTGAAGGGCAAGACAAATTTTGCGGCCCGATTTGAATTCAGCCGCGTCAGTATCTGTAGGAAATGGTGTATAACAAATCCAGGAAAAATTTCAATTACACATTGTAACGAAAAATCGCAATTTTCTTCGAAAATATAAACTGTGACATAGATTTTCAAAATCATAACTTGTTTATTATACTTTTTCAATATTTGTTCCTTATTCTGTACTATTTTAGCCTCAATCTCGAAAAAAATTCATCCCCCCATCTTATTTTAGCCGAGCTAGATGAGCTTTTCTTTGACTCGTACCACATTTACCGAGTAACGAATGGGAAGCCCAAGCCGCGCGATCCCGAGCTCATCATTCCCACTGCACGTGGTTCGGCGATTGAGAGCGCGAAACTAGCCAAGCCACACACCGTTGGATCGCACCTTTATGTTGCTAAGGGCTCACTTTCGCTCTCTCGTTCGCTCTCATTGTCTCGCACTCGCGTCATCAGCTCCTCAGAATCAGGGGTTGAAAACAGTTATAATATCGGTATCGGTTTCTTATAATAGTTATTCAGAATATCCATTTTTCATAACTGTTTCAAGAAAGGGTCTAGCAATGTAAGCATGGGCAAAAGGCTCCCATGCCGATTCTGGGAGTTGTTATTTTTTAAACAATACTCCTTGCCTGAAACAGCATTATGTAAAGTTTTAGATCACTCCATGTAAGGATTCGATATGTTCTGTTGTAAGTGGATACGATTTCAACTCTGGTTAGATAATGTAGTACAGACGTATGTACACAGTCAAGAGCAGAAGATGTCCTTAAACCAAGTATCCATCAAACGCGCCTTTCTGACAAACGTTTGCAAACGTGTGCGATCATATTTTTATTGTTATTGAAGGTTTCAGTAGTAAATACATTTACTTTATCACACATACGTTTGTTTATTAATTAAGTTATACAAATCAGTCTTGTAAGAAGGAAGAGTAAGTCGCCATAGGTTACAACACTAACAGGCGTAAGTTCTTCCGGTCCGAATACAGCCATTGTTAAACGTATATATATAATGAGAGCTATACTTTCTATATTCTAACACATATTGCGCGTCCGTTAAATACTCCGCTTTAGAGTTTGGGACACGAGTCAGAAGTGTCAGAACCGAGCGCGGAATTGTTAAGGTGCAATCCCAAGACATGCGGCACCGTACTTGCCGCGCCACATGATCACACCTGAAGGAGGTATTTTGCTCCGAAGTATGCACATCTGATTTACTTAGTGTATAACGTAATATGCTAAGTCGCCACTTCTGTGACGAAACTATCGTACAAGTCGCTACCACTGCTTTCACCAACTGACCATACCACAAATGGTACGAAAACGCGTAACATCTATAGAACCTTTTAAAATATTCTAGTAGAAGGCCTGGAATGTATTTATATGTCCGTGTTGTATTTACGAATTCATTGTTTTTAGTGGTTCCGAGAGCACTAAAGCAGGTCGTAACAGAGTTGTATATGTATATAGAATTTTTTACATTTAATTTCTTTGGAAGCAGAGCATCGAACAAAATAATTGTATTCTGCATTTTATATTTATTTCACCATAGTTAATTGCCTCATTCCGACTTGTACTTCGAATTTTCCTTAGGCCGGCGCCCACATTTGCGTTTTGTCCGTGCGGACCGACCGCTCGCGGTTTGCCCGTGTCGGCCAAGACGCATAGGTGGCGCGGGCCTTAATCCTATACATATACACATAAATACAGTGCTATTTACATATATATAGGTATGCAGTTATTGACCGACGGCAGGTATAGATAATATTGATTTTTTTTAAGATGCTGAAATTCAAGAATGGTACAAAGGCTTCTTAAAGGATTGCCCGAGTGGACACCTCAGCATAGAAGAATTTAAAAAAATATACGGAAATTTTTTCCCTTATGGGGATGCTTCGAAGGTAAATCAATATATTAATTCATGAAATTATTTTAAACAGGATAAATATGTTACCTAAGTATATGATGTGTAAATTAAAACGGACATTTAACAAAAAAATCAGTATATCATAAATATATTATCATTAATATTTAATCTGTTCACCATTATTACAAGAATTAGTATTGCATTTAATAATCTTGAAAAGTTTTATTTTATTGCATTTAATAATCTTGAAAAGTTTTAGCTATATATTTATTTAAAAAAAAGAACTATGCTAAATATAAGAATAGATTAACAGTCTGATTTATTAAATCAAATTTTCTTCATTAAAGCATAAAGTTTAAATTCCACTTTTAATAGCACTGCAAATTTTTCATAGTTATTTGATGTACAGTTTTCAGAACACGTATTTAGGACGTTTGACGCGAACGGCGATGGAACAATCGACTTTCGAGAATTTCTGTGTGCTCTGAACATAACATCTCGTGGCAAATTAGAACAGAAGTTGAAGTGGGCTTTCAGCATGTATGACCTTGATGGTAACGGCTACATCTCACGGCAAGAAATGCTGGAAATAGTAACGGTATGCTTAAAAATATTAAAATTCTGTACTTTCGCCATTACTCTATTCTTTCATCCTGCTCTAATCATTTTGCTAAAAATACATGTGCAATGAAGATGAAATAGTGATAATAGTAAATTCATCAAAATACGATATTTTTTTAATTATGATTCTTCTATAAAAGTTGTCTTCTTTCAGGCAATTTACAAAATGGTAGGCTCCGTGATGAAAATGCCAGAGGATGAGTCTACACCCGAGAAAAGAACAGATAAGATATTCGAACAAATGGACAAAAACAAGGATGGCAAACTATCTCTTGACGAATTTATAGAAGGTGCAAAGAATGACCCGTCTATAGTGCGACTGTTGCAGTGTGATCCTAGTGCACAAGCTCAGTGAAGCCCTCTTGGGCCATTGCGCAAATAATGCCGCGTCATCTGCATACCTGTGTCGGGAAACAGTCCAATAGTGTCTCATATAGAGACATTAAGATCGTGAAGGGCTATCATTTCAAGGGTTCACTGGAAAGCTTGTCAAAACGAAAGCTTTTATTGTTTTTGATTATATTTAATGTGAAAGTTCTTCACCTTATGTATAAAATTTTCATTAGTGTTTTATCGTATTTAATCTTTTTTCTTCGTTTATAAAAATTTCATTTCTACTAATTGATCATATAGTAACGATTTTTTGATTATCAAGAAGTAGAAAATAGATATTAAACGTTTTAATAGATTTTCATACGAGAGATCTTTGTGAACGTAAGTAAACGTTGTTCGAGAACATAGCTATTAGAAAAAGAGGGCATTTTCAAACTGGACCAGTACCCAAAGAAATTTAGGGTCACTGGACCCATGGCGCTTGTGCATAACGCAAGCTAGTCTGCAAGACTAAGTAGTCCAGTCGCTCCGTCTCATAAACGAATAGGTTTTAAACGAAAAAGCTATTACGTTTTTGATGATACTGATCCTCCTATGCTGCAGGCGATGAATTACTTGCATATTTGTCCACGCTATGAGAATTAAGAGAAAAATATTTTGATTTTAGTCAGAATCGAGGATCTGTTTTCACCTGACGTCACTTCGATGACGTCGATGACTTTGATGTCTGGAGTCGCGCTCGTGCTCCAAATGTTCGGTTAAATGTGATAATTGGCGAAATTCTAAAATGTTCTATGTTCTTACGGCGTTATCCGTGATTTTTTTTAAAGGACGATAGTATTTACGAAATTTCAACTACCGCTGCTCTTGGCACAATCATACTGTATCCGTATTTGCTGCATATCCTCATTTGTGCTTATAAATAACAAATTTGTACAACGACACATTCGGAAGTAAGCGATTTCAGCACAACTTCCTACCATACGCAGATTAAAAAGAAATTCATTTTCACATGCATACATGATTTTTGTAAACTATTGTACTTAGCATATCTTTCTCTCACTTCATATTCGGATAACAGAACATCAGAGTTGTGTAAATGCTAACCTTAACGGCACATGGAGGTATCACGTCACTGAAAAATGTGTGACTATTTATTTTCCTTAATGTGCACAAAACTTCCTAACAACCTCAACTATAATTACTGTGAGTTTCAATTTTCATAGGTACATGCTGCACTGCTAACGGCAAGCCAGAAACGATTTTTGATTTTATATGCAAGTTATGTATGTACATATCATCTGTAATTATCCTACGTGAATTCAGAAGTTTGTTACTAAGGAAAACACTGAGACTTCGGTTGCTGCATGGATCGAAAACTACATTTTCAGTCAAGGAAGAGACAAAAATGGTTGAAGGCATTTTGTACACAAATGATTGGTCAACAAATTCTTAACATCCCACAGTTACGTACAGGGTGATTGGCTCGGTGCGCCTAATCCGCCTGGCAACCATGACGAGGTCAACCCCCCGTGGTGTCTCTCCGAAGTTATGGCTTTCGACCCTCGAAGGGGTTGGAGTACCTATTAAGAAGTGCGAAATGTCCCGTTTCCGCATTTCTCATTAGATCTCTGCCAAAATGGTGCCAATCGATTCCTTATGTTTCGCCGATGAAACTAACACCAAGAACGACGCAATTCAGAGCATAAGAGACCACTCTTGCAATCTCTTAATATTCCTACTTTACAAGACCGTAGAATTGTAACTGACTTACTGTTTATACACAAGATCGTCAATGGTCTAGTTAACTCTCCACAAATATTGAGTACTATAAATTTTTATATTCCGTCAAGGCTGTTCAGAGATGCAAGACTGTTTTATACCACCTCTTCTAAGACGAATTTTGGCTACTCTGATCCGATAAATCGTATTTGTGAAGTAGCTAATAAGTTTACCAGTTCTTTTGATATTTTCGCTATATCTCATTCCGCACTCAAACGTCGCCTGAATGTTCTACAAAATGTTCTGTAATATCCATCAGCTGTTCCCCTACTTTGCTCTGTTCTTTACTAGTGCGATTACTCTGCGTACCGGAGCTTACTAGACATATTATTTTATGTAGCCTGTGTCACCTGTCTTAATGTTTTTTCTTTTCTCTTTTTGTTTTACCTATGCCACCTCATACTCTTGTACACTAAAGGGAATCCTTTCCCGTTTACGAACAACAATAAAATAAAATAAGATAAAAGTACCAATAACTGGACACTTAAGGATATCAAAGTTGTATATCTTAAAAATGGACAAAAAGTAAATGTCTGTTTGAACAAAAGTGTCAATATTCAGATAAATGTTACTCCTTTCTATCAAATGAGCTACTAAAACCTTGTTTTCAGTGCGTTATTTTAATTAAATTAAGTAAAAACAGAAGTAGTTATGTGTACCAGTACATGGACAATAGAATTCTGATTTGTCCCAGCGTCCCATTTGTGGTGTCCCAATACCTGGTCAATAGGAAAGATGACGCAAAGCTCGGGGCAGAGGGCGCCACTAGTGTTTGTGTCAATGGTTATGTTGAAAATGTAGCAATTGAATAAAAATATGACTTGAAAATAGAAAGCTGTTAATTTATGTACAGTATACTTGTAATTACACTTTTGATATACAAAAATTTGAGGAAACACAGACACATTATCGGTTTGACAATGCCGTCAGGTATTGGGATTTCACCTAACCGTTCAAAATGCTGACAGGCCGACCAACTGGACGGCTGGTCAGTTATTGCGACAGCGTGCAGAGGGCAAGATTATTATGTACCGGTACATGAACACGTATATTTTTAATTAAAATCATCATTAACCGATCAATGTTTTGTTTTGTATGAGACAAGAAACTTCTTAAGATTCTGTACATACGTTTTTTTTTTCAGAAAAACGTTATATACCGATGATTATCACCTTAACAACTAACTGTATTTTTCTTAAGAATTACTTAAGAAAACTACGCAGAATTCAAATGCGTGCACCTCCGATATTTAAAAACTGTTTTATGTCAAACCGATGGATTTCTTACGTTTTGCCGATGAAAATTATACTAAATTTCATGTAAATCGGACTACTTTTAACGAAGCTAGCGAGAAATTATATGAATTAATTTTTCATCAAATTTCCTTCATTATGCTTCGAATTGCGTCGTTCTTGGTGTTAGTTTCATCGGCGAAACATAAGGAATCGATTGGCACCGTTTTCGCAGGGATCTAATGAGAAATGCGGAAACGGGACATTTCGCACTGCTTAATTGGTACTCCAACCCCTTCGAGGGTCGAAATCCATAAATTCGGAGAGACACCATGGGAGGTTGACCCCGTCACGATTGCCAGGCGGATCAGACGCACCGAGCCAATCACCCTGCATAATTTATGCTCAGTCCCGTTTAAAAAACGTTTGGATCCCGACGTTCTGGTCTTCAGCAAAAATTCATTTTCGCATCAACACGGGAATACTACTAGCGCTATGGTAAACGTGTATCTGAATATCAAAAATATTTATGTATTTCCTTCTTAACGATTAACTCGGTTACTGCTAAATTGGGCAACCAATCCCTATGTGGTGTTGACAGTCAATAGTTCAGAGTAGACTGAAAACTATCCCTGCTAATGGTTAATATTAATCAATACCGGATAACACCAAGAGAAAAAATATTTCGTTATAAGTAGATATCACAACTAAAATGTAATTTCATGTCGTGGATAAGCAATGTTAGCTGCCTCGATATAAATGGTTGATTCATGGTTCCACTTGGATTTCACAAAGTATCAGTACTTTCAATTTGGTGAAAAGTAGGTACCAATTACACAAAAGCATCAGGATAATGCATTAAATTTTTTTTTAATTATTCATAAATAATAATTGAGAGAATAATTCCTCAGCCAGCTTACATAATTTCTAATGGAATAACAAAGAATGGTGCATACTGATAAGTTTTAGTTTTATTAGTAGTTCTATAATGTTTACGCTCCACGTTTTCAATTTAACGTTTTAACTGTAAGCACCATATTCGACGTATAGTACAAACTTGATCATTCATATTTTATTTAGGTATGTAATAAAACTGATAAACTTCATAATAATAACATTTAATACGGATAAAGTTAAACTGCGTATTTTCAATTTACAGTAGTTGGTCCCGTTTAGTGACCATGAGTGTGAATAAAATAATTGTCGGGATTAATTAAAGCTTCGCGAGGGATTAAAAAAAGTAATTACTAAAATGAAGTACTTTCTGTTACGATATGATTCGTGTTTACTGAACGATATGTACCCATAATGTTAAACTCTATTGTAACATAATTTTTACAAGTTTTTCATAACGCCAAATTATCAACGTGCATTTAGGTGATATCCTGCAAGTTATTGAAATCAGCTTATTGAAGGAAGATACAAATACAGATGGAAATTCTACTTTTGACTTTTTTGGCTTCTTGGCATTTATACATATGTATCGTGTATACGTATCACTGAGGTTTGCAAGCAAATGATTACAATGATGTACAGTGGCGTGCAAAAGTTCTCGGCCAGATGGTTTTTTCAATTTTTCTTCCAAAAGCAAAGTCTAAAGATCTTTTTATTATTATTGCATATAAGGACATATTGTGTAAAAAAAAAACTATAAATTAAATTAACGCTGTTTGCTTTTATATGTGTTTATTTCAATAATTACTAAATTAACATGTTCAAAAGTTTCCGGCCAGATCGTTATACAAAGAAAATAATACTCGCAATGCATGTTATAACAATTTCTGAATAGCTTAATTAATGTTTATGATTAGTATTTGGTACTCATGCCTTTAGCAACAATGACAGCAGCACAACGGCGAGGCATGGATTCAATTAATCGCGTAATATAATCATATGGTATTTTCTTCCATTCTTCTGTCAAAATTTGGAATAATTCTGCTTTATTCGAGTTTTTATATCTTCCAATCCGGTTCTTTACTTCTCCCCAGAGGTGCTCAATTGGATTTAAATCAGGGGATTGCGCAGGCCAGTCTAAAACCTTGATTTTCTTTGAAGACAACCACACTTTGACCAGCTTGGATGTGTGTTTTGGGTCGTTGTCATGTTGAAATATGCACTTTCGAGTCATATCACTTCGAGCATAAGGTAGTAAATGAGAGTTAAGAATATCTCTGTACATAACGCTGTTCATAAGACCCTCAATTTGTACTAAGGGACCAACTCCTTGAGCAGAGAAAGCTCCCCACACCATGATGCTGCCTCCACCGTGCTTTACAGTTGGTGTTTGATATCTGACGTCATTTCTGGAGCCAATCGGGCGGCGAACATAACGTTTTCCGTCGCTTCCAAATAAATTAAATTTAGATTCATCAGAGAAAATAACTTTTTTCCAATCTTCGAAAGTCCAGTTCCGGTATTTTTTGGCAAACTTTAATCGGGCCATCCTATTCTTCTTTGAGATTAGGGGTTTTTTACTACTAACTCGCCCAAAAAGTCCAGCTTCATGTAATCTTCAGTTGATACAAAGTGATATGACTCGAAAGTGCATATTTCAACATGACAACGACCCAAAACACACATCCAAGCTGGTCAAAGTGTGGTTGTCTTCAAAGAAAATCAAGGTTTTAGACTGGCCTGCGCAATCCCCTGATTTAAATCCAATTGAGCACCTCTGAGGAGAAGTAAAGAACCGGATTGGAAGATATAAAAACTCGAATAAAGCAGAATTATTCCAAATTTTGACAGAAGAATGGAAGAAAATACCATATGATTATATTACGCGATTAATTGAATACATGCCTCGCCGTTGTGCTGCTGTCATTGTTGCTAAAGGCATGAGTACCAAATACTAATCATAAACATTAATTAAGCTATTCAGAAATTGTTATAACATGCATTGCGAGTATTATTTTCTTTGTATAACGATCTGGCCGGAAACTTTTGAACATGTTAATTTAGTAATTATTGAAATAAACACATATAAAAGCAAACAGCGTTAATTTAATTTATAGTTTTTTTTTACACAATATGTCCTTATATGCAATAATAATAAAAAGATCTTTAGACTTTGCTTTTGGAAGAAAAATTGAAAAAACCATCTGGCCGAGAACTTTTGCACGCCACTGTATCATACAGATGCAGGTATGAAATACGAGAAAAATGTGCTGGGCACAATAACTACGTTTAAACATATATTTCGTATTATGTAATTTTACACATAATACTCTTCGTGAGTTTGATGAGGTGTCTTTGATTTCTCATTACGCGCTATTAGGGATCTTGTTGAAGAAATCTAACAATTATAAAAAAAGCTTCATTTTGGATGACACATTTCTATGTCAGCAACGCATCTAAACAAATAAAAGTCGTTTAAGTAGCAAATGTCATCGGAAATATTTTCCTACAAAAATTTTGTGCGAGAAATCCTATTTTGAATGAATTGGTACTGTGCCCCGATGAAAAGAAATCGGTCGGGGTTCTTCACTCGCATTGGCTCCCGCCGCCGGTGTCCCGTTTGCTTGCTTTGTAGGTATTCGTCGACGTTGTCGCGCCAGCCAATAGGGATATACTATTCGGACCCTAGACCGAACTTCAACCATCTTCTTTTCATCGGAGCACAGTAGTTAGAAGATTTTTTTAAATGAATTTAAGTAATCTTTGCTACATATATATATTGTGATTACTTTACCATTAAAAAAAAAGTAAATAAAGAATATATTTACATTTTTAAAGTAGAACACATAAAATAACGTATTGTGATGGCTTATTTGGCAGTCTTACGGCGTGTTTATTGGACCTTTTGTACATATAAACTAACGCTATCAAATATTTTTACAAAACTTCATTTTTAAAATTAGAATTAGATTATAGTCACTATAATTTGCTTGAAAAATCCAATGACATTTGTTATAGTCGCTTTATCAATATATGTTAATTTCTATAAAATAAAGATAATCTTTCAATCTTCATAATGGAAAAAGAGAAAACGTAGGAAAGAATGAGGGTGATTCAGAAATTAAAACGATAAAGCAGGTGAGCGAGAACGATCCAAGCAATTTAACTGACTGCTTTCGAAAGCCCCGAAGCGACGAAAAGCTTCAAACAAAAAAGATTGCAAAAATAGGTTACGAAAAAATAATAGAGAATACAAACAAAGGAAGAATAGAAAAAAGTTCACGCACACAAACTATTTTATATATTTATTTTTGTGATTGTGTATGTTTGTGCACGCGTACGAGGAAGAGGCACAGGGAAAGGCTGCCGTCACAGTGTATGTACAGGCTTTTTGACGCGAGCAAATAAGTGGTGCGTTGATTTAATGAAGTACAAACGATCTATAGCAATTTCAGGTTTAATCGTAGCAGCATATATTAAATTTGACTGGTCCACTTCTTCAAATCAACCATAGTTATGTAGTAATTGTATATAGGATTCAACTTCAACAACTTCATTCCATAATTTTCGTGCTGTATTATGATTACGATAGATTTTGCATTTGGCCCCACGATAACCTTTTTTAAAAAACTAGATTTATTAATTTTCTAATTCGCATTTTTTATTACTTATGATACTTTGCATCGATACGTAAGACCAAAAATACGCTCCATTTCGCCTACAATGTGACCAGCCACATGAATTACTGTAATGTGTTTGTTTCAATAATGCCAACACGCTATGCACTGTAACTGTAGCCTAAGGCAAAACCGGTGGAAAAGTACGAAATCTCGCCATCTGTTGTTCAATTAGAATTGACTACTTTGACGGATTAATACGGTATATATACTTACAGCGTTATAACTTTATTACTTTATTCTTAAAGCGATAAGAATGGGATAATGTTAGGATTTTGCCCATCCGAGAAATATACGCAGCAGCACATCAGATATGTAACTTATGAAAATTCTTTAATTATTAATAGAATTAAGTAAGCCAGCGTAGGTAACACTCGTTTCAAAGAATATGCACAAAGGTAGAAGGTATTTAAATTGAAACTTTTAGTGAAAACAAAATTCAACAAATTTGTCGTTGTTGCCAAGAGTAGGACTACATTGAATTTTTCGCATTTTAACTTGTCTCCTCTATGTGCTTTATTATCTCTATCACCATTTCCTCGTTGTATCAGCAAATCGAACATTAATGCCTGTTTCTTTCAAAGACCATGTCTAATATGTAGAGTGATTTGTGACGTAACAGCGTTCTACCATTTCTATATACCTACCGTTGAAAATATCTCACCGAAATGAATTGATTGGTACCATTTTTAACTTCAAAATCAGATGAGATCCTATTAAAAATGACCTTATTAGATTACGAGATTTCGAATAAGTGAAACCGGTAGTAAACTCACGTTTGATTGAACGAACTTGGGGTGGGCTTCTGAGAAAACCCCGAGGTTGAGATGCCAAATATGTTCCCCAGTCCGCATTGCAAGACTGTCACAGAACCTTAGCAACAATCATAGTTTTTGACCATAGGAAAATATTATGCGCGTATCGAAGCAAGTAAACGTCGCAGGTTAAGGCGGACCTAAAATACGGAACGATATACATTTTGTGTTTCAACCAGTTGCACTCCAGACAGAGCTAAGACGAAGTATTATGTCGTGTTCAACAAGACGTGGGAGTTTTAAAGGTTAATCTATATACAAGGATATCGCTTACACCAGTCGGGTTTTCCTCAAGCGTCTATTCGACCTCCCTCTAACCAGACGTGGCATTGCTAATGGTTTTCTTTATTTGAAAACTCGATATCTCATACTTTATTGCAGGGACTTATACCAAAAACAAAATACTGGTATTATACCGGTACTTTTCGATTGTACCTTCGTAATCCTTATAGAAATGGCAATATAAAATTACCGGTATAAGGTTATATGTGCCGCTATATGAACATACCGGTATACATATTAGTATATATTTACCAGTAATTTTTTCGGTTATCCTATTACAACTTTCAAAATATTTTTAATTATATTTCTTCAAATCAAACTTAAAAGAGCAATTTCGAAGCAAATGTAGATATATACATAAAAATATAAATCAATTCAGTGAAGAATGTTGACCTTTATTTCAACTTTATTTATTTATTTATTTATTTCATTTGCGGACATAAACCTATTGTATTACATCAGGCTTCGGAATTAAGTGAACGCAGCGGCCGATTTTCAGAGGCAACGCCTCCTTTCTCTCGACTGGGCCCAGTCAGTGATGCCAGAATGAGGACGGGTCCTCTCGAGAATTTCCCCCACCACGCATGCACACTACGCCGGAGCGGCGTGTCCGTGAGCTCGGCGCTTCGGACAACGTCGGGAAGACGAGAGAGAAAACGAATGTGCGTCTTTCTCTCTCGCTCTTGAAACGCTGTGATTCATAGTGGGATGCAAGCGACACGCGGCCGTGCGCGATCTTCTTGGGTGCCTCGAGATTCACTTTTCCCTTTCTGACATATGTATAATACTCTTGTAATGAAAAAAAATTTGGAAAAAATTTTATTACGGAAATCACGTTTTAAGACCTCCTGATCACGTTTTGGCTATTTAGAAAAGAGCTTTTTTTTTAAATATCTCATATATTTGTTAACACGATTACGTTTAAACGGCAAAATGGATTTCAATGAAACTTTATATTTAAATTTTATATTGTCTTAAGATCCGATTAGATCACGAAAAACCATAATTACCCGTTATGGTTCTTCGATTTTTCAGATGTACGAACTAAATTCTACATAAAAAAAAAGGTTAGATAAAGTTCTTCTGTAACTTATTTAACAAAGAAAAATGTACATTCATAATTTCTTGTTTTCATTTTAAATTTCCGTACTTTTTATTCGAGCTATTTCTATTTTTCAAACCTTAAAATGAATTTTTTTATTAAAAGATGAATATTTTGATACTATAAATTGGTGAACTTTGTTAAAATTAGAATCCACTCTTGGCCAGTAGCATGGACGCTGTAGCGCCTTCGATAAAAAATATTTTTTCAGAGTATGATCTAAAATCTAAACGTAATCACATTTCTCGCTAGATTTTTCGATAATTATATCAAGTTACGACAAAGAATCACGCACTATTTACAAATTTATTACGCGCAGCGTCCACGCTACCGCTCGATGGAAACTACGGGAAAGTGGTGGTCTCTTCCATCGGGAGGGAAATATAAACGATTCGTTATGCAAAGCTAACATCGCGATATACGGTACATTAAAATGTGTAAATCGGTATGAAGGAATATTCCTTATGTCAGAAAGGGAAAACTGAATCTCGAGGCACTCAAGAAGATCGCGCACGGCCGCGTGTCGCTTGCACCCCACCATGGATCACAGCGTTTCAAGAGCGAGAGAGAAAGACGCACATTCGTTTTCTCTCTCGTCTTCCCGACGTTGTCCGAAGCGCCGAGCTCACGGACACGCCGCTCCGGCGTAGTGTGCATGCGTGGTGGGGGAAATTCTCGAGAGGACCCGTCCTCATTCTGGCCCAGTGATGCCAGAATCATGGAACGCGGGACCAAACGCTTACCCCCACTATGACCTACCGCCGTCTCCCACTATGGCCTACCGTCGTCCCCCACTTTCTTCCCATCGCACTGCACACAAGCATACCCCTGTCCGTGTGCCCGGCAGTCCAACAGGCAGCTCACACGGATAGGAGTAAAAATATTCTTCTGTGCAGTGCGGTGGGAAGAAAGTGGGGGGCGCCGGTAGGGCATAGTGGGAGACGACGGTAGGTCATAGTGGGAGTAAGCGTTTGGTCCCGCGTCCTACGATTCTGGCATCACTGACTGGGCCCGTACCATATGTGCTACCGCGCGTAGCACATTGGGGCGCCCCCCGTATCAATAGGTTTCCACATCACCTATGCGGTACTATTATCGAGGCGTTTTTTTGTCAGTGGTATCCCCTATAGGCCTATTCCACTGTGTCGCGTGATAAAAAATGGATTGGAAAAACGCGTTTTACTATCAAAATTTTAAATATGTTTGGGAAAACTAGATTTTCGCGCACGTTTAGACGTGCTGGGTAAATCTAAAATATTAACGAGGAAACTGGACGACGTACATGATGTACATCATGTACCACTGGGGCACGTGCCATTTGAAGTAAAAGTATTTAGTTGTTTGTAAAGAGACTAGACGAAATTAATATTTCAAATTTTTTGATACCTCTGTTGTTCAGGAGCGTCCGGAGACTTTTTTCCAAAGGGGAGGGGGGACTTTGGGATAATGGTAATGAAAAATATACCCCTCTTGCTTTTTTAACCAATTTTATAGTGCCAATTTAATTGAAAATTTAAAACCGAAATTTAAAAATATTCCCCTTTTTAGTATAAACTTAATAAAGATCAGTTTTGAAAAATAAGCGATTTTTTTATCAAAAGCCGGGGGGGGGGCAACTGCCCCTTTTGCACTCCTCTCCGGACGGCCATGATTAAGCTGGATCATAAGTTAGAAAGATTCAGAGAAATTGTACTGAATAAATGAAACCCGGAAAAGTACCGGTACTTTTTCGGTTTCGATTTCGGTAGTACCTATGTACTGCGGTTTCGGTATGACAGGGTGATCCTTTCGCGACGCTCCTCAGAGATGCCGCCCGGCACGATACACAGTAGGCTAACAATAAACCATGCTTCGAGCGCGAAAAAATATTATTATGTCTCTGGCAGTGTTATTGATTAAGTAATGAAATGTATTTGAATGATACATATATACATGATATTAGGAGGACAAAAAACAAAAATATAAAATTGTAATTTTGTTTATCTACAAAAAATAGTTTTAACTTTAATTTTATTTTAATTGTTAATTAATTAAATTAAATTAAATTAAATTAAATTGTTAAATAATTAAGTTAATTAATTCCATTGTTGTATAACAGTTTGGTATGTTTAATAAGTCGACCATATCTGCAGGAATTTTGTCTCCTTCGCGAAATAAAAAGTTTCGTAACCCAAGAAAATGCACAGATATGTAAAATCTTTTTATACCAATAATTTCTTAAATATATATGTTATTATATACGAAAAACACAATACATGCAAACACGTACAATTTTTTGTACACTTGGATAAAGTTAGGATATCTGCTGACAGAAAGTATGAGAACTTCAACAAATTTATCTATGTAATGTGTAAAAAATTAAGACGAAAACATGTTACATACCTGGAGGAACACAAGCCATCACAGAAAAATGAAAAAAAGTGGAAAATGCTTGCAATTCACGACTGTACACCACTAAAGACTGAAGACGTTTGATAAGTACGCGTAGCCGAAGTCGAGGGCGTACGAAAATATATCTGGTTCCCACGTGTTTCCCGATTGCCATTTCTTAAAATGTTTTATGATTTCCAGTACTCTGAGGTCTATACAGTTCTAATAAATACTCAAAAATAATATATGAAGACCTTTTTCTTAACTTTTTTCGCGTTCGAAGCATGATTTAGTGTGACGTAGCGAAAATAACACACGGCAATGCCCCAATGAATGTCGTTAATTATGACCCGAATTATGTAGTTTCTGGTGTTATTTTCATCGGAGGAACATAAGGAATCGATTGGCGTAGTTTTGCAAAGACCAGATGAGAAATGTGCAGGGTTGAAAGTCACGAAGGTGAAGTCCAACGGATTGTGGCTCGTCTCGCATATAGGCCCAGCAAGTCTGTTTAGCGAATGCGAGCGGCGAGTCAACAAAGAACGGGGAAATTCAAGCCGAACCATCAGCCAAACGAGTCCGAGCTGATCAATCCCACGACGCGAAGCACGGCGAGTATGGCGCGTGACTCATCGAGCCACGCACCGTAACAGTTCTCCTTAAGGCTACCGTCTCAAGTTTGTTATGGTCCGAACCGATCGAAGCGTCCCGTGTAAACAGACGGTCGCTAATGAAACTACTGCGGTCGATAAAAAGAACTTTTACAGAGGTGACATCTCCAGGTACTCTATGTAGACGAATTTTTTACGCATAGTTGCCACATTTTCTGTTCTCTCTGTCTCTGCCGCGCTGTTGCCACAGCTCTCTATCGAGATGTCTTGAAGGAATACGGCACGAGAGCTGCGTCTAGCGTCATTTTTGCTTTGGCTTTCGTCGTAGTAGGATCTTTCTCCAGTGAACTAGATATCTCTCCTATAGTTATTTCAAAAACTATTTCAATTCCGGATAATCTCTTCCCCCCTGTTCTCAGTCCCATCAAATATTACTATTTCAAACAGATTCGCGGCTCTCGCCGCTTTTTCATGCTCGGACGTTGCTCCCTCAACCGACTCTTCTACAAAAAAGAAAATTCCTTCTCCAAAAACAAGTATGCCTACTCAAGGCCAAACAACGCATAAACCTTCGCTTAACCCCTTAACGCTCACGCCCGTGACATAACCGGGACATGCTGAACCGTACTATCTGAACATGCCCGTGACAGTCACGGACATGTAGTTCATTCGTTCGCCGCTTGGCGGTTTGTTTAATTTAGGCGCTAATATCTGTGCGCCCAAGCAATACTATCTTATACTAACTGGAAAACATGTAGAGTGCTGTGTTAACACAATCTGTTAAGGGGTTAATGTCCCGTCCAACGAGGCCACTAACCCAAAGGACAATAACACTGTCAAACCCTCCTCTTTACATCTCTAACTTTTCCTACAATATTCCCAAATTTGAATCCGAATTAGCCAAGGACTTTGGGAAATCTTTTAATATTAAATATCTTGGGAGCAGATTAAGACTGCAATTCGACAACATTACCAACTACAACAAATTCAAGCTTGCTCTCGACGAGAACAATATGCACTATTTTACGTTCTCCTTAAACTCTGAACGTTCTTTATCTATGGTCCTAAAAGGCCTCCCTGTCATTTCCCACACGGAAATCCTCGAGGAAATCAAGTCTAACGGGTTAAATCCTTCCTCCTGTTCTCTTCTCCGCACTAAAAATGCAAATACTTCATCCACATACGCCTTGTACCGAGTCAACTTCCCTCCCGGTACCTCCCTCAATGAGGTAACCAAAATTAAAGCACTCTTTAGTACCAGGATTTACTGGGAAAAATTCTTTTCCAAAAAAAATCACTAACAATGCTACAGGTGTCAGGCCTTCGGCCACACAGCATCCAACTGTCGCCTCCCACCGCATTGTGTCAAATGCGCTGGTAGCCACCACACTGCTGACTCCCAGATAGAACTAGAAACTCCTCCCAAATGCATAAACTGTGAGGGTTCACACACCGCAAATTATAGTCAGTGCCCTGCACTCATTAAATACCTTACCTGGCGCAATCAGATTTCCAAGCCTACCACCGGCGTTGCCTTTAACATTACGTCACTCGCTACTGTCCCTCCTCCCAATCGCTCCTATCCTCCTACCTTCCCTGGTCACGACCCTCGCCATCCCATCCTATTCCCCTCCTATGCAAACATTGTCTCCTGCCCCCCTAACTCATTACCCCGTAACGCTCCTCAACATTCCTCCTACCCCTTCCCTACATTGGCTTCAAACCCCTCTCCAAATTCCAACAATCTTAATACAATGACCGAACTGATCACTGCCATGAAGAAATTAAACAATATCGTTAATATCGAACAGATGCTTACTCTTACCCGTTCGCTAATTGAACAACTCCGTCCCTGCCGCACTCTTGCCGAGAACTTTCAAGTATTTTGGATTCTACTCCAGACCTTGGACTAAAAATGTCTCTCCCGACTATTCTCCTATAGAACGCGTGCTCACTACCCGCGAAGCGTAATGAATTCATCCTGGCGGCAGCCAGACTTCAGGTAGGGGTCGTTCTCATAACGGAGACCTGGTTGACCCCCCAAGATGTTTTTAGCCTGCCCGGCTACTCCATTATTCGGGATGACAGAAATGTCAAAAGAGGCGGAGTAGCCATCTTGATCCACGACTCCATTAGCTTCTCTACATTCGACTCCCCCCACCCTCTTCCTTTCGAGGCATGCTTTATTAAACTCAATTCTCCTAAAATCACCCTGGGTGTGGTCTACGTCCCGCCAGAGGATCTGCTCAACCCCGGAATCATTGACACTCTTTCCAATTTGGGTTCGCCATACATCATTGGAGGTGATTGGAACGCTAAATATCAATTCTGGAACAACTTCATTTCAAACAAAGCTGGAAAAATTCTATACGACCACAGTCTTAACCACCGTTACCGTATCGTGCATCCGGATGATTTCACTTTCAAATCTGGCACATGCAGACCTTCCACCATTGACTTTTTCCTTACTGATTACCACCTCAAATTTACCTGCACCACAACAGAAGACTTTGGCACAAATCACAGACCTGTCTTGCTTCACCTACAAACTCGTCACCCACGCATTACCTGCACACTTCCACGGACTGGGCACTCTACAAAAGCTTGACGCAAAAACTGAAAATCACACATCCCATGCGATCGAAACATGAAATCGACAACTGCATTTCATCACTCACCGCCTCTCTTCATACCTGTCGGAAGCGAGCCACTATCCTGTCGGCTAACCATAGATACGACGCTAAACACTACGACGACCACATTCTCCAATCATTTATCAAACACAGGCGGGCGCTACGCAAAAGAGGGCAAATCATAGGAGCCTCCCTGGTGGCAAGTCAGATTAACCCTTTAGCGCCCGCACCTAGATCCCGTTGAAGGAAAAATGTCCCGTTTTGTTTTTATCGTTAAAAATGGTCTGAATTTATATATTTCCAAACAAAAAAAATTTTTTTTTTTTAAATTTATTTTTTTCAGAGGTCAAAATGCATAAAACCAAAGAATACAGGGTTCAGATAGGTCCAACTTTCTTCAGTGAATAAAACTACACTAAACATGTATCACTTAAGCTGTTGCAAACAGCGAAACGCGAATGCAAACGGCGAAACGGCAAAAAAAAGTAATGTATCATATATGATACGTTTGGCGCTAAAGGGTTAAAGACATCTCTGCTACTATCAGAAAGCGTATCACACTCCTCCGATCGCTGCAATGGAAGAGTACCCTACGATCCTTTAAAAAACGGATCCCACCTTCTGGGCCACATACCGCAAGATTTCCAGCTCTTCCGCATCAAGGATATTACCTCCAATTAAATCTGGAACAACACTCTGACATCAGTAGCTGACAAGGTGGAAGCGTTGGCGACCCACTTCTTCTTTATCTACGAGCAAGCGACAAAACTACATTCAAACTTGGATCCTTTTATTACAAACTTCTCTGCCTCCTTGCATCACACCGCTGATGAAATCCTTTCTGACATTCCTCTCTCTCCTCAACAAATTTGTACCTTCGTTAAGGCTGCCGGCAACCGTAGGGCCCCTGGGGGCGACGGGATCACTCCCCTAAAGCTAAAGCATGCCGCTCGTAAAGTCATCATCCAAATTACTACATTTTTCGCTCTTCTATCTTGTTAGGATACTTCCCCGATGCGTGGAAAATTGCAAAAATCATTCCTATCCCTAAGCCTAATAAACCACGCGACGTAATCTCCAGCTACAGGCCGATAAGCCTCCTCTCCTCCCTAGGGAAGCTCCTGGGGCGTTGTATTCATCCGCATCTTACTGATCACTTAATTAAACACAACATTCTTGTCGACCAGCAGTTTGGCTTCTGCCGTAATCATTCTACCATACAGCAAGTCTTACGTATTGCTCAATCAATTACGCACGAACTAAACGTTAATCGCTGCACTGCCATGGTCCTGCTCGACTTAACAAAGGCTTTCGACACTGTCTGGCACGAGGCCCTTACATTCAAACTGCACGAAATCGGCCTCTCCCCGGTTTTGTCAAACTAGCCTCCTCATATCTGAAAAACAGAAATATGTTCGTGCACGCCCGTGGTGCGCGTTCCACAATTCACCCGGTTCCAGCGGGTGTGCCGCAGGGCTCTATTCTCGGACCCAACTTCTTTAACATCTTTATTAACGATATTCCAAAAGCCGTCGGTTGCAAGCTTGCCCTCTAAGCCGACGACACCGTCATTTCTACTTCTTCCTGGCAGCTTTCCACTCTCATCCTACGCCTTCAAAATTACCTAAACGAAATCCTATCCTACTTCGACTCCTGGAAACTTCAAATTAATCCTAACAAAACTGAAGCCATACTCTTTACCAGAAGAAATAAAATCCTCGCTGCTAAGGAAAAATTCAATATTATGATAGCTGGTAATCCTGTGCCCTGGCAAGACCACGTAACTTATCTTGGTATAAAACTGCAACATAAAATGCTCTGGAACACCGCCATCGAAGACCGTATTACCAAGACACTTAAGGTCGCCGCTCACCTTTACTCTCATATTAATCACAGATCCCCTCTTAATTTACATATAAGACTAAATATATATAAAGTCTGCATAAGACCTGTTCTAACCTATGGCGCGCAGGCGTGGTGGTTCAGGGTATGTCCAGGGTGGTCCAGGGTACAAATTACCCAAAATAAAATCTTTCGCATCATCATGCACCCCCCCCCCCCAAAGATACTCCATCCAGGCTCTCCACAACGACGCCCGTATTCCATCTCAGACTACATAAATTCCATAATCTCTCGATATAACGTTACCGAGCACCCTAACCCACTAGCTCGACAAACTGGCACTTTCGACTATAACAGGATCCCCTACAAAATCAAAGTACCCTTTCCAATGTCCCGATTACTCCGGTACGTGTATAACCTGACTCTTTTCCTTCACATCTCTCATATATACTCAAACTGCATTTACTGCAGCCTGGCTCATTTTAAACCTCATATACTACCACCTCTATCAATCTGCTCTCTACTTCTGCCTCCCTTCACTTCACCTCCTTTTTCCCTTGTTGAGGTTACTCCTACTATCACTCTGCTTCACACATCCTCCTTTTCCCCTTTATGTTTTTGTGCCGTCCCACACTAATCTTTTGTTCCAGATGTGCGGTTTTTTTGAAAATTTTCCCGCTCAACTACTTATCAGCCTACTGCTATGACCTCCTGTCGGTAATACCATTATACTTCTTAACCGGTAAATGGGCCAATGCTCACAGGAACGGTTTCTCACTGATACCAACATTACAAAAAAAAAAGAAAGCTGCGTCTAGCGTCACAGCCTCGCTGAACATAAAGGAGGATGGCAATAATGAAAGATAGAGAGGTTGGGTAGTGAAGTTAGGAAACATATCCATGAAGCAATACTTATTTGCGTATCAATATCTCTTCTACACTTCGCAATTCTTATTATCTTCTCTCATTCTGTGTAATTCCACTTCTCCATTGACGGTCTTCCTACAATTTTATCAGATCGATCGCAATGAAATCGTTCATTTGCTGTAACAACGACACAACTCAAAAGTTGCAGTTTTTGAGTTATTAGTATAGAAAAAGCGGTTGTTGTCTAACAAAACTTTTCCCGTTAACAAAACTCGTTTCCCCAAATATCGTGAATTTTGAGTTATATATGTCGTAGTTGTAGCAAATAAGCGAAATGTAACGTATGCAGTGAGGGCAATATTTATATTTTCTTGTGAAAAAATATAATGATATGATTGAAGTTCAATGAATGATTATTTTGTTTGTTTTAAAAGAATGTAAAACGTTCACATTTTCTATCGTATCGGCATGAACGTTTCAGTAACATACTGGTGAGATTTTCCAGACGAAAATGAATTTAAACACGATATAAATCGGATTATTTTTAGCATTATTAGATTAGAAATGTTACGCATTTATATTTAATTATCTAATACACTTCTAGGAATAATCTGATTTATACCGTATTTGAATTCATTTTAACCTCTTAGGCACGACGCGCCACTCTAGTGTAGTACATATATTTAGTCGGGCCCGATCGCCCGATTGATGTTTGATCGGTACGCCACTGAGCGGACAAAACACGCGCGAAACGTGGTGCTGTTCGCAGCGAGCCCGAGGCGTCATTGTTGTGGAAACGAGCGCGAGGAAGCAGTCCTCACTTCGCGTCTTACGTTTATAGTTGCCTTTTACTAAACCACACGTATTCTGTATCCATTAATATTCATCTTTAATAAACTGTTTGTCTCTATCTTTCTACTATACTAGTGGCTTTCGCGGGTGTCATCTTTCTGAACGACACGCCACTATAGTGGCTCACTGTATCGTTTAAGGTCGGTTTAAGGTCGGTTTATACAGCCACCGAGCCGAGCCTTCCGAGCCGTCCGTGCCGTGCGGAATCTCTATGCTTAAGCTTATGGACAGCTCGGAGCCTCTGAGTCATCCGGGGCGTCCGGGCCGTTCCGAGCTCGGCGGCCCCTCGTCGCCCGCCGGGCCAGTGCTCAGTGGCCACTCGTTGAGACGACTAGAGTGCGTGCCCTGTCGAAGTGCACCGCTGCTAGATTTTATGTTCCCA
This sequence comes from Andrena chrysosceles, assembly GCA_963855975.1. NCBI lineage: Eukaryota > Metazoa > Arthropoda > Insecta > Hymenoptera > Andrenidae > Andrena > Andrena chrysosceles. The sequence continues at coordinate 64,254,586 of OY979767.1, read as the reverse complement.
ACACTTAGGGTAAATCCGAGAGACGCGGTCGACCTAATATGAAATGGCTATTAAAACTAATATAGTAAAATTATTTATGAGTGAATACAATTACAGATTCATTGATATTTAATTTGTTTACGCTAAACAAGGAAAGAACACATGAAAGAAAAAGTGAACTACCTACTGGCGGTTAGTAAGGCAAATGAATACAAAAGTGAAGAAATAAACTAAATAAACAAATATAATAATAAAAAATAAAAATAAACAAAAACAATAAAAAAAATCATAACTCGACCATCTCACCTTTCTGCAGCGAGAGATGGTCTTCTCGTTAGCTTTCAGAGGAAGAGTTAATATGGCCAAATACTTCGGCTGCATTGGCCCTCAATATCTCTACTATCTTGTTATCCCAAACATTAAACGGAAATAAACTTACAAGTATATTTTAAATACGATTCTGTACACCACTGGTTGAGAAAAGAAGTTAAATGTAACCTCAATTTATCTTTTATAGCCTATAAAGAAAGAGTTTGGGATAACAAGATAGTAGAGATATTGAGGGCCAATGCAGCCGAAGTATTTGGCCATATTAACTCTTCCTCTGAAAGCTAACGAGAAGACCATCTCTCGCTGCAGAAAGGTGAGATGGTCGAGTTATGATTTTTTTTATTGTTTTTGTTTATTTTTATTTTTTATTATTATATTTGTTTATTTAGTTTATTTCTTCACTTTTGTATTCATTTGCCTTACTAACCGCCAGTAGGTAGTTCACTTTTTCTTTCATGTGTTCTTTCCTTGTTTAGCGTAAACAAATTAAATATCAATGAATCTGTAATTGTATTCACTCATAAATAATTTTACTATATTAGTTTTAATAGCCATTTCATATTAGGTCGACCGCGTCTCTCGGATTTACCCTAAGTGTTGGGAGCATAAAATCTAGCAGCGGTGCACTTCGACAGGGCACGCACTCTAGTCGTCTCAACGAGTGGCCACCGAGCACGGGCCCAGCGGGCGACGAGGGGCCGCCGAGCTCGGAACGGCCCGGACGCCCCGGATGACTCAGAGGCTCCGAGCTGTCCATAAGCTTAAGCATAGAGATTCCGCACGGCACGGACGGCTCGGAAGGCTCGGCTCGGTGGCTGTATAAACCGACATTTATACAGCCTCCGAGCCGAGCCTTCCGTGCCGTCCGAGCCTCTACAAGGTAAATGTCCCAATTTTTACTCATTTAAGAGGTTACTCGTCATAAAGAATGTGTAAAAAATTTGTTTGCGGTCAAAATTTGCAGAGAAATTGGTTAATACTTTAATAATACATCAACTAATTCAAAAAATATTTAAAAAAGATATTTCAAGATGTTTAACTATTAGTAATTTGTAATTAAATACAATGCTCCAAATGTCCGTATTTCTACTCACGAGAAATACCGATGTCCGTATTTCTACTCACAATTTGTACCCATTTCTGCTCACACAATATGTTGCCGTTTCAGCTTAGAATACGTTACATCGTTTATGGAGAGGTGTTACAACATAATAACAAATACAACTATTTATAATTTGGAAAAAATATTTATTAAAATAAAAATACCAGTTTATGTTAAATTTAAAATCATTGCTTCGCGTTGTTAGATCTCATCTTTTCATGTCTGCTGCATCTTTTTCTCTTATTTTTTTCAACTTAGCTTTCTCCACCATTAAATGGATTTTCCCTTTCCAACTGTTTTATTAACAATGCGACACTATCCAACAGCATATTCTTGGTTAATGGAAAACCTTTAGTGCCTACAAACAAAATCCACTGAACTAATCGTTCTTATTCGTTATTTGTTAATATAGTCTGTGGACCGTTTTTCTTCCCTATTGGGTATATTCCTTTGTATTTGCACCTCAATGTTGAAAATGGTATGTGATATTGTTTGCTGGCAGCTCTAACTGATACACCTCTAGAATCAGCATCTATTGCATTTCTTATGCTTTCATCAGTATACTGATGCTTACTCGTCTTTTTTGTTGCCATTTGTTTTGTTTATAAATTTTTATCTTCCATATTAAAACTATGAAAAATGTAAATAAAATGATTTTTAGAACATAAAAGAATGATAAAAAAATAACATGCCTTCGAATAGATATAGAGGTTACTACATTACTTTGATTTTGAGGTTATCTTACTAAAATTTTTGGGTGAGTAGAAATACGGACATGACGGTATTTACTGGACCCTAAACTTACTGACCTGTTTTCTATTTCAAAATATTAGAAATCGTGAAAAATCTAAATTGAGAGCACTGTATAATCTCTGTATGTTTTACTAAACAATAATTTTCACTATAATGGCCACCTTGTGCCTAATTCTCGAATGCCAATGGTGGCGCTGTTCCTTAGCACAAACAGCTAGAACATGATCACAAAATCATGAGTCTCTTATTTTACATTTTTTTCGTTGCTTAGGCTGTACTTAATTTAGCCCCCACCTCGTGCAACACTCGCGTAAACATTCAAATAATTAAAAATTATTTTGTTACAACTATAGTACAAACGTAACATTTATAATAATGAGAAAAATACGAAATGAGTAGGAATCGGTACATGAGCACAAAATTGAGACATTTACCTTAGTATGTTTATGGACGGCGAGGAGCCGCCGAGCTCGGTGGAAACTCGGAGGCGAGGATGACTCGGAAGGTCCGGGCTCGGTGGCCACTCGTTGAGACGACTGGACGGACGGGCCGAGACCGTGCCCTGTCGAAGTGTAACGCTGCTGGATTTTATGCTCCCAACATGTAGGGTAAATCCAAGAGACGCGGTCGACCTAATATAAAATGGCTATTAAAATTAATAAAGTAAAATTATTTATGAGTGAATACAACTACAGATTCATTGATATTTAATTTGTTTACGCTAAACAAGTAAAGAACTGTCACGTCCCGGGTGGAGGTCTTTAGGGGACAATGACATGTGGGGTAAGGAATCAGGCACGAATCTATAATCCAGCACACTGAGGATTTTGAGGGAAAAGTCAGGCACGAATCTATAATCCAGCACACTGAAGATTTTGAGGGAAAAGTCAGGCACGAATCTATAATCCAGCACACTGAGGATTTTGAGGGAAAGAGTCAGGCACGAATCTATAATCCTGCACACTGATCGTTTTGAAAGAAAGAACGGTAGGCGCGAATCTGTAATCCTGCACACTGATCGTTTTGAAGGAAAGAACGGTAGGCGCGAATCTGTAATCCTGCACACTGATCGAAGGTTTAAATAGTGAATACACACCCGGGGGACACCCGTTAGAGCACCTTATGTTTGTTTTGATTTCGGTAACAGGATTTTCCGTTGCATTTATGTAAAGAAAGCCACAAGTAATACTTCCGTGAATTGCACGGCTCACGCAAAAGTATGTTTGTAAACAGTGGAACCGTTCTCGCGTTCACGAACAGAAATCAGCTGATACTGCAGCCTGTCTTAGTTTGGAATCTTTATAACCAAAGGATGCGCACAATAATTCGAAGCGTGATTTTAAAATAGAGAGGTTTATTTACTTTAAACACGAGTACGTTATTACTGTTTAATAGTAATTAAACACAATATATGAATGTGAACATGAAACATAATATATGATAATTAAATATTTTGACATAAGCAATAAGCGTTAATATGAAAACAAAATAAGTGTTCGCAATAAGCGTTAATATGAAAAGTAATAATATGAATAGTTATACAAACAATAAATGATCGCAATAAGCGTTGATATGAAAAGTAATAATATGAATAGTTATACAAACAATAAATGATCGCAATAAGCGTTGATATGAAAAGTAATATAAATGATCGCAATAAGCGTTAATATGAAAACAAAATAAGTGTTCGCAATAAGCGTTGATATGAAAAGTAATAATATAGAAAGCAATAGAAACGGTAATACAAAATATAAATGATGGTGGTTATATACAATATTGTAAATGGTAATGTAATAGCTTACAATGTTTGATGAACGGTGATTGTTGGTCACTGAATTTAATATGACTTAAACAAGACGAATCTTATAATAATGAGTTCTCCGCGATACAGTAAAGAGTATACTTTCGATACAGGAGTTTGGTTGATAATGAATCTTCGGCCTCTCGGGACCTCATATTTATGTATCCTTACAGGAATGTTGAGGGGGTACGCGCGGTAGGAACCTTGACATATTTAACAAATAAGTCGCAATAGGACTTCCGGGGTTTTTATGAACGGTACGTCTATTAATAGACATATTTATGTCACGTACGCCAAATATTCGTCGTAATTAGACCTTTGGGGTTTTATGAATGGTAAAAGGAGATACTCAACCCGTCGAATGGATTTTGGGTGTTTAAATAGGAAAGGGGTTATAATTGAGTTTGAGGGACTTTGATGGAGTGATTTTGACATATATGGGAAAGTATTTAGAATAGTACCGCGCGAAAACTAGTGGGATATCACACCTTCCCCCTTATATGAAGAAATGCGTGCATTTCTTAACAATAAGGTGTGGGTGGATTTATTTGAATGTAAGATGGGGTCTATACGGGGCGAAGGGGTAGTGGCATCCTGGAGCTGCTCTCAGGTGGTTGATGTTGGAGGGGAGGGAGTCGTCTATGGTGATGACCGTCAGCAAAGGCGCCTCCCTGATGATGATGGATGAGATGATTTTAGAGAGAAGGGATGCGTTATTCCTTCCTTCCCTCTGGACGGCATAGCCATGTAAATGGTGGTTGCAATAAATGTTGCAGTAGCAACGATCTAGGCGGGAAAATCGATTATAGTATTTTGTGGTGACTTCGGGTCAACCTGGACTCTCGCGCACATGGGTAGGGCAACCGTAATGTCTTTTGTACCGTAGTTCTCTACCCAGTTTTGTAAGGCAACCATATGTTTCATTTTCAATGTTTTTGTGTATTGCTAATTTTGCTAAAAATAATTCATGCCGATTGTATCCAGTACCCTTGTGGTCACTGGTATTATACGAGAACGCGGCCAAGTTGGTCCATTCGTCCCAGTCACTGTATCTACCGATAAACATTTTTAAATATTCGGTCAAAACGATTTGCAATCTCTCTAAAGAGCCGTTAGTATGTGGGTGAAAGGCTGTGGTTCGGAATTGTTGCACTTTACATTCCCGCGCAACTGCTTTTTTGAAATTACCAGTAAAGTTTGCTGCTTGGCAGGTGAGGGTGGCTCTAGGAGCTCCGAAGTGACAATTGAATTTTTTAATGAATGCGTCATTGATCTTAATGTATGTGAATAGGCTGAGAAGCACGCACACAAAATATTTTACGAATAAATCCTGCATGGGTAATATGTAAGTGTTGCCTGCTCTTGTTGTTGGCAGTCGTTCACGTATGTTTTCTGGAGAGAATCGTAGTGGAATTTCTTTAGGTGATATTTTCCGGCGCATCTTTCTGTGCAATTGCATTGTAGGGTCGACGGGGTTACTGCCACTCGTTGGCGCATGGATCGGCGATTTTGAGAACCGAGGCCTCTTGGGACCGCTTGGTCTACGTTTGGGCCAGTCCTCCAAGTCGTAGTCAGATTTTTCGCGTGGTCGTTTGGAGCATGCCTCCACTACAGGGGAAGTATGGGATAAGGCGTCTGTAGTGACGTCGAATTTCAGTTCAAAATTCGGGCAGTGCAGGATGATTTCCTTCTGCAAAACTGATTTGAAGTAGTCGGAACCTGTTTGCTGGGACAGTCCGCAGTCAAATAGTGTGCCCTCCTTCAATAATGAGGTTAATGGGCGAGCAGTTTTAGAGAATTCCGGGATAAACCCACTGTAATATCCGGTCAGGCCAAGGAATTCTTTAATTTGTTTTGGCATGCCAGGTACAGCGTCTGCGAACCTATCGCATTTCCCAGGAATCGAATTCTCTTTGGAGATTGACTGAAGTAAATTTTCCGCCTTTGAAGGAGCTTCCGCAGAAATTTTTATTATTTCCAGTTCCGGCGTAGCCGCAAGAGACTCTTGGGATTTTAGGGGAAGGGTTGATTTTGCGTATAGCGCAGGGGGTAAGAGTGAGTGCACCGTCGCGGATGCCTCGAGGTAAAATTGTGGTTTAATTTTTCTTGGGGCAGGGATAGGAGTGACGTCTTTAGGCGTCGTTGTCTCTTTTGGTCGTACTGGTTCGGGTTTTGGAATTATTCTGTCGAAATTCTCTAGTTCTATGGTGGGCATGGTAATTGGAGTGTCAATCTCGCTGGAGTTTATAATTTTCAGCTGGTCCTTTAGGTCCGGATTAGCTGTATGTACAACGAAGGAGGATTTTGACCTCGCTGGTAACACTACTGGATTCTTGTTTACAAATGGGATGGAAATCTCATTGAGATCCAACTGCTTCGTGGAGTAGTTTATTGTTATCTTCTTCTCCGTTAGGAATTCTGACCCTAGTATTCCTTGGGTTTTGATTGGGAAGTCGTCTTCAACTACGTGGAACGTGACATCATCGCCCAAAAGGTTTACCTTTATTGTTCCAAGGGTGGAGGTAGAGTCCGGAGAGATGCCTCTTAATAGCACCCGCTGCGTCGAATCTATGTCCTGAAATCGTTTTACGGCCTGAAGTTTTAGCACGTTTACCTCAGTACCGGTGTCGACCATTAACTCGGGTATTTTCCCGAAGTCTGATGAATATATTATTACAGACGGGGGTTCGTTAACTGAATTTAGTTCAACGGTACCGATTTTTACGGTATCGCTGGTGTCTTCGGTTAAATCGTAAGTGGGTGCGCTCCTGTTTGGCCCACTCCATGGTTCGCATCCATCGGTGCTCGACGGGGTATTTCCTGACTCTATTTCCCACAATGTTCTAGGGTCCCTGTGGATGGTCAAGATGCGTTTTCTGCATTCCGAAATCACGTGTCCGGGCTTCTTACAATAATCGCAGATTCGCACCTCTGTAGGTCTCGGAGGAGGAAGTCGGTTTTTGTCCCAGTAGGGGAGCAGAGGATTGGGTGTCTGGTTTCCATATCCTGCAACGCGGTTTGGAGGGTATTTCTCGAAGGTTTGTGAAACGATATTTTGATTACTTCGGCAGGACCGTGCGTCGTGTCCTGTCTTATTGCAGAGTTGGCACGTTAATTTCGGGGCCTTTTGTTCGGAAAACCTAAGGCGGTCTCTATCAATCTTTTTATCCACGAGTACAGCCAGATCGAACGCTTCGTCGAGCGTTTCGAAGTTGTGTTGTAGTAATCTTGTCCTTATGTGGGGTGGAAGACCGTCGACGAATGAATCTAATGTTAGGCGATCTAGATTTTCGGGGTGATTCCGTGCGAAGTCGCGGTAATATTCTCTATCTTCTTCATAAATGGCGAATCGGAGGTCTTTAACGCGTGAAATATATTCCAACATGTGCTCGTTGGTTCCTTTAATAACGTTGGCGAGTTCTCCACGATAGTGGTCCGACGTTTTTGCAGGGGAGAAGGTACGTTTAAGTCGTTTGATTAAATCGTTTACGGAGTCAAAGACCCGATCTTCTACTGCCAAGTAAGCATGGTCTTGCAGCTTATTTATCAACAACCTCGCTAGTTGGGGTTCGGCTTGCGAGGGAACCAGAGCCTTAGCCCTTTTACAGGCTCTCGCGAATTGTAAAACGGGTATATTGTAACCGTTAAAATTTGGGACTGTTTCTATAGCGTCCTTTAATTTGATCTGGGGCGATGGACCCTGGTCCGGAACATTGTTATGATTTAATACTGGTTTCCTATTGAAACGGGAGGAACCTGGAGTAGCGAAATTATTTGAAACTGGCGGGAGTGCAAGAAGTTTTTCTATTTTTTCGCGCATGGTTTCCATCTGACTGGAAAGAACTTCCAACGTGGGGCCGCCCGATCCGGTAACTACGCCCGAACGCGTATTAGATTGGGGGCTTACGACATATTTCGCGTGCAAGCTTTCTATTTCAGCTTGTTTTTCGCGCAATAATTGTAACTGTTCCATTATCTCAGCGGTCGCGACTTCTACAATGCTAGTGGAAGGGCCCGCGTCTTGGTCTGTTACGCAAGAATCGTCGGTTTCCCCGTACACAGACATGTTTGATTTCTCCAAATTTTAATTTTTTGAAAAGTTTTGGGTTTTAAGAGGTGTTCTCGCTCGGTGCATTCGGCGCTACTATTTATAGGGCGAATTGTGTATATTTCGTAATTGCACCGAGGGCAAGGGGAAAACGAATAAGGTGCTTGATAATAATGGACGATGTATACAGTCACCGTATTCGCAGGCTCCAACCAGGAGCAGCACAGGCAAATATCGTCGCCCTGGTTCGTTGTTGCTAGACTCCCTTTTACACAAATTAGTGATCGCATATATACATTAATGCCTTCTCCCTCGCGGCTCCTGTAAGCTACCGCGATCTGTTGAGGGCGCGTAATATACATGTAAATAGGCAATTGTGGGTACCGTATGTTAGAATTTATTCTATCGACAGTTGACGAATCCCACCGCTGTCACCAAAATTATGTCACGTCCCGGGTGGAGGTCTTTAGGGGACAATGACATGTGGGGTAAGGAATCAGGCACGAATCTATAATCCAGCACACTGAGGATTTTGAGGGAAAAGTCAGGCACGAATCTATAATCCAGCACACTGAAGATTTTGAGGGAAAAGTCAGGCACGAATCTATAATCCAGCACACTGAGGATTTTGAGGGAAAGAGTCAGGCACGAATCTATAATCCTGCACACTGATCGTTTTGAAAGAAAGAACGGTAGGCGCGAATCTGTAATCCTGCACACTGATCGTTTTGAAGGAAAGAACGGTAGGCGCGAATCTGTAATCCTGCACACTGATCGACCAAGGAAGGTTTAAATAGTGAATACACACCCGGGGGACACCCGTTAGAGCACCTTATGTTTGTTTTGATTTCGGTAACAGGATTTACCGTTGCATTTATGTAAAGAAAGCCACAAGTAATACTTCCGTGAATTGCACGGCTCACGCAAAAGTATGTTTGTAAACAGTGGAACCGTTCTCGCGTTCACGAACAGAAATCAGCTGATACTGCAGCCTGTCTTAGTTTGGAATCTTTATAACCAAAGGATGCGCACAATAATTCGAAGCGTGATTTTAAAATAGAGAGGTTTATTTACTTTAAACACGAGTACGTTATTACTGTTTAATAGTAATTAAACACAATATATGAATGTGAACATGAAACATAATATATGATAATTAAATATTTTGACATAAGCAATAAGCGTTAATATGAAAACAAAATAAGTGTTCGCAATAAGCGTTAATATGAAAAGTAATAATATGAATAGTTATACAAACAATAAATGATCGCAATAAGCGTTGATATGAAAAGTAATAATATGAATAGTTATACAAACAATAAATGATCGCAATAAGCGTTGATATGAAAAGTAATATAAATGATCGCAATAAGCGTTAATATGAAAACAAAATAAGTGTTCGCAATAAGCGTTGATATGAAAAGTAATAATATAGAAAGCAATAGAAACGGTAATACAAAATATAAATGATGGTGGTTATATACAATATTGTAAATGGTAATGTAATAGCTTACAATGTTTGATGAACAGTGATTGTTGGTCACTGAATTTAATATGACTTAAACAAGACGAATCTTATAATAATGAGTTCTCCGCGATACAGTAAAGAGTATACTTTCGATACAGGAGTTTGGTTGATAATGAATCTTCGGCCTCTCGGGACCTCATATTTATGTATCCTTACAGGAATGTTGAGGGGGTACGCGCGGTAGGAACCTTGACATATTTAACAAATAAGTCGCAATAGGACTTCCGGGGTTTTTATGAACGGTACGTCTATTAATAGACATATTTATGTCACGTACGCCAAATATTCGTCGTAATTAGACCTTTGGGGTTTTATGAATGGTAAAAGGAGATACTCAACCCGTCGAATGGATTTTGGGTGTTTAAATAGGAAAGGGGTTATAATTGAGTTTGAGGGACTTTGATGGAGTGATTTTGACATATATGGGAAAGTATTTAGAATAGTACCGCGCGAAAACTAGTGGGATATCACAGAACACATGATAGAAAAAGTGTACTACCTACTGGCGATTAGTAAGGCAAATGAATACAAAAGTGAATAAATAAACTAAATTAGGGTTGGCTAACTGGCGACTCACGAGTTGCCGGGGGCTCCTCCGCCTTGCGGCCACGCTGTCGATCGCAGTCGAATTCATCCGTCCCTACACAGACATAAATACATTTGATTGCTACGGCCGGCCACGGCCATACGTTTACATATAATTATAATTAATACGACAATACGAACTGATATATACTTACTTTTACTCGCCTCTGTGAATGTGAACGTGCCATTGAGGCCGCGTCATATTATTGACAAGGGATGGTATGTCCACATCAATTTTTGTTATGGCTATCCTTAAGAGCGAAGATAATGAATGGTCCGCTAATCTTGACCGATATTTACTTTTTATATTTTTCATAACGGAAAACGCACTTTCGCATCTGTATGTAGAACCAAACATTGATGAACGAACGGATTTGCTTGCAAATTACACAATGCAACTCGATAATACATTTCTTGGTCTTCGCTGATAAGGATATATCAGTTCCTATTGTCGTATTAATTATAATTATACGTAAACGTATGGCCGTGGCCGACCGTAGCAATCGAATGAATTTATGTCTATGTAGGGACGGACGAATTCGACTGCGATCGTCAGTGTGGCCGCAAGGCGGGAGAGCCCCCGGCAACTCGTGAGTCGCCAGTTAGTCAACCCTGAACTAAGTAAACAAAAATAATAATAAAAAATAAAAAAATAAAAAAAAATCATAACTCGACCATCTCACCTTTCTGCAGCGAGAGTTAATCTTCTCGTTAGCTTTCAGAGGAAGAGTTAACATGGTCAAATACTTTGGCTGCATTGTCCCCCAATATCTCTACTATCTTATTATCCGAAATATTAATCCAAACATTATCTCAAACATTAATGCAAACATTATCCCCAAAATATTGGTCATTTTGAAACGACTGGGTCATTCCACGCCAACTCGATCACTTTTTTCCCACGATGTCTCGGATTTTGTTCAAACTTGAATATGTTGTAGTCCTCGTGGAATTAGGGATGGTCTAAGTCATCATTTTGCCGATTTCAAATCTGTTTAAGAAATACAGGGCCTTAGATTTTGCGATTTTTACCTATTTTCGCGAAAATGGGTTGTATTTATGAATTTTTAACTCGGAAATTATTTGTCGGAATTAGTTGATTCTTACGGAATTTTAATGTACCCATACAGCACACTCCGTTGCCCGAAGCTTGCAGGAAGGTTCCATGGGGGTTGCCGTGGAATGTTCCCTCGGTGCGGACATAGGAACCTTCCCTGAACATTGCCGCCATGTTGCGGTGGAACATTCCACATGGAACCTTCCTGCCAGCTTCATGGAACGTTCCGGACATTCTCTGGCAATGCTCACGGAGCGTTCCGGTCATTCTCTGGCAATGCTCACGGAACGTTCCGGTCATTCTCTGGCAATGTTCACGAAGCGTTCAGGACATTCTCTGGCAATGCTCACGGAACGTTCCGGACATTCTCTGGCAATGGTCACGGAGCGTTCTAGACATTCTCTGGCAATGATCACGCAACTTTTCGGACATTTTACAACAAAGGTTCCAGAATTGATTCTTGTATCGACTTTTCCCTAATTGCTATCAATAATAATTATTGTAGGTGCAGATTACTGTATATGTACATATTTTTTTGCAAAATCCTTATGGAAAAACGAGAAACATTTATACACATTATTGATTTGTTAAATAAATCAGTTACACATTTTTTACATTCACACACAGTATATTATTCCGAGTAGGAAGTTCAAAGTTTCTCCTGTATGTAATTGTTGTATGCTTTATGTAAATTGTAAACTATGGGACTATTCCCGTTTATAATAATAATAATGATAATGATAATGATAATGATAATGATAATGATAATGATAATGATAATGATAATGATAATGATAATGGTAATGGTAATGGTAATGGTAATGGTAATGGTAATGGTTATGGTAATGGTAATGGTAATGGTAATGGTAATGGTAATGGTAATGGTAATGGTAATGGTAATGGTAATGATAATGATAATGATAATGATAATGATAATGATAATAATAATAGAGTAATAGTTTTTAGATTATATTTCGACCGTAAATCTTAAATAAAACTGGTATTGGCGCACTGATTCGGTCATAAATAAAGAATTATTTTATTTAATTAAAAATAAAATAAAAGATCAAAGCTATTTCACAAATTAATTATACAATATTCCGACGTTTCGGTTCATATTTGAACCATTTTCAAGGAAAGTAAGGAAATAATATAAAATTGCGTATGCTACTGATAAATACGTCGCAGCGTTCAAGTTTAGCAAACGACACCCGAGTCGGTTGGAAGAAGACTGAGGTAAACAGTAGACAAAGCAGACATAACTAGAGGTGAAACGAAATAATGGCCAAAGAAGGCCGTTGACAATTTCAAACATCTAAACCCCAAAAATTCATAACAATACTGTCTGTGTATAAACCAAAATTCTTGCTCATGTGATAGAATGTATATACACTCATAGGTGTAATAGAGCGAGTTAGAATTACATAACATTCAAAAGATATGTAAGAACTAGAGTGATCAAATGGAGTTAAATAGAGATACACATCATAACACATTACTTTTTTAATAATGTTGCGTAATAATCTTGTATCTTTGGTGTTTCATATCTAAGATTCACGCTAGGTAGTTTAATCATATGTAGTGTCTCTAAAATAATCCTCCGGTTCAAATTAGTTTCTTTATCAACAATTTTAGCATTGCTGAAGTCAAAACAATGATCAAACTCTAAAGAATGTTTGGTTAAGGCAGTATGTTGCTGGGGGGAATGAAAAATATTTCTTTTATGCTTATATATACGTTTCTCTAGATGTCTGGAAGTTTGCCCAATGTATACCTGGTTACAGCCCATGCATGGAATTGAATATACAATGTTAGAATTTTTGGACAATGGTATTTTATCTTTAATCGAAGGAAATAGATGTTTGGTATATAACGGTAGTTTAAAAATAGTGTGCATCCCGGCCTTTTTAAAAATCCTTCTAATATCGTTCGAAATATTATTAACAAAAGGCACAACAACCGTATTTCTCCAACTAATTGGTCCTAATAAATTACTTCTTTCAGCTTTTCGTTTTTCAACTAATAATGGATGATAAATTTCAAACGTCCTTTCCTTAATGATCTCAGAAATCATAGCTAACGGATATCCATTACGTTTTAACGCGTTTTTAACTAAAAGTAAATTAGCTGGACGAAATTTCGGGTCGGAAAGCAAAATTGCACGATCTACTAATCCTTTGATTAAACCGACTTTATGCTGCATGGGATGAGCTGAGAAAAAATTAATGTATCTGCCAGACCAACTTGGTTTATGGTACCAATTTGTGGTGACTTTACTATTTTCTCTAATGACAGTAGTATCAAGAAAACTCAGACAAGAATCCTTCTCAACCTCATAAGTGAACTGTAACCTAGCATGGAAACTGTTAAACGTGTCTAACAATGTTTGTAAATCCTCGAGTTTAAGACATGTAATAATATCATCAACGTATCTTTTATAAAAAATCAGTTTAAACGGTACCTTAGAAAGGGAAACAGTCTCCAATTCATCCATGACTATGTTAGCAATTACCGGGGAGATAGGCGAACCCATAGCTGTTCCAAACACCTGTTTATAATACGTTCCATTGAAAAGAAAAACGTTAGAATCTAATACGAACTTAACAGCCTTGAGAAAACCCGTACGATCAATATTGGTGTGTTCTTTTATTTTGTCCCAACGACGATCAAGTACCTGTAACGCTAGATCAACGGGGATGTTAGTGAAAAGCGATACAACATCCAGCGATACCAATCTAAAAGATTCATCCTCAATTTGAAAGTTCTTAATTTCATTACAAAATTGCCAACTATCAACTGTGTGGTACGGTAAACTACCGACTATCATCGAAAGAATAGTAGATAAAAAGCTAGACAATTTGTAAGTGGGACCACCGATCGAAGAAACGATAATTCTCCAGGCTAGATTTTCTTTGTGTGTTTTTGGTAGTGCATATGCTCTGGGTACTACAGCATTGTACGTCTTTAAGTGTTTGTTTGTTTGTTCACTAATTTGATTCTTTTTATAGAAATTAGAAACAATGGAGTTTGACTCCCTTTCAAAAGTACTGGTATATTCAAATCTGCTTGTAACGTATGTATTAGTGTCATTTAACAATTTCATCACCTCCGAAATATAAGAAACTTTATCAACAAGAACTGTTGTGTTTCCTTTGTCAGACTTCAAGACCAATAAATTGTCATTTCTTTTGAAAAATTGTCTGGTTTCAAGGATTTCCTTTTCAGATAAAAACATACTATTGGGTTTTGTAAAATTAGTGGTATAATTCAAAATTTTATTAACAATTCTCATTCTGATAGATGTTTGAATGTCGATATCCGGAATTTTAACTAAACCTGATTCGATCGAAGCTATAAATTTAGGAGAGGTGATAAAATTCTTTTGAACACACAAAGCATGTTTCGGTCCCAAAACTAACACTTTCTTAACATTCAACGGAATTTCAATATCAAAAAGATTTCTTAGCCATTTTTCGTTGTTGATATCTGACACAATATTCTCCGAAGAGATCTCTCCACAAATATCACTGTTAAAAGAGTTATTTTTGGTTATAAGCAATTTATTGAATTTCTTAATGCCTTTGTTTTTATGAAATTTAAACTGTCTTGTGGATTTTTTATTTTCAAAAGTACAAAACTTCTCAAAAATATTATAAGGGAGAATAAATTGAATTTCATCATATAACTGCGTTATTCTATTTGAAATTGACCTTTCCATGTTGTGTGTGTCCATAATGGCAATATTCAGTAATTTTTTTGAAAATCTCCTATGTAAATTCAATAACTTTCCAGATGCTGAAGCAGAAACGGTAAAAATATTAAAGCTGTTCAACAAATTATTAGAAATGAAATTAGGGATGATACTATTAGATCTGCACTTAAGTAGAAAAATTTTTCGGTTACTTATCTTGACGAGTTTGGATTTACAACATGCTAACTCCTTAAGTAGTTTCAAAGTCTCAGGTCCATGTGTTCTTGATACAAAATGGAAAAAACTTTCGTTCACTGTAGTAGAAATTTCGCCATTCATTTTAATAATTTTAGATTATATTTTGTTAGTAAGTTTATTAGAGGATCGGCGCAAGAAACTAAAGTTTATTAAGGAGCACTAGGACAATTATATTTACAGCGTTCATGAACTAAAATACACTTATAAGTTAAGTTCTGTACAAAGGTCACACAGTTAAATTAACAGTTAATTTACACAACACGTCTGACTAGATATTACACAAAACAAGTAACACTTAGAAATTAGTATTCAGCTCAAACGTAGCGATTATTAGCTGGCGAAGCAAGGTCGCGAAGCGTAGAGATTCGAAGCAATTTCGAATAAAGCGCAAGCAAGGTGCGAGAGAGCGAAAAGTGCGTAGTGTAATTAAAACCGTGTTTACTTTAGCAAAGTCGCGAACAGAGTCCAAGATCCAGGAAACCGCGCTCGATTTCCTGGAAGGAAGAGAGTCCCCCTTCCATCGATCGCAAGTTGATGGAAGGGGCAGTGATCGACGCTCCACATGAGTCAGCTGGCCGTTGCCATTGCCTAATTACCGGTGGGCCTAGAAGATGGCGCAAGAATGCAGAATTTCTTGAACATATTTCGACCGTAAATCTTAAATAAAACTGGTATTGGCGCACTGATTCGGTCATAAATAAAGAATTATTTTATTTAATTAAAAATAAAATAAAAGATCAAAGCTATTTCACAAATTAATTATACAATATTCCGACGTTTCGGTTCTTATTTGAACCATTCTCAAGGAAAGTAAGGAAATAACATAAAATTGCGTATGCTACTGATAAATACGTCGCAGCGTTCAAGTTTAGCAAACGACACCCGAGTCGGTTGGAAGAAGACTGAGGTAAACAGTAGACAAAGCAGACATAACTAGAGGTGAAACGAAATAATGGCCAAAGAAGGCCGTTGACAATTTCAAACATCTAAACCCCAAAAATTCATAACAATACTGTCTGTGTATAAACCAAAATTCTTGCTCATGTGATAGAATGTATATACACTCATAGGTGTAATAGAGCGAGTTAGAATTACATAACATTCAAAAGATATGTAAGAACTAGAGTGATCAAATGGAGTTAAATAGAGATACACATCATAACACATTACTTTTTTAATAATGTTGCGTAATAATCTTGTATCTTTGGTGTTTCATATCTAAGATTCACGCTAGGTAGTTTAATCATATGTAGTGTCTCTAAAATAATCCTCCGGTTCAAATTAGTTTCTTTATCAACAATTTTAGCATTGCTGAAGTCAAAACAATGATCAAACTCTAAAGAATGTTTGGTTAAGGCAGTATGTTGCTGGGGCATATTTATCAGTAGCATACGCAATTTTATATTATTTCCTTACTTTCCTTGAGAATGGTTCAAATAAGAACCGAAACGTCGGAATAATGTATAATTAATTTGTGAAATAACTTTGATCATTTATTTTATTTTTAATTAAATAAAATAATTCTTTATTTATGACCGAATCAGTGCGCCAATACCAGTTTTATTTAAATAATATTAATGTCAAAACGGGCCTTCATTTTTTAATAATTTGAGTTTAAAGTTATGCACGACAGGAATTAAAGTTCGAATACGTAAGCAATCTTTTCAATCAACGGTTGTAGCTGCAGCGGTAAAGTGTTCGTCTACGGTGCTCGAAGTCGTGGGTTCGAATCTTACTGGGGTGTTAAAAGAATTTTATATTTTTTAAAAACACACGGACGTTATACTACTATGTTTCTGCACACATTATACTACAACACTATATTGATATTTTTATTTTTGGCTTTACTGTTCGGAAGGTTGCGTGACTATTGCCAGAGAATGTCCTGAACGCTCCGTGAACATTGCCAGAGAATGACCGGAACGTTCCGTGAGCATTGCCAGAGAATGTCCGGAACGTTCCGTGGAATGTTCCCAAAGGGCGGACATAGGATTCTTCATGGTACGTTCCATCAATGTAGCAGGAAGGTTCCGGTGATGCACCGGAACCGTCCTGCTACATCGATGGAACCTTCCTGTCATGGGAGTGTGCTGTATGGGTAGAATGATCGGCCTTTCTGAATATTTTTGTTCCCGGTTAAAAAATCATTTTTTCAATAATGAAAATTATAAATACAGTTTTATTTTGCGAATTGAGGCTCAAGGTCACGATTTTAAAAATCCGAAAAAATACCACCATATTCGCTGAAGAATTTTCTATAAAATCAGCCAATCTTTTGTTGGTAATTTGCATATTCAACGTCGCAGGAAGCTGTTAAAGACAGCGACGCGCACCGTTTCAGGTAAGCGACCCGCGCGCTCCGCTATTACGGTCGCCTGATCGTACCCCTCGCACCCTCTATTACTTCAATCAGGTCTAACAACGGTAGAAACAATAACGACAGCTTACGTATCGATCACGAGGGTGTCATTTATACCTGGAGAAGAATTTTACTAACTTTTTCTAAGAAGATTACTAATCGCCAGTAGGTAGTTTTTTTATGTGTTCTTTACTTGTTTAGCGTAAACAAATTAAATATCAATAAATCTATCTTAATAATTTTACTTTATTAATTTTAATAGCCATTTTATATTAGGTCGACCGCGTCTCGGATTTACCTTACGTGTTGGGAGCATAAAATCCAGCAGCATTGCACTTCGACAGGGCACGGACTCGGCCCGTCCGTCTAGTCTTCTCAACGAGTGGCCACCGAGCCCGGGCCTTCCAAGCCGTCCTCGCCTCGAGTTTCCACCGAGCTCGGCGGCTCCTCGCCGTCCATAAACATACTATACAGCAGGCCTGCCCATCGGGTGCAAATACCTCCTGAATTTCTGGGACCCGGGTAACAGCCGAGCGCGGGACTGTTCCATTGCTACTCGTTGCGAGATTTGTGAGAGAAGTGCATTAGTGTGCGTCGATGTACGAGCCTGCATGGATGGGCGCACACTTATGCAGTTCTCCCCCAACCCATGCTGTGGTTAGCAACGTGACCAGTCCCGCGCTCGGCTGTTGCGCGGGTCCCAGAACTTCAGGAGATATTTGCACCCGTTGGGGCAGACCTGCTATAGAGGCTCGGACGTCACGGAAGACTCGGCTCGGAGGTTGTATAAAGGTCCGCGCACACATATCCGTTCCGTGTCAGTTCCGTTCCGGGGTGCCAGTGGTAAGAAGGAGAGAGGCGTAGAGGGTCTCTTCTTCTTACCACTGCTAGCCCGGAACGGAACTGACACGGAACGGATATGTGTGCGCGGACCTTAAACCGACTTTTACACGTAATTCGCGTTGAACTCTGCCGTACAGAGAAACAGGCCTGCGTAAAACTCAGCCGTGCCTAAGAGGTTAATGTGGAAAATCTCAGCAATATGTTACTGATTACTGAAAACGTCACGTTTTACATTTTATCAACACTGTATGCCTCTCCAACCGAGATTACAAGCCGCCGCCGAACAGCCCAAGTCCTCGCTGGTCGGGACCGGCGTTGAACCCGTATCGTGACCAGAGTCCTAATTCCGAGTATTCGTTTCTCGCTTCTTTCTGGCCGAAGGGGGGGGGCGAGATGGGACGCTTTGCGTGCGCGACGGGCGCGAACGCAAAGGACAGAGTATCAGACGTCCGAAAGAAGGAGCGAGACAAAACATCAACGTTTGCTTTCAATGCCTCTCGCTCGCTCTTGCCTTCGCCGGACAAGAGTGAGACAGAAGTGGTGAGGATAGCGAAAAGTCCACATCATGTACACCAAACTGAGCCCGTAATGAGACCATACTGTAGTATCTTTTATTTGAGTTTATCCAAATATTATTTTTGCCCATCTGTATTCTCCAGGCGCTTCGTCGTGATTCATTCAAGCCTCCCTGACGACAGAATAGTAATAGGGGAAATGCGGCAACAGCGCGATCCGACTCTCGATACGTCTCGGCAACTATGTCTTTCCTACATTTATCGGCTAACTTGGACTTCCACTGGTTCTGATGGTACAGGGGGAGAATATACCATCAGCGCTGGTGACGGAGAATCCTTGAAGCTTCATTTTGTCATTTCACGAGTCTGTCTCAGTACACGATTCATAAATTCATTATTATTTCAATGTATGGTTTTTATGAGCGTTCAAACGCACCAGACCCGTCTACACTTGGTTTGGAAAATTGGTTTGTAGGATGTTTACATATTCCTTTAGCTACAACTTTTCTACGTATTTTAACCGCAACCAGGCCCCAAAATTACCAAAATTGAAGGAATTATAGTAAAAAATGTAGGGGGCCTGCACATGAGATCGTATAACGATGTCCAGCTTTAAACGCGATTTCCCAGTAACTATGTTTTCCATAACGGTGAACATAAAATCTTGAACCGCTCGAACGATTTGAATGAAAATTTACAGCGAACTGCAGGAAACTATTCCCATCCATGTATTGGCAGCACATTTTGAATATAAATTCTTAAAAAGATAAAAGCATTTTTCCTGCAAAAAAAGAATAAAATCAGAAACATCAACATAAAAATTGTTTTAATTTTTTATCAAAATTTTGCCTCCTGTACAAGATGGAGACTGCATTACAGATTATAAAAATGCCTTCACTTTATGTTTTAGATAATTCACCTGTCCAGAATCGTATTCACCATCAAACGGTGCATCGCGTACACGCTCTCACATTTATATTTACACTTTTTTCGTATAAATATATTTAAAATTGTCTTCTTCGCATTAAAGTCGACGAAATGATGCTTAAAAATTAATACAAAAATTATCTCTATATTCATTTATTACTTCAGAATATACGTTTGAAGAAGGGCGTGATTTTGGACTGTTGAGGGTAACCTACCCCCTTAAGGTGATTTTAAGCTTAAGAACCGGTTATGAATACCGCCGTTAGTGGGGGGAGACCACTGTCAGAAATCTGAATGTTTTACATTTTCTGAAAGGTGTACATTTCAAGAATGTTCTCTCTAAATTTTATGAAGAAATTCGCAGAAATTGACAGAGATATGGTGTTTTTTGTGAAGCGGTGTCAAACGCGCGACGGAGCCACGCGGAACATTGAACGCGTTTTCCTCAGAATGACATTTTTCAACCGCGTTGACAGTCTACAGAGAAAACTATACGTTCAATTGACATGAGCAAGGACATTTATTGTACGGAAAACTCGTCGCTAGTACGTGACGATCAGCTTTTTTCAATTTTCGACCTGCTTCTATTTTTTTTAGCAACATTTCCCCAATTTTGTACCCCGAAAGCATGACTTTTTTTCAGTGGTCTGCCATTTTGTTATTTTTTACAATTTTAACATTTTTTGATCGTCACGTAATAGAGGCAGGCTTCTAGTTTCTAAATATTATTGTTTTTTGGAATTCCGATTAACGGGCTGGGGACTGCCAACGCGACTAGCATGTTTTTGCCGGAGCGCAAATTTTGACGAAGAGTATACAGGAAACGGATTTATGAATTTGATTGAAAAAAAATTTTTCTTACCCTTCGATATGTACACTATTAACTATACTAAGCAATAAATTGATTTACTTGTGTTGTTTGGTTGAAATAAATTCCCGAAAACACCCTTACATTTCGGACCGTCACAGTGGTCTCTCCCCTTAAGTTCGAGTTTCCTAGCCGCAATCGGCGGCTGCTGCCGGCGGCGGTTCCACTAGCCGCTTGTGACTAGCACAATGGAGACACAGATGCATACTTCTCCATTGCACTAGTGCAGGCCTGCCCCATCGGGTGCAAATACCTCCTGAATTTCTGGGACCCGGGCAACAGCCGAGCGCGGGACTGTTCCATTGCTACCCGTTGCGAGATTTGTGAGAGAACTGCATGAGTGTGCGAGTATCAGGACGGCCGCACACTCATGCAGTTCTCCCGCAACCCATGTTGTGGTTAGCAACGTAAACGGTCCCGCGCTTGGCTGCTACCCGGGTCCCAGAAATTCAGGAGGTATTTGCACCCGATGGGGCAGGCCTGCACTAGTGGGACCGCCGCCGGCCGTCGTCGCCGATCGCGGCTTAGAAACTCGAACTTTAGATACAATTATGTGACAATTATAAAAGCTATAAAGAGATGTCACTATCTTACGCTTAGTCAGTATACTGGAAGTATTAATTTACAAGAGAACAACATAGTATGAGAATACAAATATATATGTACATATATTCTTATCCATGCTTAAGTGTAATATACCTTCTAAGATGTACGTCTGTTTACCTTGTGCTCATTAATAATTAAGGATAAAGACTATGTGGAGGTATATCTTTAATCCATACAGTCGCTATATATAAATGAAATATCCATTATTAGCGTTAATATAAAAAATTCCAAAGTAAGCTTTGGAGTTTTCTGGTTATTCAACAGAGGAAAGAAATATCAAGGTATTAGAGCAAATTAACATCTATAGTAGGAAAACAATCTAACGATTTTGTTACCTGAAAGCTGTGAGAAAACAAACTGAAGGATAAAAGATATTCTGGTAAGATTAATATTTTGCACTTAATACTAGTCGAGTCCAAATGTAATTGTTGTACCTTAAATCAAAAAGCAATAAAGAAGAAGAAATGTAATAAAGAATTATAAGTAAATTAGAACATGTTTAAAAAGTAAATAATGCGGTACTGAAATTATAACGTTTATAATATCACAGACTCCAAATGATATTCAAAACCAATCAATTAAATGATGCAAAGGAAAACCAAGTTATAAAAAAACAATATAACATGCAATTTAAAGATTGATTCGAATGCTTCATTTAATTGTTACATTTCCTAACTTTTCCAGATAATCATCTGTCTGCAGTCTGACATCAGATTGGTAGCAGGGTCTGGCATGAGAACGCAAAGTATGACGTCAGAACCGTAGTTGTCTGTGTTCGCATTTGGCTGCGTTCTGATGTGCAGAGCCTGATGTCAGTGCCTGATGTCAGATCGTGTTGTTTTAGTTAAATAAACGGTGATACTTGCAGATGGTCATGAACAATTATTTATTTATTTATCTTCACCTCTGTGAATATAATTTCTTATAAAGTAATAACACGTGGTCTTTTAACATCTATGAATAAGCAAAATTATAAAATTACACGCTCTTTCTGACAGACTTTTCTCTACTGCGCAGTTCATACAGATTCATACACACATTCAGACTACACCCATTCACACCTCTCGCGACGAAAACCTACTCACTTAACGCCATCTATTATTTACTTCCAACACTCCTCCTTGAGTAGTTTTTCGCGCAAACGCAGAAATGGCTCTTTAGTCAACGGCTTTGTAAAAATATCAGCCATCTGTTCTTTGGAATTGACATATACTGGAATTACAGTCCTACCTACATGCTTACTTACAAACTTTCTCTTGATTTCAACATGTCTCATACTTTTGTTAAGTTTTCCTTCTTCTGCATTTCTTAACATACATATAGACGCTTTATTGTCCATAATCAGACTTAAAGCTTCAGACAACCTTTGTAAGTTTAATTCTTTAATCACTCGACGTATCCAACTGACTACTTGTATATCCGAGACTGCTGCAGGATATTCAGCTTCTGCCGATGATTCTCCAAACCATATACCGTTAAGGAACTAGTTTCTGATCAGTTTAGAGGCCTTCCCGCTTTAATATTTATTTTTAACCTACTAAAACTTTCAACCATAGACTTTTTTTATACTAAAAGTTGAATTAAGGTTTACACTTTAACGAAAATTTTTAAAAAGTTGAAAATAAGTATAATTTAATTATTTATAAGGTACGGAAGAATAAGATGACTAGGAACTAGTTTTTGATCATCTAAAATACATTGGAACTAATTTCTTATCAGGTAACGAACTAATATTTGATCAGATACTAATACTAATTAAAAAGAAAGTACCAAATGTGATATCCCACTATTTTTCTCGCGGTTCTATTATTCTAAATACTTTCCCATATATGTCAAAGTCACTCCATCAAAGTCCCTTAAACTCAATTATTACCCCTTTTCCCCAATCGCCAATCACCTTGACGATGTACCTTAGCGGTCCCCATCTCAAGATGGTCGGTACGAAACCCCTTTCCTATTAAAACACACAAAATCCATTCAATGGGTTGAGTATCTCCTTTTACCGTTCATAAAACCCCCGAAGTCAAAATTACGACGAATATTGGGCGTACGTGACATAAATATGTCTAATAATAGACGTACCGTTCATAAAAACCCCGGAAGTCCTGCTGCGACTTATTTGTTAAATATGTCAAGGCTCCTACCGCGCATACCCCCGCAACATTCCTATGAGGATACATGAATATGAGGTCCCGAGAGGCCGCAGATTCATTATTATTCAAAGATTCGTCTTGTTCGAGTGATACTATTCATTACTATTCATTCAAAGATTCGTCTTATTCAAGTGATACTATTATTCATTTTGTTCCATCATTATTTGAGTGTTCATTAAGCATCTATTAAAATACTAAATTCAGTGACCAAGAATCACCGTTCATCAAACATTGTAAGATATTACAATTACCATTTTAATACTGTATATCACCACCATCATTTATATTTTGTATTACCGTTTCTATTGCTTTCTATATTATTGTGTCTTATTAACGCTTATTGCGAACATTTATTTTGTATAACTATTCATATTATTACTTTCTTATTAACGCTTATTGCGAACATTTATTTTTGTTTTCTATATCAACGCTTATTGCTATCATTTATTGTTTGTATAACTATTCATATTATTACTTTCTTATTAACGCTTATTGCGAACATTTATTTTGTATAACTATTCATATTATTACTTTCTTATTAACGCTTATTGCGAACATTTATTTTTGTTTTCTATATCAACGCTTATTGCTATCATTTATTGTTTGTATAACTATTCATATTATTACTTTCTATATTAACGCTTATTGCGAACATTTATTTTGTATAACTATTCATATTATTACTTTCTTATTAACGCTTATTGCGAACATTTATTTTTGTTTTCTATATCAACGCTTATTGCTATCATTTATTGTTTGTATAACTATTCATATTATTACTTTCTATATAAACGCTTATTGCTTATGTCAAAATACTATGTTTCATGTTCACATTCATATATTGTGCTTAATTACCATTAAAACAGTAATAACGTACCCGTGTTTAAAGTAAATAAACCTCTCTATTTTTAAAATCACGCTTCGAATTATTGTGCGCATCCTTTGGTTACAAAGATTCCAAATTAAGACAGGCTGCAGTATCAGCTGATTCCTGTTCGTGAACGCGAGAACGGTTCTACTGTTTACAAACATACTTTTGCGTGAGCCGTGCAATTCACGGAAGTATTACGTGTGGCTTTCTTTACATAAATGCAACGGTAAATCCTGTTACCGAAATCAAAACAAACATAAGGTGCTCTAACGGATGTTCCCCGGGTGTGTATTCACTATTTAAACCTTCCCTGGTCGATTAGAGTGTTGGATTTGAGATTCGCGCCTGATCTCCCTTTAGCTTCAGCGTGCTGGATGTAAGATTCGCGCCTAACACTCCTTTAAAATCCTCAGTGTGCTGGATGCCAGATTCGCGCCTGATCTCCTTTAAAATCCTCAGCGTGCTGGATGTAAGATTCGTGCCTGAATTCCTTCAAAATCCTCAGCGTGCTGGATGTAAGATTCGTGCCTGAACTCCTTTAAAATCCTCAGTGTGCTGGATGCAAGATTCGCGCCTGAACTCCTTTAAAATCCTCAGCGTGCTGGATGTAAGATTCGCGCCTAACTTTCCTTCCCCCAATAGTCATCGTTCCAAATACCTCACCCGGGACGTGACATAATTTTGGTGACAGCGGTGGGATACGTCAACTGTCGATAGAATAAATTCTAACATACGGTACCCACAATTGCCTATACATGTATATTACGCGCCCTTAACAGATCGCGGTAGCTTACAGGAGCCGCGAGGTAGAAGGCATTAATGTATATATGCGATCACTAATTTGTGTAAAAGGGAGTCTAGCAACAACGAACCAGGGCGACGATATTTGCCTGTGCTGTTCCTGGTTGGAGCCTGCGAATACGGTGACTGTATACATCGTCCATTATTATCAAGCACCTTATTCGTTTTCCCCTTGCCCTCGGTGCAATTACGAAATATATAAAATTCGCCCCATAAGTAGGTGCGCCGTATGCACGGAATTTTACAACCTCTCTAACGAAGATTACGATCGATTCAATAACCAAGAGGACCTCGATACTTAAAATAGCGTTCTTTTGCCTCTAACAGAAATAAGACCTCCAAATTTTTCGGTACCCAAAATACCCAACTAACTATTATGAGCAACCAAAATCAAATTCGAGACACACCATATTACCCAAGCCGCAGATTACGGAGCATATTGTCAGATTTGAATACATTGATTTGTGTCTCTGGAGGCGTAGCAACGACCACGGAAGGCATAGATATTTGTTTAAATTGTTTTAATTCAGATCCGGTGGAAGTAGATGAAATATACCAAGAGCACTACCACCAACCTAACGATACATTCCCCGAGTGCCCTCGTTACAGAAATCTTTTGCTTAAAGTGCGCCCTATAAATAGTAGCGCCGAATGCACCGAGCGAGAACGCCTCTTAAGTAGAAACTATAACAGATTTGATATTAACTACCCGGGTAGAGAGCACGGTAGGCTTTGAATAACGGCTACGGTAAGCCAAATTAAGAAAACCCAAAACTTTTCAAAAAATTAAAATTTGGAGATATCAAACATGTCTGTGTACGGGGAAACCGACGATTCTTGCGTAATGGACCAAGAAACAGGCCCTTCCATTAGCGCTATAGACGTCGCGACCGCCGAATTATTGGAACAAGTGCAATTATTACGAGAAAAACACGCTGAGATCGAAAATCTACACGCGAAACTCGTAAATAAAGAATCCAATACGCGTTCGAGCGTAGTTATCGGATCGGGCGGCCCCACTTTGGAAGGTCTTTCCAGTCAAATAGAAACCATTCGCGAAAAAATGGAAAAACTTCTTGCACCCCCGCCGTTTGCAAATAATTTTGTCACACCGGGTTCCTCCCGTTTCGACAGAAAACCAGTAGTAAATCGTAATGAGGTTCCGGAAATAGTAAAGCGTAACAATGTTCCGGACCAGAATCCGTCGCCCCAGATCACGTTAAAGGATGCCATAGAGACGGTCCCGAATTTTAACGGGCACAATATACCTATAGATCAATTCGCGAGAGCCTGCAATAGGGCTAAGGCTCTGGTTCCCCCGCAAGCCGAACCCCAGCTGGCGAGGTTGTTGCGAAACAAGCTGTAAGACCATGCATGCTTGGCCGTTGAGGATAGGGTCCTTGACTCCGTAAACGACTTAATTAAACAACTTAAACGCATATTTTCTCCTGCCAAAACATCTGACCACTATCGCGGAGAACTCGCCAACGTTATTAAAGGAACCAACGAGCACATGTTGGAATATATTTCACGCGTTAAGGACCTCCGATTCGCCATTTATGAAGAAGATAGAGAATATTACCGCGACTTCGCACGGAATCACCCCGAAAATCTAGATCGCCTAACATTAGATTCATTCGTCGACGGTCTTCCACCCCATATAAGGACAAGGTTACTCCAACATCCCTTCGAAACGATCGACGAAGCTTTCGATTTGGCTGTACTCGTGGATAAAAAGATTGATAGAGACCGCCTTAGGTTTTCCGAACAAAAGACCCCGAAATTAACGTGCCAACTCTGCAATAAGACAGGACACGACGCACGCTCCTGCCGAAGCAATCAAAATGTCGTTTCACAATCCTTCGAGAGATATCCTCCAAACCGCGTTGCAGGATATGGAAACCAGGCACCCAATCCTCTGCTCCCCTACTGGGACAGAACTCGACCTCCTCCTTCTAGACCTACAGAAATACGTATCTGTTCGTACTGCAGAAAACCTGGTCACCTGATCTCAGAATGCAGGAAACGCTTATTTAACCGAAATGAAAGAAACCCTGGAACCCTCCAGGAACGAGATTCGGGAAACGCTCCGCCCCTACGGTCAACCATGGATGCGTACCGTGGAATGGGCCAAACAGGAGCGCATCCAATAACAATACAAATGGAACCGGGAATATCGAAACAAGAATCGCAACAGCATGGTTAAATACTGCCGATGAAGCTCCGTCTGTAATCATTCCCTCCCCCGAGTTCGAAACTACACCTGAATTAATGATTGATACTGGGTCACAGGTGAACTTATTGAAAATTCAAGCCGTAAAGCTACCGCAAGAGATAGACACGAAAACTCGACTAATACTCAAGGGCATCTCTCCGGGTCCCGTCACCACACTCGGCACAGTAAGGATAACCCTTTTTGGCGATAACGTCACGTTCCACGTAGTCGAAAACGATTTCCCAATTAAGCCACAAGGAATATTAGGCACGGAATTCTTTATAAAACAAAATGTCTCGATACACTATTCCAAGAGAGAGTTGGACTTCCACGGGAACACAATCCCATTCGTAAACAAGAACCAAGTCGTGCTACCCGCAAGGTCAAAAACCACTTTCTTCGTCCACCTATCTAACCCAACGATAGAGGAAGGATATTTACCCTTGTTAGACTTAGGCACGGGGATTTACGCCGGTAACGCACTTGTCCGTAACCAAGACGGCAAGGCATACTTGCAGGTAATAAATTCCAAAGAAATAGACTCAACGATCACGATACCCACTGTTGAATTGGAAGAATTCGAAGTGATAATTCCGGAACCCAAACAAAAACGACCCAAAGAGACGACGACGCCTAAAGACGTCACTCCCATCCCTGCCCCAAGGAAAATTAAACCACAATCTTACCTCGAGGCACCCGCGAAGGTGCACTCACTCTCATCCCCAGAGCATTATGCCAAACCAACCCTTCATCCAAATTTCCGTGAGTCTCTTGCTGTCGCGTCGGGTAAGGAAGTATCGACAAATTCTATAGTAACCCCTTCACGGGCGGAACAAATATTGAAGCTAATTTCAACGGAACATATGAGTCGAGAGGAAACATGCCACGTCCAAAATATTATTATAAAAAATCACGACCTTTTCCACTTGCCAGATGAGAAATTAGGTCATACAAACGCCATACAGCATGGGATCCAGACAACGGACCCAGTGGCTGTCAATACGAAGCAATATCGGTTCCCTCCAATACATAAGAAGGAAATCGACAAACAAGTACGCAAGTTACTGGGAGATGAAATCATAAAGCCGTCATTATCGCCCTACAATTCACCCATCTGGATCGTCTCGAAGAAGCCAGGACCCAATGGGGAACCTTTGTGGCGAATGGTTATTGATTTTAGGGAACTAAACAAAAAGACCGTTCCCGACGCATACCCACTTCCAAATATTAATGAGATATTGGACCAATTAGGAGGAGCCAAATATTTTTCCGTCTTCGATCTCGCCTCTGGTTTCCATCAAATACCCATGAAACCTGAGGATGTACCTAAAACTGCATTTTCTACGCCACATGGACACTACGAATTTGTAAGAATGCCATTTGGGCTTCGTAATGCACCTGCGACTTTCCAACGTTTAATGGATCACGCGCTTACGGGACTCCAAGGTACTGAAATGTTTGTTTACTTGGACGATATCGTCCTTTACGCAAGTTCCCTAACGGAACATTTAATCAAATTTAAAAAACTCGCTCACCGCCTAAGAGAGGCAAACCTTAAGCTCCAACCTTCCAAATGTAAATTTCTGCACAAGGAAGTCGCATATTTGGGACATATAATCACCGAGGAAGGGGTAAAACCCGATCAACTAAAGATTCAAGCTGTTCAAAACTACCCTGCACCTCGCACACCGAAAGGTATTAAAGAATTCCTTGGGTTAACCGGATATTATAGGAGGTTTATCCCAGAATTCTCTAAACTTGCTCGCCCGTTAACCCAATTGTTAAAGAAAGACGTAACATTTGAATGGGAACTGTCCCAGCAAACAGCTTTCGATCACTTAAAATCCGCATTGCAGAACGAACCTATCCTACAATACCCGAATTTCGAACTGGAATTCCACGTCACTACTGACGCATCCGAATATGCCATAGGAGGCATATTAAGTCAGGCTATCACTGAAAAGGAGCTACCGATTGCTTACGCGTCCCGTCTCCTAAATAAAGCGGAAATTAATTACTCAACAATCGAAAAGGAACTCCTAGCAATTGTTTATTGTGTTAGGTACTTCCGTCCTTACCTTTATGGAAGGAAATTTATTTTATATACCGACCACCGACCCTTGATTTGGTTACACAAGGTAAAGGACCCAACGTCGCGCCTTGTTAGGTGGCGTCTAAAATTAGCCGAATACGAATATGAAATTCGCTACCAACCGGGAAAAAGTAACAAACTCGCTGACGCCTTATCCCGTAATCCACCTACCGTGGAAACATGCCCAATACGACCACGAGAGGAAGCCGATGATGACTGGGAGGAGCAGCCTCCACCTAAACGAGGCCCAGGGAGACCTCGGACCTCCAAGATACCCACCCCGACATCAGAAGTTACCAATAAAACCCGCCTAAGGACGGCGCCTACAAGGATTCAGCCGAGCCGAAAGGTACGTAAGGCTCCAACGCCTATACTAACGCCGCCGGATACTCCCTCACTAAACGTACCGGAACCGATGAGTAGCGTTGAAGAGGAAGATCAGGAACAAGAACAATCAAGCACTCCTTACCAAATCATTTCGCCTCCGCAATCTCCAACATCACAAAAAGAGGACGACTCTGATTCCGAAGTAGGATCTAACGCTTCGTACGAATCGTCGTCAGAATCGGAATCATTGATAACCGAGCTGAATGATTCTCCGGAAGAAACATACGAAATGGACCCCGATAGAGATATCAGAATAACGCCATTAATTAGTCGCGACCCGTTGTCCCTAAGAAAAGAAACGCTTGTTTTCTTTTTAAGCGCCGACGGAAGAACTTGCGACGACGGAGCTAAACAACTGCAGGAAGCAGGAACACTAATAATAGGAAACGAACTCACACTGGGCAGAGCCCACGTAACATATAATAGGGGACAAATTCTCGTAGGGTTGGTTATTAAAGAAACGCAAGGTACTCCTCTAACTACGACAATTTGGGGCGAAGCCCTATCTTCCCTTAAAGATGTAATAAGAGAATTAATAATACACTCGTTCAGTATAGCCAAAACCACAAATATCGATCAGTTAAGCTGGCAGGATATTATTATGGATATCCTCGAAGCCATCGACGAAGAAGACATCAGTGTCACAATATGTTTACAAATAGTACAAATTCCTGAAGAATCAAAAAGACAAAATATTATTATAGAAAATCACGCATCTGCATTAGCCGGACACAAAGGAGTGACCAAAACATACAATCGAATTCGTCACTATTATTTTTGGAAAGGCATGAAGAAAGCTGTGGAAGATTACATTCGAACTTGCGAGGACTGTCAACGAAAGAAACTCGTCCGTGTTAAAACCAGGCAACCAATGATCCTTACCGACACGCCTGGACGCGCCTTTGATAAGGTTGCATTAGATATAGTAGGACCACTACCGACTACAAGAGCAGGAAATACCTACATCCTAACTATGCAAGATCTGTTAACGAAATACTTCGTATGCGAACCTCTTAAACAATCCACATCGATAAAAATAGCTGATGCATTTATAAAACGATTTATTTGTCAATACGGAGCTCCCAGAGCCATTCTCACTGACCAAGGAACAAATTTTACTGGTAAATTCATGAAGGCTATCGCGCAAAAATTTAAAATCGCACAATTTCGAACCACAGCCTTTCACCCACAGACAAATGGCTCTTTAGAGCGATCGCACCTTGTTTTGACAGAATATTTAAAGATGTTCATCGGTAAATACAGTGACTGGGACGAATGGACTGACTTGGCCGCGTTCTCTTATAATACCAGCGTCCACGAGGGCACTGGTTACACCCCATACGAGTTAGTATTTGGAAAAATAGCCCGGTTACCCAGCCGAAATAGGGTGCCCGAAGATTTTGAAAACGAAACATACAATCACTACCTCTCAAAATTGAGTACGAGGGTGCAAGAACTTCAAACCGCTGCTGCGGAAAAGTTAAATCAATCCAAACTCCGTTACAAAAAATATTATGATCGACACATAAATGAAGAGACCTTTAAACCGGGCTACCCAATCTTCGTTCTAATAGAACCACGAAAAGGAAAATTCGGTGATCAATACTCTGGTCCTCACACGATATTGGAGGTAATTCCTTCGCAGAACCTAAAAATATCATGGAAGGGCAAAACTAAAATAATACACGCGAATAAAGCGCGTCTTGGTCGGATACGCGAGGATCCCGGTTGACCCTAGTCACAAAATATAGGAGACATACTAATCATTTTATTTCCTAGAT
Source organism: Andrena chrysosceles (assembly GCA_963855975.1). Taxonomy (NCBI): domain Eukaryota; kingdom Metazoa; phylum Arthropoda; class Insecta; order Hymenoptera; family Andrenidae; genus Andrena; species Andrena chrysosceles. Next base: position 64,223,036 of record OY979767.1, on the reverse strand, counting down.
CACAATGCCACACAAAAGGGCCCACAAGCCCAACGGGCCAAAGTCAAGTGGAGGGGGAGTCAGGAGGAAACTCTCCCACATACAGTCGCGGCGCCGGGAGGCAATTAGGAAAGGAAGGAGCCTCTCACCCCTCCTTCCAAAAGTCACCTCCACAATGGTCATTAGGGAGGCTGACCAGACCCCCGACGTCGTCACCATAGAGGACTCTCCCCCATCATCCCCACCGCCAATGGACTCAAAGGCGTTACAAGAGGCCAAAACCCCGCCGCCCCCATACCACTCACCCCTACTGGTAGGGATAGACGAGGGGGTATTCACCCATCCGCCCCCACCTCCTTACCACTCCCCACAACTTCCTAAAATCCAGGTCCCCTCCACCATCCCTCCTTGTCCGGATGTCGTGGAAATCTTGGACACGGGGTCAGCCACCAGGGTCCCTGACCATACAGAGCTGACACCCGAGTTTTTAAGATGGTTCAATGACCTCTATCAAGGAGGTTACGACCTCACGTTCATCCTGGACAATCCCACCTTCCAAACCCTTGAATATTCCTATCCCCCTTTCTAATCCTAACAAAATTCCCCCCTTCCTTTAACCCTTCTTCCCTTGTACATAGTTCCCATTCTCCTTGTACATAGTCCTTGTAAATAGTTCTATTAGTTTAGTTAGGTTAGTTTTCTTTGTTATTAAGCCCTTGGGCAGAAAATTTCTTTTATTTTTTTTCTCTCCTCCTTTCCAAAATTATGCATTTATTTTGTTCTCTCTCTCACAGTTCAAAATCAAATCCATTCCATTCCATAATTAAATAAATCCACCCCACACCTTATTGTTAAGAAATGCACGCATTTCTTCATATAAGGGGGAAGGTGTGATATCCCACTATTTTTCTCGCGGTTCTATTATTCTAAATACTTTCCCATATATGTCAAAGTCACTCCATCAAAGTCCCTTAAACTCAATTATTACCCCTTTTCCCCAATCGCCAATCACCTTGACGATGTACCTTAGCGGTCCCCATCTCAAGATGGTCGGTACGAAACCCCTTTCCTATTAAAACACACAAAATCCATTCAATGGGTTGAGTATCTCCTTTTACCGTTCATAAAACCCCCGAAGTCTAAATTACGACGAATATTGGGCGTACGTGACATAAATATGTCTAATAATAGACGTACCGTTCATAAAAACCCCGGAAGTCCTACTGCGACTTATTTGTTAAATATGTCAAGGCTCCTACCGCGCGTACCCCCCGCAACATTCCTGTAAGGATACATAAATATGAGGTCCCGAGAGGCCGCAGATTCATTATTATTCAAAGATTCGTCTTGTTCGAGTGATACTATTCATTAATATTCATTCAAAGATTCGTCTGATTCAAGTGATACTATTATTCATTTTGTTCCATCATTATTTGAGTGTTCATTAAGCATCTATTAAAATACTAAATTCAGTGACCAAGAATCACCGTTCATCAAACATTGTAAGATATTACAATTACCATTTTAATACTGTATATCACCACCATCATTTATATTTTGTATTACCGTTTCTATTGCTTTCTATATTATTGTGTCTTATTAACGCTTATTGCGAACATTTATTTTGTATAACTATTCATATTATTACTTTCTTATTAACGCTTATTGCGAACATTTATTTTTGTTTTCTATATCAACGCTTATTGCTATCATTTATTGTTTGTATAACTATTCATATTATTACTTTCTTATTAACGCTTATTGCGAACATTTATTTTATATAACTATTCATATTATTACTTTCTTATTAACGCTTATTGCGAACATTTATTTTTGTTTTCTATATCAACGCTTATTGCTATCATTTATTGTTTGTATAACTATTCATATTATTACTTTCTATATTAACGCTTATTGCGAACATTTATTTTGTATAACTATTCATATTATTACTTTCTTATTAACGCTTATTGCGAACATTTATTTTTGTTTTCTATATCAACGCTTATTGCTATCATTTATTGTTTGTATAACTATTCATATTATTACTTTCTATATAAACGCTTATTGCTTATGTCAAAATACTATGTTTCATGTTCACATTCATATATTGTGCTTAATTACCATTAAAACAGTAATAACGTACCCGTGTTTAAAGTAAATAAACCTCTCTATTTTTAAAATCACGCTTCGAATTATTGTGCGCATCCTTTGGTTACAAAGATTCCAAATTAAGACAGGCTGCAGTATCAGCTGATTCCTGTTCGTGAACGCGAGAACGGTTCTACTGTTTACAAACATACTTTTGCGTGAGCCGTGCAATTCACGGAAGTATTACGTGTGGCTTTCTTTACATAAATGCAACGGTAAATCCTGTTACCGAAATCAAAACAAACATAAGGTGCTCTAACGGATGTTCCCCGGGTGTGTATTCACTATTTAAACCTTCCCTGGTCGATTAGAGTGTTGGATTTGAGATTCGCGCCTGATCTCCCTTTAGCTTCAGCGTGCTGGATGTAAGATTCGCGCCTAACACTCCTTTAAAATCCTCAGTGTGCTGGATGCCAGATTCGCGCCTGATCTCCTTTAAAATCCTCAGCGTGCTGGATGCCAGATTCGCGCCTGATCTCCTTTAAAATCCTCAGCGTGCTGGATGTAAGATTCGTGCCCGAATTCCTTCAAAATCCTCAGCGTGCTGGATGTAAGATTCGTGCCTGAACTCCTTTAAAATCCTCAGTGTGCTGGATGCAAGATTCGCGCCTGAACTCCTTTAAAATCCTCAGCGTGCTGGATGTAAGATTCGCGCCTAACTTTCCTTCCCCCAATAGTCATCGTTCCAAATACCTCACCCGGGACGTGACACAAATAAATTTATTTTTAGTATTAAACCATCTAAATTTAATCTTTTTTATAATTTTATAATGTCCTAACCTAATTTTTATTCAGGTGATCAAAAATTGGTTCCATAAGAAAAAAGTGGAACTAAATAATGATCACTGACTTTTAAAGCAAAATGATACATATAATACTAAAATTCTTTCGCTACATTGTAAAGTAAACTATTGTAAGCAAAATGTATGAAAATAACCTTTAATACCGCAATAACCAGTAAAGAAATCGACTGTGGCGTCGATAGTGTTCTCTTAGTTCGAACAGTAAGGTAAATGTACCAATTTCTGCTCATGTACCGATTCCTACTCACTTCGTATTTTTCTCATTATTATAAATGTTACGTTTGTACTATAGTTGTAACAAAATAATTTTAAGTTATTTGAACGTTTACGCGAGTGTTGCACGAGGTGGGGGCTAAATTAAGTACAGCCTAAGCAACGAAAAAAATGTAAAATAAGAGACTCATGGTTTTGTGATCATGTTCTAGCTGTTTGTGCTAAGGAACAGCGCCACCATTGGCATTCGAGAATTAGGCACAAGGTGGCCATTATAGTGAAAATTGTTGTTTAGTAAAACATACAGAGATTATACAGTGCTCTCCATTTAGATTTTTCACGATTTCTAATATTTTGAAGTAGAAAACAGGTGAGTAAGTTTAGGGTCAAGTAAATACCGTCATGTCCGTATTTCTACTCACCCAAAAATTTTAGTAAGATAACCTCAAAATCAAAGTAATGTAGTAACCTCTATATCTATTCGAAGGCATGCTATTTTTTTTATCATTCTTTTATGTTCTAAAAATAATTTTATTTACATTTTTCATAGTTTTAATATGGAAGATAAAAATTTAAAAACAAAATAAATGGCAACAAAAAAGACGAGTAAGCATCAGTATACTGATGAAAGCATAAGAAATGCAATAGATGCTGTTTCTAGAGGTGTATCAGTTAGGGCTGCCAGCAAACAGTATCACATACCATTTTCAACATTGAGGTGCAAATACGAAGGAATATACCCAATAGGGAAGAAAAGCGGTCCACAGACTATATTAACAATTAACGAATAAGAACGATTAGTTCAGTGGATTTTGTTTGTAGGCAATAATGGTTTTCCATTAACCAAGAATATGCAGTTGTATAGTGTCGCATTGTTAATAAAACAGTCGAAAAGGGAAAATCCATTTAATGGTGGAGAAAGCTAAGTTGAAAAAAATAAGAGAAAAAGATGCAGCAGACATGAAAAAGATGAGATCTAACAACGCGAAGCAAATGATTTTAAATTTAACATAAACTGGTATTTTTATTTTAATAAATATTTTTTCTAAATTATAAATAGGGTAGATGTACCATTTGTGGCCACTTTAAGGATTTCCGTACCATTCACAGATACATAACTTACAAAAGAATACGTACACAAAAATAAAGAATATATCAGTGTAATCCAAAATCTACAGATAATTGAAATATTCTACGTTGAACAATGTTTTAAACATAATTATTTAAAAAATCATTATTTTATCGTGCCGAACTGTTTTGCACCATTTGTGGCCACGTATGATTATTAAATAAAACGGGACAACAAAACAGTAGAAATGGTGCCAACAACCCATCCTTAGACAGCTTAATTCATTGTAATGAAAGTGAACTAAGAATAATATATGGGAATAAATAAGACAGTGGCCACAAATGGTGCAGTGGCCACAAATGGTACATCTACCCTAGTTGTATTTGTTATTATGTTATGACACCTCTCCATAAAAGATGTAACTTATTCTAAGCTGAAACGGCAACATATTGTGTGAGCAGAAATTGGTACAAATTGTGAGTAGAAATACGGACATCGGTATTTCTCGTGAGTAGAAATACGGACATTTGGTGCATTGTATTTAATCACAAATTACTAATAGTTAAACATCTTGAAATATCTTTTTTAAATATTTTTTTAATTAGTTGATGTATTATTAAGGTATTAACCAATTTCTCTGCAAATTTTGACCACAAACAAATTTTTTACACAGTCTTTATGACGAGTAACCTCTTAAATGAGTAGAAATTGGGACATTTACCTTAAGAGATGGCGTTCAACAGAGGCTTCCTTCAAGTGAGCTACCTTACACATTTATTTTCACAAAAACTAACAATACTAACTGCTTTCACAGACAACACTAGTAATTATTTCAAACAATTATTTAATGACATAAATTGAAAAGAACGATTTATTTCATGAACTGATAAAAAAATAGTGCCTGATCAAGAACTAGTTCCTTAACGGTAATGGGACCTCCATTTTCAACTAGTACTCCACTTGTTGAGCAGCTATCCATATCATCTCATCCATAGTTTGAGTCAGTGTAAACTTGAAGTTTACAAATACCATCAAAGAATATACCAAAATTTTCTGTTTCTTTCAAGTAACGAAATACTCGTTCAATCATTTTCCAATGTTTAAACCTTGGACTACAAACTTGCCGACTCAAGTAATTCACGGCAAAGCTTATGTCTGGACGAGATATTGTGGACAAGTAGAGCAAGCTGCCAATTGCTTCTCAGTACATTTTATCCTTTAATTCTTTATCATTCGTGTGTTTTTCGGTAATCATTCCAGGTTCGATTGGTGTTGTCACTGGATACGCTTCAGCAAAACCGAATTTGTCCAGAATCCTCCATGTGTAACTTGACTGGTTTACGAAGATTCCATTTCTCATGAAACAAATTTCCATACTTAAATAATACAATTTCCCTTGCTTTGGACTCTAAGACGTAACTTCAAATTTTCTTACTAGTTTTAACAATACATCATTTACTTCAATCTCATCCTTTCCAATTATCAATCCATCATTCACAAACAATGCAATTAACACAGATTTAGAATTATTATAGAACAAACAAGGATCATCATCTGTATCTTCGTATTTCAGACTTCTCAAATAACATGTAAACTTTTCGTTCCAGGACCTTGGGGCTTGTTTCAATCCATACAAACTTTTCTGCAACTTACAGACCTTCTCCAAACCATCCTCAAAATCCTCTGGTTAAGTCATAAAGATTTCTTCAGTCAACTCGCCATTTAGGAACGCTGTTTTGACATCAAAAGTTTTGATGTAAGTCTCCTCCTTTGCTGCATAACTAAGTAGCAAACGAATACTTGGATAACGTGCAACTGGTGCGAAAGTGTTTGTATAGTCGACTCCATGTTTTTGTTTGTACCTTCTGGCCACTAATCTGGTTTTCATTTGTCCCTTTCCTTTTATGCGTAAAACCCATTTAAAAGTTAAGGGTTTTCTACCACCAGGCAACTCAGTTAACGTCCAAGTCTTCATCTGATTCAGTGAATTTATTTCTTCAAGCATTGCACGCTTCCATTGTGGATTTCTCAAAGCTTCTTCGACTGACATATCTTCAACTTCATCGATCAATCCAAAATTTACTTCATAGTCATTATACTTTGGATGAGGCTTTATTTTCCTTCTATCTCCTAAGTTTGGACTACCCCACAGCACCAAAACGTATCTAGTACATAACTGCTGCGTAACCATCATTTCTGGGTTACGTTACGTGGGGGTCACATGAAGGTATCATCAGGGTGATACCTTCAAGGCGTCACATTAAGGTCATACTTTTATATAAATTTTACCTTTCTCTGTAATCTCTCTGTTACGTAGCAACAGGATAACAGCAATAACTTTATTGTTACGTTATGGATAATTACACTATTGGTATGTATTTGGAAGGATTATTTTAATTAAAAAAAAGTTAAATATCTGTATATATATATATGACATGTTATATATAATATAAAGTTTATAAACAAATTCTAACAGATATTTAACTTTTTTGGAAAGAAAAAAATATTTGAAAAAACTATATGTATGTATGTTTATTAATTTTTTTTCTCCTCTCTACACTTCCTTTGCAATCCTAAACGGAACCATTCCGCGGCTTCTCTATTGAAGTCAACCTCGCGGAAGTCGGAGTTGCTATCTATTATTTTATCTGAATAAAAAAATAATATTGTATATATTAGCTCGCATTTTTAATATAAAGGGTTCATAAAATAAGTGTGTAAATACCTTTTATTATTCGCACCATTTGTAATTGGGATATATTTATTTTATTTTTCCTTCCTTTCCACGTGTACAACCCAGCAAATTCTAAACTGAACAGGTTACTCAATATGTACCGAACATTGTCTGCCGGCGATTTCCCTCCGAATCTATCTATATAAGTAAACTGCAAAAGGAAACACGAAATAAGACATCTGAATCAATCATTTCATTTATTCGATACTTCACATATTGGTCGACTATCCTTCTTTGATGTCGAGAAGAGTATGTTTCAAGATCTCTTCTCAAACATTTTCTGTCAGACATATTAATTAAAATATCTATCCAACTTAACCTGAAACCAATATAATAATTGTTAATTGCAACACGCCACGTTTAATCCTCGCGTAAACGTCAGATTTTGCACTCTAAACACACCGATGCTAAATGCAGTCCTTATTTTAATACGTTCCGTGCAGGAGTTACTGGTTACCGAAGCCCATACAGCACACTCCGTTGCAGAAACGTTGCAGAAAGGTTGCAGTTAGGTTGCGGTACAATGTTGCACGGGGGCGGACATAGGAAGATTTCTGCAACCTTTCAGCAATGTTGCGGTGCAATATTACCTTGCAACGTTTCTGAGATTTTACAGCAACTTTTCTGCAACGTTTCTGAGATTTTTCAGCAACTTTTCTGCAACGTTTCTGAGATTTTAGAGCAACTTTTCTGCAATGTTTCTGAGATTTTTCAGCAACTTTTCTGCAACGTTTCTGAGATTTTACAGCAACTTTTCTGCAACGTTTCTGAGATTTTATAGCAACTTTTCTGCAACGTTTCTGAGATTTTTCAGCAATTGTCCCGCAACGTTTCTGAGATTTTACAACAAAGGTCCCGCAGTAAGCAAGGCTCAAAAACTGTTATAATATCGATTTAGTATATAGATTTAGTACAATATCGCAGTATACCTACTACACAGTGTGTTGTGCCAAGGCGCCTGGGGGTCGAGATTCTAGGCGCGAATCTCGGGGTGCTCCTGGGCGTCCTTCGCGTTCGTCGTCCACGGGCTCCGGAGGTTCGGGTGATTATGCCGGGACGGGAGGATTCGGTTAAGAACCCGGAGGTAGGAGATCGTTGCAGGTTAAAGAGTTGGAACTCACCGTAAGGTTAACAAGTTTATTCTGTCCCGATCTGGGTGACAAGGACACTATGCCTACTTTGGCATGAGTCTCGTAAGGTTCGGGTATGGATCCCGTAACAAAGCTTTATCCAGTCTGAGCTCCCGTTGTTCATACGTCGTTCTTATAATGTAATCGGGGCGAAGCGGGGACCATCGGGGTCTCCGCCTTTGCCTGCTTTTTAGAGGTTTCGCCATGTGCTGACGGGTCTCGGTGCGTTTCCGAGATCCCTTACGCTGCTGTGCCGAATTCCGGCCGCTCGATTGGGGCAATCGGAATGTACGCGGTGTCGACACGCTTGGGTGTCGGCCCGGGCACAACAAGTGTATATTAGGTTACGCTTTGTTCATCCATAACGTATCAGCTACATACCTGCAACGAACCGCATTGAATACGGTCTTACATATTTTTACTTGACAATACGGAACTTTTTTATTATCTATAATGAATTAAATGGCAATAGTAGGCACAGTGGCAGTAATTGGCACATGGAACACTTTTTTACAAATATCTTTTGTTGCTGTATATAGTTAATGAATTTGGTTAAACCCTATAGTGTTAACTATGTAATTGTATTAATTACTTATATCACATATGTCGACAAACAGAATACAATGTTACATTTCACAGGCAACCTCCGAGGGAATATATGTAAACACGGACAATATGTAATATAAGTAATTAATGCAATTAGTTAATTAGCACTATAAGGTTTATGCAAACTGTTAAACTGTATACAGCAATAAATGATATTTGCAAAGAAGTCTGAGCTGTGAAATGTAAATCCACAAACACTAAAGACTAGAAAATAATATAAATGATGTTAAACGATTGTATTAAGAATCCGCTAAAACTAAAAAAAACATTATTTTCTTGTACTACGCAGGATATTTCATAACAGAATATGGATCAACTTAATACAACATCAAGCGTCGAAATTAATTTGTTGTGAAATATCCGACTCCGCGATTAGGGTGATGTAATTGAGTTTGTCAAAACGAATCTTCGTTTTTGAATAATTTGAGTTTAAGGTGTTGCTCGGTAGGAATATAAGTTCGAATATGTAAGCATTCTTCTCAATCAACAGTTGTAGCTGCAGCGGTAAAGTGTTCGTCTACGGTCCTACAGGTTGCGGGTTCGAATCTCTCTGGGGTAAAATAATTTTCTATTTTTTCTGTTGCGCACATTCATGTCGTCGGCCCCCCTCGCAGCACGTCCGATATATATAAATATAAAATACCGTAATTTTTATTTTTGGCCCTACTGCCCGAAACGTTGCTGTAATATCTCACAAACGTTGCAGAAAAGTTGCTGTAAAATCTCAGAAACGTTGCAGAAAAGTTGCTGTAAAATCTCAGAAACGTTGCAGAAATATTTCATGCAATGTTGCACACGGGCGGACATAGGAAGATTTCTGCAACGTAACTGCAACGTAACTGCAACGTAACTGCAACGTAACTGCAATGTAACTGCAACCTTTCTGCAACGAGAGTGTGCTGTATGGGAGGTTACGATCAGTCACGATCGAGCAACCGGTAAATTATATTTATCGTTTATGTCGCTGTTATGTTCTATCGTTTATGCACGGTGTAAGAAGGAAAGGTGGTCCGACTCCATCCCCACTCTTGTGATCTAAAGTGTGTAGTTCCGCCAAAGCCCGCTATGTTCGCTAGTGAGACCGCGTACCCGTCGGTGAGAGTTGTTACTGATGTGTGTAGAGCAACAGCGCCCCCACGCTGTCTACAGTATGTACATGTGTATATACGTGAGTCTATGCACACAGTAACACCTCTCACCGACGGGTACGCGGTCTCACTAGCGAACATAGCGGGCTTTGGCGGAACTACACACTTTAGATCACAAGAATTCAGTAGTGGGGGTAGCGGAGTCGAACCACCTTTCCTTCTTACACCGTGCGTTTATGTCGCTGTTATGTTCTATTTATGAAACAAAAATTACGGAGTACTTGTGACACCTAGGTTCCATGACATTTACATCTGGATTAATATGTTGCCTATACGTAAAAAGAGTTACGTAAAAATTATTTGTTTTGTGTGACTTTTCAGTTATGTTTATAGGTTATGTTGCTGCTATGTTCTATCTATGTAACAAAAGTTACAGAACATTGTGACACCTGTATTACGTAGCAGTTATATTTTGTACATGTAACAAAAGTTACAGAATTTGTGACTTCCATGTTACGTAGTATTTACAAGTTGTGCTGTGGGGGTACCGCGACTTGTTTCGCGAACGCGCGACTGCATCGCTGCAGAGGGGCAGCTGAAACAATTGCCAGCGATTGTATCGATGCAAAGCGCGACTAAGCGTTCACTGCAGTGATGGAGGGGGAACACTTGCAGGGAGTGGTGGTAATGTGTGCGTGTGGCGTCGCCAGCGCCAAGCCAAGCCTAGTGGCCCCAACACGAAACCAACCACGGCCAACCAGCCTCGACAATCTATTCTCGACGACGCTGGTTGGCCGTGTTTGGCTTCGCATTGGCAGTGATGCCAGATTCGGGACGGGAGCGCTCGAGAATTTCCCCCACCTCGCATGCACACTACGCCGGAGCTGCGAGTCCGTGAACTCGGCGCTTCGGACAACGTCGGGAAGACGAGAGAGAAAATGAATGAGTGTCTTTCTCTCTCGCTCTTGAAACGCTGTGATCCAAGGTGGGGTGCAAGCGACACGCGGCCGTGCGCGTTTTTCCTGAGTGTCTCGAGATAGGGTAAGCAGGCCAGTAGCTGGTCAAAACATTAACATATTTATCGAAAAAACATTTTGTATGCAGAAAATGTATTTCTATGTATGATTTCACGTCACTACGCGCGAGTTACTCGTTTGTTATTAGCTGTCATTCAGCATCGCGAACCTTAAAGTTAATAAAATACGTATTTGGATGTATCGTAAAGAGGTATGTAATAGATGATTGCATTCTAATATTAACATTTTATAAATAAACGCGTGAACAAAGAAAAATAAAACGATAAAACTTATAAAAATGACTGTCCAGGTACTGATATGGATTTTTAACCTAAACGCAGTAGATGGACAAAATAGAATTAAAACTTTTGAAGCCGTTTTTTCTTAATAAACAAGCAGTTTACATATTTACATGCAGGTATCTTATTTTTCTTCTTTTATTTAGATGGCACGCATTAAAAAAAATATACCGTACATCAATATACATGTAATGATCTAAATAGAGCCTTGGATGATATTGGAAAAGGAATCAGTATAAGAAAAGCAGCGAAAACATATAAAATTCCTAAGTCTACATTGCATGCAAAATTATAAGGTAAGGCTCCCGAACATTGCAAAAAGGGCCCGAAACCTATCTTAACTACGGAAGAAGAAGACCGCTTAAAGCAGTGGATTTTAAATAAAGCCAGGCTGGGTTTTCCAATGCATCCTAACGAGGTGAAAAATGCTGTACAGAAGGTACTTAATGAAGCATCACGAAAAACGATATTTACTGACAATAGGCCAGGGAATAAATGGCAACAATTATTTTTAAAATAATGATTTCAAAAGGTCGAACATCTGTGACTGAGGAAAATTTGAGAGAGTGGATGCGAGAACTAAAATCATACTTGGAAGAGAATGGACTCAATAGTATTTTAGATAGACCAAAAAGCATATTCAATGGAGATGAAACTGGTATTCAGCTCTCTCCAAAAAGTGGACATCTTTTAGGTCCAAGAAATGACAAAGATTTTTATGAAATATCGTCAGGGAAAGAAAAAGAATCACTCACTGTCCTGTGTACATTTTCTGCAGCAGGTGATGCATTGCCACCAATGATCATGTACCCACATAAAAGAATTCCAGCACATATATCCGATTCCGTTCCGGAAAATTGGCCAATAGGACGATCACACACAGGGTGGATTGTTTCAAGCACATTTTACGAATACATAGCGAATAATATCTATCCATGGTGTATAAGTGATGGAGTAGAATTTCCAGTCATATATTTCCTTGATGGACATAAATCACATCTCACACTAGAATTGAGTGATTTTTGCATCGAACAAAATATCATTTTGTATTCATTATATCCCAACTCAACCAATATTACTCATCCCTGTCTTGTGGCAATATTTAAATCATTAAAAATCAAATGGAAACAAGTAGTGCGAAATTATAAGCAAACTACTCAAAAGGCAATTACAAAAGCTAGTTTCGCTCCCTTATTTAAAACAGCTTTTGATGGCCTGAGTGATTCATCCATACAAAATGGATTTAGAGTGTGCGGATTATATCCATTTGATGAAAATGTAGTTAATTATCAGAAATGCATATCCACTCGACGACGGGAATTATATCCTACTCATTCAGTTGAAAATTCCTCTCTTACACAGGATGACTACATCTCAACAACAAAATTTTTTGATCACTTCATTGGTAAAGAAAAACTAGAACTATTTTTAAATATAAGAAACAGGAATGAAGTATGCAATGACCCCATGTATATGTCATGGAAAACCTGTATCGATCAACTAAGTACTTTTGTTTCATAGAGGATTTTCTGTAAGCGAGAAAATATTGGAAAGTGGGGCGAGTATCGAATCCGCAAGGAAAGAAGCTAATTTAGGGGAAAAAAATTGATTTGTTGCAAAAAATCGGAGAAATCAATATTTACTTCAAACATAACATTTTTTGTTTATTTTTGCCCTTCATTTTGTATTTTTTATGTATGCGATTTATAAAAAATGGGCAACGAAGTAAGTAAACAAAATTATATGTAAATAACTAAGCAAAGAAGCAATTTTCCTACGAATTTACCATATTTATGGAAAAAGGGCACATAATCCACTTCCTTAAAACTTATAAATAAAGACACATACCATTTTCAAATCATGACTTCTGTTTTCAGAACGTTTGAAGGACGCGGTTACTACATCCTTAAAAAAATTTGATTTAATTGCATTACTTTTTATTAAGTTATACTATAATGAAAACTTTGAAATCGATTTTCTTGAAATGGCATTTTGGCGTATGTGCCCTTTTTCCATCAAATGCCTCAATTATGAATGTACATTTTTATTTGTTAAACAAGTTACAGAACAACTTTATTTAACTTTTTTTTATGTAGAATTTAGTTCGTATATCTGAAAAATCGAAGAACCATAACGGGTAATTATCGTTTTTCGTGATCTAATAGGATCTTAAGACAAGAATATAAAATTTTAATATAAAGTTTCATTGAAATCCATTTTGCCGTTTACGCGTAATCGTGTTAACAAATACATGAGATATTTAAAAAAAAGTTCTTTTCTAAATAGTCAAAACGTGATCAGGAGGTCTTAAAACGTGATTTCCGTAACAAAACTTTTTCCAAGTTTTTTTCATTACAAGAGTATTATACATATGTCAGAAAGTGAAAAGTATATCTCGAGGCACTCAGGAAGATCGCGCACGGCCGCATGTCGCTTGCACCCCACCTTGGATCACAGCGTTTCAAGAGCGAGAGAGAAAGACACTGCTACTATTGCCCGATGAGAATATGAGCCCAGTGTTGCCACCCTGAATTTTGAAATGTCCGTAGGGCGGACTTGAAAAATCTGTAGAATTCCGTAGATTCTCTAGTGGAAAATCCGTAGATCTACGGATTTCCTTTTTTTAGTGTTAGTCATTGCAATACATATACAGGGTGTCCCTAATAAGGTGTAAGAGCCGAAAGGGGTCATTCTAATCAACTTTTTTCTTAGTGAAAATGTTCGCTGCAGCTTTGTTAACGAGTTATTAAGGAAAAGCACCGATCAATCAGAGAACGAGTATAGCGGACGAACTTCGACATTGTGGCGGGTCAACCGATATAGAACATATATTACTAACCGTATAGAACATATATATATATATATATATATATTAGGGTGTTTCAATTTTCTAAAGGTGATATTTTCATATAACTTTGCTCGCACCCTTGGTTCTATTCATCTAAGTGATCTGTATGCCAAATTTTAGATAAACTTAACAATATTTAGGGGTTGCACAGTTTTATCACTAGGCTAGGCCTGGGGCGGTAGTAACAGTTTGGCTTGGGAATACGATTACGCAGGAACTATTACATTTACAACAAAAACCCATATATGGAAATGTTACTTACTTATCTGACATTATTGAGTCACAACAGTTTTACTGTATGTCAAGTAATATCCAAGTTATTAATAAAAATGAGAAGCGGAGTGTTATAGCCCTAATGATACAGTGTAAAGTGTTGCAACCATAGCTGATCTAGGATCGGTTGTAACACTACATAGATTCTTTGCAAACAAGACAATATTATTCGCTTTCTTTCGGTTTTGTTGTGGTACAACCGACCCCGACTGCTGATGTTACAATCACCCCCGACCATGCTTTTGAACTTCAATTATAAATTGTGACTAACGAGACACTTAAAAGTGCTAGGTAACGATCAGTATTACTTTAAAAAAGGTCAAATTACAGATTAAAAACGCACATACTTGCAAAGGGAGTGTTTACATTAGATTCATAAATCAGTAAGAAAAAGTTACTTTAGGATATCGAAAAGTTATTTTTTTCACTATCCATGTCTATTGCGTATCTATACTGCCAGAACATGGATGTGTGAATTCCAAATGTCATTATTTATCATGTGTATATCTAGAATTGATATCAATATTCATTATATGTTTTGAGATTCAACACAATTTATATGTGTTACATTCGCCCCCTGTTACTACCGCCCCCGATCTACCCCACATATTTTCGCTTTTCCAGGTTTTGAAAATGCGGGTAAAATAATAACGTACAGAATTTTTATAGATATGAACAATAATAGAAAGTAATAAAATGTAAATTTATCTCAATGTAAGCCTTCTTTGAAGTTTAATTTCAGTTTTAAGGACTTGAGAGTAAAAATAATTATCATTGGAAATCGTGTTTCCTTAGCCTACTAAATATTATTTAGTGTGTAAAGTGTGCAACCTCTAAATATTACTCAATCTTCCTAAAATTTGTCAGATATTTTTTTTATATTAATAGGAATCAGGGCATGCGCAAAGTGAAATAAAAATATAATATTTTAATTTTACCCCTATAATATGAAACACCCTAATATATATGTATGATTTTAAGAAGAAAGTAGATGATGTAAATGATGAAAATGACTAAATTTTATATTCTATATTATTAATTTTATATTTTATATTATTAAAAAAAATTTTTTAAACGTATAAAAGCAATGATTTCAGAACCCCACAATAGCGATTAAATCAATGAAATATATTTTATATATAAAATATATATATATATAAAATATATATATATATATAAAATATATATATATATAAAATATATATATATATAAAATATATATATATATAAAATATATATATATTGTCACGTCCCGGGTGAGGTATTTGGAACGATGACTATTGGGGGGAAGGAAAGTTAGGCGCGAATCTTACATCCAGCACACTGAGGATTTTAAAGGGAGTTCAGGCGCGAATCTTGCATCCAGCACGCTGAGGATTTTAAAGGAGTTCAGGCGCGAATCTTGCATCCAGCACGCTGAGGATTTTGAAGGAGATCAGGCGCGAATCTTACATCCAGCACGCTGAGGATTTTAAAGGAGATCAGGCGCGAATCTTGCATCCAGCACGCTGAGGATTTTAAAGGGAGGTCAGGTGCGAATCTTGCATCCAGCACGCTGAAGCTAAAGGGAGATCAGGCCCGAATCTTGCATCCAGCACGCTGAGGATTTTGAAGGAGATCAGGCGCGAATCTTGCATCCAGCACGCTGAAGCTAATGGGAGATCAGGCGCGAATCTCAAATCCAACACTCTAATCGACCAGGGAAGGTTTAAATAGTGAATACACACCCGGGGAACACCCGTTAGAGCACCTTATGTTTGTTTTGATTTTGGTAGGAGGATTTACCGTTGCATTTATGTAAAGAAGAGCACACGTAATATTTCGTGAATTGCACGGCTCATGCAAAAGTATGTTTGTAAACAGTGTAAGCGTTCTCGCGTTCACAACAGAAATCAGCTGTTGCGGCAGCCTGTCTTGGTTTGGAATCTTTGTAACCAAAGGATGCACACAATAATTTGAAGCGTGATTTAAAATAAAGAGGTTCATTTACTTTAAGCACGAGTACGTTATTACTGTTTAATGGTAATTAAGCACAATATATGAATATGGACATGAAACACAATATGTGATAATTAAGTAAAATGACATAAGCAATAAGCATTGATATAGAAAGCAAAATAAATGATCGCAATAAGCGTTAATATGCAAGATAATATAAACGATGATAAGAGTAAATAATATAAAGATAATGAAAATAATACGAATAATAATACAAGAATGACATACGCAATAAGCGTTAATAAGACACAATAATATAGAAAAAGCAATAGAAATGGTAATACAAAATATAAATGATGGTGGTGATGTACAATATTATAAATGGTAATTGTAATATCTTACAATGTTTGATGAACGGTGATTGTTGGTCACTGAATTTATAATATTGAGTAACACGAATCTTTGAAAGATAATGAATAATAATGAATGTTTAGTATCACTGAACAAGACGAATCTTTGAATAATAATATGTTTAGTAACACAGAAATTGAATGATAATGAATGCTTAATGAACTTTCGAATAATAATGAATCTGCGGCCTCTCGGGACCTCATATTTATGTATCCTTACAGGAATGTTGCGGGGGGTACGCGCGGTAGGAGCCTTGACATATTTAACAAATAAGTCGCAGTAGGACTTCCGGGGTTTTTATGAACGGTACGTCTATTATTAGACATATTTATGTCACGTACACAAAAAAAAATTGCGTTGTAATCAGGAGGAAATCCCCTACATATCCACAAAGTTTCAGAATTTTTTGAATTTCCGGGTTCGGGATCTTCTGTCAGTGAGTCGTAAAGAGGGGAGTGAGACGTGGTCTCGATTTAAGAAGGTTTTTGGGACGAGGGACTTGTTTAGATTTATTTTGAGGAATGGATTCGTGCCTCATAGGGCGAATAGGCGATGGAGGTTTCGTACCGACCATCTTGAGATGGGGACCGCTAAAGTACATCGTCAAGGTGATTGGCGATTGGGGAAAAGGGGTAATAGTTGAGTTTGAGGGACTTTGGTGGAGTGATTTTGAGATATATGGGAAAGTATTTAGAATAGTACCGCGCGAAAAATAGTGGGATATCACAATATAAAAATATATATATCACGAAAAATATATTATAATATTTTTTATATATATATATATATATAAAATATATTTCATTGATTTAATCGCTATTGTGGGGTTTTGAAATCATTGCTTTTATACGTTTAAAATTTTTTTTTTATAATATAAAATATAAAATTAATAATATATAAAATTTAGTCATTTTCATCATTTACATCATCTACTTTCTTCTTAAAATCATACATGCTATTACTAAATAATTTTTTATGTTTCTCTGTTATTTCAACTTGATAACAAGGTACTTCCATTGCACCTTTTGTATGTAGTAATCCTGTTAACGTAGTTGAGTTCAATTTATTTCTTATTTTTGTTTTCATTAGGTTTATGGCAGAAAATAATCGTTCCACATTTGCACTACTGTGCGGTAAGCACAGAAGTGATTGAGCCAATTCAGATATGAGTGGGAACATTCGGCATCCATCGCCACTCTTCATTTTTTAAATAGAATGCCAAAATTCATTAACTTTTATATCTTTCGTTTTCGAGAATGGTAATTGCGTATTTCTCAGTAACCTCCATTCTCTATCTAATTCTGTAACATTTTTTGGACATAATTCTGAAAATAAAAATGTTTAAATATATAGTATATTATGATAAAGATGGGATGATATAAAATAAATATAAAGTACATACGTGGAAATAATCGTCCTAAATGTGCTGTAGACGGCACATTCTTTTTAAGATGAGAATCAAGTAATATTTTTGGATTTAAGAACATAAGACTTTTTATTTGTTCTTTTTCTTTGAAAGAATATCTCATTTTAATTTGTTTTACAGCTTCAATATAAAATGCAAGACATTTCTGCCGAAACTGTGTTAAACATTCTTGTGACAAACTGTCTCTTGATGTAATCAGTACTATGCTGCCTCCTAAATAAATATCATTTAATTCCAAATGGTATTCCGTTTCTGTAAATGGAATATTTAATATTTTATTTTCTAATGCAAGGTCTTCCCCAGACAGCACACAGACATCTTAAAGACATCTTAAAGACGTCTGGAGTCGGACGTTCCAGACGTCTTTAAGACGTCCGTGAACGTCGTTTTCACGTCTTATACAAGTCTTTGGCACAGCATATGTCACGAATCAAGACGTCTTAAAGATGTTTTTACGACGTCTTACAGACATCTTTAAGATGTCTTTTCTCAGACGTCTTAAAGGCGTCTTTATAAGGTCCAGGTTCGGAAAAAAAAATGTCGGTGACGAGAGGAATCGAACCTAAGACTTTCTGTTTACGAAGCAATCGTTATTCTCACCTACCGAACATACTTCCTTATAAACACTTCCAAATCTTAGTGTTTGAGATGGTAGGAGGATTGAGAGTGAGAAGAGATGAATCTAAGACAGGTTATGAATTAAAGTACACAGTTTTCGTGAAAACACTTCGTCGACGTTTATTAAAACACTGTGAACTGTGAGCGAATGGCGCAGTGATAATACTTATCACTGCGTTGCAGAGTAAATGAGAAATGTTGGTTACCGCGTGGTGCCCACGTGGCGTCCACGCAATTATATTAATTGAGGACTGATGAGAGTTCAAATGAGCTGAGTGTTCAAAGAGTTGCGATTATTCTCTGTAAGAATACACTGGTTTGAGCGTGAGCTGAGCAAATGAAAATACAAAAATGCGCAACACGATTTCACGTGACCGTTATCGGCAAAGTGATACAAGAGAGTGCAAGAATGGCGGACTTCCGCTTGCGCGCCTTTTCCGTTCCGCTAGATCTTCAATGCGGAGCGCTGATTGGCCTATCGATCTTCAATGATTGGTCGATCGATAGGCGCTGGCGAGCGGCTCGCTGGTAGATCAGTGGCGCTGTGTCGCGGTCCGCGAGGTGCTGCCATGAAAATGAGTGTGGCGGCGTGGGAAACTAACTTCATTCCCAAACACTTAGCTACATATATATTGTACTAATTGTTTATAAAAAACACGCATTACAGCGAAATATTTTACAAAATATTACTATTAAATGTCTTTATTGGACCATGACAATTACGATATAACAATAATTGTGAATAGGCGAGGTTCAGCATAAGTGCTGCTCTACAAACTAACCTATTCATCATTCGACCGCTAGACTCATTTCACACACTGTCATATAATTGTATTAAAGAAAAATTGCAAAAAGCTGTGCAAAGCTGTGGCTGATCCATCCGTGAAGGGTAACAAACATAAAAAATTATCGTTTACATTGAATTCTATTGATGTTCTTGCAATCAGAGCTAAATGTTTAGTTTTTGATTTATCTGCACTTTCATCTGCTATCAAAGAAAATTTATTTTTTGTAACATAGTTATTAATTTATTTTCTGCAGCCTGACCAGTTACATGTGTAATGATGACTTGTGCTTTTGTCTTTGAAATGTTAATTCTTGTGTAACTTTCGGGTTTGAACAAATATTTTGAATTAAATTTTTTAAATGACCTGCTACATTGAAAGGAATATTGTGTTCCGCAAGGAAGCAGGTCATTTTTATTTCTGCAGCTTTAACTTCATTTTTTATATTTTTCGATGATTCTGGTACTATAGATGTTATCAGTGGCTGGTGTGCAATAGCTGTAAAATATATATACATATATTTGAATTTTGAAATATCATTATACGGGATAATTTTCTCGCTAGGGGGCCAAAGACAGAAACTAACCTTTAGCATGCTTTATATGTTTTTCACTGATTGCTTGTTTCTCGACATCTTTTTTACCGCCACCAGAACACTTTAAATCATTCATGCATGCATTGCAGTAAAAATACGCATCGCCTTTACTACTTTTATTTAACCAACCTTTAAATGCTTTCTCTTCCTCCCATGAGTTACAATATTTTAGATTGTATCTAACTACTTTTCGCTTCTTTTGCGGAATACCTTTCTTGTAGAATGTAGTGGCTGTCTGAATCAGTATCTGTATCCATTTTCTTTATTTTTGAAATTGTCGGTGTACTCTTATGCACGAAACAGACGCTATACTACGCTGCACGGAGACAAATGACAAATGTTGCTTCAATCTTCAATATGAGCCACTACCAACAAGCTGAAATGTCACAGGGGCAAGGGGAATCGCCTACTCGCGTGAACCTATCCCCTCCAACACCGTTCGTCCCGTGACGTAGAGGCGAATGAAACCAATCGCGACAATCGGGGGAGGGAATAGATTCACGCGAGTGGACGATTCCCCTTGCCCCTGTGACATTTCAGCTTGTGGGTAGTGGCTCATCTTCTTATCGGGCAATAGTACATCCCTACTTCCTATTTGGGGCGCGATTTTATAGAGTTCTCGTATTTAACCGCTTTTGAGCAAATCCAGGGATTTACGCTCTGGGATAGTTGAGACAACATTTTTAGAAATTCAATATTATTATTCTGTGAAGTACCCTACCTTTCTTATTGCGATATTTGGATTAACTTCCACGAGATGGGACCTGATGAAACCCCTGATATCTCCTGGGCCTGGTCGGGCTTCGGGGTGGTCCACTCGCCAACAACCAGGGTACGCCCAAATACAGGGGGGTTGATTTCCTGCCTGGTGATCGGAAGCGTAGCGATGCCAAAAAGCTCGTCGCTTGTCACCGGCGCTTCTCGATAATAGCAATTTAATTTCCTTAACTGCACACGTCGCCCCGCACGATGATTTCTTGGCATTTGTCCTTTGGTATTTTTAAACAGCAATTATTAATTGATCGATAAATCAATCTCCACCTTCCACACCAGGTGCTACCGCGGGCAACGTTCTGCTCTTCAGCGGCACCATCGGAGAAGGCAAGCTTGATCTAATTACAAATATTTAATTAGAATTTCATTAATGTTTAAACAAATCGCGTGGATCGAGGTTTACGCTTTATTTCTGGTAAAACCGCGGGCAACGTTCTGCTCATAGGTAATACCATCAATCAGCGCAACTCGTGAATTATCATTGTACATTTTCGTAATCTATTTCGTTTTACCAATAGATAAACGTCAAGTCAAAGAGGATGGGAATTTGAGGTAGAACACTTCACTCACTTTTAAAATGTTAACGACACTTTTATTTTCACTTGGATTTCTGGTTGACACTTTTTCTAAGTCTTTTACAGTTTTTGCACAAAAAGATTGGTCGATTAAAACTTGATTATTGATTATACTGAATTCGTTAATTAATTCATTAATTAATACGATCCGCGGGTGGTCATCCCCTTTTTATAGGACTACTGATCACTCCTTCTCCAGGTTTGTCACATGACAATTAAGACGGTGGGAGATGAAATCTCCCAATCATCTGCCGTGGGATCCACCTGAAGAATTCTTTCCAGCGGGCTATCCGAGAGTTTTATTTACTACAGAATTTCGGACTATTTCGGTGTTTTCTGCGTGACTTAAGACGTATTTCTGCAGTTATACGAAACCCTGAGTAGCGTCGATAGTTACATTCTTATTTAAATTCATTTTTTAGAGGTTTACGCTTTTGGGTTTTCGATGTGCTCTGTGCGATTGGTTTCGTACAGTCCACATACTAGGGATTGAAGTTAATATACATCGGTTCCGTATGGGAGCTCGATTTACTGGATATTAAGGGAGGGCAAATTTGTGGCGATGATCAGGAGCGCAGCTTCGTGAAGGTGTCGACTCCGCTGGCGGAAGGGGCCTCTGGCCCATCAGCTGGCGTCCACTGGTCCCCTCTGTGTGCGCTCGATTGGCTAGCTGGTGTGCAGCTAGTAGGTGTGCGGCTACCTCCTTCGTGCTGGTCCTCCTGCTCACTGTTACCGTTCCTTGATTCTTAACTTGATTTCTTCTTGCTGATTACGGATTACAATGCCTTATCGGCAACACTTGTATACTAGGTGATTACAATACACCAAAGTACGAAATAGTAAATATATTCGATTTAAAGGGTTAGATAATAGTAAACTCCACGTCGCGGGACGTGACAGACACACATTCGTTTTCTCTCTCGTCTTCCCGACGTCGTCCGAAACGCCGAGCTCACGGACACGCAGTTCCGGCGTAGTGTGCATGCGAGGTGGGGGAAATTCTTGAGCGCTCCCGTCCCGAATCTGGCATCACTGCGCGTTGGGGCCACTTGGCTTGGCTTGGCGCTGGCGTCGCCACACGCACATATTACAACTGCTCCTGTAGGTGCGTCCCCCTCCATCACTGCAGTTTCATCGTTCCGAATACTGCGTTACATTTATATTCAGTTACTTCCAGGGTATAATTCAATAAAATTGATTCCTTGTTTGTGTCCCAATTGTTTCTCGTTATATCATTATTATTACTTCTCAAATGGAATCCTTCGATACCGAATTCTTTATTACTCAAATTCAAAATCGTCCAATCATATGGGATTCGCGTTTGCCAAATTATTCGAACAAAATAGACAAATGTAAAGTCCGGGAAGAAATATATTTGATGACAAATGCCTCGTCGCTCAAGCATACTTCTACTTTTGGTGTTCTTGATTTCAGTTCCATTATCAGACTTCAATATTTTGACTTGACGATTAAACTGATATTCAACTAGATTTAAATAGACTTCCAGTTTATTTACAGCTTCAGACTTTTGTTTCCAGCAATAAACTGTTCTAAAATGAGTATAGTCGTCCTTAAAAACAAAAAAATATTTGGAAGCTCCTACAGAATATTCATTCATTTCACCAAAATTCACATGAACGATATCGAGACACTCTTTTGCTACTATCGGATTCAATCTATGCGATACTCGACTGCTTACCATAATCACAGCCTTCACATACATATCCGTTCCAATCCTTTTTAAAATATCTTTGATATATCCAACATTTTGGTGAGCAAGACGCTCATGCCAGACCTTAATCGAGACTGCTGTCAAGCCATATTCCTTTTCTCGACGAACTTTCATGCGGAATAGACCACCACTCCTCTCAGCAATGAGTACTGTCTTTCCATTTTCCAAAATTTTGGAAGTTTTAGCATCTGCCTGCTGAGTATATCCCTTATTCAGTACAGTGGTGAGTGAAAATAAGTTAAATGATAAATTTGGCACAAATAATACTTGACGAAGAGTAATAGGATACCACTTTTCACCATCATAGGCTTACAATTCAACATCACTCATAGCCTTTAGTTCAGTCGAGTCTCCAATTTTTACTAATGTTGTCTCCCTGAGAGATTTTATATTTGTCATCCAATGTAAGTTAGCTGTCATGTGATGCGTGGCTCCACTATCCATGTACCATGAATCCTGATCATCTGAAATACTGTTAATTTCAGTCGAGGACAGATTTATTGAAATGAACGACTATCCACTCTTCTTTTCTCCTTTGGGACATTCTTTTGCAAAATGACCAGATTCTTGACAGACATTACATCTGTAATGTTTCTTGCAGTAATCAATGTATGCCTGACAGGGCTTTCCATAACAAACAGCTTTCTTGTGTCCCTCTTTTCCACATTTAAAAAATTTCAACTTACTTGGTTGCTGACTTGACTAATTTGTGTTTGATTTTCCTGACGAAAACTGCCTTTTTTCTTGACTATTCTTATTCTGACCTTTGTTTGCTGGCTTACTTTTACCTCTTGACATCAATGCATTTTCAACAGTTGATACTTCTCGACTTTTCATCCTTTGCTCTTCCTGTCGAAGACGTTCAAGTAATTTTGACAAAGATTTCTCTGCCTCTGATAGTGAATCCCAAGCCGAGTGAAAGTGACAGTACTTATCTGGCAGACAATTTAAATTTTTTTATATAATCCATTCGGCCTTAACTTCTTCTCCCATAGCTCGTAATTTTTGCGCTAGTCCGTCAATTTCAAGACAATTTTCAATGATATTTTTATCCGTATCAAAAACATATCCAAAGAATGTCATACGCAATCCCTCTATTGATGATCGTGCCTTACTACCATACAAGGTTTCTAATCTCTCTATCATTTTTGCTGGTGATGTTCACATACCCTGATAACCATCTGACGCCAATCTGACATCAGATTGGTAGCAGAGTCTGGCATGAGAGCGCAGAATCTGACGTCAGATCCGTAGTCGTCTGTGTCCGCATTTGGCTGCGTTCTGAGGTACAGAATCTGATGTCAGATTCTGATGTCAGATCGGCAGCAGATGGACAGCAGATTCTGCCGTCTGCTAGGCACAGCCAACAGCGCCATCTGAGGTCCAGAATTAACATACAATTCCCTACGCGTGACGTCACATGGCCGCCCCTACGCGTGACGTCACACTAGGTGTATCCCCACCCTTTCTACTGCTCGTAGAGAAGTTTTGGAGCAGATTCTAAGATTCTGCTCGCAGGTTATATGAGCCGCAGTTTATTAAATAAGTTCTTTATTTTTTTTTATAAAGGTATGTGTTTATTCTTTAATATTACAAGTACAAAATATATATAAGTGGCACATATATTAACATTTAATATTTACATTTGGAAATGGTGATTCTAGATGCAAACATAAGCCAATTTTCCCGAGAACGAACTTTTATTCTACATTACATTTTTATTTATATAGATTTTCGACTTATTGTTTTTGCATAGAATCACCATATCCCTGCTTCTGTTAACTCTGAAAAGAAATACAACATTAGTATAAAATTGAAACGATACTGGGAATGTACCGATGAATATTTTATTAAACGTTAAGTACTTTATTTCAGTGATGCTAAAGTAAAGTGAGCACTGAAAAGTACTGTTTGGTTTAGTACGTTTTAAAAGACTGGCGCTGAAAAGTGCCGATTATTGTTCCTTGTGAACGTCGAGAGGTTGTTCCCGTTGGACTCGATTAAAATGGGCACTGAAAAGTACCGTTTGGTCTCTTCGCCACTGTAAAAGGAGACACATCTCAACTTTTAATGGGCATATTTCGTGAAATAAAACATCTGCCACAGTTCTTCAGACGTCATCAGCTTCTTCTTCGGGCTGCTGGTCGCTCCAAAACTCGCGGCGCCTTTGCAAGGCACTTGGGGGGGCTGCTGTCGCCCGTGGACCACACCTCCTGCTGCGTACTCTTTCTTTCGCGGTCCGCAGTGCCCGCTGCATATATAGTTGAAAGTCCGATCGGAGGGGCTTGTTGAAATGCGGGTTCCCAGACACCGCTTCTGAAAAAGTAATGCACGCAAAGTACATTAGTATAATTATTTATAAAAACATGAATATGCTTATTGCTTCGTACCGTAAATCGCCATAGTAATACGGGCATTGTACAACGGCCGTTGTCCCGTTCGGCCGAACCACGTGAAGGCCGTTGTCACGTTGTCGACAAGTGCCTCCTTCATACAAAAATCGACCGCGGCCTTCAGGCTGAACCCACCCACGTATTTTAAATATTGGACCTAAACAAAGTAAGTAAATATTGATGTAAGTATGTATTATATAAAAGTAAATAAAAGCATAATTTCGCTTTCACTTACAACATTGGAATATGTTTGGTCGTCGATGGTCTCGAAACAGTCCACCTCCTCCGGTGACGAGAGAGGAATGATCGCTGGTTTCCTTGGTGGACCGTTACGGGTGAGTTGCACACATTGGAGAACATTCTCCAATAAAGTATTCATTCTTCTGCAAGCAGAATGGATGGAGGCGTAACGTATTAATAAACACGATAACATGCAATACTTACCTTAGCTCCGTCTCGACGCTCGCCGTGCGGTCTTCCAGGCTCCTGCGAACATGAACATTTATAATAGAAAACGTCACACTATCAATATTTTTATAACAAAAAAAAGAAACATGTAAATTTACCTATTAGCAGGAGGTTGTATGTGCACTGTATGGTGCTGAAACGGCTCATTCTGAATGACCGTGGCGCGTGCAGAGGACGTCCCTGGATCGTGATGATCCCTTATTGTTGCGAGGACAGGAGCACTGGCAGCAGCAGGACTATTCTGCAACATAAGAACGTTACTCGGATTAGTCGTAGAAAAATCCTTTGACGTTGGTAGATAATTATTTGATTCCTGCAGGATTGTCCTCAAATCCTGGATATCCTGATCGATGCTTTGCTTCGGCATGGCTGACGTCTTCTTTCTTGGAGGTTCCTCCTCCGAAGAAGTCGTCTGATACCTCGCTGGTTTGGCGACCACACGCTTCTCTCGCTGCGACATGTTTGGTAAACCTGTGAGTAAAAGTACATATTACAATTCTTAGCAAAGGTGTGTTGGCTGTTTTTCCTATTTTACATGCATACATGCAATATTAACCGAACCCAGGTAATGTATTACTCAATAATTCGAGTGTAACTCGACAAAGGCTATAACAGTAGAAAATGTAAAAAAGTGACCCATGAAGAAATATTCGAACCAAACGATAAAATAACTCATCAACAGAGATTAACAAGGATACGTGTAAATATAATATTACTTATGAAGAGCAATACAAAAGGAAAGTATAATACAAAAGAAGAAAATGTAAATATTATAGAGCATGCCCCTCACCAGAAAATAGTCGTAACTTACCAAAAACAAGAGACGAGGCTAGAAATGGAAGATTTTTTTTTTTTTTTTTTTACATGGTGGAAATCCCTAACGGATACCTCACCCCCATGGCAGGGGTGAGATTATGTGGGGCTTGCACCCACTAAAACCACCATGGTGACCGCCTGACGCGAGAAGCTACACGAGGGAGTGGGACTGACAGCGAGATACATCCAGCGAAAATAAAAGTGGAAGAATTTAAATACTATGGATCCTACGGCTTCTCGCTGTGCGTAATAACAGCAACGATATACCTACGGGGTTCTAAGAGGTTTGTGTCAGTGGACATACTACAGCGAAAAGGCATTCTATAACATTTGCCACGAACCTGATCGGGGGAGATATATAAAATTTCATGGCTCAATGTGGCGCATTTATATATGCCAAGAGCCGAAGACTCTATGCCGACATCATAAAAATTATCGACTTCTAAAAATTTTTTGATACCCAAACGATACGAGTCATTGTCCATGCCAATAGTGAAAATTATGCAGATCGAGCCATCGTCTGAGATGCAACAATTATCGCGTACATTTGTGCCTAGAGATATGTTATTAAATTCTATCTTACGGTACTGAGAACAATTGGTGTCATTCGTAAGGGGTCTAGATACACGAATAGAAAAATCGACATTACGATGAATGTTTGTGCCATGTGATTGTATCTCCCTCATCCTGTTGGAAAATTGTTGGAGAGGAAGAGATGGCTTATTAAGAAATTTTTTAAAAATGGACATGTTGTTTTCATAGGGAAAAGCAGAACATGAATCTAAATTACCAAAACGTCTGACATCGTTGGTTAAGTGAAGAAGACCATGGACGTTATAACTATTAAAAGTTGGGCCATATAGGTTTTCGGTACGAAGAACAAATTTCTGTAAAGCTGACTCTGCGAATCCCAAGTGGGGGCTCGATGGAGATTCTGCAACCAAAATTCTTATGGCCGCATGTAAAATTAAGAAGTGCTTGTATATTTCATCGTTGAGTACACCATACAGTACAACCGGCCCTGTATATAGAAGGAACTGACGAAACTCGGTCGCCTTATATTTACAATATTCCTCAATAGCTCTGGGACGTCTGGCAAAGTCCAAGGGACAATATCTTGCGAGATTGTTGAGTCTCGTAGATATCACAGAAATATTCAGTGCGGGCAATTTTGACAAAAATGTAAAGCTTCCAGATACCCACGCGGACAAAAGTTTCTTCATTACGCCCAAGCATACAAGGTGCATATACTCGAACGGAACTTGGGAAACCATTCCTATCGGTAGCGATGCCAATGGGCTTGGACCTTCTTTGTGATGGTTCTCGTGTAACCGTTTAGGGTATTCCTCATCGGTACGAGGAGAATCATCTATACCATCGAAGGCATAATGCTTACCGTTCAGGGTACCAGAAACCATACATTTGGAACAGGGATATTGAGACATATGCCCAAAATGATTCAACACAAATGCTCGAGCTGGTGCGTCAGCTATGAAACATCTCAGACGTATGGGCAACTTACTGCCATGAAAATTTATACCTCCGTTGGACATGATGGCTTTGACGTTTGCAATAAATTTCTCAAAAAAAATATTGGGATCGTGTGGTTTATGGCGACCTTTATAGATTCCTACCACTATTGGCTTTATACGGGGAATATTTGAAATCCTACATTGGATGGGCCAGAACTGAATGGAACCTTTGTCCACACGACATCCGTCGGTATGAAAATCTAATTCTAACTCTCTAACAAAAGATACGGACAAAGGGAGACTTTTAACAATTTCTGTTTCCAGATCGAAATGAATGTATTCTCCTGGTTCCACGACGAATGTAACAGCAGGATTACGTGGCGTATCGAGAAGTGTTCTAACATCCTGAGGCAACTGGGAAAAACAGGAATGCGTTCGAAGGAGAGATAATATATTATTTCCTTGAACGTGTGTTAAATTGCTGTCTACGAAACAAGACGCTAAACGTTGGCGAAAAGATGGCTCGGAGAAAGTATCACAGGACAATGAAACTGTATCATGAATTGAAGAAACGCGTGACGTGGAAGTAGAAGGACCGGCGTCTTCTACATTGATATCGCGCCTAACACTGAATCTATCCGGGATAAAATTAATAGGAACGGACGAACTACAACCTGCAGATGTGCTAGCAGCATCTCGCACGTTAGAAGTATTATCCGCTACTCTACGAACGGTGTTAAATTCAGGACGGTATCGCGCGCGTAACTTTTCTCGCATCTCGCGTATAACCCTCCTTTTTTGCCTCGCCGACAATGCGTGTCCGGGTTTCCGCGACGTAGACAACTTGAAACGATTAAATTCCATAATTACTTACGTCTTGCGGATGTCTCGGGATGATATTCGTACTTTTTAATGCTCTGGAAATTCTTCGGATCTGCCGTCGATGACTGCCACCTCAGAATGAACGAGAATTCGAAACAAACGCGAACTGGGAAGTAGAGTCTCGACCAATCACGAATGACCGCAAGGCGGCGCAGCCAATCCGAGCGTAGTCCAGTGTACCGCCAAAATATTACCTCGTGGTACCCTTTATTCGACGTGGTACCCTTTGTGCTGAAAAAAAAGCGCTCGGATTGGCTGAGCCGCCTTGCGGTCATTCGTGATTGGTCGGGACTCTACTTCCCAGTTCGCGTTTGTTTCGAATTCTCGTTCATTCTGAGGTGGCAGTCATCGACGGCAGATCCGAAGAATTTCCAGAGCATTAAAAAGTACGAATATCATCCCGAGACATCCGCAAGACGTAAGTAATTATGGAATTTAATCGTTTCAAGTTGTCTACGTCGCGGAAACCCGGACACGCATTGTCGGCGAGGCAAAAAAGGAGGGTTATACGCGAGATGCGAGAAAAGTTACGCGCGCGATACCGTCCTGAATTTAACACCGTTCGTAGAGTAGCGGATAATACTTCTAACGTGCGAGATGCTGCTAGCACATCTGCAGGTTGTAGTTCGTCCGTTCCTATTAATTTTATCCCGGATAGATTCAGTGTTAGGCGCGATATCAATGTAGAAGACGCCGGTCCTTCTACTTCCACGTCACGCGTTTCTTCAATTCATGATACAGTTTCATTGTCCTGTGATACTTTCTCCGAGCCATCTTTTCGCCAACGTTTAGCGTCTTGTTTCGTAGACAGCAATTTAACACACGTTCAAGGAAATAATATATTATCTCTCCTTCGAACGCATTCCTGTTTTTCCCAGTTGCCTCAGGATGTTAGAACACTTCTCGATACGCCACGTAATCCTGCTGTTACATTCGTCGTGGAACCAGGAGAATACATTCATTTCGATCTGGAAACAGAAATTGTTAAAAGTCTCCCTTTGTCCGTATCTTTTGTTAGAGAGTTAGAATTAGATTTTCATACCGACGGATGTCGTGTGGACAAAGGTTCCATTCAGTTCTGGCCCATCCAATGTAGGATTTCAAATATTCCCCGTATAAAGCCAATAGTGGTAGGAATCTATAAAGGTCGCTATAAACCACACGATCCCAATATTTTTTTTGAGAAATTTATTGCAAACGTCAAAGCCATCATGTCCAACGGAGGTATAAATTTTCATGGCAGTAAGTTGCCCATACGTCTGAGATGTTTCATAGCTGACGCACCAGCTCGAGCATTTGTGTTGAATCATTTTGGGCATATGTCTCAATATCCCTGTTCCAAATGTATGGTTTCTGGTACCCTGAACGGTAAGCATTATGCCTTCGATGGTATAGATGATTCTCCTCGTACCGATGAGGAATACCCTAAACGGTTACACGAGAACCATCACAAAGAAGGTCCAAGCCCATTGGCATCGCTACCGATAGGAATGGTTTCCCAAGTTCCGTTCGAGTATATGCACCTTGTATGCTTGGGCGTAATGAAGAAACTTTTGTCCGCGTGGGTATCTGGAAGCTTTACATTTTTGTCAAAATTGCCCGCACTGAATATTTCTGTGATATCTACGAGACTCAACAATCTCGCAAGATATTGTCCCTTGGACTTTGCCAGACGTCCCAGAGCTATTGAGGAATATTGTAAATATAAGGCGACCGAGTTTCGTCAGTTCCTTCTATATACAGGGCCGGTTGTACTGTATGGTGTACTCAACGATGAAATATACAAGCACTTCTTAATTTTACATGCGGCCATAAGAATTTTGGTTGCAGAATCTCCATCGAGCCCCCACTTGAGATTCGCAGAGTCAGCTTTACAGAAATTTGTTCTTCGTACCGAAAACCTATATGGCCCAACTTTTAATAGTTATAACGTCCATGGTCTTCTTCACTTAACCAACGATGTCAGACGTTTTGGTAATTTAGATTCATGTTCTGCTTTTCCCTATGAAAACAACATGTCCATTTTTAAAAAATTTCTTAATAAGCCATCTCTTCCTCTCCAACAATTTTCCAACAGGATGAGGGAGATACAATCACATGGCACAAACATTCATCGTAATGTCGATTTTTCTATTCGTGTATCTAGACCCCTTACGAATGACACCAATTGTTCTCAGTACCGTAAGATAGAATTTAATAACATATCTCTAGGCACAAATGTACGCGATAATTGTTGCATCTCAGACGATGGCTCGATCTGCATAATTTTCACTATTGGCATGGACAATGACTCGTATCGTTTGGGTATCAAAAAATTTTTAGAAGTCGATAATTTTTATGATGTCGGCATAGAGTCTTCGGCTCTTGGCATATATAAATGCGCCACATTGAGCCATGAAATTTTATATATCTCCCCCGATCAGGTTCGTGGCAAATGTTATAGAATGCCTTTTCGCTGTAGTATGTCCACTGACACAAACCTCTTAGAACCCCGTAGGTATATCGTTGCTGTTATTACGCACAGCGAGAAGCCGTAGGATCCATAGTATTTAAATTCTTCCACTTTTATTTTCGCTGGATGTATCTCGCTGTCAGTCCCACTCCCTCGTGTAGCTTCTCGCGTCAGGCGGTCACCATGGTGGTTTTAGTGGGTGCAAGCCCCACATAATCTCACCCCTGCCATGGGGGTGAGGTATCCGTTAGGGATTTCCACCATGTAAAAAAAAAAAAAAAAAAAATCTTCCATTTCTAGCCTCGTCTCTTGTTTTTGGTAAGTTACGACTATTTTCTGGTGAGGGGCATGCTCTATAATATTTACATTTTCTTCTTTTGTATTATACTTTCCTTTTGTATTGCTCTTCATAAGTAATATTATATTTACACGTATCCTTGTTAATCTCTGTTGATGAGTTATTTTATCGTTTGGTTCGAATATTTCTTCATGGGTCACTTTTTTACATTTTCTACTGTTATAGCCTTTGTCGAGTTACACTCGAATTATTGAGTAATACATTACCTGGGTTCGGTTAATATTGCATGTATGCATGTAAAATAGGAAAAACAGCCAACACACCTTTGCTAAGAATTGTAATATGTACTTTTACTCACAGGTTTACCAAACATGTCGCAGCGAGAGAAGCGTGTGGTCGCCAAACCAGCGAGGTATCAGACGACTTCTTCGGAGGAGGAACCTCCAAGAAAGAAGACGTCAGCCATGCCGAAGCAAAGCATCGATCAGGATATCCAGGATTTGAGGACAATCCTGCAGGAATCAAATAATTATCTACCAACGTCAAAGGATTTTTCTACGACTAATCCGAGTAACGTTCTTATGTTGCAGAATAGTCCTGCTGCTGCCAGTGCTCCTGTCCTCGCAACAATAAGGGATCATCACGATCCAGGGACGTCCTCTGCACGCGCCACGGTCATTCAGAATGAGCCGTTTCAGCACCATACAGTGCACATACAACCTCCTGCTAATAGGTAAATTTACATGTTTCTTTTTTTTGTTATAAAAATATTGATAGTGTGACGTTTTCTATTATAAATGTTCATGTTCGCAGGAGCCTGGAAGACCGCACGGCGAGCGTCGAGACGGAGCTAAGGTAAGTATTGCATGTTATCGTGTTTATTAATACGTTACGCCTCCATCCATTCTGCTTGCAGAAGAATGAATACTTTATTGGAGAATGTTCTCCAATGTGTGCAACTCACCCGTAACGGTCCACCAAGGAAACCAGCGATCATTCCTCTCTCGTCACCGGAGGAGGTGGACTGTTTCGAGACCATCGACGACCAAACATATTCCAATGTTGTAAGTGAAAGCGAAATTATGCTTTTATTTACTTTTATATAATACATACTTACATCAATATTTACTTACTTTGTTTAGGTCCAATATTTAAAATACGTGGGTGGGTTCAGCCTGAAGGCCGCGGTCGATTTTTGTATGAAGGAGGCACTTGTCGACGACGTGACAACGGCCTTCACGTGGTTCGGCCGAACGGGACAACGGCCGTTGTACAATGCCCGTATTACTATGGCGATTTACGGTACGAAGCAATAAGCATATTCATGTTTTTATAAATAATTATACTAATGTACTTTGCGTGCATTACTTTTTCAGAAGCGGTGTCTGGGAACCCGCATTTCAACAAGCCCCTCCGATCGGACTTTCAACTATATATGCAGCGGGCACTGCGGACCGCGAAAGAAAGAGTACGCAGCAGGAGGTGTGGTCCACGGGCGACAGCAGCCCCCCCAAGTGCCTTGCAAAGGCGCCGCGAGTTTTGGAGCGACCAGCAGCCCGAAGAAGAAGCTGATGACGTCTGAAGAACTGTGGCAGATGTTTTATTTCACGAAATATGCCCATTAAAAGTTGAGATGTGTCTCCTTTTACAGTGGCGAAGAGACCAAACGGTACTTTTCAGT
Organism: Andrena chrysosceles; assembly: GCA_963855975.1. Taxonomy (NCBI): domain Eukaryota; kingdom Metazoa; phylum Arthropoda; class Insecta; order Hymenoptera; family Andrenidae; genus Andrena; species Andrena chrysosceles. The sequence goes on along the minus strand of OY979767.1, from coordinate 64,189,511 downwards.
GCCCATTTTAATCGAGTCCAACGGGAACAACCTCTCGACGTTCACAAGGAACAATAATCGGCACTTTTCAGCGCCAGTCTTTTAAAACGTACTAAACCAAACAGTACTTTTCAGTGCTCACTTTACTTTAGCATCACTGAAATAAAGTACTTAACGTTTAATAAAATATTCATCGGTACATTCCCAGTATCGTTTCAATTTTATACTAATGTTGTATTTCTTTTCAGAGTTAACAGAAGCAGGGATATGGTGATTCTATGCAAAAACAATAAGTCGAAAATCTATATAAATAAAAATGTAATGTAGAATAAAAGTTCGTTCTCGGGAAAATTGGCTTATGTTTGCATCTAGAATCACCATTTCCAAATGTAAATATTAAATGTTAATATATGTGCCACTTATATATATTTTGTACTTGTAATATTAAAGAATAAACACATACCTTTATAAAAAAAAATAAAGAACTTATTTAATAAACTGCGGCTCATATAACCTGCGAGCAGAATCTTAGAATCTGCTCCAAAACTTCTCTACGAGCAGTAGAAAGGGTGGGGATACACCTAGTGTGACGTCACGCGTAGGGGCGGCCATGTGACGTCACGCGTAGGGAATTGTATGTTAATTCTGGACCTCAGATGGCGCTGTTGGCTGTGCCTAGCAGACGGCAGAATCTGCTGTCCATCTGCTGCCGATCTGACATCAGAATCTGACATCAGATTCTGTACCTCAGAACGCAGCCAAATGCGGACACAGACGACTACGGATCTGACGTCAGATTCTGCTGCCAGATCTGGTTATCAGGGATAGTAATTTTTAATGCGATTTTCTCATCTACATTTAGGCCAATAATTGTTTGTGCTTCCATGTCTTTATTGCACCAATCTGCATAAGTTGTATCAGTTTCAGGTGGTTTTATTGTAACTCCGGTAGCAATATCAAAAAGTTTCTTCATGCGTAGCAGCAAATTTAGATTGAAGCGCCAGGCAATATAGTTACTTTTGCCAGTGCCTTCTGATACTTCAACTAGTTTCTCCAAGTTTAATTTCGCATCCATTATGAAAATATATGAACTTACTTGCACTTGCGTATACAGACTTGACCAGATTTAACCTCTTTTTTATTCTTTTACAAGCTTGGTTTCTACAGATTTTGAGGTTATGACAAAGAGTTTCGTAATTTTTTACCTCATCTGCCTTACTGGGCCCATAACCTATTGTTTTAGTTAAATAAATGGTGGAACTTGCAAATGGTCATGAACAATTATTTATTTATATGTCTTCATCTCTCTGTATATAATTTCTTATAAAGTAATGACACGTGGTCTCTTAACATCTATGACTAAGCAAAATTTTAAAATTACACGCTCTGTCTGACAGACTTTTCTCTACTGCGCAGCAGTGGTGGGTCGGTATTTTACGCCGCGTCGTAAATGCATTTACGACGTGTCGCAAATGTATGTATAATATGTCGTTTTTAAGCTCATTTTATACGTGTCATTTGTCGCAAATGTCGTAAATAGAAATATTCATTATTTTAAAGTTTCAACAATTAAAGTGTTGGAAAAATATAGTTCTTTCTGACTCGCTTGTTGTTTGCATGCGAATACTATAGAATACTGTAGAATACGTCGATAATGTCGAAAACTACGTATAATCGCCGCGTTCATAACCCCAAAAAAGTATTCCAAAGCGTGGTCTTGGTCTTAATACTCTTAATTATTGTTTTGTAATTGTTTAGATGAAACTAGTAAAAAATGAATCGTGAAAGGTAAAGTAATTAGAAATAAATGTACGATAATAAATAAAATTTATTTGAATTGAAAATGATGTAAATAAAAATATCTATTTCAGAAAAAATAAAATTGATAAATTGTTATCAAATTTCTTTTTTGGGTGCAATATCCCTTTCAGTGTGGTGGAATTAAGCCACTTTAAAGCTTTTGTGCATGCACTAAATAAGGACTATGTAGTTCCATCAAGAAAAACATTAAATACAACACATTTAAATGTACAATAAGAACAATTATACTATTCCATTGAACAAAATGAACAGTAAGGTGCTGTACTTTTAATTGATAGCTTCTTTTGCTAAAATAAAAATAGTCTTTTTATTAACATAATTTTTAATTTAAACAAATTATATTTATTATTCTATATTAGGAAACTTATAGCGAATTCGGGAGACCCGCACTGGCCGCACTGAGTGCGAGTTTTCTCGCTTCGAATTGGCTAAAAGTCGCACTCAGTGCGGCCAGTGCGAGTCTGCCGAATTCGCTATTAGTAGAGACGTGGCTTAGATTTTAGTCCTCTGATGGTAAGTTGGCAAACTATTGAAAGTAGGTCTGGTTCCACCAAACATTCCGAATAAGTACAGTATTGTCTCCTTATGGACTCGATTTGGTGTACACGATGTGGGTTTTTCGCTATCCCCACCACTTCTGTCTCACTCTTGTTCGGCGAAGGCGAGAGTGAGAGGCACTGGAAGCGAGCAAGGGCGGTACGAGACAAACGACGGGTTGATGTTTTGTCTCGCTCCGTCTTTCGGACGCCGTGACACTCCGTCCTTTGCGTGCGCGACGGGCGTGCGCAATGGTCACGAGCCCATAATGTGAGCACGGGAACCGTTTCGCAAAATCTTGACGCAGGCACGGCTCAAATCTTTTTTGCGCTCTATGCGAACTTGTGAAATAACGCCCTTTATTACAATACATTTATTTGAGTTTATTGATGACCTTACTCTGAATTTTTATTCGTAGCTTAAAACAGTTGCAGTACAATTAGTAATATTTTATTTTAAAGTTTATTTTCAACAATACCAGTAGTGAAAATACCATTTTGCACCTCTTGCCGACTTTCTGCCCTAGGCAGTCACCAATAGGGACCAGCCAAGCTTACAGGCAGCGATCAGTATGTACATAGCCAAAGAAAATACATATATAACGCGTCTTAGACTAAATAAATAGTCTAAGCCTAAATAAATAGTCTAAGACGCGTTATATATGTATTTTCTTTGGCTATGTACATATTGATCGCTGCCTGTAAGCTTGGGTGGTCCCTATTGGCGACTGCCTAGGGCGGAAAGTCGACAAGAGGTGCAAAATGGTATTTTCACTACTGGTATTGTTGAAAATAAACTTTAAAATAAAATATTATTAATTGTACTACAACTGTTTTAAGCTACAAATAAATATTCAGAGTAAGGTCACCAATAATCTCAAATAAATGTATTATAATAAAGGGATAAATTGGACAAGTTCGCCTAGGGCGCAAAAGCAGTCGAGCAGTCACGATTCCATCTGAGCGCTCGCGCCCGTCGCGCACGTCCGCCGCGCACGCAAAACGTTCTATCTCGCTCCCCCTTCGGCCTGAAAGAAACGAGAAACGAACACTCGGAATTAGGGCTCTGTTCATGTTATGGGTTTAACGCCGGTCCCGACCAGCGAGCCCACAGCGAGGAAATACTGTATTTATTAATCGAATAAGTAAAAATTTAGTGTTCAAAGAAATTTAAAAACACTCGTTTTTCACAACATGTCTATTTAAACACTGATAATCATATGTTTCTCAATGCATTTCTCTTTTACTAACCTATCAATATCCATTTTTCGTCAATGTAACTTAATTTAATTTAACTTTGTTAATCACAATTATAATTATTCATAAATTGGCACTTTTTCATAACCTATACGAAAAATGTTTTATAGTTTAGTTATTTTCATTCTAGATATACGACATTTATGACACATTTACGACATTTACGACATTTACGACATTTACGACACGCGTCGTGTATAAAATCGAAAATTCGTGTCTTTACCCACCACTGCTGCGCAGTTCATACAGAATCATATACACATTCAGACTACACCCATTCACACCAGGGGTGGTCCACTCCGGGTATTATTTTGTTAGCACGGCATGAGCACCCTCTAGCGGGTTGGATATGCACTATTTTATTAATGGCGGGCATTTCAAAATTTGTATTCAATGCATCCCTTACTTATGACTATATGTGCCGGTGATTATAAAAGTGGTGTTAGTCAAAAATTTAAAAAAATTGAATTCATCACTTACTTTGTGTTATATTACAAAATAAGTAATAAATTCAATTTTTTAAATTTTTGACTAACACCACTTTCAAATTATATTTGGAGAATTAAAAATTTCCAATTGCATACATCTATAAAATACAATATATTTATAAAATATTACATTACAATTTATTTGGAAAAAATTAAATGACAATTTCTTTGCGAAATATTACATTACAATTGGACTTAGTTATGCAGCAAGCAACCAACAATGTGATCACTCTTGGTTGCTTGCTGGCTGCATAACAAGGTCCAATTTATTCACAATTTATTATTCTTTTTACATTTTTTCGCGCTAATACACATCGCTTCTTGTAATATATTACAAACCGTTGGTTTAGTTCTAATACATTTACCTCTAATTATACTATTTGAATATTTACAAAGATTATTTATAATGTACGTCAAGACATAATCTATTATATACAGTATTGTCTCTCTATGTGCCCGATTTGGTGTACGCGTTGTGAACTTGTCGCTATCTCCACCACTTCTGTCTCACTCTTGTCCGGCGAAGGCGAGAGGGAGATGGAACGAAAGCGAGCGAGACACGTTCGCGTACGTCCGCCGCGCATGCAAAGCGTTCCATCGCGCTCCCCCTTCGGCCAGAAAGAAGTGAGAAACGAACATTCGGAATTAGGGATCTGTCCTCTCTGAGTGCCCAACGCCGGTCCCGATCAGCGGGTACATACGGAGACAATACTGTAATTACTAATTTCATCCTTATGACTACACACAAAACTACAAATTACATGTCTTTGTAAATACATCTTAATAGTACGTGTAACATTATCTTGTAGACCAAATTTATATAAAAATAATTTCGCAATATTATAATTGTTAGAAATACATTTTAAAAAACTTTCTGTACATATACGCCCGTCAAAACTTGTATTCCCAGCAGAAGGTTTTAAAATGTGGGTTATGCAACAAGGGCAGTTAAATTTTTTTACTACTTTCTGTAATACAAAACGGCTTATACTATTTACAACTTTTGAAACGGGTTTATGTATCCTATTACCAAAATTGAAAATTTCCTTATGAATGTCGGGATTCTCTACTAAATTGAAAGTCTGTATGGGTCGCGGTGTTCCTAATTTTAATACCTGTTGTTTAAATAGTAAATGCAGCACACTAATAAACACAAAGGTGGCAAAAATGGTTAAAACTCCGAATTCCGAACTCGAAAACAATTCACACGATGTGCACCTAACGATGTCCAGAAAAGGAGAGTAAGCGTCCCACCAAATTTCAGAAACAAAATAACACAGAATAACGCTATGAGTGCCACCTAGTACAAAATCCGAGAATTAATACTGCTCTCAGAGACCTCATGCGGCTTGGATAGTTACTAAATCCGTATTAACAGTTCTGCTATGCGAGTGGACCACCCCTGATTCACACCTCTCACGACGAAAACCTGTAGGGAGCGGCTGGTCCTCCACTCCAAGGATTGTTTGCTAGTGGGGAGACTGCGCGAGCCGACGTGCGTTGCCATGCGGTTTGCATAGCGCGCCACTTCACTTTGTGACTTCGTTCTGTAAAGTCACTCTTTGGACCACGTGTCCTTTCTCTCGTGTAATACATTGTATTGTTTTATCCACGTGCGTGGTACACGCGTCCTGCGCTTGTGCGCATTCTCCTACGTGATTAACGTTGGACTTCTACACGCCATCGATCTCCATCAGAGACTCTGGCGTGCTCTGTACAAAAATATACAATCTTATTTCCTATCAAACGAGTGGAAGTCATTACCAGCACGTCCCATCTCCACGGCGTAGGGCCGTCAAGAGGGATTCCTACTACACCCGTTAGTCTGAACCCTACTCACTTAACGCCATCTATTATTTATTTTCAACAGATCGGCAGCATATCCGCAGCAGATTCTGCTTGGCATAGCCAACAGTGCCATCTAAGGGCCAGAATTACCAAACAATTCCCTACGCGTAACGTCACACAGTGGGACGAATCGACGTTTAAGTAGGCATTCACTTCATTTCTTACATATTTCATCATTTATTGATTATAATCTAAGATTACAGGTAATATATTGTATAATAAATACAATAATCGTTTTTTTTCTCGTCGCTCTTTTTAATAATGGGACATCAAGAGTCCCTTCTTGTTGATTTCCAAATATTTATATGGATCGGGGCTTATTAATAAATTATTTAGAACATCTTGATCTGTCATTTTTCGGCTGCTCTTTTTGGGTATAATTCGCACCACCACATGTGTACCATGATTGCTATAGGTGTATCCCTACCCTTACATAACCATCAAGCAGATTCTGCAGTTTATTAAATAATTAATTCTACTTATTTCAAAAAGTATTTATTCTTTATGTAATAATATATAGGATCGGTGATTACAATTGTTACAAAATAATGTAAGTAGCGCAGATAAATCCAAAGAAGGACTTTCAACATTTACATTTGCAAATGTACGTCCCGTAACCACTGGTACGTAGTAGGGGCGATATCAAAAAATTTTATTCTATATTTTCGACTTCTTTTTTGTGTAGAAGCATCATGCTCCCTGTTGTGTTAGCGCTGAAATCAAACACAATATTACCTAGTATAAAATTAAACGTAACGTATGAATAAACAGGATGCATGCGATACTTACTTCAGCTCAATCACCACACAGTACACACCCTATTGTCTAGGGCCTAGACGATCATGCATGCTCCTGCGAACATTAGCATTTATAAGAAAACATGTGTTAAATTATTATCTACTAAACAAGACACTAAACATTCGCACTTCGCGCATAACCATACATTTCTGTCTCGCAGATAATGTGAATCTCGATTTCCGCGATGTAGGGTAAAGGCAGATAATATGGAACAGCACGTAATATGGAACTTCGCAATATTTCGATAAAGAAATAACGAACTCTACAGACAATCGTGTAGACTAGTTCCCTCGAAACAGTAGACAATCATACTGACAATTGAGCATCAGTCGGGCATCCATTACTGAAAGAGACGCGTTTATATATTTCGTGGTAAGGAAAAGTTTCTGAAAAGTGCATTAAACAGTGCAATATTGTAGGGAGGGTAAGTTACCAAGTAATATTTTGGTATGATTTATCATTAATTATGTTTGTTCTTGATTATTCAACAATAGTTTACCAGTAAAGTTGTTTTCTTCTTAGTATAATTCTTATTTTCTCATCGGAACATGTGCGTGCGTAATATGGAACATACCGAGTGCGTGCAATATGGAACATGTTCCATATTGCGTGCGTGTTCCATATTGCATGCGTATTCCATAATACGATTATATAATCTGTTATAAACACATTATTATTTTTTATAAGGATGGAAGTCACAGCATTAAAGGTTAAGAGAAAATCCTGGGACAAAGAAAGCATGACAAATGCAGTCACAGCAGTTCGAGAAAAGCAAATGGGATACCAAGCTGCATCGAAAAAATATGGAGTACCGAAAATCACTCTACGTAGATATGTTTTAAATACTGATATTTCACCACCTACATTGGTAAATATACCATTAGGTAGGAGACCTGCACTACCTGAACATTTAGAATTAAAACTTAGTAATTATTGTATTGAAATGGATAAGAGGTTTTTTGGATTGAGAAGAAAAGATTTATTGAAAATAGCATATCAAGTAGCTTTAAGAAATAATATTCCGAACCCTTTCCGAAATGAAACTGCGGGAAAGACATGGTTCAAAAATTTTATGCAGCGACATCCAACTCTAAGTATCAGAACACCACGTGCTACTTCTAATGCACGAGTAAAGGGATTCTCTCCGGAATGAGTGAAGCAGTTTTTTTATGTTTATGAACCCGAATTTGAAAAGGTTAAAAGAATGCCACATAGAATTTATAACGTGGATGAAACCGGAATATCCGTGGTTCAACACAAAATGGAGAAAATTATCAGCGTAAAAGGAAAAAAAGAAGTTGCAGCTCTCACTTCTGCTGAGAGAGGGAAATTAATTACTGTTGTAATTTGTATGAACGCGACGGGCTCTTTTGTTCCACCATTAATAATTTGGCCGAGGAAAAATATGAAGGACGAATTGATGGATGGGGCACCACCGGGTTCAATTTGGGCTTGTCATCCATCCGGTTGGATACAGACCCATATTTTTACAATGTGGTTTAATCATTTCATCAAACATACTAATCCAAGTATGGATAATCCCGTTCTCTTAGTGCTTGACGGCCACAGTACGCATACAAGAAATATTGAAATTATTGAAAGAGCCATTGAAAACCATGTCAGCATAGTTTGCCTACCTCCTCATTCCTCCCACAAACTCCAACCACTCGACGTTTCCTTTATGAGGCCTTTAAAAACTTATTACAGTTCAGAAATTGAAACCTTTTTGAGAAACGTGCCGCAAACAGACAGAGATCAAAATAAAGATTTAGTAACTCCGTTTAGAATTAACGCTGCTTATTGCAAGGCTGCTACGATGGAAATTTCGATGAGTGGTTTTAGAAAGACAGGTCTCTATCCCCTCAATCGCGAAATTTTTCAGGATTATGATTTCCCCATTAGTGGTAGCGTTACAGAAATTCATCAACACGCTGTACCTGGTCCATCATCAAATCAACTTTTAAACAGTGAGCCAATTCCCGGACCTAGTCGAATTCTCGAACCTTATGACATAATGCCTTTACCTCGGCTCAATCCTAAAAGATCTACTACTCGCAAAACAGGTTCTGCTGGTATTATAAGTTCCCCATTTCATAAAGAAGACATTGAAGAAAGCTTAAATAAAGGCAATAAAAGGAATGAAAAGTCTAATTCAAGAAAAAAGTTGTGTGCCAAAAGTATGCCAAAAAAGAAAAAAGAAGAGACTGATAGTTCTTCTGACATAGATGATGTTGATGACGATGATGCGGAATGTTTATTTTGCGGTACTAATTATAAAAATGATGAGAATGGGGAAAAGTGGACGCAATGTATTCGCAGCTTTCAGTGGGCACACGAAGATTGTGGTGCTTCCGACTCATTATTCACGTGCCCAATGTGTAGGAGACGCAGAAAGCAGAAATAAACTATAAAGATGATGTATATTTGTTTATTTGTATTTGCTCTTTAATAAATCTTCATTTTTAATAAAAAAAAGTAAAGATTTTTCAGGTTTCTTTACAAATTTCGTAGGTGTTCCATATTAGGACCCATTTTTTCGAACGGCCGATTTGCACTTTTTTCACTTTTTTTCCTATAATTGCAAAACAATTGGATTTTTTTACATTTAACTCTGTAAATACGATTATGCATTAAATCCTTTATCTCCTCGCGTAGGTTAAATTAAAAAAAACAAATTCCCCTACTTTTGACAAGCTTGTGAAATCAGGTGTTCCATATTACCTGCCTTTACCCTATATAATTAGAAATTATTCAATCCCATAATTACATTTGCGCTCTGGATACGTCGAGATGATTTGCCTAGATATTGATGGGAGAAATTACTTGGAATATTCTTCGATTTTGTCGGCACTGAATGCCACTGCCAGTGACTGCCACCTCAGACCTCGAAAACGAACGTAAACTGGACGTAGAGTCAAAGAGGAGACTCTAGAGATATAATAAGAGGCGTCACTCCGGGCGGAACCTTTGAAGTCCTTACTTGACCTTGCCATTTAAATTGGTTGTCTATTCGAGCGTGATATTTAAATCGACTAAATGTATCTTACTGCAATTGGCTGCTTATTGCCGAAGTTTACCAATCACTACCGAAATTTACCGATCAATGCCGTGTTACGTGATGTAGCAGGGATTTTTTTAAAAGGATGCGGATGGGTTCGCTGCCCGTGGAGCGCTGATCCTCTCTGCTCACGTCCGCCCTTGGTATCAGCCTCCAGTTCCTTCGCGTGATAATCGGCAAGGAATTAAGTAAATAAACTGAGACTAGTTTCTGTTGTAACTTGGTTTTAGTTTTATATTTTAAGGTAGGACAATTAAGAAATGCGTCTGAGTGCTTTAAACGTTGATCAACGAGTGATCGTACAAAGATGCCGTCGTTCAGGATTGAAAATGTAACATGTTCTTGTTAATAAAATTATCCAATTATAAAGATAGTTTCTTAATTGATTGTCTAACGAATAGTTTGATTGGTTCTTCGTTCATTAAGACCAAGCGTTTTTACATAATATCCATGATTTAATAGCAATGCAACCGAAATCAGTATTTAATCAATATTATTTAACGAGCGTCTCTAAGTAGTATTCATTGGAATGCATTGTTCATAGTTTCAGTTGCTTCGTTTAACAATTTAAATTTGGCGCGTCTAAACTTGACCATGCAGAGCCATCTAACATTAAACTATATTCATGTGTTGCCACATGAGATCGTAACACTCCTTCACCCTTACGGAGAAAAGGTGTTTCCATGAAACAACTTTTCTAAATCTATAATTCTTTAACTCGTAGTACACTTACAATTGTATTTTCCAAGATCGTAACACTCTTTTCTCCGTAATCTGAACATAACATAATAACAAGAACGAATATAATTTAAATTTAATTTAAACTTCAAAGCTCACTAAGAACGTTTATAACATATAAATTTTAGAGACTATATATCTTCGGTTGATGTACCCGGTCTGATACATGTTAATTTTAGTTTATTTGTATGCACAATTTTAAATTTATTAGAATCTAACATTATTTCAACAGTTAAATCATTAATCTTTCTGTTAATTTTATAAGGACCTTGCCAATTACAATCAAGTTTGGTTCTCGGTTCTTTTAATACGTACACTTCATCACCTACATTAAATTTACGAGCGATCGCATCTCGGTCATAATAATTTTTATTTTCTTCTTTAGCTCGCTTTAAGTTTTCCGCAGCAAGTGTCTGAGTAGTAGTGACTTTAACAAAAAAATCATCTAAATATTGAACAAAGGTACGTGATACCTTTTCTTTAGCAAATTCAGAAGGGATCACCGCCTTGATCCCAAAAACTAATTCATGAGGTGTGAATCCCGTAGCTTCATGTACTGAAGTATTGTACGAAAATATACCGAATCTTATCCATTCATCCCAATCACTTTTGGTGCAATAATGTCTTAAATAATCAACGAAGCCCTATGTGCTCTTTCAAGGGAACCTAAGGACTGGGGGTGAAACGCCGTGGAGGTTATCCTTTGTATTTGAAATACTTGGCAAAACCTTTTCATAACCTGACCAACAAAATTCCTGCTCTGATCGGTATGTATAACCCCCGGACGCCCAAACCTACTAATGAATTGTTCAGCTAGAGCAACTGCTACAGTTGTTGCTTCCATATTAGCTAATGGAATGGCGTCCGAGTATTTGGTCAGGTTATCTTGCAAGGTGAGTAAATATTTATTTCCTTTTTTGGTCAGAGGCAGAGGCCCTACAATATCCATTTGAACCTTTTCAAAGGCTCGCTTTGGTGTGTCTGTAAAACACATGGGTTATTTTACCCTTGCAGAGTGGATTTTATTTCTCTGGCAAGTGGGACAAGAACGGACAAATTCTGAAATTTCCTTCATAATTCCTGGCCAATAATAATGCTCCCTCATGCACTTTTGGAGTTTCCCGATACCTCTATGACCTCCAATTGAAGACTCGTGAGATTCCTTGATTATTTTTAGACGATTAGGCTTAATTGGGATTATTATTTCGCCCGTGCATACGGTGATTTCAAATTTAGTATCAGTGAAAACTTGTTTAAATAAATCTTCTACTTGATTCCATTCGGATTTATTAAAACTATCAGGATCCTTTGAAATACTAAAAGTCCATGTACCTAGTGAATTCAATAGGTTTTTAAGTGCCCTTAGGGAGGATTCAATATAACCAAAATTTAAATTTTCCGCAGAGTTATCTTTGAAGAGTAAGAGAAAAATGCAAGATTAATCGCCAGGAAGTGCCATAGCATCGCCAACCTCAAGCCGATATTGTCGCATCTGTTGTAAGGTAAATCTATTTCTTTTTAACAAATCAATCGTAACCTTGGAAGTAATATTATCATTAAGTGGTATGAAGTGAGCGAGATTGCCCCTCCGCGTATATAAATGATCTTTTACGCAATGAATAGTGGGAAGAGGGGAAAGGTGAATGGGGTGAATGGTCTGTCTATTCCCGCCTATATTATGAGTCATAACACGATTCTTTTTAAATTCCATACTTCCCGAACAGGATGACTCGTTTATCTCGGACTCTACTGAGGTCTTTTTACTGAGGGTCTCCCGTGCAGCTTTGATCGCAGAACAATTCGGTATGTCAACCTCAGACATTTCAGCCTCTGGATTTCCACTTCCAGGCATAACAATTTCTTCTTGTATCTCTTTTCTCATAGAACAACATCAACAATAACAAGGTGCCCCTCTACCTTGACGATCAACACTCTGGAACCCCATGCAAGTCACCGCAGTGGTCGACGAATCACAAGGTCTCCTCTGAGCACTGCGAGCAACGGGGTCATATCGACCACAGACCGACGTCCTAGTCTCCTGAAGCGCGATCCAGAGGCTTGGAGTCAACGTTAGCCGACAGGAGGGTCGAAACGGCGGCACCATGTCCGATTGGGAGAACCCTTTAGAATTCTCAAATTTTCTTTCAAATGTAAGTGGTTCTAACATATCAGTTTGTAAATTTAATGCCTCAGAATTATCAGCTTCTATCTTCTCGCGCGCCAAGAAGACAGATGCCACCATTACTTCTATATAATTACATGTATTTTTGTCGTCTGTTCCATCCACCATTGAATCTGGAAACGGTGTCATGTCTGTACAGACAAGCACCCTCTTTGGATCCGCAGAGTCAGAAAGGATCGTATCGTCAGTTGGTGCGTTTGGTGATCGAGGGACGATGCTCTGGCAAGGATCAACAGGGTTTCGCGAGAGTGCATCCGCGTTAGAGTTGGATTTTCCCGGTTTGTAAACTACATTATAATCGTACTCATTTAGACGAATTCGCTATCTCATTAATTTGGACGTGGGATCTTTATCGTTATGCAGCCACAGTAGAGGGCGATAATCAATAATCAAGGTAAATTGTTGGCCGTACAGGTAAGTTCAGAAATGCCCTACTCCAAATAACACAGCCAACAACTCCTTTTCGATTGTGGAATAATTAATTTCAGCGGCGTTCAGAGTTCGTGAAGCATAAGAAATTGGAAGATCACCACCGACTTTACCCTGACTCAACACAGCACCTACAGCATAGTCCGAAGCATCAGAGGTTACAAGGAAAGGTTTTGTGAAATCAGGGCACTGCAGCAGGGGCTCCAAACAAATTATATCCCTCAGCTGCTCAAAAGACCTTTGAACCTCTGAGGACCAACGAAAAGGAATATCTCTCTTTAGTAAGCTAGTCAGGGGTTAGATAATTTTGGCCATATTGGGGATGAATCTCCTATAATAGCCCACGAGGTCCAAGAATTGCTTCACATTTTTCCTTGTTTTAGGTATGGGAAATTGCTTAACGGCTGAGACTTTTCCGGGATCCGATTTCACCCCCGCGCTCGAAATTACATGACCCAGGTAAACTATTTCCTTTTGTAAAAACGGCATTTTTGTGGCTATAAAGTTAACCCGGAATTTTGTAGTCGTGCTAAAAGTACTTTTAATTTCCGATTATGTTCCTCAAGTGAATCCGCGTAAATGACAATGTCGTCCATATAAACAAAAAGTTCGATACCTTGTAACCCGGTTAATATCTAATCCATAACTCTTTGAAAGGTTGCGAGCGCATTTTTTAGCCCGAACGGCATCCTATTGAACTCAAAATGACCGTGTGGGGTTGAAAAGGCAGTTTTCGGTGTAGATAACGTGTCAACGGCTATCTGGTGGAACCCTGAGGGTAAGTCTAAGGTGCTAAAATACTTAGCCCCTCCCAATTGATCTAAAATCTCAGTAATATTGGGTAATGGATAGGCGTCGGAAATTGTTACATCATTTAGTTTACGATAATCGATAACCATTTGTCACTTGGGCTTTCCTGAGGAGTCAGATTTTTTTGGAACTATCCACACTGGGGAATTATATGGTGAAGATGAAGGTTGAATTATTTTACTGTTTAATAAAGAATCTACTTGCTTATTTATTTCATCCTTGTGGGCTAGAGGATATCTGTACTGTTTGGTTTTTATGGGAACTTCGTTGGTAGTAATTATAGCGTGCTGTGTAACGTTAGTAGACCCTAAATTGTCCATTGGAAGATAAAACTGGTATACGAATCTGTTTATGACTTCTAAAATACTACTCTTCTCGATCTCGTTTAAATGGTCTTGCTGGAGCAACTTAATCAACTGAGCTAATCTTTGAGCACGATCTTTGGATTTGTCAACGCCGGAGTCGTAATTGATTGTTTGCGATAAACCAGGAAATGGTTTAAGATCGAATGGATCGAATTCTTCCAGCTCAATGGGAGGTACCGCCAGGACGATATGGTCACACGTAGTACTTACAGCGTATAGTTTTACAGAGCCATTTCGTTGACTAGCCAGGCACTCGCCTATAAAAACACCGGGTCCGGCGTCTAATCTCCGTATATAACCTGAGGGGTTATCACCTTTGGCAGGTACTGCGATTAAGGTCCTAGTTCGAGGGGGTAAATTGAGTGGGCAATTAACACTGAGGGAGGGTTCTCCCCTACCAAATTTCAACACACCAGATAAATTTTCTTTAAATTCAATAGTTGCTTCCTGTTTCTGCAGAAACGAGATACCTATGAGCACGTCACTCTTAAGGGGAAAATCATCTCGTACTATTTGGAAATGGATGGGAGTGTTACGGATTATAACAACAACCTCGCCCTGCGTTTTGATCATCCCTGCACCAATACCCGTGAGTTCATAAACCCTTCCACTATTAATTTGTAAGTCAGAGACTAATTCTTTGCGTTTTATTAGATTCAATTGCGAACCGGTGTCCACCAGAAATTTAGCGCAGCCCTGAGAAAAACGATCGCTCTCGAGGGAGACAACAGGTGGTCGAGCGGCATCGACTATATAAAATCTGTGGCAGACACGATAGACACGGCGCGTGCAATGAGGGGTTTGGTCGGCACCGCGCCTTTCTGCTGACTCCCCTTCGAATTTAAATTTTAGTGAGCTTTTAAAGATGTTGGGTCACACTGGTATGCCCCGGATCGCGTTGATTTTGTCCCGAATTGAAATTTCCCCGGTCATCCCTAGTAGGTGAATAGCGCCGGTTCCTTTTAGACTCAAAGTCCCGTCGTACTCTACCGTGATTTGAGTTACGCCGATGCTCGGGTGTTGCGAATGCAAACGAGTTTTGTGAGGATTGAGAACCTCGTTTATAGCATTGTACCTCAAGATGACCCGTTTTCCTACCGTACATTGCACCTTTTGAAATTACGAGTTGAGAGGGTATACCTACTTGTTATTGCTTACCAACTGGCAATCTGACCGATAATGGCCAAATTGGTTGCAATTAAAACATCTAATGTTTTCATTTGAATTTACCGCGAATTTGCAGACAATCTGTGGCTCACGCTGTTGCTCAAATTCCTTTTCTGCCTAGAACACCTAGTAGCTAAACGGATAGCGTCTGCTAGCCCTTCCACCTTCTGGTTCATGATGTACATCATCATTGCGTCATCCCGTACATCTCCTAAGAATCCTGATACCGCTTCTTCTTCGAGTACGGATTTGACACCCTTAACCTGCTCTGGGTTTGACTTTTCCTGAGCTATCTCTATCCCATTATCCAGAATTTCATGCACTCTAGCGTCGAATTCTTCTATACTTTCCCCATCTTTTCGTTCTAAATTTCTTACTTCATCCAAAGCGACCTTGACATTAAAGCTATCCTCATACGCGACTTTCATTTGGTTGATTAATTCCTCCACCGTGTTTGGCACCGTACCCCCAGTAATTCTATTATAATCCCGAATGAGCATTCTGTTGCGAATAATAGCTGTTCGAGAAAGCCGCAGTTTGGCGACATCTGTCAGACCCGCCATTAATTAGACGATGGCAACGGCCTGCTTGCTCCCGTGGAGCGCCGATCGGCATCCCTTCCATCGACCCGCGATCTATGGAAGGGGAAGACTCTTCCTTCCAGTAAATCGAGCGCGATTTCCTGGATCTCTCTCTTTGTTCGCGACTCTGCTGCAATTGACACGCTTTAGAAACGCTCTACGCATTTTCGCTTGTTCGCACCTTTGCTACGCACAACTCCCTCGTCTGCTGAGGGACTTGCTTTCGCGCTGGATAATCGCTTGCTTAACTACTAAGTATCAGCTAAATAATTGTACTCATTGCGGTTTAAAGTTAACAGTTTTATAGTGTAAATAGTTGTTTATTACGTGTGACCGTTGTACATATTTGAAATTATAACTGTGAACGTGAGTCTTAAAAGCTTTAAAATATATTATAGTCTTGTCCGTCTAATTGCCTGGTGATTCGTGCTTCTTTCAAAACGCTTCCTCGCAACGATCCGCTAATACTTATTAACATCTTTTGGTCCTTCGAGCCGGATTGCTGTTCTTGTGAAAACAGTTTTCGAACGTTAGTGCCGTGTAACCGTCGTGCGTGACCTACACCTGCAAAACAGTGAGTCATAATAACGAGTCAACGCGACCTTAACGGCCGAATGTCGCGCACGTTTGAATACCTGAGAACAAAGGAAACTTTAATTGAAAATCAAAACGACCTTGCCAGTAGAATCGCACGAGCCTGTGAGAATTTAAAGAAGCTAGGGGCTGCCAGAATCACTCCTGGAGCCGTCGAATCGCGTCTGGAAATGTTGCGAAAAAATTGGACAAAATTTGACGAGCAACACGATCAGCTGCTCGCGCTGGCTACTCCAGCGCAGAGGAATATACCCTATTTTAAAGAACTTCGCCACGAAGTGACTGAGGAGCTGTTTCTGGTTCAAGAAGCGCTGTTTGTCGATAAACAACAGAGTTTTCTGTCTAATCACAGCGCGACTGGGACGTCGAGCAACTCCACGCCAGCAGTCGCGAACTCCAAGGCCTTCTTACCTCGATTACCACTGCCGGAGTTCGACGGGAACTACGAATCCTGGCCAGAATTCCGGGATAGCTTCCGCTCCCTCGTCATCCGCGACGGAAGCCTTACGGACGTAGAGCGCCTGCATTATGTCCGGGGCTGCCTAAAGACAACGCTCTCCTTGCCCTCAGAAATATCTCTGTGAGAGCCGCGACCTTCGCCCGAGCTTGGGATCTATTGCAAGATCATTATGAAAATGAAAGGCTGCTGGTACAGGCGCAAATGGCGACGATATTTGGCCTGCCCACGCTCGCTCGTGAGTCGGCCACGGAACTCAAGACCCTTTATTTCACCGTGTGCGGCTGCGTTGAGGCCCTTGCTGCAATGGATCGCCCGTTTAATGCTACAGGGGACTGGCTGGTCTACTGGGTGGTCGAGAAGCTTGATCGGCAGTCGCGGAGAGAATGAGAAACGCAGCTCGGCGCCCAGACTACCCATCCGATCTTTGAGAATCTCAGGGCATTTATTAAAAGTCGCATTACCACCATCGAAGCCTTGGAAGGGGGCAAGGCTAGAAATCAGCCTGACGGACGCCAGAAAGCTGCCGTGGGCCAGAAGTCAGCCAAGGTATTGCAGGTCACCAAAACCAACCGTTCTCAATAACAGTACGGATTGTGCGGAGCCAACCACTTTGTGCTCTTCTACGGCGTCTATAAGTCAAAAACTGTGCGTGAGCGTCGTGAAGCGCTGCTGACTGCGAATCTATGCTATAATTGCCTCGAACGCCATCAAGTGAAGGATTGCGATTCGGAGAAACGGTGCCAATTGTGCAACGGGAAGCATCACACCACCATCCATGAGGACAGCGTGAACGCCAATACCGTCGAAGATGTTACTACCAATACTTCCGGCTGTGCGTCGAGCTCCTTACCTGCAGTGCTTCTAGCCACCGCGCGTGTGAGAGTGACACAACCAGACGGAAGTTCTAGACTCGTGCGTGCTTTCATCGATCAAGGCAGCGAGGTGTCGCTTCTCACCGAGGCACTGACGCAAGTTCGCCTTTCTAGGAGACCTGCAAATATTCGTCTCGTCGGTGTTGGTAATCAGATCCCGGAACGAATCCGCGGCAAAGTGCAGGTAGAAATCACAGCGCACTTCACCTCTACAGAACGACATGTGATAACCGCCCTGGTACTGCCACGGATTACGTCCTATCAGCCTCGCATCGACCGCCGTGCCAAAATGTGGTCTCACCTGACAGACCTCACCTTAGCGGATCCCAACTTCGACTCCGACGGACCGATCGAATTACTGCTGGGAGCAAATGCCTTTGCCCTCGTCCTGCTCGACGGCGTTGCCAGGGGCTGCATCGGTGAACCAATGGCGCAGAAGACAACGCTAGGCTGGATTGTGTCCGGACCTGCCACGCCGGCCACTGGCAACGGTCCGGCTGATGGACGTAACATCGCGTCATTCCAATGCTCCACTGACGCTGAGCTCCTGCCCTTGGTTCGACGCTTCTGGGAGCAAGAGGAAATTATGGTATCAGACGCTTATACCACAGAAGAGCAAAACTGCGAGGACCACTACCGGACGACTCACCTGCGGTTGCCCTCCGAACGCTACATGGTTTGCTTGCCATTCCGTGACACTTTGAAGCTCGGCGAGTCGCGTCACGGTGCCCGACGCATGCTGCTGCGGATGGAGACGAAATTCGTCAGGGAACCTGTCTTCGCTCAAGCCTATCAGGCGTTCATGCGTGAGTACCTGCAACTTAATCATATGACCAAAGCGCGGGTTGATCCCCTAGGACCGTCATACTATCTACCTCACCGCGGCGTCCTGAAGGAGAGCAGCACGACCACCAGACTACGGGTGGTTTTCAATGGGTCTTACGCAACCACGACGGGACAATCGCTAAATGACACGCTGATGGTGGGCCCGAATCTGCTTCCGAGCTTACCGCAGCTCCTTCTCCGCTGGCGTGTCCAGGATCTGCCTCACGGCAGACATAGAAAAAATGTATCGGCAGATTCTTCTCCACCCGGACGATCGCTGCTATCAACGGATCCTATGGAGAGAGAATGAAGACAGCGAAATGAGTGACTATGAACTAAATACTGTTACCTATGGACTGGCATGTGCTCCTTACCTCGCCATTCGCACATTACGTCAACTTGCGTTGGATGAACAGCAACGGTTTCCACGCGCGGCGGCCATCTTACAGCGCGATGTTTACATGGACGACGTCTTGACGGGAGCTGACTCTGTCAGCGAAGCCACCGAACTGCAAGCCGAACTACGACAACTTTGCAAAGCGGGTGGCTTTAATTTGAGAAAACGGGCATCCAACCAGCCCGCTCTGATGGAACAGGTACCAACCGGTGACGCGCTTCCTGAATGCAAGTGGCAAGCCGGTGAAACGCATACCGCACTGGGGGTCCACTGGAGTCTCGCCGACGACTGCTTCCGAGTTGAAGTGCAACCAATAGCAACAGACAAGTAATAACACGCCGTCGGGTTCTATCAACCATCGCTAGAATGTTTGACCCACTGGGTTTGGTGTCCCCTGTCACGGTTAATGCCAAAATATTCATGCAGTCTCTCTGGTTATTGAATTTAGATTGGGACTTACCGTTGCTGCCGGCTGAAGCCGGATATTGGATGCAGTTCTTGGGTGAACTGCCTGACTTGAACCGGATCGCTGTTCCTCGCTGGCTGGGCACCTCAACTTCGGGAGCTCCATGGATTTGCTGACGCTTCGGAACGGGCCTACGCTGCCGCAATCTATCTGCGAGTTATTGACAGTGATGGCCTCCTGAGAACACAGATGATCACGTCTAGAACCAAGATGGCACCCTTGAGAAGTATCTCACTACCAAGGCTGGAACTGTGCGTCGCAGCCCTTCTGACCAAACTCATGGCTCGCACCTGCGAGAGTTTGAACTTGAACGGAGCTGCTGTCCATTTATGGAGCGACTCTACCATCACCCTCGCGTGGATACAAGGACATCCCTCTCGCTGGAAGACTTACGTTGCTAACCGGGTGTCTGAAATCCAACACACGTTGCCAGATACCCAATGGCACCATGTCTTCAATGAAGACAACCCTGCTGACTGCGCCTCCAGAGGTTTGCCGCCCAGCCAGCTGCCCGACTTTGCCCTCTGGTGGAATGGACCTGTCTGGTTGACCACCCCGACAGGATGGGACCACGGGAGACAGCCTCCGTTACCCTCGACGAACCTGGAGGCCCGAACCACCGCCACTGTGACGTCGGGTGAACCTGCAACCAACGAAACCCTAATCTCTAAATACTCGTCGCTTAATTTGCTCCTCAGAAGCACCGCATGGTGCCTGAGATGGCTGCCAAAGAAGTCAACCACTACGAGAGGAAGTCACCTGATGCCCGCAGAGATAGAAGCAGCACGGCTACGCTGGATTCACCTCGTCCAACGGCAGGAGTTTGCCCAGGAAATCCAGCAGTTGTCGCAGGGACGCCCACTACCAAGCCGCAGCGGGCTGCTGCGTCTCAATCCCTACGTGGACGAACAAGGACTTTTGCGTTTGGGAGGTCGACTGCGCGACTCCACTCTAAGCCTGGACGCCCAACATCAGATTCTGTTGCCCCGAAACCACAGGCTGACGGAGCTACTGGTCGACGAGGCCCATCGTCCAACACTGCACGGAGGGCCACAGCTAACATTAGCCACGTTCCGCCAAAGATATTGGATCCTGCAGGGCAGACAACGGGTCAAGGCCCTGATTCACCGCTGCGTCACCTGCACACGATGGCGAGCAACACCATGACACCAACTTATGGGAGACCTACCGAGATCCCGGGTGACTCCAGCCCGTCCTTTCTTACACGTGGGGATCGACTATGCTGGCCCTCTCACACTCCTGGTTATACGGGGAAGAGTATGCATAAAGGCTACGTGGCGCTCTTCGTCCGCTTGTGTACTCGGGCTGTTCACTTAGAGCTGATTTCAAATTGCAGCACTGAAGCCCTCCTTGCGGCTCTCCGGCGATTCACATCCCGACGTGGACTCTGCGCTGTCATCCAGAGCGACCGGGGAACCAACTTCATGGGAGCTGTCCATGAGCTACGGGAGATGCTGGCTCACCTCGACGATGGACACGAGGCCATCCGATCTATCCTGCTCAAGGACGGCATAGAATAGCGCTTCAATCCTCCTGCTGCTCCTCACTTCGGAGGGCTCTGGGAAGCCGCCGTAAAGTCCATAAAACATCACCTTCGTCGAGTGTTGGGTGACCAGCACCTTACCTTCGAGGAGCTGACAACGCTGCTCTCCCAAATATAAGCCTGTCTGAATTTTCGGCCGCTGCAGGCGATCAGCGACGATCCTGGGGATCTGAACGCCTTGATACCAGGGCATTTTCTCATCGGCGAACCACTCCTTAGCCTGCCTGATCCACAAACGGATGGCGTTCCACAGTCTCGACTCTCTCGCTGGCATCTCCTACAACAAATGCGGTTGCAGTTCTGGAAGCGATGGCCAGCCGAATACCTGCAGGCATTACAGGCTCGCAACAAGTGGACGCAACAGCATCCGCAGCCCCAGATCGGCGATCTGTGCCTAATTAAGTCCGAAGTGACGTCGCCTGGACAGTGGCCACTGGCCAGAATTATTCGGTTGCATGCTGGGTCCGCGCATTGTAACGGTTAAAACTGCACTTTCCGAGTTTGTACGACCAATTGCTAAACTTGTTTTCTTACCTTGTACACAGGTTTAGGATCCCGCACCACATCCACTAATTCACTGCGCACTAGATCATGATTCCGACCACGCCTGAGTCGCCGGACGCGTCTACGTGAGGCAAGCGGCGCCACCGCCACGGTACATCTCCACGTAGCATTGACCAGCCAATCGATCGCCAGCTAGCTGCGAGATGATTCATCGGGTGATGAATGCCGGTCGGGAAATGTTCGAGAAAGCCGCAGTTTGGCGACATCTGTCAGACCCGCCATTAATTAGACGATGGCAACGGCCTGCTTGTTCCCGTGGAGCGCCGATCGGCATCCCTTCCATCGACCCGCGATCTATGGAAGGGGAAGACTCTTCCTTCCAGTAAATCGAGCGCGATTTCCTGGATCTCTCTCTTTGTTCGCGACTCTGCTGCAATTGACACGCTTTAGAAACGCTCTACGCATTTTCGCTTGTTCGCACCTTTGCTACGCAAAACTCCCTCGTCTGCTGAGGGACTTGCTTTCGCGCTGGATAATCGCTTGCTTAACTACTAAGTATCAGCTAAATAATTGTACTCATTGCGGTTTAAAGTTAACAGTTTTATAGTGTAAATAGTTGTTTATTACGTGTGACCGTTGTACATATTTGAAATTATAACTGTGAACGTGAGTCTTAAAAGCTTTAAAATATATTATAGTCTTGTCCGTCTAATTGCCTGGTGATTCGTGCTTCTTTCAAAACGCTTCCTCGCAACGATCCGCTAATACTTATTAACAATAGCTGTCGAATTGAGCGGCGTGTTATTCGTAGTGTGTACCCTATGAGGAGGGGGGAGACGCGAGCGTTCGTCACCGTCTCGTCAAGACTTTGGAAGGAGAGTTTTGTTGTGGCCTTCCATGTTAACGGTTACGATTGAGTGTACGCAGTTTTGGAATAAATTTAACTGTTCATATAGATTCCGTACCTATAATAAAACATTTGGCGACCGTGACAGGACGGGGAGTGTCATTTTTAATAGTGAACAGTAAAAACGAAAGTTTTGTGCGTACTTAATATGGAGAAGGCCAAGAAAAGGTGAACAGCGCAACGTGGGACGTTCACGAAAGCGTTGAATACGTTAAACGAGTACCTCGAAGCTGGAGAGGACCAGAAACGAATTTTGATCACGTATCAAATTTTGGAAGAGAAGAAGAATGATCTGGATGCGACTACGAATAGTGTTTTGGACTTGTTGCTTGATGAACCGACGACGACCGATGTAGAGATACAGCAGGAGTATGATGATGCCGATGAATATAAATGTAAATTTCTAACGGCTAAACTTGCCGTTGCTGAATTCGTGTCTCCAAAGGCAGATTGTGTGTCGCAGACGACCTTCCCTGGAGGGCAGAGCGAAGTCAGGAAGGCGTTCAAATTGCCAAAAATTGAACTATTCAAATTTGGTGGAGAGGTGCGTGAATGGTTGCAATTCTGGAGTCTCTTCAAGAAAATTCATGAAGATCCAGAGATAGCTAAGGAGGATAAATTTCAGTAATTATTACAATCAATGGTGCCAGACTCTCGTGCGGCGGAATTAGTGAAAAGTTACCCGCCAACCGGGGAGAACTATGCGAAGGTCATTAACAGTTTGAAAAATCGATTTGGACGGGATGATTTACAAATCGAAGTGTACGTGAGAGAACTTCTGCAATTGGTGTTGCAAAATGCTGTTACTCCTGCCAAGGATGTTCTACTCTCGAGTTTGTATGATAAGATCGAGTCGCAACTAAGGGCACTAGAGTCTCTTGGCGTTACGACGGACAAATGTGCGGCAATGCTTTTCCCGCTGGTGGAATCCTCTTTACCGGAAGAATTGTTACGAGCTTGGCAACGAAGCAGTTCGGTACGCAGCACAATAGCGCAGGACGCTGAAGATACCACCCTGGCGAAGGACAGACTGAGTCAACTTATTAAATTTTTAGAAGAGGAAGTGCAAAACGTATTACGAATTTCAATGGTGGTGAAGGGTTTCGGTTTGATAACAAACAAGAGTACGGAGTCCGAGAAGCCTAAAAACCATAAAGTACGACCGGAGAAAAAAGACGTTCCGAGTGCGATGGGTTTGCTCACAACAAAGAGTAAAGTCAATTCGTGTTTGTTTTGCGATAGTGGTAATCACGAAAGTGCCAGTTGTGAACACGCTGAGGGGATGAGTCTGTCGGAAAGGCGGGAATGCGTTAAGAAAAAACATGCTTGTTTTAATTGTCTAAAAATCGGTCATGGTTTCAAAATGTGTCGAGTTAATTTGAAGTGTCCATGGTGTCATCGTCGACACGTGATTCTTATGTGTCCAGAAGTGACAAAACCAGACAAACCTAACCATGACGGTGATTCCAAAAGTACTGAAACCTTAAAGGGAAAGAATCTACCTGCCTTTTGTGGTGATCCGGAAGTTTTGATGCAAACGCTGCGCGTTAAACTACGTAACGGGAACAGGGAAATTATTATTCGTGCGGTTATCGACACCGGATCACAGAAGTCCTATGTTACGGAAGAAGCCGCGGCACGTGTGTGTTATGAGCCGATAGCCGAACGGCTGATGATCCACTCTCTCTTCGGCGGACAAAAAACGGAGGCAGTGATTCACAAAAAATATGTCGTTCACTTGAGAAGTATGGACGATAGCTACGACTGTAATTTTGTTGCGCTGGACCAGAAAGTTATTTGTGAAGAAATTCCGGCGGTCAAAGGCGGAGCTTGGTTCGAGGAATTGCGAAAAGTAAATATTACCATTACGGATACCGTTAGCGACGGTATGTCGATTTCAGTGCTTATAGGAGCCGACGTTGCCGGAAAATTATTAACAGGCCGAAGATATTTGTTAGAGTCTGGTTTAGTTGCACTTGAGACCCTTTTGGGATGGACTATAATGGGTGCAGTTCCTGAAATGGAGAAACAGGAGGACGCAACTTTGACTGCGACATCTATGTTTGTGCAAACCAATGACATTACTGATTTGTGGGCTCTAGACATTTTGGGTATTAAAGATCCCATTGAAAGTAAAACGCAGAAGGAGCACGAGAAAGAAATTAACGAGGCCCTTTTGAAGACAGTGAAAGTGAATCAGGAAGGGCGTTATGAAGTGCAGCTGCCATGGCTGGAAAATCATCCCGCTTTAAATGATAACAAAGAATTAGCTGTACGACGCCTGCAGTCTACAGTGAAGAAATTAAAACGAGAAAGACTTTACGAGGATTACAATGCAGTTTTCAACGAGTGGCTGAGAGAGGGAATTATTGAATACGTTCCCGAAAATGAAGTGGCTAATTGGGGTCACTATTTACCACACCGGCACGTCATCAAGGAGAACAGCACCACGAGAATACGACCCGTGTTCGACGCTTCGGTCAAAGATCAGCAGTTTCCATCTCTAAATGAATGTCTGGAGAAGGGTCCAAATCTCATCGAATTGGTATCTTATATTTTATTACGCTTCAGAGAAGGTAGTATAGGAGTAATTTCTGATATTAAAAGGGCGTTTTTACAAATTAGCATTGATGTAAAGGATAGAGATTTTTTGCGATTCCTGTGGTATAGTAATCAAGGAAACATTGTAATGTTGAGACACTGTAGAGTAGTGTTTGGCGTTTCTTGCAGCCCCTTTATTTTAGGCGCAATAATTGTGATGCATTTGAATAGAATCAACGAGACTTTGTATAATTCGAATGGGAGCTTTGCGAAAGAAAATATCGTAAAACTTTTTAAAAGTTTTTACGTAGACAATTGCGTAACCAGCGTGAATTCGACGAAACAATTGAATAAGTTTATTCTAGACGCAAAAGTTGTGATGGAGCTGGGCGGTTTTGACCTTCGAGGGTGGGAGCACAATAACGATCATTCTCGCGAGAGCCTGGCCGCAGTATTGGGAATCGTATGGGACAAACAGCGAGATAGTTTGTCTCTGAATGTGCCGGCGCTGGATCAATTTTGCAAGGAAAAGGTTACAAAGAGAAATATACTTTCTCTCGCTCACCGCGTCTTTGACCCTTTAGGTTTAGCCTGTCCTATAGTTCTTTGTCCGAGAATTTTGTTACAAGAAGCTTGGGCCCAGGGATTCGCGTGGGATGAAGAAGTGAGTGAAGATATTAAGAATAGATTTTTAAAGTGGGTAAAGGATTTAAAAGATCTAAATAAATTGAAAATACCGCGATGTCTGCTAGGCGAAATCGTGGATAGGGACAGTGTAAGCATACATACATTCTGTGTCGCTAGTAAATTAGCGTACGCAGCGGTAGTATTCGTCCGTATAGAGAGCTGCTCAGGTATAAGAGTCAATTTTGTACAAGCCAAAACGCGAGTTGCGCCTGTAAGGAAAGAGAATTCTGATGCGCGTCAAAGCATTCCGCGCTTAGAATTGTTAGCAGCAACAGTCGGAGTTAGATTGACAATGTCAATTTTAGATACTCTAAGCTTTAAAGAGGTAAAAATTTATTACTGGACCGATTCTTCTACAGTCTTAGCTTGGATTCGTAGAGAGTGTAATTGGGGTACTTTCGTTTGGAATAGAGTTAAAGAAATACGTAGACTATCATATCCCGAGCAATGGAAACATATACCCGGACAATTGAATCCAGCTGATTTACCGTCGAGAGGTTGTACGGTTGATCAGTTAATATTTTCTAGATGGTGGGAGGGTCCAGACTGGTTGAGTATGTCATCAGAAAATTGGCCAAACAAACAATCCATAGGTGATGGAAAGGAACATGAAAAACTTAATCATACCGGGGTAGAAATCACAATGAGTTCTTTGAGAGAGAAGTTTTGGATCTTAGGTGGCCGAAAGGCGATTCGTTCGATCATTAAGCAGTGTGTAGATTGTCGTAGATATGACTCAAAAAACCTGGACTCAGTCCCTCCACCTTTGCCATTGAATCGAGTTAGGGACGCGGCAGTTTTTGAAGTTGTAGGGATCGATTTTACGGGGCCTATCTATCTCAAGGGCGGGCAAAAGGTCTGGATTTGTTTATTCACTTGTGCAGTATTTCGAGCAGTACATTTTGAATTAGTTACATCATTGTCCACGGCCTCCTTTGTAATGGCGCTAAGACGTCATATAGCACGGCGAGGTCGGCCCACTGTGATTTACAGTGATAATGGGACGAATTTTGTGGGATTAAATAATATGTTTAAGCGCATCGACTTTGCGGGCTTGGCTAGAGCTGGTACAACAGAGCAAATGGAATGGAGATTCAATCCTCCTACTGCGGCTTGGTGGGGAGGATTTTGGGAGCGTCTTATCGGAATATTGAAACGTCTATTGACGCGCACACTAAAAAAATCCTGTTTAAGTTACGAAGAAATGCTGACTGTACTTTTGGATTGCGAAGCGATAATCAATTCGAGACCGATCACTTTCATGTCAGAGAGTGAATGCGAAGTCATGCCCCTTACTCCATCAATGTTTCTGCAAGAAATCAAAGACATCGGTGTTTTGGATTTGGACCAGATTGAAAATTGTCAGTTAGATAAACGATATTTGTATCGGCAGAAAATTCCGTAAAGAATATTTAGGTGCGCTGGTCCATAGAGATTCCGAGACTAGAAATGTAACGCGTGTGGATGTTGGCGATATCGTGTTGATTGAGAGGGAAAATGCGAAGCGTATGGATTGGCCTTTGGGTTATGTTAAGGATGTAATTCCTGGTAAGGATAATAACGTCCGCGTAGTTCGATTGACTACGGCCTCTGGCGAATTGACAAGACCAATTCAGAGAATTTGTCCATTAGAGCTTAAATACAACCCGGACTCTGACATTGAGAGCATTATTATCGACAGATATAAGAATATCGAGGATTCTCAGCCAGACGGCAGAACGTGCGACACAATCGAAAAACGTGATTTGCGGGTTGATGACTGTAGACAACAGTGCGTTGTAACAAGAAGTGATAGAAGAGTGCAGGAACCAGAGCGGTTATCGTACCCTTAAGTGTGAATGTTTTTGTTGATAATACTTTGTTTGCCGTATAGTTTTAGTGTCCGTGGTTAAATTGATTTGTGATTTCTCTACTTACGTATAATAGTTACTATGTATAGCAGGATTTTGTGTATAAATTGAGATGAAAATTTCACTCATCTCAATGGTGGGAGAGTGTCGAATTGAGCGGCGTGTTATTCGTAGTGTGTACCCTATGAGGAGGGGGGAGACGCGAGCGTTCGTCACCGTCTCGTCAAGACCTTGGAAGGAGAGTTTTGTTGTTGGAGTCTTCCATGTTAACGGTTACGATTGAGTGTACGCAGTTTTGGAATAAATTTAACTGTTCATATAGATTCCGTACCTATAATAAAACAATAGCTAATAATTAATATTTATCCTCTTTCTTTACTAAGGTGTCAGCGAGTCTACATTGACTAATAAATTTGCTTACAGACCCTGGTTTTCCGTCAAAGTGTGGAATAAAATCGGCAATCATTTTGAGAGGCATACACGACGCCCCTTCCGACGGCCCACACGATGGATCTGTTACATTTATGTTAAGAGAACCAGAACTGTTTTCCGAAACAGTACTGACCTACCTAGAAACAACCTGTATACGCTACACTCCAGGAGAGTAGAATTCTCACACGGTACTACATCTAAAGATGTGGAAATAGGACTGACACTTAAGTTAGGTATTGCTACCACATCTTCCACTACGAAACAATTACCACTACTCAGACATACCCTGCGGTTTCTTACAAATTTTCGTGCGAACGGCGGCATTTTAAACGAACAAATATAACGATTCTAACAGGCGATATTATAAATAAATATAAGATTTTTATATGAACTTACAGGTACAATGACGTAAATTAGCGGATTAAATTTGACTCGCTCGGTTGACCGCTAGTTTGCTCGACTTCCCCGCTCCGAAGATCTGATAACACGTCCAGCGACGACTGCGTTGCTTCAGCTGCTTCTGGCTCCTTGGAAAGCTTCTTTCGATCCTAGATCCTTCGAAGAACTGCGTAGATTCTCTGCATAGTGTGAATTCCGTGGTCCGGGTTACTCGACGAAGCTCCAAACGTCTACGGATGGATGTTGATCGACGGCTCCGTTGCCTCGATTAGCTTCGATGGGGAGATCATGTAGCTGCGTGCATGTGGCTTCGGGAAGACTGGCACGGACGTCCGACACCACACTCCTCCGGCATTCACCCGTGTTCCTGGGGAAACGTGCCCTAAACCCAGGAAAGAGGGTTGCACCAACTGGCCAACGACTGTTCAATCTTGCGCCCGCGAGTCGGCAAAATTTTGGATATCCCACCGCTGTCACCAAAACTGTTACGTGATGTAGCAGGGATTTTCTTAAAAGGATGCGGATGGGTTCGCTGCCCGTGGAGCGCTGATCCGCTCTGCTCACGGTCGCCCTTGGTATCAGCCTCCAGTTTCTTCGGCAAGGAATTAAGTAAATAAACTGAGACTAGTTTCTGTTGTAACTTGGTTTTAGTTTTATATTTTAAGGTAGCTTTAAACGTTTATCAACGAGTGATCGGACAAAGATGCCGTCGTTCAGGATTGAACATGTAACATGTTCTTGTTAATAAAGTTATCCAATTATAAAGATAGTTTCTTAATTGATTGTCTAACGAATCGTTTGATTGGTTTTTCGTTCATTAAGAACGAGCGTTTTTACATGATATCCATGATTTAATAGCAAAGCAACCGAAACCAGTATTTAATCAATATTATTTAACGAGCGTCTCTAAGTAGTATTCATTGGAATGCTTTGTTCATAGTTTCAGTTGCTTCGTTTAACATATTAAATTTGGCGCGTCTAAACTTGACCATGCAGAGCCATCTAACATTAAACTATATTCATGTGTTGCCACATGAGATCGTAACACTCCTTCACCCTTACGGAGAAAAGGTGTTTCCATGAAACAACTTTTCTAAATCTATAATTTTTTAACTCGTAGTACACTTACAATTGTATTTTCCAAGATCGTAACACTCTTTTCTCCTCAGCGCGATCTGACGGCAAATAGGCGGCAGATACCGAGCAGATTCTGATGTCAGAATCTGACAGCAGAATGGCGGCAGAAAGTAAGGAGAGTCTGCTGATATAATTTAATGGCAGGAATCGAGCAGATCTTGCGCATCGCGATCTGACGGCAGATAAACAGCAGGAATTGGGCAGATTCTGCTGACATAGTTCACAACGCGACCCCGCTAGGCGGCGGATCAGGCGAGCGCTTCTCGCTTGCGAAATAGCACCGAGGCGGGAATAAGTGGCCGAGGGCTCGATCATTCAGGGCTCTCGAGTACCACTCGCATTTGCCGGCATTTCGCTGCGGATTATATATTTGGTATACCCGTCTCTAAGGGCGGTATTATCCGTCGTTGCTTAAGACTAAGATCGTCTTAAGGTGGGATTTCCAATGCGCGGCTCGCATTTTTTAGCAATAAGGTAAAAAAATGCCTACTCCTTTTATGGTTTGTATTACTTCTGCAAAAGTAGTCCGATTTACATGACATTTGGTATGATTTTCATAAGAAAAACATAAGGAATCTATTGCTGTCACTCCCTTATCGATACGATAAACAATATAGAATTTCTTAATACGCTGAAATGAATATTTCACCCTCGACTGTGGGTCGCCGACCTCGATTTGCTGGGGTCGGCCGAGGATTCATACCTGTTTCAGAAGAAAAATAATTCTTAACTCTTTATCGTATTGATATAGAAGTGACACTGATGAATTCCTTATATTTCTCCGATGAAAATCGTACCAAATTTCATGAAAATCGGACTATTTTTAACGAAACTAGCGAGAAATTATATAAATTAAGTTTTCATCTAATTTCCTTCATTATGCTCCGAATTATGTCGTTCTTGGTGTTAGTTTCATCGGTGAAACATACGGAATCAAGATCTGATGAGAAATGCGAAAATCGTAGACATTTCTCACTTCTTCTTGATAGTATTTAAACCCTTTGCAGGGTCGAAAGCCATAAAATTCGGTGTCGAAGACGGTCCTCGAGACCTCATACAACAATAGACCTTTTCAAGTGCTCGAAAAGGACCAGCGCGGCGCCGCTTAGGTATAGGAAATATCATCTGCGGCCGCAACGAAGAACCTTAAGGTGGGATTTCCAATGCGCGGCTCGCCGCGTCGGCGAGCGGCGCGGCGCCGCCTCAGCACGCCGCAGGATCCTTCGTGCGGCCGTAAGAAGGTATTTCCTATACCAAAGCGGCGCCGCGAGGGCCTCACGACGAGCCGCGCTGGCCAATTTCGAGCACTTGAAAAGGTCTATTGTTGTATGAGGTCTCGAGGACCATCTTCGACACCGAATTTTATGGCTTTCAACCCTCGAAGAGGTCCGAGAGCATATTAATAATTGAGAAATCTTCGACTTCCTCATTTCTCATCAGATCTTTGCGAAAACGACGCCAATCGATTCCGTATGTTTCGCCGATGAAACTAACACCAAGAACGACATAATTCGGAGTATAATGAAGGAAAGTAGATGAAAACTTAATTTATAAAATTTCTCGCTAGCTTCGTTAAAAATAGTCCGATTTACATGAAATTTGGTACGATTTTCATCGGAGAAATATAAAGAATTCATCGGTGTCACTTCCATATCTATACGATAAAGAATAAAGAAATATTTTATTTCTGAAACAGGTATGAATCCTCGGCCGACCCTAGCGAATCGATGTCGGCGACCCACAGACAAGGGTGAAATATTCATTTCAGCGTATTAAGAAATTCTTTATTGTTTATCGTATCGATAAGGGAATGACAGCAATAGATGCCTTATGTTTTTCTGATGAAAATCATACCAAATGTCATGTAAATCGGACTACTTTTGCAGAAGCAATACAAATCATAAAAGGAGTAGGCATTTTTTCACCTTATTGCTTGTATAAAAGTAGTCCGATTTACAATGGCACAGTGGGCCGGGCACAGTGTGCCGGATTGAAGAAGTCAGTGACATTTAGTTGTTTCTTTTAAGGTAGTTCCTAACCAACTATGTTAATCAAGTTAGAGTTGGATAATAAACGATAAATATAAATTAGTATGTTCAAGCAAAATCGAGGAGCACCTACGATATGCCTTTACCGCACAATAACTTAACGCGCACGACTTAGTATTCAATATAATCGTTGTAAAAGTTTCACGGTGTAATTTAATGGCGTCACAATAAACGAGCACGTTTATTTTATTTCGCGTGTGACTTTAACTTGTTCTTACTGAACTATATTTAATCGAGGAGACAGTTAATGAAGTAAGTAAAGTTATACTAACTCTCTAAAGAATTAAGAACAAGCACGATAATAAAGAATAACGCAACAGATCAACCCTAAGAAGAGAGGTCAGCTGACTCGCCGAGGTTAGGGAGATTGACGTCGTAGCTACGTGCTACTTGGGAGCTCCCAACATCCGACTCAGCAGTGGCAGTGAACGGCAAAGGAATAAGCTTATTCAACGGTCGCGTGAACGTTGACGTAGACGTTTTAATCGTAAGTACGCGTGTGAGCCCATCGGGACCCGGGTGAGTTTTGATGACTCTAGCGAGAGGCCATCGCGAAGGCGGTTGCAGTTCGTTTTTAATTAGGCAGAGATCGCCCTCTCGAATTGCAGATCGAACGCGACTCCACTTCCCCCGAGTGTGCAGCGTGTTCAAGTAGTCCCTTGACCACAAGCGCCAGAAATGCTGCTGCATTTTCTGGACAAGCTGCCAGCGTGAGAGACGGTTGTCTGGGAGCTCTTCCAGATTCGGCTCGGGAACCGAGGTGATCGCTTCACCTACTAAGAAATGGCCTGGAGTCAAGGCGTCGAGATCGTCGGGATCATCAGATAGAGGTATTAATGGCCTGGAATTCAAGCAAGCCTCGATCTCAGCGAGTAGCGTGGCCAGCTCCTCGAAGGTTAGTCGATGTTCGCCGAGTACTCTCCGGAGGTGGTGCTTCACTGACTTCACCGCGGCCTCCCAGATTCCGCCGAAGTGGGGGGCGGATGGTGGATTGAACTTCCATTCGATCCCTTCAGAGGCCAGACGATCCAAGAGTTGTCTGTTTCTAGCGCTGACAGCTTGAAGGAGAACTCGGAGTTCCTGGTTGGCATCCACGAATGCCGTACCGCAGTCGCTGTAAATCTGGGAGCAGAGGCCACGGCGAGAGGTCAGTCGCTTCAGAGCGGCCAAGAAGGCCTCCGTGGTTCCGTCAGACACCACCTCCAGATGTACGGCTTTGGTGGCTAAACAAATAAACAGAGCTATATAACCCTTACGAGCTTGCTGGCCGCGGCCTCGGCTGGATCGTATTAAAATGGGCCCTGCATAATCGACGCCCACACGCAGGAACGGCCGACATGGGGTTACTCTTGGAAGCGGTAAGACCCCCATCAGCTGGTCAGCTGTCTTGCCCTTCCATCGTACGCAATTGAGGCACCGATGAATGCAGGACTTCACTAGATGTCGGCCTTGCAGAACCCAGCAGTGTTGGCGCAGTGTCGATAGGGTAAGTTGGACCCCTCCATGTAGACAGCGTCGATGTGCATCGGCGATCCACAATACAGCCAGTGGTGATTCGTCCGGGAGTATCATTGGGTGACGATGATTGTAGCTGGTGTTTGCATAGTGTAACCGCCCGCCAACCCGTAGAATGCCGTCCTTATCTTGAAAGGGATTGAGTCGCAGTAAACGACTTCGTCGAGGCAGTGGTTGGCTGTCTTTAAGTGCGTTAATTTCAGCAGTGAATACTGCTGCTTGCACGCATCGGACCAGCCTCGTCTGGACATCTCTTAGCTCGCTGGCGGTAAGGTAAGGTAACCCTTTTCCGTCAGCAGACGGGAGCCAGCGACAGCACCAGGCTGTAACTCGAAGCATTCGACGAAAATTAGAAAATTGGTTTAGATGCAGGCTCACCTCAGCATCCGGGGAAGACTGGATGTGAAGGGTTTGCCTTCTTTCCTCGTCAGGCATTTCAATTGGTTTTTCTATAGTGATGGGTCGCCCTTCGTTTGCAGATAACCAAAGCGGCCCAGTCCACCACAGAGAATGCTTGGGAAGTTCAGCTAGTCTCAGCCCTCTGGAAGCACAGTCGGCAGGATTGTCCTGGCCTTGAACGTGGTGCCAATTAGTCTGAGGTAACGTTCGCTGAATGTCAGCTACTCGGTTGGCCACATAAGTTTGCCATCGACTGGATGGAGCCTGGACCCAACCCAGGACTATTAAGGCGTCGGTCCACAAATCGATTGGAAGTGACAGCGTAGACAGCAGATGAGCCACCAGATGGGTGAGTAAGTGGGCACCACTTAACTCAAGGCGCGGCAACGACTGTTGTTTAATTGGAGCTACCTTTGTTTTGGCAGAAATTAACTGAATTTGGACAGCGCCTGATTCGTCTTGAACCCGTAAGTAAGCTACCGCAGCGTAAGCTCGCTCCGAAGCGTCGGAAAACCCATGTACCTCCACCAATTGACTGGTGTATTTCAACCCCAGGCAGCGTGGGACCTGGATTTGACGAAGTGCTGGTAGCGCCGTCAGAAATTCGCGCCATTCGTCTTCCAACTTCCCCGGTAACGGTTCATCCCAATCAGTCGTGAGTTTCCAGAGTGTCTGGATGAATATTTTGGTCCATACTGTTACAGGGGCGAGCCAACCTAAGGGGTCAAAGATTTGAGCGGCCTGGCTTAGGACACTCCGTTTGGTGGTACCCGGCGTCGAGCTACCATCCAGAAGTCGTATCTGAAAGGTATCAGTATCGGGAAACCACTGAATTCCCAATACGCTATGCTGGGTGTCCGTATCCCAGTGACGTATCAAGCCAGTGACGTCATTGTGGCACGCACTCATAACCTCGGGCGAATTCGACGCCCATTTGTGCAGTTGAAAGCCGCCCGCCAAGGCGAGCTGATCCAATTCCTTTTTCAGGGTCAGGGCTTCCTCACTCGTAGTGGCACCAGTTAGGATGTCGTCCATGTATACCTCTGAGGAGATCGTCCTAGAAGCTAAAGGAAACAATTTGGACTCATCGTTAGCCAACTGCTGCAAACATCGAAGGGCCAGGTAGGGTGCGTAAGCTAGACCGTAAGTGACGGTGCACAACTGGTATTCCTTCAATTTTGACTCCTTCCCCTTTCGCCAGAGTATGCGTTGATAATCGCGATCGTCAGGGTGTATCACAATTTGGCGATACATCTTTTCGATGTCAGCGACAACGGCGATGGAATGACGCCGCCACTTTAGCAATAAGTCGGCTAAGGATGGCAATAGATTGGGTCCCGTGTGAAGCACGTCATTGAGGGACCTCCAGTTGCAAGTCGCCATCGAGCCATTGAAAACTACTCGTAGTTTTGTAGTGGAGCTCGTTGACTTTAAAACACCGTGATGTGGTAAGTAAAAATGTTGACCCTCTGGGGGAGTCCGTGCTGCTACCATGTGACCAAGATCTTCATATTCTTTTAGAAAACCCTGATAGGCTTGGTGATATTCAGGATTCTTACGGAAGCGTTGTTGCATCGAATCTAACGTGCGAAGAGCGGCAGGTCTTGAAGATCCCAGCTCAGGAGTGAATTTAAAAGGAAGTCTTACCACGAAGCGGCCCTCGCTAGTGCGTCGTTATGTCGACCGAAAGTGGTCTTCTGCATCTTGGTCCAAAAATGACCAAAATTATCGGGAAATTATAGTGTTCCTTCAATTTTTTCCAGGAGTGTATATCTTCGCGATACGAAGAGGGACGTAGTGTGATACAAATGTTTCTCTTAGGCAACGTGATTCCCTCGCTACGCAAACCGAAGGACATGCACTTTTGGCCCGTTTTCTTTTCACACGCACACATCTGCACAACCGTCTCCGCTATTCGCAAGCGAAGGCAACCACAAGCAGCAAGCCCGCACTGCGAAACGCGGCCGTGTGTGTATGCAGGCACGCGTGCACTTGACCTCGTGTGAAAAGAATACTTTTCGCATTTCAATCGTGGGTCATTCCACATGAAAGCGGACACTTTTCGGAGTACCATTTGGGATCTTGGTGAAACTTGGATATGTTATAGTCTTTAGTGATGTATAAACGTATTTCAAAGAATTTTGCAAAATTTCCAAGATTGTGGAAATTGACTTTTTGCTGGGCGACGCAGCGTCACATTCAATTAATTTTCATGCGACCAATTTTAAAGTGTCCGCGTTTCTGAAAACGTGTCCGTAAAGAGCACATGTAGGGCTATATCCTCATTTTTTCAAATGTGTAAATAATGCCCTGCTAGTATAAAATAGCATTTGTTTAAAACAATTGCAGCATAAATGGTCTAAAATTTTTTTTTTAAGTGACATAATTTTTATTAGGTACTTTTACTTCCCCAGTGTAAGCACCCAAAAGCTCATTCTTATGTGTCTCTTAGTTGAAAAAATCACCCAAAAGGTCATTTTTATCAGTTTGTTAGATCAACAGTTATAATTTTTGGAAAAAAAAAGTAAACACGATATTTCAAAGAACTGTAACATCCACAATTTTTGACATTTCGAAAAATCCTTGGAGAAATGTGTATATATCCCTAAAGACTACAACATATCCAAGTTGCACTAAAATCCGAAATGTTACTCCGAAAAGTGTCCGACTTCGCGTGGAATGACCCTATCACTAAAAGACTACCATATATCCAAGTTTCACAAGAATCCCAAATGTTCCTCCGAAAAGTGTCCGATTTCGCGTGGAATGACTCTGCTTGAAAGTTTAGAATGCAGTAGAGAGAGAGAGAGTTAGTAATAGCATAACTGAAATGGTACAACATTGTATGCGACATACAGGACCACATACCTATCTAATAAATTATAACCTGAAGGAATAAAAATATTGCTAAACAAACATTTTGTCCTTTTGCGCTTTCAGACATTAGTTTCCGAGATATTAATAAAACACTTTTGGTATTTCGGTTGATTTATTCCGAAATAACGCATTCCCCTTTCCGACTTGATCTGGATATTAGTATTGGACGGGGCTAGATCAACGCGGGGGGCGCGTCTCCCGCTTGCGGTCGCATAAATCGTGGTATCGAGCCGATGAGAGTTTGCAGATTTGAACCAGAAACACTATTATATTTCGAGCCTCGTTCTTCGAGATTACATGTAGTAGTCTACTTTGTCTTGACAATTCATAACTTTTTTAGAGATATTTAATTTTTCGCGCGCTGAGTCCAACCTCCGTGAAAGCGCGCGTCCACCTTTCATTGTTTTTTCGTTGTGCTCAGACGCTTCGCACGTTTTTTTTCTGTCGCTACCTCAAAAGTTTATAATAATCTCGTGCAGTTTACCTCAGGGCGATGGGTAAGAGCAAGAAGAGGAAGCGCTCATCAAGGAGCAGCGATAGAAGTAGAGATAGAAGTAAAGAAAGCAGAACGAGGAGCCCTGAAGATGTTGAAAGAATGTTAAGGGTTATCGAGGAAACCTTGCTTTACCTCGCAAGGAATGCTGAAAATAAGGGGTCTAGGGAGGAAAAAGCAGATTCCTCACTGTTTGAAAATTAAGTGGGTGAGCACGCTGGAATGATAGGTTAGGATCGACGGTGGGAAAATGAAGCGCGGTACACAGAACTTGATTGAATAGTCTGAGTCACTTTATTAAAATCGCTCACGATGAGTCACGCGGTCACGAAACGCGATGAGCACACGTGTTGTGCACGAGTAGTGAAGAGCAGAGAAAAATGAATAAAACTCACCCGTGAGCAATGAGAGTTACACTGAGCAGGTAAAAATGCGCACAAAGGTTGTTCCTGAGCACTGAAAGTACTGAGTACAGAATTCACACGTTGCGAGATGACACGATTTAGAACACGTCTATCACGACAAGCGGTATGAACGAGAGAGCCCAAAGGGAACGCAGAAAACGGTTGAGCGTCTTCCCGAACAATCCTCGAGAATCGATCAACTATGTACACTCTACGATTGGGCCGCCAGTTTCACGTGGTGATCGGTGATTGGCGTAGCGGGCGACCAGGAGAATCGATCGCCGGATCGATCGTCGATCAGCGGCGTGTTCCGCTGCCCAGTAGGTGCTGCGGTGAGCTTGGGTGCGGCGGAATAGCGAACTAACGGAATCTCAAACATTCTCCCGCCATCAACAGCTGTTGAATGATGTTGATGTAGAATCTGAAACAGGCAAAACTGCCAATTTTGCAATTGGCCTGATTAAGGTTGTCGTGGCAGTCTTGAGTGTTACCACTCGAGTGAGCCCATCCTTTCCTGGGTGAAGAGTGGTGACTCGAGCAAGTGGCCACTTGCTCGGTGGAAACCGTTCATCCGTGATGAGCACTAAGGATCCGATCTTGATCTCATTCGATGGGTGGTGCCACTTCGAGATGGAGAGTTGACGTTGGAGATAGTGCGATGACCATTGAGTCCAGAAAGGTTGAGTCCTTTGTTGAATAAGTCGCCATCTGGCTGATGGTGAGATGATTGCATGCTCGACAGATGGTTCTGGTAGAGTTGTAAGAGGCTGCCCGATCAGGAAGTGAGCCGGTGTGAGGGTTGAAATGTCTTCTGGGTCATCACTGAGAGGCTCGAGCGGTCGTGAATTGAGCATGGCTTCTATTTGGGTAAGCAGTGTGCTGAATTCTTCATAGGTGAGTACCGTCTCACTGACGGTTCGCCGAAGATGGTGTTTGATCGACTTCACAACGGCTTCCCATTTGCCTCCCATGTGAGGAGCTGCAGGTGGGTTGAAACACCAGCCAGTGTTGTCATTGACAAACAGCTGACTGAGTTGCTGATGATCCTGTGAGCCCTGAATGAACATTCTCTTGAGAATGGTGTCTGCTCCGATGAAATTCGTTCCACAGTCGGAGTAGAGTGTGGTTGGGATTCCTCGTCTTGATGTGAATCTTCTGTAGGCAGCGATGAATCCTTCAGTTGAGTAGTCTGTGACGATGTCCAAATGAGCAGCTGAGGTCGTAAGATAGACGAAGACACAGATCCAGCCCTTCTGAGTTTTGGCGCCTCGCCCTTTCCACGTCTTGAGCGTGATGGGACCCGCATAATCGATGCCAGTCTGAGTGAATGGTCGTGAGGGTGCAACTCTCGAAAGAGGTAGTTGGCCCATCAGTTGATGAGCACGGATCCCCCTTTGTCGAGCACACACAACACACCGTAACACATGAGTTCTGACTGGCGCTCGCCCTCCGATGATCCAATAACTGTTTCTGATGTGAGCGAGGGTGAGCTGGGTCCCTCTATGCATAGTTTGTCGATGGGCATGGTCTATAATCAGAGTAGACAGACGTGAGTGGCGAGGTAAAATTGCTGGATGCTTACTCTCATACACCATGTGGGCATTGTTGAGTCGGCCTCCAACACGAATGATTCCTTTTTCATCGATGAAGGCTGTGAGTCGATTGAACACATGGGATGTTGGCATCGAGGAGCCTGAGCTGAGGACCTTGAGCTCTGTTGAGAAGTAAATTGCTTGCGTGGCCTTGATCCAAAAGTTCCTGGCCCATTCCAAGTCCTCTGGCAAGAGTGAGATGATTGGCATAGAGAATGGCAACTTCTTCATTCTAGTGAGGATTCTGAAACAAACTGAAGTGATGCGATAAAGTTTGTTGAGAGACGAGTATTTATAAATGAGATCCCAGTGGTATTTGATCTGTTGAATGTTGAGTAGATTTGAAATTCCTGGACGAGCTTCTAGTGCACTCGAGTCGTCCTTCAAAATTGGTTGGGGTGGCCATGAGTCACTGGGTTGAGTGAGCCATGATAGTCCCGTCCACCACAGTTCATGCTGTTCAAGCTGAGCTGTTGTTAAGCCTCTTGATGCGCAATCAGCTGG
This sequence comes from Andrena chrysosceles, assembly GCA_963855975.1. NCBI lineage: Eukaryota > Metazoa > Arthropoda > Insecta > Hymenoptera > Andrenidae > Andrena > Andrena chrysosceles. Next base: position 64,149,987 of record OY979767.1, on the reverse strand, counting down.
GTTTGACTTCCCTGGAACATGTCTGCAGTATACATCTTGGGTGAGCTCATGAATTTGGGAGACACGATTCCGTACGTAGTCCTTCCAGCGTGAAGCGTGAGCTTTGATCCAAATCAATGTCACTTGAGAATCCGTCCACAGATGTGTTGTAGCAATGTTGAGCTGAAGGGTTGCTTGAACATACTTCATGAGCTTCGCAAGCATCAATGCTGCAGTAAGCTCGAGCTTCGGGATTGTGAGCTTCTTGAGGGGTGCTACCTTCGTCTTGGAGCACACGAGTGTCGACACTCTGTGATTAGTGGACGGTGATGTTACGGTAAGATAAACTACCGCTGCCATAGCGAGCTGAGAAGCGTCAGAGAATCCATGTAATTCCACTGTTGAATTGCTGAAAGTGTGAAACCACCTTGGAATTGAGAGCCTGGCCAGGCTTGTGAGATCTTCTCTGATGGTGAGCCAATTGGATGTGACTTGGGATGGTAGTGGATCATCTCAGCTGAGTTTGTGCAGCCACAACTCTTGCAACAGTGTCTTTGCTCGAATAATGACTGGTGACAGAAATCCGAGTGGATCAAATATTTTTGCTACTTCTGAGAGGATGAGGCGTTTGGAGAGCGTTGAGGTTGAACTTGCTTTTGAAGAGAATGAAAAGTTGTCATTGAAAACATTCCAATGCAATCCGAGTATTTTGGTATTGCAGTCGTCTAGTGATACGATTGAGCCATGGGCTCGTGTGGTCTGTGAAATTAATTCAAGTAACGGAGGGTATGTCGAATGCCATTTGGCAAGTGGAAAACCTCCCGCGTTGCACAGGTCTCTTAATTGTTGAGCAATTGTAATGAGTGTCTCACCTGTGTCGGCGCCACCAAAGATGTCGTCAACGTATCTAGCATGGGTGATGCATGGGACTGCGAGTGGAAAGCGATGACCCTCGTCTTCCACCAACTGCAGGAGAGCTCTTACAGCCAGAAATGGAGCAGCCTTTGTACCATATGTGACTGTGGTGAGCTTGTAAGGCACCTCCTTGTAATTTTCATCAATCCAGAGCACCCTCTGGAGGTCTTGATCATCTTCATGCACCTTGACTTGACGATACATCTTTGTCACATCCGTGGCAAAGATGAACTTGTGCTGACGAATCCACAATAGCACATCCGTGATGTTGAGATGAAGATTTGCGCCAGTGTGCATGAGGTCATTGATTGAGTGCCCAGATGTCGTCGGGCTTGATCCATTGAAGACGACCCTCAACTTCGTCGTCTCGCTGTCGAGCTGGATCACTCCATGGTAGGTAGTGTGGTAGGTAGAAAACAGAATAAGTGTTAGGTGATAACGATGGTGCTCTTACCATATGTTGAAGCTCCACGTATTCCTTCATGAATCCTTGGTACAGATTGCAGTACTCGTTGTTTCTGTTGAGCTTGTTGATCGTGCGCTTCAAGCAAGCATGTGCAGTTAGATAGGAATTACCAAGTAGCTTCAGAGAAGATCTGAGAGGGATGCGTACGATGTAGCGTCCTGTAGAATCACGAGTGTGTGTTGCTCGAAAGTGATCCTCACATTCTTGTTCTTCAGGGGTGAGTAGAGTCGGTGTGTCCAGTGGGAGTTCTTCTTGAATCCAAAACTTGGCCAGTAGATCTTGAAGAGAGTTGTCCTTCTGCTGCAGTGTGGCAGAGTGATGCAAGGAGCTGAGTTGATTGGGATCAACGGTGATTGGTCCAGGAACGAGCCACCCAAATACTGACAGCTGAGCAATTGGCATTGAAGGATCGCCCTTTCTAATATTGGACTTGATGATCTGCCCATAAGTATCTGCGCCGATGATAATGTCAATGGGTCTTGACGTCAGGAAGTCCGGATCGGCCAGCTGAAGGCCGTTGATATGTGGCCATTCTTGCTGAGGTGATTCCACCGATGGCAAATTTGACGTCAGTGCCCTGAGTATGTGCGCTTGAATGTGCACGGTTGCTGGGCAGTGATTGGAGCGGAGCGTAATTAGCACAACTCCTCGAGTCTCAGTGGCTTTGCTGCCTCCAATGCCGAAGACTGAGATTGTTGAATGGATACGTTGGAGCTTGAGCTGAGTAATAAGCTCCTCCTTGATGAAGGTAAGTTCGGAGCCTGCGTCGATGAGCATCCTGACTGGTAGAGAAGTCACCGGTGAGATGAGCTCCGCGTTGGCGGTTGCCAATAAGGTAATTGACCAGCTTGTGGTGATCTTGGCTGCTGAATGCCCAAATGCTGGTGGACCTGTTGAGCTGAGATGATGGAGACCTGCTGAGCTTGTGGTCGATGCGACGACTGCACCGACACTTCAATTTGTTGAGCCTTGAGCTGCATGTGGTTGCGCAGATGGTTTGTCGCTGGCCTGAGCAGAAGGTTGCTTTGGGGGCAAATGCAACATCGGGTGGTGCGGGGCGCCACACGTCTTGCATCTGAGAGCAGACTTGCACATATCCGTCAGATGCCGGCCGCAGCAGTTCCTGCACAGATTATTAGTGGTGATGACCTTGCGTCGTGCTTCCACTGTCATACCCCTGAACTGCGGGCACATAACCATGAAGTGGTCTCCCTTGCAGAGGTCGCATGGATAGGCAGTGGCCTTTGAGCGTTTAGGAGGCTGAGCTTCTGCTTTGGCGGTCGTTGAGGCAGCCTTCCGTTGAGCTGAGTGGGCTGGAGTAGATGTACTGGCTGCTGCCTTCCTTGCTGAGCCCTCCATCTGCTCCAAAGCTGAACTTTTGGTCTCAATGAAGGACATGAGCTTCTCATACCTCGGGTATTCGGAGGTATTGGCCAGCGATGTCTCCCAGGCTTCGCGAGTCACCTTGTCGAGGGACTTGGTGATGGCATGCACTAAGATGCAGTTGTGCATCTCCTCGTGGGCTTTAAGTGCAACCAAGGATTCGTTCACTTTGTTGACAGTTGAGGCCAAGTCCTTGAGCGAAGTTGCGCAGCGCGTTGTGATCGGAGGCAGGGTGAGCAGCTTCTCCAACTGCTCCTGGATGAGCAGGCGTTTATTAGAAAAACGCTTCGTTAGGAGATCCCACTTCCTTGGAATGATGAGCCCCTGAGCGGGAAGGCGTTGACTCGCTTCGCAGGTTCTCCACTCAGGCTTGAGCGGAGATAGTGAATGCGATCTATCTTCACGAGCGTGGAGTCCTGAATTATGAGTGACGTGAAGTGGTCGCTGAAAGTTGGCCAATCAGTGTAGCTGCAAGAGAATTTTGGCAGCTCGATCTCTGGCAGCTTGGTTACGCGTGCAGGCGCTGGCTTGGCGTGAGCAGCTCGTAAGTCGGCAATTACTTCGACGTCCTCCTTAGGGCGGCTTAGGTGGAGCTTTATCTCCCACACTAGCTGCCGCTCTTGTACTGCCACTTCGGTGGCAAAGTACTCGTGGTCGAGGAACTTGGCAGGCCACACGGCCTCGAAGTGCTCGTGTTCCCGACAGAAAGCTTGGTGTATCTCCTCGACCTGAGCCGTGACCAATTGCACCTCCTCTATAGAGGTGGAATGCGCGTGAGACGACAGCTGTGTTTTCAAGGTGGATAAAGATTTGAAGCGACCCACCTGAGTTCTTGCCTTTATGGTGAGCTGAGATGAGAGTGCAGCGGGGGACGCTGATCTCGACCGTCCCTTGTTGTCCTGAGCAGTGGTGGTTGCCTGCGGCTCCTTGGGGACAGTGAGCGTGCTGCCGTCGACGGCTTTTAATCCTTGGCCTCCTTGACCTCTTTGACTTCTTTGACCTTGGTGGTCTCCTTGTCAGCCATCGTTGAGATGAGCTCTTGATTGTCTTGCACAAAGGTCTGTGAAATTAGCACCCCCAAATTCGAATTTTTAAAAAACCCAATGGCATTCGTTTGTCCATCGTTTGTCCACGCTTGTCCAACAAAAGTTTTCGTTTGTCCACCCTTAAAAAAAAAATTATGAACAAAAAAAAAATTTTTACCAGCACCCCCATGAAAACTTTTTCAAAATTTTATGAGGGGTGCTGATTGTCCATCGTTTGTCCACGTTTGTCCAACCAAAAATTTCGTTTGTCCACCCTCCAAAAAAAAGTTATGAACAAATTAAGAAAATTTGTCATCAGCTACATCAGTGAACACTTTTCAACGTTTTAACAGAGGAATATAATTGTCCACGATCCAACATCGTTTGTCCACCCCGTGATTTCGTTTGTCCACTCTCCAGAACCGAATTATTAATAAAAATCGCGAAAAAGAAGTGTCCCGGCGAAGCGATCGCGCATAAGTTCGATTTTTTGATAATTAAAGTTCGAAATCGTTTGTCCAACGATACATTTCGATAGTCTAGATGTAGAAGACGTTTGTCCACCCCGTGATTTCGTTTGTCCACCCTCCAGAAACGAATTATTAATAAAAATCGCGAAAAAGAAGTGTCCCGGCGAAGCGATCGCGCATAAGTTCGATTTTTCGTTAATTAAAGATCGAAATCGTTTGTCCAACGATGCATTTCGATAGTCTAGATGTAGAAGACGTTTGTCCACCCCGTGATTTCGTTTGTCCACCCTCCAGAAACGAATTATTAATAAAAATCGCGAAAAAGAAGTGTCCCGGCGAAGCGATCGCGCATAAGTTCGATTTTTTGATAATTAAAGTCCGAAATCGTTTGTCCAACGATGCATTTCGATAGTCTAGATGTAGAAGACGTTTGTCCACCCCGTGATTTCGTTTGTCCACCCTCCAGAAACGAATTATTAATAAAAATCGCGAAAAAGAAGTGTCCCGGCGAAGTGATCGCGCATAAGTTCGATTTTTCGTTAATTAAAGATCGAAATCGTTTGTCCAACGATGCATTTCGATAGTCTAGATGTAGAAGACGATTGTCCACCCCGTGATTTCGTTTGTCCACCCTCCAGAAACGAATTATTAATAAAAATCGCGAAAAAGAAGTGTCCCGGCGAAGTGATCGCGCATAAGTTCGATTTTTTGATAATTAAAGTTCGAAATCGTTTGTCCAACGATGCATTTCGATAGTCTAGATGTAGAAGACGTTTGTCCACACCGTGATTTCGTTTGTCCACCCTCCAGAAACGAATTATTAATAAAAATCGCGAAAAAGAAGTGTCCCGGCGAAGCGATCGCGCATAAGTTCGATTTTTTGATAATTAAAGTTCGAAATCGTTTGTCCAACCATATATTTCGATAGGCTAGATGTAGAAGACGCTTGTCCACCCCGTGATTTCGTTTGTCCACCCTCCAGAAACGAATTATTAATAAAAATCGCGAAAAAGAAGTGTCCCGGCGAAGCGATCGCGCATAAGTTCGATTTTTCGTTAATTAAAGATCGAAATCGTTTGTCCAACGATGCATTTCGATAGTCTAGATGTAGAAGACGTTTGTCCACCCCGTGATTTCGTTTGTCCACCCTCCAGAAACGAATTATTAATAAAAATCGCGAAAAAGAAGTGTCCCGGCGAAGCGATCGCGCATAAGTTCGATTTTTTGATAATTAAAGTCCGAAATCGTTTGTCCAACGATGCATTTCGATAGTGTAGATGTTGAAGACGTTTGTCCACCCCGTGATTTCGTTTGTCCACCCACCAGAACCGAATTATTAATAAATATCGCGAAAAAGAAGTGTCCCGGCGAAGTGATCGCGCATAAGTTCGATTTTTCGTTAATTAAAGATCGAAATCGTTTGTCCAACGATGCATTTCGATAGTCTAGATGTAGAAGACGATTGTCCACCCCGTGATTTCGTTTGTCCACCCTCCAGAAACGAATTATTAATAAAAATCGCGAAAAAGAAGTGTCCCGGCGAAGTGATCGCGCATAAGTTCGATTTTTTGATAATTAAAGTTCGAAATCGTTTGTCCAACGATGCATTTCGATAGTCTAGATGTAGAAGACGTTTGTCCACCCCGTGATTTCGTTTGTCCACCCTCCAGAAACGAATTATTAATAAAAATCACGAAAAAGAAGTGTCCCGGCGAAGCGATCGCGCATAAGTTCGATTTTTTGATAATTAAAGTTCGAAATCGTTTGTCCAACCATATATTTCGATAGGCTAGATGTAGAAGACGCTTGTCCACCCCGTGATTTCGTTTGTCCACCCTCCAGAAACGAATTATTAATAAAAATTGCGAAAAAGTAGTGTCCCGGCGAAACGATCGCGCATAAGTTCGATTTTTTGATAATTAAAGTTCGAAATCGTTTGTCCAACGATTCATTTCGATAGTCTAGATGTAGAAGACGTTTGTCCACACCGTGATTTCGTTTGTCCACCCTCCAGAAACGAATTATTAATAAAAATCACGAAAAAGAAGTGTCCCGGCGAAGCGATCGCGCATAAGTTCGATTTTTTGATAATTAAAGTTCGAAATCGTTTGTCCAACGATGCATTTCGATAGTGTAGATGTTGAAGACGTTTGTCCACCCCGTGATTTCGTTTGTCCACCCACCAGAACCGAATTATTAATAAATATCGCGAAAAAGAAGTGTCCCGGCGAAGCGATCGCGCATAAGTTCGATTTTTTGATAATTAAAGACGAAATCGTTTGTCCAACGATACATTTCGATAGTCTAGATGTAGAAGACGTTTGTCCACCCCGTGATTTCGTTTGTCCACCCTCCAGAAACGAATTATTAATCAAAATCGCGAAAAAGAAGTGTCCCGGCGAAGCGATCGCGCATAAGTTCGATTTTTCGTTAATTAAAGATCGAAATCGTTTGTCCAACGATGCATTTCGATAGTCTAGATGTAGAAGACGTTTGTCCACCCCGTGATTTCGTTTGTCCACCCTCCAGAAACGAATTATTAATAAAAATCACGAAAAAGAAGTGTCCCGGCGAAGCGATCGCGCATAAGTTCGATTTTTTGATAATTAAAGTTCGAAATCGTTTGTCCAACGATGCATTTCGATAGTCTAGATGTAGAAGACGCTTGTCCACCCCGTGATTTCGTTTGTCCGCCCTCCAGAAACGAATTATTAATAAAAATCGCGAAAAAGAAGTGTCCCTGCGAAGCGATCGCGCATAAGTTCGATTTTTCGTTAATTAAAGATCGAAATCGTTTGTCCAACGATGCATGTCGATAGTCTAGATGTAGGAGACGTCTGTCCACTAGGGTGGAGTGAAAAAAACTTTTTTTCGATAATCAAATTCTAATAGTGCGGAAAAGTTGTCTACTTGGCCCAATAAAACGTGTAAAAAATTTCAGCTCGATCGGATAATTTCTTCTGTGTGCACCAAAGGCCTTAACTTTCAAAATTTTAGTACAAAACTTAAGAAAGTTGAACTTTCTTCAGCTGGTGGATTCTACCTATTTTTTTTACCCAGGACTATATTTGCTGCGTAAATGATGCAAAGAAACATCCGTGGCTGGTTTCGGAACGATAGGATTGGCCTGACGGCACTGTAAACTATCAAAAAATACAGCCCTTCGCTATACTTTCTAAAAGTCGTCTGAGTGGTCGTAGGCTACAGTGACTGCCTGGGTTGAGTACTACTCCCACCTTCACGCATTCCCCCCACCATCCTTCCACGCGCCTGCCTCTGCGGCACGGTGAAATTACAGTACTACTTGCCGCGCCTTGTCAACAGACAAGGTTGATCTTGCGTCGATAGACCCCAGAGCTTAGCGCTGTCCGAGCGTTGTTCACACGCCCTTAAGTATGGCCCAATCAAAATTCTCTCTTCGCCAGACTTTTGTCTGTCCCCTTTTTGGCAATCCAAAAGATTTAGGGCTCACTCAACTCCCCACGTATGAGGACGTACTCAGATGCTGTGCTCATGAGAGACGTAGTTTGGGTATTGATTCGGGTGGAAACAGAGAACCGTCCTTTTCAATTATTGTTGAGAGGGTAGCGAACAAGGTTATCAGTCTTTATGGAAAGGCATCTATTCCTTTTGTTTCGTATACACGCGTCGTACAACTAATCACAGAGTACCATAAAAAATACAGAAAGGTCATAAAGTACACTTACAAGGCCGGCAAAAGCTCAGCCTTACAGAAAAAAATTGATTGTTTCAAAGCAACTGCCAACTATTTATTTGACATTGCCGCTTGCAAATGCCGTGATTTCCAGTCCTGTTCTTGTCCGAAGGATCGAAAGGTTCCTCAGAAGGAACAATCTTTTCTTCTTGACCAGCGAGGGGACCGAGTCGGTCGCATGGGAGGCGTTGCCATTCCTGAAACAATAAAGCTTATAAACAGAGCTAACCGTCATAAGAAAATACAAAATATATATGCGGGGGTACCTACGTCAGAAGATGAACCTTGCTCTTCCACTAGTCGACAACCTTTACTATGTTTATCTGAATCTGAAATTTCAGAAAGCGAATCGAGTGATTTTGACGACCCTTACTTAGCACCATCAAAGCCTTCTCAAATGAGAGTGAATTTGAAAGAGACGGCACTTACTAGTCAAAGGTATGGTGTCAGTAATAGAGCGACAGCGATGATAGCTACTTCAGTGCTTAAAGATGTTGGTCCAGTATCTCCAGATGCCTCCGAACTAGTTACAGATCGAAGGAAAATAAGGCGGGAAAAGTATAAGATTCGGGAACAGGTGAAATTACAAGCGCAACAACATGCTACCCCACCTAGAGGACTGTACTTTGATGGTCGAAGAGACGACACACTCATTCCGGTCAAACAAGGAGCAAAGCTTTATCGACGCACTGTAAAAGAGGAGCACATTTCAATAATATCCGAACCTGGATCAAGGTACTTAGGACACGTAGTACCGAAATCAGGGAGTGCACGGGATATTTGCGATAGCATTTACGAATTGGTCTTGAAGGAAACAGATTTAAACGAGCTTGTAGTCGTAGGGTGTGATGGCACTGTTGTGAATACGGGAGCAAGAGGTGGTGTTATTAGGTGCCTTGAAAACAAGCTTGGTCGATCGCTTCATTGGATAATATGCCTTCTTCACTTTAACGAGCTTCCATTTCGGAGTTTCTTTGAGTTTATTGATGGAGGCACATCTGGGCCAAAGTCATTTGCTGGGCCTATAGGTGTTCGACTTAAAAACGTTGAAAGCTTCCCAGTTGTTTCCTATAATACCATTCAATGCTCCTTACCTGATGTGGGACCTGTAGATCTGAGTAAGGACCAGAAGTACTTGCTGGACATTTCTAAGGCAATTCAATCCGGTAGTTGCCCGCCTCACCTCAGCTGTCGTAACCCAGGTATCCTTAACCACGCTCGCTGGCTGACCTGTGCAAATAGAATACTACGTTTATACATATCCACTGAAAAACCAACGATAGAGCTGAAAGATATTGTCACGTACATACTTAAGGTTTATGTCCCGATGTGGTTTGCGATAAGATGCAACAGCTCTATTAAAGACGGGCCGAAGCACCTTTTCAATACCATTCAACAGTCACGGTACTTACCAAAAAAGTACTTACGCGTGGTTGATGCCACAATTGCCCGTAATGCTTTCTTCGCATTCCCGGAAAATGTTCTCATCTCCATGATGACGGATGAAAGGCGTGAAGTCCGTCTAGATGCGTTACGCAAAATTTTGCAAGCCCGAGAATTAGATGAAAGTGATGAACAAGTACTACCTCGTGCAGTTCCGGAAATCAACTTCTCCGCAGACGACTATTATAAAATAATCGATTGGTCCTCTGTCCGAATCATGTCACCTCCAATTTTGAACAAAGTAACTAATCAGGAGCTATCAGAAAAATTGTCGAGCAACAGCTTGTTTCTAGACTGGGAATTTCTTAAGTATCCCTGCCACACCACTGCAGTCGAACGCATGGTGAAACTCGTGACCGAAGCATCCTGTCAAGTGTGCGGTAGCGATGCAAGGGATGGTTTCATTCGGTGTACATTGTTATCCCGCCAGTCAATGCCAAAATTTGAAACGAAGAATCAGTTCTCGTTATAAAGTTTGCACACCAATAACAGCTATAACAAGCGCAGTTTCTCATTCCGACAAATAAAAATATGAAAAAACATTATAAAAAGCAATAAAATTATTTAAAAAAGAAAAATATAAAATACAAAAAACAACACAAAAACAAGGAGCCCGTCGTACAGCTACCTCCACGTGGTGGGTTCAGGGTCGTATTTTCCGTTAGGAAAGTGAGCGAAGAGCTGTATTTTTTTATAGTTTACAGTGCCGACAGGCCATTCCTATTGTTCCGAAACCAGCCACGGATGTTTCTTTGCATCATTTACGCAGCAAATATAGTCCTGGGTAAAAAAAAGGTAGAATCCACCAGCTGAAGAAAGTTCAACTTTCTTAAGTTTTGTACTAAAATTTTGAAAGTTAAGGCCTTTGGTGCACACAGAAGAAATTATCCGATCAAACTGAAATTTTTTACACGTTTTATTGGGCCAAGTAGACAACTTTTCCGCACTATTAGAATTTGATTATCGAAAAAAAGTTTTTTTCACTCCACCCTACTGTCCACCCCGTGATTTCGTTTGTCCACCATCCAGAAACGAATTATTAATAAAAATCGCGAAAAAGAAGTGTCCCGGCGAAGCGATCGCGCATAAGTTCGATTTTTTGATAATTAAAGTTCGAAATCGTTTGTCCAACGATGCATTTCGATAGTCTAGATGTAGAAGACGTTTGTCCACCCCGTGATTTCGTTTGTCCACCCTCCAGAAACGAATTATTAATAAAAATCGCGAAAAAGAAGTGTCCCGGCGAAGCGATCGCGCATAAGTTCGATTTTTCGTTAATTAAAGATCGAAATCGTTTGTCCAACGACGCATGTCGATAGTCTAGATGTAGAAGACGTTTGTCCACCCCGTGATTTCGTTTGTCCACCCTCTAGAAACGAATTATTAATAAAAATCGCGAAAAAGAAGTGTCCCGGCGAAGCGATCGCGCATAAGTTCGATTTTTCGTTAATTAAAGATCGAAATCGTATGTCCAACGATGCATTTCGATAGTCTAGATGTAGAAGATGTTTGTCCACCCCGTGATTTCGTTTGTCCACCCTCCAGAAACGAATTATTAATAAAAATCGCGAAAAAGAAGTGTCCCGGCGAAGCGATCGCGCATAAGTTCCATTTTTTGATAATTAAAGTTCGAAATCGTTTGTCCAACGATGCATTTCGATAGTCTAGATGTAGGAGACGTTTGTCCACCCCGTGATTTCGTTTGTCCACCCTCCAGAAACGAAATATTAATAAAAATCGCGAAAAAGATGTGTCCCGGCGAAGCGATCGCGCATAAGTTCGATTTTTTGATAATTAAAGTTCGAAATCGTTTGTTCAACGATGCATTTCGATAGTCTAGATGTAGAAGACGTTTGTCCACCTCGTGATTTCGTTTGTCCACCCTCCAGAAACGAATTATTAATAAAAATCGCGAAAAAGAAGTGTCCCGGCGAAGCGATCGCGCATAAGTTCCATTTTTTGATAATTAAAGTTCGAAATCGTTTGTCCAACGATGCATTTCGATAGTCTAGATGTAGGAGACGTTTGTCCACCCCGTGATTTCGTTTGTCCACCCTCCAGAAACGAATTATTAATAAAAATCGCGAAAAAGAAGTGTCCCGGCGAAGCGATCGCGCATAAGTTCGATTTTTCGTTAATTAAAGATCGAAATCGTATGTCCAACGATGCATTTCGATAGTCTAGATGTAGAAGATGTTTGTCCACCCCGTGATTTCGTTTGTCCACCCTCCAGAAACGAATTATTAATAAAAATCGCGAAAAAGAAGTGTCCCGGCGAAGCGATCGCGCATAAGTTCGATTTTTCGTTAATTAAAGATCGAAATCGTTTGTCCAACGATGCACGTCGATAGTCTAAATGTAGAAGACGTTTGTCCACCCCGTGATTTAGTTTGTCCACCCTCCAGAAACGAATTATTAATAAAAAGCGCGAAAAAGAAGTGTCCCGGCGAAGCGATCGCGCATAAGTTCGATTTTTTGATAATTAAAGTTCGAAATCGTTTGCGCACGATGCATTACGATAGTCTAGATGTAGGAGACGTTTGTCCACCCCTTGATTTCGTTTGTCCACCCTCCAGAAACGAAATATTAATAAAAATCGCCAAAATGATGTGTCCCGGCGAAGCGATCGCGCATAAGTTCGATTTTTTGATAATTAAAGTTCGAAATCGTTTGTCCAACGATGCATTTCGATAGTCTAGATGTAGAAGACGTTTGCCCACCCCGTGATTTCGTTTGTCCACCCTCCAGAAACGAATTATTAATAAAAATCGCGAAAAAGAAGTGTCCCGGCGAAGCGATCGCGCATAAGTTCGATTTTTTGATAATTAAAGTTCGAAATCGTTTGTCCAACGATGCATTTCGGTAGTCTAGATGTTGAAGACGTTTGTCCACCCCGTGATTTCGTTTGTCCACCCTCCAGAAACGAATTATTAATAAAAATCGCGAAAAAGAAGTGTCCCGGCGAAGCGATCGCGCATAAGTTCGATTTTTTGATAATTAAAGTTCGAAATCGTTTGCGCACGATGCATTACGATAGTCTAGATGTAGAAGACGTTTGTCCACCCCGTGATTTCGTTTGTCCACCCTCCAGAAACGAATTATTAATAAAAATCGCGAAAGAGAAGTGTCCCTGCGAAGCGATCGCGCATAAGTTCGATTTTCCGTTAATTAAAGATCGAAAACGTTTGTCCAACGATGCATTTCGGTAGTCTAGATGTTGAAGACGTTTGTCCACCCCGTGATTTCGTTTGTCCACCCTCCAGAAACGAATTATTAATAAAAATCGCGAAAAAGAAGTGTCCCGGCGAAGCGATCGCGCATAAGTTCGATTTTTTGATAATAAAGTTCGAAATCGTTTGTCCAACGATTCATTTCGATAGTCAAGATGTAGAAGACGTTTGTCCACCACGTGATTTCGTTTGTCCACCCTCCAGAAACGAATTATTAATAAAAATCACGAAAAAGAAGTGTCCCGGCGAAGCGATCGCGCATAAGTTCGATTTTTCGTTAATTAAAGATCGAAATCGTTTGTCCAACGATGCCCGTCGATAGTCTAGATGTAGAAGACGTTTGTCCACCCCGTGATTTCGTTTGTCCACCCTCCAGAAACGAATTATTAATAAAAATCGCGAAAAAGAAGTGTCCCGGCGATGCGATCGCGCATAAGTTCGATTTTTTGATAATTAAAGTTCGAAATCGTTTGTCCAACGATGCATTTCGATAGTGTAGATGTTGAAGACGTTTGTCCACCCCGTGATTTCGTTTGTCCACCCTCCAGAACCGAATTATTAATAAATATCGCGAAAAAGAAGTGTCCCGGCGAAGCGATCGCGCATAAGTTCGATTTTTTGATAATTAAAGACGAAATCGTTTGTCCAACGAAACATTTCGATAGTCTAGATGTAGAAGACGTTTGTCCACCCCGTGATTTCGTTTGTCCACCCTCCAGAAACGAATTATTAATAAAAATCGCGAAAAAGAAGTGTCCCGGCGAAGCGATCGCGCATAAGTTCGATTTTTCGTTAATTAAAGATCGAAATCGTTTGTCCAACGATGCATGTCGATAGTCTAGATGTAGGAGACGTCTGTCCACCCCGTGATTTCGTTTGTCCACCCTCCAGAAACGAATTATTAATAAAAATCGCGAAAAAGGAGTGTCCCGGCGAAGCGATCGCGCATAAGTTCGATTTTTTGATAATTAAAGTTCGAAATCGTTTGTCCAACGATGCATTTCGATAGTCTAGATGTAGAAGACGTTTGTCCACCTCGTGATTTCGTTTGTCCACCCTCCAGAAACGAATTATTAATAAAAATCGCGAAAAAGAAGTGTCCCTGCGAAGCGATCGCGCATAAGTTCGATTTTTTGATAATTAAAGTTCGAAATCGTTTTTCCAACGATGCATTTCGATAGTCTAGAGTAGTATAGTAAGGCCGATTCCAACGCAGGTCCTCTGAGGGGAGCGCGGGGGCGGGGGGAAGTGAAGGCGCGCGGGGAGCGTGGCGGAGGGAAACATGGGCGCGGGGCCTGCGGGGAGAGGAAAACCGGTTGCGCGCGCACGAGCCGCGGAGTGGGGGAAGCCGCGATGATGGAGGGGATCACTCGAGGCCGAGCCGTCGCGGAGACCGGACCCACCGCCGAAAACTTTTTAGACCTAACCGGAGGGAGTGAATGACCTTGGCCCACCCCCAAATATTTTTCCAAACCATTATGTAGCTGAAATTGTTTTAATAATTTATTTTTATTGGGAATTATTTCGGACGATCTCGGGAAAAATCGGCGTTTTTTTACACACCGCGTCTTCGGAGGGTGGGAAAGATATAGAACATTACTTTAAAGCTAAAATCTGGGAGAGGGAAAGAGACAGCGCTACATAGTGATACAAACACATTTTATTCTAAAGCTAACAGTATTTCGAAGCGTTTCGATTTACTTTAAAGCTAAATCTGGGAGAGGAAAAGAGACAGCGCTACATAGTGATACAAACACATTTTATTAAAGCTAACAGTATTTCAAAGCGTTCCGATTTAACGTCGCTGCATATCGTGTGTAATTTGAATCTCCTCTAGCAGTCGTGCAGGATGGCGACATTTGGCAGCGCGAATCATAGAAAGAATTATGCGGCGTCAGCAGAAACTTTTTTCCATACCAATATGTGATGGAAAGTTTTCCCCAACACAGAGAAATAATAATAATTTTTTAATCACCGATATAGCAAACTGTTATGTAGCAAACAGACATATTTTTCCGAACCATTATGTAGCGAGCATTCTAAAGCTAACAGTATTTCAAAGCGTTCCGATTTAACGTCGCGGCGTATCGCGAGATTTCGCGAAATCTGACTCTTCTGGAGCAGCCGCGCTAGATGACGTCATTTGGCAGCGTGAAGAACAAAATACAATACATGTAGAAACGTCGAATCTTAAAATTATGCGGCATCAGCAGAAAAAATCTTTTCCATATCAACAGACATTTTTTTCCCAACGCAGAGAAATAATAATTTTAATCCCCTCCCTCACCGATCTACCGAACCAATATGTAGCAAACACACACTCTAAAGCTAACAATTTTTAAAAATGTTTTTCAATCTTAACATCGCAGCGTATCGCGCGATCACGTGTAATTTGAATCCCCCGTGATGGGACCGCCGTGCAAGATTACATCATTTGGTGGCGTAACGAACGCACGAATCATAAAAAGAATTATGTGGTGTCAGCAGAAATTGGTGAGGTGAGAAGGAGGAAGACGGATAAATAAATAGAGAAATAATATGTTTAAGAAATTTAATTACAATTAAAAGAATATAAAAATATAAACAAAATGAAATATAATTTAACATTTTTTTCCTACGAGCATCCGCTAAAATATCATTGATGACAGATGCTACCAGTTCGCAATCTACAAGATAATCCTCGTCGTAGTATTCGCTATCACATATTATTTTAGCAGCACGACGCGTATGTAATGTTTCGCAGGCAGCGTCGCCCTGTTACAACACAGTAACAAAAGTTTTAATGTTTGTCCTCACATCTTCTGCAGTTTGATACAGCCGCGGATACACATAGCTTACACATGACTTAAGATTAAATAAAAATGATACTGTATTCAGTTTGAAATACAGCGACTTATTACGTAGTATCGTCTTTAGAATTGGAGGCGAGAATCATAGAAAGAATTAAGCAGAGTCGATAGAAATTGATGACAAGTGAAGGAGGGAGACAGACAAGCAAATAGATTGCAATATTTGTAAAATGATTACATATTGTTCAATTAATTAAAAAATAGAAATATAAAAATAGAATATAAATAGTGAATCAGCAGAACCATCTCTCTCTATCTCTCTCTCTCTGTCTCTGTCTCTCAATCTCTCGTTCTTTCTCCTTCTCCTTTTCTCTTCTTCACATCAATCGCAAGCCAACATGAACATTCACGAACAGCTGATGGACTTCCTATTTACTTTTCGCGACATCATACATACATACTCTTCCACACAACACCCCGTCTACATTCATACGCACTCACGCTCTCGTGACCGAACCGAGTGCTCAGTTACACAGAACAGTAATATCTCAACAACATTCGCTAAAAGTGTTACGTATCTATTGTATCGCCTCAATTCTTTATCTCTAAATAAACCGCACGATTCTCAACATCTTTGAGATCTCTCCATACAAATAGAATATAAAAATACAATATAAAAAAGACAAAAATATAATAATAATAATAAAAATAATAATTTAATTTATTGCCCACTTTTGCGTTACAATTTAACGATGAAATAATCTTTCCATTTCATTCTCATGATTGTGTCAGTGTAAGTCCCACCCTTCTAATGTATCCTGCTGTGTCTTAACAATTTTTTCTATTTTACAAGTGTTTCCTAATCTATTCTATGTTGTATAATATTCTTTTATCACTTTCCTGTTCTTCCCATGTTTTCCTTCTCCCTATTATCTCCCATAGAATAGCCAAGTTTTTCCCTTCTCCTCTAATTACCTCTTTCCAATTCCTAAATACAACACAATATAAATATAAATATAAAAGAAAATACAATAAAATAAGAAATATAATAAAAAAGAATATAATAAAATAAAAGTAAATACAATTAAAGAAGAAATATAATAAAAAGAATATAATAATATAATAAAAGAAAATAAAATAATAAAAAAAGAAAATACAATTAAATATCAAATATAATATAAAAAAGAAAAAATATAAAAATGGAATATAAATAGAATATAAATAGAATATAAAAATAAGAAATAAAAAAAATAAAAATATAAAAACTCAATTCAGTATAAAAATACAATATAAAAAAAATAATATAATAAAAGAAAATAAAATAATAAAAAAAGAAAATACAATTAAATATCAAATATAATATAAAAAAGAAAAAATATAAAAATAGAATATAAATAGAATATAAATAGAATATAAAAATAAGAAATAAAAAAATAAAAATATAAAAACTCAATTCAATATAAAAATACAATATAAAGAAATAATATAATAAAAGAAAATAAAATAATAAAAAAAGAAAATACAATTAAATATTAAATATAATATAAAAACTAAAAAATATAAAAATAGAATATAAATAGAATATAAAAAATAAAAAATAAAAAAAAATAAAAAATATAAAAATTCAATATAAAAGTGCATTATAAAAAAATATAATAATAATAATAATAATAATTTAATTTATTACCCACATTCGCGTTACAATTTAACGATCATATACTCTTTCCATTTCATTCCCGTGATTGTGTCAGTGTAAGTCCTACCCTTCTAATGTATCCTGCTGTGTCTTAACCAATTTTTCTATTTTACAAGTGTTTCCTAATCTATTTTAGGTTGCATAATCATCTTTTATCACTTTCCTCTTCCTCCCATCTTTTCCTTCTCCCTATTATATCCTGTAGAATAGCCAAGTTTATCCTTTCTCATCTAATTACCTCCTTCCAATTGCTGCCATTCTCTCCACTTACTTCACATGCTTCAATCAAGTGTTTCACTGTTTCTTCCTCTTTCCTACAAAGCCTACATATCCATTCATCTTTCGATATCCAATATTTACATGTCCTCGTTTCACTACCCTGTATGAATCTTCCTATCCATTCTAATTCTCCTCTCCTTTTTTCTTCTTCCCTCATAAGTATTTCGACTTATCTCCTGATTTGCTTGCCACCTCTCTTAATTCTCTTAGGAACTTTGACTCTTTTATTTTCATCTCTCTTTCTTGTTCTTGGATGTATATAATTATCTGCTCTATTTTCGATGACACTTCTTCACCAATAAAATATAAAAATACAATTGAAAAATAAAATAAAATAAAATAATAATAAAATAAAATAAAATAAAATACAATTAAATAAGAAATATAATAAAAAAGAATAAAATAAAATAATAAATATAATATAAAAAGAAAAAAAACATAAAAATAGAATATAAAAGAATATAATATAAAAAAGAAAAAACATAAAAATAGATTATAAAAGAATATAAAAAAATTCCTCTTTCTTACAGAGCCTACATATCCTTTCACCTTTCGATAGCCAATATTTACATGCCCTCGTTTCACTACCCTGTATGAATCTTCCTATCCATTCTAATTCTCCTCTCCTTTTTTTTCTTCTTCCCTCATATGTATTTCGACTTATCTCCTGGTTTGCTTGCCACCTCTCTTAATTCTCTTAGGAACTTTGACTCTTTTATTTTCATCTCTCTTTCTTGTTCTTGGATGTATATACTTATCTGCTCTATTTTCGATCACACTTCTTCACCAATAAAATATAAAAATACAATTGAAAAATAAAATAAAATAAAATAAAAGAAAATACAATTAAATACGAAAATAAAATACAGTACAATACAATATAAAAAACAATAAAATACAATTAAATAAGAAATATAATAAAAAAGAATAAAATAAAATATTAAATGTAATATAAAAAGAAAAAAAAATATAAAAGAATATAATATAAAAAAGAAAAAATATAAAAATACAATAAAAATAGATAATAAAATACAATACAATATAAAACTCAATAAAAATATATAAGAAAATAAAAATATATATATATATATATGAATATAAAAATATGAATTAAAAAATAAAAATATAAAAATTCAATATAAAAAATACATTATAAAAAGAAAAAATATAATAATAATAATAATAATAATTTAATTTGTTACCCACTTTTGTGTTACAATTTAACGATCATATACTCTTTCCATTTCATTCCCGTGATTGTGTCAGTGTAAGTCCTACCCTTCTAATGTATCCTGCTGTGTCTTAACAAATTTTTTTTATTTTACAAGTGTTTCCTAATCTATTTTATGTTGCATAATCATCTTTTATCACTTTCCTGTTCTTCCCATCTTTTCATTCTCCCTATTATCTCCTATAGAATAACCAAGTTTGTCCCTTCTCCTCTAATTACCTCTTTCCAATTGCTGCCACTCTCTCCACTTACTTCACATGCTTCAATCACGTGTTTCACTGTTTCTTCCTCTTTCTTACAAACCATACATATCCTTTCTTCTTTCTTCTTTCGATAGCCAGCCACGGAAACCTCTCGAGACCTGACCCACGCCCGAAAATTTTTTATACCTAGCCGAGTGAGGAAATGACCTTGGCCCAACCCCAAAAATTTTTTCCAAACCAATATGTGATCGAATTTTCCCCCCAACACAGAGAAATAATAATTTATTTTTATCGGATGATGTTTCAGACAATGTCGGGAAAGATCGGCATTTTACAAACCACGTATTCGGAGGAAGGAAAGAGAGAGCATTACATTAAAATCTAAATTCGTGGAGGGAAAGAGAGAGCAATACTTAGCGTCGCAGCGTCTCGCGCGATCGTGCGTAATTTGACTCCTCTGGAGCAGCCGCGTGCGATGACGTCATTCAACGGCGCGAAGAAGGCTCGAACGAAATAGAATTATGCAGTGTCTGCAAATGTTAGAATTATGTGGCGAAAGGAGAAGGACGACGGGTAAATAAAATGTAGAAATAATATAAGTTTAAGAAATATATATTGTTATAGAAAAAATATAAATATACAACTAAATAGAAATATAATAAAAAAGGAATATAATAATAATATATAATAATAAAATGTAATAAAATAACACGGAATAAATAGTAAAAATAGAAAAAAATAGTAAAAATAGAAAAAAATAGAAAAAAATAGAAAAAATAGAAAAAAAGAGTAAAAATAGAAAAAATATATACAAATGAAATTAACTAAACAAATTAAAATCTATATAAATTAATCTCTCCGCGCTGCGTTGGCGGTGGCGCGAGCAAGATCCGGGACCATGTCCCGCAAACGCTCTATCTGGGGCGGTGGTGGCAGCGGTGGCAGGTTCTAAAACATGTAAACGCAAATATAATATTAATACATTCCGCACAATATCCTATCACAATATCACTTACCAGCAAGCCATCAATGGCTGCAGCGATGTTGTCGCTGTCATCGCTGTCATCGTTGTCATCGGTGTCGGAGGATGAGGAGTCCTCGATGCTGTCCTCACCACCACCACCACCACCGACTGCTCCCTGCAAATCCTAGAACATAGAAACCTTGATATAATATTCACGTGTTAAACGTAAAAAAAACGTACAAAACATTGTTATGTACATACCTCCTGATTATTCCCCCACATCTCCTGGTCCTCGTCGGGCGCAATCCTGAATATTCCCATTATTTTTGGTTGGAACTATTGCCTTTAAAGAGACTGTTGCCGACAAAGATTTGAAGACAACTGGTCTCGCTGCATCTCTAGGCTCTTGCATTTAAAATCTTATCATGAAATCGAGAAGTGCGTAGCTTTGCAAAAGTAAGATGCTGTTGTTCTCCACATTCATTTTCGCTGACCATCCTCTCCTTCTTCACACGCATCTTCTTTCCCTTCTTCTTTGGACACACCAAGCGACTAGAACAAATCACTTTGATCATGTATCGAACGGGTATCGAACGTGAATCGAACGTGACTCGTACCACTCTGAACGTGAATCGTACCCCTCTGAACGTGTATCAAACGGTTATCGAACGTGAATCGTACAACTCTGAACGTGAATCGTACCACTCTGAACGTGAATCGTACCACTTCGAACATGCATCGAACGTCAAACGTACCACTTCCAACATGCATCGAACGTCAATCGTACCACTTCGAACATGCATCGAACGTCAATCGTACCACTTCGAACGTGAATCGAACGTGAATCGTACCACTCTGAACGTGAATCGTACGTTCAACGTCGTTCAATTCAATCGTACGTTCGACGACGACGACGACGACGACGACGACGACGACGACGACGACGACGACGACGACGACGACGACGACGACGACGACGACGACGACGACGACGACGACGACGACGACGACGACGACGACGACGACGACGACGACGACGACGACGACGACGACGACGACGACGACGACGACGACGACGACGACGACGACGACGACGACGACGACGACGACGACGACGACGACGACGACGACGACGACGACGACGACGACGACGACGACGACGACGACGACGACGACGACGACGACGACGACGACGACGACGACGACGACGACGACGACGACGACGACGACGACGACGACGACGACGACGACGACGACGACGACGACGACGACGACGACGACGACGACGACGACGACGACGACGACGACGACGACGACGACGACGACGACGACGACGACGACGACGACGACGACGACGACGACGACGACGACGACGACGACGACGACGACGACGACGACGACGACGACGACGACGACGACGACGACGACGACGACGACGACGACGACGACGACGACGACGACGACGACGACGACGACGACGACGACGACGACGACGACGACGACGACGACGACGACGACGACGACGACGACGACGACGACGACGACGACGACGACGACGACGACGACGACGACGACGACGACGACGACGACGACGACGACGACGACGACGACGACGACGACGACGACGACGACGACGACGACGACGACGACGACGACGACGACGACGACGACGACGACGACGACGACGACGACGACGACGACGACGACGACGACGACGACGACGACGACGACGACGACGACGACGACGACGACGACGACGACGACGACGACGACGACGACGACGACGACGACGACGACGACGACGACGACGACGACGACGACGACGACGACGACGACGACGACGACGACGACGACGACGACGACGACGACGACGACGACGACGACGACGACGACGACGACGACGACGACGACGACGACGACGACGACGACGACGACGACGACGACGACGACGACGACGACGACGACGACGACGACGACGACGACGACGACGACGACGACGACGACGACGACGACGACGACGACGACGACGACGACGACGACGACGACGACGACGACGACGACGACGACGACGACGACGACGACGACGACGACGACGACGACGACGACGACGACGACGACGACGACGACGACGACGACGACGACGACGACGACGACGACGACGACGACGACGACGACGACGACGACGACGACGACGACGACGACGACGACGACGACGACGACGACGACGACGACGACGACGACGACGACGACGACGACGACGACGACGACGACGACGACGACGACGACGACGACGACGACGACGACGACGACGACGACGACGACGACGACGAGGACGAGGACGAGGACGAGGACGAGGACGAGGACGAGGACGAGGACGAGGACGAGGACGAGGACGAGACGAGGACGAGGACGAGGACGAGGACGAGGACGAGGACGAGGACGAGGACGAGGACGAGGACGAGGACGAGGACGAGGACGAGGACGAGGACGAGGACGAGGACGAGGACGAGGACGAGGACGAGGACGAGGACGAGGACGAGGACGAGGACGAGGACGAGGACGAGGACGAGGACGAGGACGAGGACGAGGACGAGGACGAGGACGAGGACGAGGACGAGGACGAGGACGAGGACGAGGACGAGGACGAGGACGAGGACGAGGACGAGGACGAGGACGAGGACGAGGACGAGGACGAGGACGAGGACGAGGACGAGGACGAGGACGAGGACGAGGACGAGGACGAGGACGAGGACGAGGACGAGGACGAGGACGAGGACGAGGACGAGGACGAGGACGAGGACGAGGACGAGGACGAGGACGAGGACGAGGACGAGGACGAGGACGAGGACGAGGACGAGGACGAGGACGAGGACGAGGACGAGGACGAGGACGAGGACGAGGACGAGGACGAGGACGAGGACGAGGACGAGGACGAGGACGAGGACGAGGACGAGGACGAGGACGAGGACGAGGACGAGGACGAGGACGAGGACGAGGACGAGGACGAGGAC